>OZ037957.1:1422448-2022448 GCA_964035675.1 Fomitopsis pulvina
AGTGAGAGCGACTTCGAGGTCGCGAGCACGGTGGGACACGGACCCGGCGAGAGCACGCTCTTCCTCCCGGGCGACACGGTGTTTTGGCTGCCATACGCACTCAGTAAGTTTGTTCTCGAGATGTGCGGGGCGAGGACGTGATGTGATACTGATTCGATGATCCAGCCCTGGTGTCGCGGTACCCGATCTACGACCTGATGCGCGACTACCTCACGCTCTCCTGGGCGCGGTTCTCGAAGGACGTGCAGTCGCACACATTGCAGATCAGCAAGATCCTCTCGCACCCCGCGCCGCGCCCGGGAGAATTGGTGCGTCTTGATGCCTCCGCTACGCCTGCTAGCTCGGGATCGGAGACGAGCCTCGAGGTCGTAGCGCGTTTCCCTGGCGGCCTCGACTTTGGCCGCGGCTTGGTCGACGTGAACTTTACGATGTGGCCGCTCTTCAAGTGCCTGAACATTGATAACATCTTGACGATATGCGAGGTGCGTGGCTGCGATGCGCGTCTCGCGATGGTGATTGTAGTGTTGATAACCCGCATGTAGATCGCCCTAGCCCCCACGGGCAGGATCCTGTTCTTCTCCCGGCACCCCGCCATACTGGGCATCGCTGTGCACACCATCAAGTACTTGGTCGAGCTGCGCGGCTGGAGCGGTGTCGCGCTGGCCACGGTGCACTCCCGGGATGCGAAGATCTACATTGACGATCCCGGTCCGTGGATCATCGGGCTCGCCACGGAGGCGCGGTACTGCGTCCGCCCACCGCCGGAGGTGTGCGTAGTCGACCTGGACATCAACTACCTGAACTGCCCGGCGCCGCCCTCGGGGACGGTCTCCTCGAAGCAGCAGCGCGACAGGTACAGGCAGCGGCTACTCGCGGCGTTCGAGCCTCACTACCATCCTGATCACTGCGTTCCGAGGTGCGTGTCCGTTTCTGTCCGCTGCTCGGTTCGTTCGCGCGCCTGCGTGCTCATCCGTTTCGTCTAGCGAGTTCAAGGAGGCATTCCCTGCCGGTCGGTTCAGGCCCGTGTGCAAGATCCAGGCGAAGAGGGGCGCGGCCTCGACAGCTGTCGCCGACATGGTCAAGCCCCCCGAGTGGTGGCACTCTACGCGGATCATTCAGGCGTTTGACAGCGTCCTGGCGGAGAAAGTGAGCGCGCCGACTCTTGAGCTTCTTGTCCTGCGCGCCGTGCTGACGAGAGGATCATTGTCGTCTTCAGATGAAAAAGCCGTCGTTGTTGAAGCGGATCAGCTCCTTCGGGTCTGTGCGTGCGCCGCCGCGGCTCACAGCGGCGGAGCAGCACATCCAGATGTCGATCCGGAAGCGCGCGACGGCGTTCGTGGATGCGCGCGACGAGCTCGAGACGAAGATCGGGCGGCTGTCGCGCCGCCTGAACTTCCTCATGACGGAGTCGGACCTGTGGCGGGAGAAGTTCGTCACGTTCGAGCAGTACGCGGAGAAGCTGAGCGTGGAGGCGAGCGAGCTCCGCTCGAAGATCAACAGGGAGCAGAAGGAGACGAGGCGCCTGTCGAGCGTCGTCACGCTGACGACCGCGGAGAAGACGAAGCTCCAGACACGTACGTTGGTCATTTCGCTGTGTCCTGAGTGTTGGTGTTGGTGCGCGCGTTGCTGATCCCTTTCCGTCACAGAGCTGAGGGATACGGAGGAGGCGCACCTCACCGCGCTCAAAGAGCTCGAGCAGATGCGGGACACGATGGAGAAGATGGAGGAAGAGCGCACGGAGATGATCGCCGAGGTGGAGGCGCAGATCGAGCGCGCCCTCGCGAACATGGCCGTGGACGTGGACGGCTCGGAGTGCGGCTCCCGCCCGAACAGCCGCCTGTCCTCGCGCTCTGCGCCGGGCGGTCTTTCGTATTCCCGGTCCGTGCCCAGGGGCCTGGGCTCGTTCGGCACGGACTCGACGCTCGTGGAGCAGTTCGACGACGACGGGCTCGAGCCAGAGGGGCACCGCAAATTTGCCACGGAGACAGTTGCGGAGGAGGAAGAGGAAGAGGAGGTACCTGAAAAGAAACGGTTCTCGATAGAATACAGGGAGGGCCAGGACGGGATGATGGCCGTCGACGAGGGTATCAGCCAGAAGAGCGACAAGATCGCGCAGAAGGTGCTCGAGATCCAGCGGAAGGTCGGTTTGTCCTGTGTTTCTCGTATGGACGCGTCTCATCGGTTTTCTGTGCAGCTCGAGACCGCGCTGGCTGCCGACGCGCGACAGCGCTCGCTTGAAGGCCATCTCAGCGAGAGCGACATGTCCGACGTTACTCGCACTCGACGTCGCATGCACAAGGGTCCGCGGCTTCATGCCAACCACTCGAGAGGCACCAGCAAGCGAGGCTTCACCGCGTCCCCTCCGCCCCGAGCCGCGCCTCCCGTCGAACTGCGTACGGTCACTACGGCGTCCCCAGAGCAGAAGCCCGAGGCGATCCAGCCTGAAGTGCCCCAGCCTGAGGCGGCTGCCGTACACACAGCGGAGAAGCAGAGCCTCGAGCTGCCGACTCTCCGCACGAGCGCGTCAGACGTGTCGAGCGCGGCGGTGTCCACCACCCCCGGGAGCGCCGTCACCCCGACGACCCCGTCGCTTTCCCTGGGTGGCACGAGCGTCACCACGGACGATGAGGACACCGACTTCCAGAGCGCGTGCTCCACTAGCCCCAGGGATAGTTCTGGCAGCCTCGAGAACGTGAAGACTCAGCAGAGCAGCGACAGTGAGCAGGGCACTCCGACGGCCTCTGAGGTGTTCCCACTCGACCAAATGAAGACCCCTGCCTTGAAGGGGAGGGAGCGGGTGTCTAGCACCAGCACAGTTGGGATCGGCAGACGTGGCGACGGTGCCCGGACCAGCATGGAGACCGTCATCACTGCTCGCCCAACTGTCCTCAGCAGCTGATGAACCTGCGACGTCACTGGCCCCTATTTATGCATTCACATTATCATTTGTCTTTATTTGCTCATCGCATTTAGTCCCCCACCGTCGTGTCAGCTCTTCCGACTCTTCACCCCGATTCGTAGTTCTTGCCTGTCGCTGTGTGTTCTCGGGACTCTTCGTGATTCGATTACATCCGTATAGTTCGCAATATATACACCCATACCAGAGATCCTACTCAATACATCATGACTATAGTGGACGTTGGGCTCTCCTACGAGTCCATGCGTCTCCGAGCGTTAAATGCTTTCACAACCGTGGCTATCTGACCGAAAAACCACGACTGCGAGTTTTTGTCCGGAATGAAGACAAACTTATCGAAATCTTTGCCCGACTTGTGGGCGAAGCGGATGCCAGTGTCTTCTATTGTGACACCTTGGACCTGGGCGAATGGCAACTCCCAGTCCAGCTTGAGTTTGTTCGACCAGAATGATATGACTCTTGACGCTGTCACCAGTACAACATTATCGCTTCCGGGAATATCTGCTTACCAGGCTAAGCACATGTCACCCACGCGGAATCAAGGACATACTGATATGCGCCACATAGGGCTCTTGACGGTACGCTCCATTGTTTAAGTCCTTCATCCAACTTTGTCCCTGAGCCTCTCGTTCAGAGTACGGCTGAAGAAGCCAGTAAGCACGCTAACTGAGGGTTGTTGACAAATCTACGTGCCACAAGTACACCATCAGCGGGGACGAGACGCGGCTAGGAAAGACGGAAGTAAATGAAGATGCGACGCATTATTACTTGGATGCTACTACATACCAGCCTCACGCGATCTCGAGCAGGATTGTCGAACACCGTAGTGGTATTGCGAATGCCTGCATCGCGTCAGCTTCCTTAAGAAACCACTCACTTAGTCTTATGCTTACCCTCGGTCACGTTTGATGCAAGGTCAAATACCCCGATGACCGGCTTTGTCACAGCCCTATGCATTGTCATGTTCTCTCATGTGCTTGAGCCGTGCAGGATACGCACCCTATAAGACCCTTGCCGACTCCTTTGAAAAAGCCTTTGGCACCTTCTGATTCTGCACCTTCCAGCGGCTTCAACTGTATCTCCAAGTAAGCGCAAGCAAAGGTCTGCATATCACCGACCCACCATGACACCTTCTATTCCACTCGCTACGCTGCTGGCAAATGCCTCGGCTCCAGAAGCCACACCATAACTTGACTCTAATTGGTGAAGAGCTCGGGGCCAAAGGGGCAACACTCACATCGCGTGGCGAGGCCTATTCCGTCTTTGATTCATGCGCCGTCGCATTTGATATTCAGGATCAAAAGTAGTGGCAGACAAACCTATCGAGGGCGGTTAGATACCGTTGACTCCAAGGCGTAGATGTGCAGATACCTTTGCCTACACTGCTGGTGAACTTTGTCACACTGTCCGAGACACCAAAGACAGTCTTCTTGACGAAGCTTGCTGCGCCCTGCTGCACCATGAGCGTCTGGTTCGACAAGCCTTCAGATCCACTTACTTTGGCGATACCAACACCCAGTTCTGAATTGCCATGCATCACAGCACCATTGAAAGGCTCATAGAATATATCCGCCACTCCGGAACTGACGTTGTTGAACAAGCCGACCGGGTTACCAATGAAGTCTGCCGATCCGAGAATGCGATACACTTGACGAAGGACTTCGTTCCGATAGTGGTGTAGGACTCTCCCTTCGAGGTCAGGCAAGGTCAGACGCATATCTGTGATGGCCAAGGCGTTCATCTCGAGCGGCGCGTCATTGATGTTGCCGATGGCCATAGTAATCGCGTTGATGACTACAGCAAATGGATTACGGACACTGAGCCTGTTCGAGGTTTGAGCATGGCGAAAGTTGAACATTGCAGATCTTGGCCCACCTGTCCTCTGCATTGAGACGTTCAGTCCGCATGAAAGATATAGAGAGCCGGATTGGTTGTAACTCTAAGACTTCAAAATATAGATCTTGGCCAGTTGTGATGCGTTCCGGTTCCTTCATGTCTTCGGAGAACGGTATCAGGACACTGAAGTCGTAATATTATTAGCCGTAAACGTCCGCTCGTTCAAAAACATACTCCTCCTGTCCTTCGTCCCAGAACGCGCCTTTGACTTGTGTGAGATCGTAGATTGCGTATAGGAAGTCCTCATCGGCCTCTATTGTCAATGCCTGCAGTAGAATGGAGCAATACTTGACAAAGATTACGCCGTGCTCTGCGTGTGTCGCATTAAGTACAAATATAGGAAGCGCACAAGTGAATGAACTCACCCTGGTCTTTCAGCCATATCACTGAGCCTTGAATAGTCGGCAACGAAGCGACACCAGCTGAGTCCTTGGATATGGGTGTCGGCTGAAGTAAGACGGGGAACAGAGCATCGTGCAATTGGTTGTCAATCTGAAGACTGCCGCAAGACAAGTTGACGGATTGGGAGATAGGGGTGTCCGCGTATTCGAATCTCAGACTATTTGCGGACACATAGACGACCTCGATCATCTTTCTGTTAACAAGAGAAACACCGATGCCCTCGAGATCCAGGGACACGACCATGGTGGGCTGGACGTCCTCTTGTACAGCCTCAAAGACATCCTGACTGCTGTTGCTGTTTATGGTATCTTGTCGAGTGAGCGAGGCAGAGGTAGTTCTTCGTGCTCGATAGAGACTCCGATCAGGGTTGTAGTTCGTAATCCTGAGGGTCTGCTTGTGACCGTCCGCTCGAACATCGAGAGAGACCGCGCGTGTAGATTGACGATCCTAGGCGATCACATGTAGCACCGCCACAATATATTGTGATTGTCACTTACAGAGAACCGGAAGGGCATTAGGTCACCAATCTCCATAATGTCAAGCTCACGGCGATTGCCATTGACAATGAGAAGGATTCTCTTGTCCCTGGCAGCCGGGAAATCCCACGCATAATCAATACTGGACTTGCGCGGCAATTTGTATGCGGGATACGACTTAGTGGTGGGCTCTGGACCGGTACGTGCCTGATCCTACAGAACTGTTAACTCATGAACATCGTCGAGACACGAATGTGCTGACCGTTTGAGAGAAGGTGAAGTCGTAGTCGCTATCATTCTCAATGGTGAAGGGCCAGCCTTCAGGTGCATCGGAGATAAAGATGAATATGCTAGATCCCTCCGTCCTGACGTCTGCGCGCATTAAGATCGGCGGAGCCCCGCTGACCTTCTGCAGACGGAAATGCATGGAGCCTATGTCCTCCATGTTGATGGGGGCAGACCTGCAGCACTGATGTTAGGATATGACAGCAAACATGCTCATAACAGTACCATTGCGCATTCAGGCCAGGATATGCGAGTGTCAAGAGTTTCTCCTCTGTACATCGGATGAAACGTAGAGGACAACGCTCCCCGGGATTCAGTGTAGACTTGCCCCTTGGAGCTGCACCATGTTCACGGAAAGCAATCACTTCCGAGCCATTGTTCTTGATGATGAACCGAGGACTCAAGACAATGACCTTGGTCAGCTTGTATTTGCCAACTCCTTCTGACCACGAGAGCCCAATCTGAATTTCTTCCGACTTGCGTGTCTGGGAAGGTATAACAAGTCTTGTATCGGCCGCCGGAGCCTCCAGGTCTACGACCTACAATATTCCACGAGATCACGCAAAAATTGCGATCTGCACAATTGCTTCGCTCACCTGAGACCAAGTTGAGTCTGCGACCCTGAACGTGAAGTCCTTGCCTTGGTCGCTTGGATGCGACAGCACTGTGAGAGATAGGGTCAGCAGCACTCGATCGCCTGGATGAATGTAGAGACTCACTGAACGGGAACGGTTTGGAGAGTACATCTACAGTACATCCTCCCATGAGATCTGATTAGTCTAAGCCTCCGTAACATACCTGGTCTATTCTCGCCTGCCATGTCCTGTGAGTTGTTGATCCAATTTGTCCTACCCGGCTTCACGCCAAAAGGCAGTGAAGTCCTGTTGATGACCAAGTACGGACAATAGATCTGGACCTTGAATGACCCTCCACCATCTGCACGACGGCTGTGCGAATATTCAGTTTAAGAAGTACAGATGATGTGGGACTGGCTTACACGTAGTTCAATCTCAGGTCAAGCTTACGGTCCATAGAATCTCTCAGGATAAGCCGGGTCTCGATGTCAAAATCAGAATGCCCATCCGTATTGATGATGGCAAACTCGCTTTGCTTGAAAGCTAAATGTGCCACAGTCAACTATCCGCCGACCGAATAACCTGTGGGCATAAACTCACCTGTGTCTTGTACCTGTACGTTCAAAAGAATCAAGTGGCCCAGCTCCACTGAATGAACAGGCATTATGCCCCCCTTGCGCAAGTAACTTCGCCAATTCTGATCTGTATCTTTGTCGTAGATGCGATATTCGAGATTGTATGGAAGCAAGTTCTCTAGCTCAATTGGTGCTCTAAGTTTGACTGAAATCCTGGGGATCTTGCTGGATACTGGGTCAGTTCAATTAAAATAATGAAGTATCGTCGATTACCGCGTGTTTGCCTCATGTGCGTCAGTTTCTACCCATGCCTGGAAACGGAAAGCAGCCTCTGTAGGATCAGAGTGTGGGCATTTCAAGCTGAGTCTGCGCTTCGATACCAGATCCTCCCAACGAACAGCAGAGGACCACTTATACCCGAAGCCCTCTAGAGATGATATTAGCGGGATCTTGACATTTACCCTGACACTCACGATCCGGCTGAACACGGATTCTAGTCTTGTTCACGGCTTCAATAGGGATGCAAAAGTCTTGACCAGGAACTGAACCAGAGCATAAGAGGGCACCCTCTGTGTCAGGGAGCCGACCTACCAATTTTCTCGACCGGATAGACAGGCTGGCCGGACTCATCCACCAATGTCAACTCTAGAGGATACAGTGTATCATTCACGACGTTGTAGGTCGATCGCAAAGTCACCACCTTGGTGTTATCCTGAACGCGGACCTCGGCCAGCAAACGGTAGGCAAATTTGTCCGTCCTGGGTCTCAGGGAGAAGGTGTATTCGCCCTCCCTGTCGACCGGTATACTACGCAACTGTTCCCAAGGCTTTCCAACAAACTGCAGGCCTATGCTGTTGTTACCACTGGAAGTAACGTGCTACGGGTATATCTTCAGTGTCTCAAATGTCTTGCAACAGCACGATAGAGCCACCGACCTCACGTACAGTCTTCCAGTCATCGAATCTCCAATCGATTGTCTTGCCACTCGTAATCTGCTCAGGCGACGTGTCCTTTAGGTCCGTGTTTCCCTCCAGATCCGACCACACAAAAATAGAGGAGCCGGTGCGGTTATGAATACGATACGGGGCGTAACTGCCTCGGGCCTTGCGGAGTACATTATCGCCCTCTTGTCCAAGTAGCTTGATCGTTGCCAACGCTATCTCAACAAAGGTGGTTGTGACATTGACATCCAAACGGTCACGAGCAGAGATGTTCAGAGATAGCGTGCCTGACGGTCCATTCCTAGAGACCTATGACCGAAGTTTAAGTGCACGAGGACCTCTTGACGGGACCTGACATTTACCGAGGCGGAGAATGTCCATGGGTCAATGACTGTAAAACAATCAGTCAGCCTGCACCAATCCTGAATGAAGTGACACCGACACGGCTCCCAATGCGAATTACTTATATTCCAGTAACTCATATGTACCGCGAGCGTTGATGTGGCCCTTAGCTATTTCCGGTTGTCAGTGACTTCCCTTCCAAACCTTGAGACATCTGACCTCGCTGGACCAATCTTTAGCACCCATTATGAAGGGCTTAACCCTGATATGGAGTAATGGTTGTTCGTGAAGGTCACCAATCAGAACAAGACGCAGCCCGTCAAAAGAGGCTCGGAACTGGAAGTCCATGAGAATCGACCATAGCTACTCCGTTGGTAAACTCACATGTTCCTGAGAAAGAACAACATGAGCATGTCCGATTGATTCCAGTTCATCATGTGTCTGCCTCGACGGACGGCGGGTGGACAGCGTGGTCGTGCCCTTCGTGGATCCAAAGGCGGACTGTTGGTCCAAAGCGGTATCCTTCGACTCTTGTGCCGACTGCCCGTAGCGTTCGAGTGCTCTGTTGACGATAGTAGTGATCAGGTTAATGTCCCGGTACGACGCTCGGAAAACAATTGGTTTCGCAGAGACCTCCAGGCTCGTGGACTTATGCGATGAGCTTGATCGGTTGTCCAAGGTGAATGTAAGATCCACATCGTCCATGAAGCGGACGCTATCAGATTCGGCATTCATGCGCATAAGTGACATCCCCAGCCGGTCTATGCTGAGAGCCAGGATGCCCTGAGAAAGGCATCAGCCTTTTGACTTGAGGCTCGTATACTGCGCTTAGACACACCTGCTGCGATAATTGTATCCGCTTCACAGAGAGACGCATGGCCTGTGTCTCTATGTCAGAGTCATCTTGTAGGATACTTACAGAGGCATCATGCAGATCCAGCCTGAAATCTAGCTTGGATTGTTGAGACTGCACTTCCTCCCTCCGATCTTCATTCCCTGCTGCAGAGTCGTCAGCAGGCAATGCGCTCGTAAAGAATTCCAGCAGTGCTATGACCGGGTCCACGGCAAAAATGATCTTGGGGGAGTCAACGGTCAGGACCGCTAAAGCGGAACCGTTCCCACTCGACTGTGTGTACAACAACATGACCTGGTTACGATCGTGTCGAGCTGCTGGCATGATTTCACGGAACTTTGAGGCTCCAGGGCGCGTATTGTTCATCGTCAAAGACCTAAGGATGACCTGTGCCTCAATCGCCCCGTCAGATAGGATCTTCACCCTCAAATTGTTTTCCGTCAGGGCAAACCTCGCGATTCCGTGTTCCTTCAGTTCGGATGCCGAGGTCGCATCATGGTCGTACAAATGCAATTTAACGGCACCAACTGTAACCAGAACGTCAATAGCGCTCCAAACACGTCGTCCATCAGCCTGTTGGTTGACTCGAAGTTCAGGCTGCAAATCGACCGCTGGCGGTGACACTCGTTCTGGGGAATGAAGCGCTGCGGAGTGGCTGGCTTGTGCTGAGCCTTCGGGCGTTCCTGCGATCACCCTGGGGATAGACCGGGACAAGTCTATGAGGAGCCCGTACTGCAATTGCGTTAGATGAAGGCGAACATCCGAGATTTTGACGGTAACCTACACGGCCTGTCAGTGTATTGTTAAGATCAGTAAAAGACGACTCACTCGACTATCTGGCTGGCTAACATCAACCTCGCGATCTATGCTATCATCCTGGACAATGTCCGCGTCCATGTCGATGTCGTCAACGATTTTGAGAGATGACGATTGATGTCTCTCGTTGTACGTCTTTGTCGCAACCTGCACACCACGTAGACTGGCGGTGATACGACTCGCAGACCCATCATAAGCGTTACTAGCCTTCAACTCTCCGAGTCGTAGGGCGAGTGTGTCCAGCGATTCTTCGGGACCGGTGGGAAAGATGACTATCGGACTCTCAATGGTGATGTCGAAATGCATGCGGTCAATCTCGGAAGCTCGTTGAGCAGCAGCCTCGGCTGCGGCGTCGTAGAGACCTTTCAGTTTGGCAAGCTTTGTAATGAACAAATTCATGTCGTGAAGGGGCTGCTCCAAGTAGTGCAGCTTGAGTGACCCCGTGTTGAGGTAGAACGCGGACTTGATGCCGGTGTAGGTCTCTTTATCCTCCGGATCGAAGGTCTGATATTGGAAGTTGGCAAAGTCTTCGCCCTCGATGGACAGGATCTGTTTGAACGCTGGGGAGTATGTAGCCAACTCAGAATCATCGTGCAAGTCGAGACTGCCCAATCTGCCGCCGATGTGCATAGTGTTTGCACGCAACGAGATGGACACGTCCGCAGTGGATAGTGACAGCGTAGCAAGTTTGACGTCGTTGTTGATGAGGATCACTGTTGGGCACGTCAGGCTTCTGAATGAAGGTATCTGACAAAAGCAGCACAAACCTTGGACGCTGGCAAGCTTCATCGAGACATTGATTTTGTCTGAAGAGCCGCTCGCCACCTCATCGACAGGTCCCCCGGTCTCGTCAGGGGTGTCAACCGGGGTTGGCGGGGCATCAGCTTTCTTCTCGGGCACGAACGTAGTCATGATGAATTCGTATAATGATATGACGGGTTCGGGAGCGGCACGGAATACCACAGTCGAAGTGTTGATGTCGACACTCTGGTCAATGCCTTTGTACAGAGGCACGTATTCCGGCGATTTGCGATCAACACGGACATAGTTGACGGTCAGGAGGTTTCCATCGGTGCCTCCAACAGCAGACGACACGCACTCCAATGGCTGGGCTCCGGCCTGGAATACGTTCATTGATATCGAGCTGATGTCTAGGTCAGCGAAAGAACAGATTCGCGGGCGTGACAGCTAGAGCACGATACCTTAGGTTGATGTCCACATTCATGACGTACTTCGCCATAGCGAAGACGAGCCCAAATTGCGAGAAACTGACATCGCCCATCGCTTTCTCCGTGCCGTCCGTGCCGGACTTCGACAAGCATGCTCGAAGGACATCAACGGTGAAGTCGAACTCTACAACATGCTGATGTAGAGCTGGATTCTGTCCTTTAAGCGTGAACGAGAAAGAACCAACCATCGCAAAACACGGCTCACCGTCAGCACGCCATCAGCAGTGTCGAAGAACTCGTCTTCCTGGTCTTCGCGACCAGCGCCCGGTGAGATCGCGGCATCACTTGGCCCGTCCTCACCCTCGCCCTCGTCCACGTTGTACTCCTCAGAAGTACCAAAGAACCCCGTAGGTATCTTGAAGGCGTTGGGTTGTTGAATGATCGTGGGGCGGCTGGAAAGACCGTCATCGTCGTCGAAATGCGGCACTGACACGTCAACGAGGCGCATGAGTGCCTTGTATTTCGTATCCGAGAGGTTGACCTGCAAGCTTGGCAGGTGGCCGGATATTTTGAACCTCGCTAGGTTATATGCCATCGGTACGATGGAGTTCTGTACCTCTAGATCGAGCGTGACCCGCTCGAGAAGATGCAGCCGATCATCCTGTTCGGAAGATAGTGCATCCATGCACGACGGCAGGTCGTTGCCAACGACGAACTGCTGCTGCGTCAGCAAGGCATGCGGACTCGGGATGTTGCACGCGAACCTGGGCGTCCTTCAGCCTCACGGACAGCTTGTCGTACATGAAGGACTCAAGGCGTGTGTAGTCTTCATCCGTGTAGCCTTGCTTGCGTTTCGCCTGAATCTCCTTGATAGCTTGCTTGTTCCCCAGTTGGCTGACCACGGAAATGTGACCTGCGTCGACCACCAAGTGTTTGCAGTCGTTCGTGGTGACACTGACATGACCGTCGGTATCTGCAAAGATGACGTTCTGAAGCAGCGGCACTCACTCCTCCGGCACAATGAGAATTGGCGCGTTCAGATCCATATGCACATCGACCGTCTTGTGCGTTTGCAGCGCATACTCGAGGCCTGCTCTGGTCTCCTTGCGCAGACCCTCCAGTGTCTGACTTGCGACGTTCTACGACGACGATCAGGAACTGCGCTGTCGCCACGACTCTCAATCTTACCAGGAGAACCTCGACAGACTCCAACTGACTGGCAGGAGGTTTGAAGAACTTGTAGATAGCCTCCACATAGCCCTTATGGTACACGATCTCCATATAGCGCATCTTAACCTCCAGGGCGCTATCCGCCCGCTCATCCAGGGGGCTGTTCTCAAACCTCAGGTAGAAGAACGGGTCGACCATGCTCGTGATCTCATTCGCGCCCTCGACTACCTGCGCCTTGAGAACACCACCATTGTTCTGCCTCTCCTGCACGCGCACGATCTGCTTGTACAGCGTGTTCTTCGAGGTGCCATCATAGACGGCGAAGCCACTCAGTGACACAGACGTCTCAAAATTGTCTGGGCGCTGGATGAAAGTTGCCTGGAACACGTCAGATACGATGGAAATGATCTCCGTGTTTTTCCCCTGTGGGTCCCGCTTCAGAGCGAAAGAACCTCGGTTCAGTTGGGCCAGCACGCGGGTCTTCAGGGCGTCTCGGGGTGCATCGAAGGACTCCGCTAGCGCTGTCTTTTCGTCATAGTCCAGTGCCTCGTAGAGTTGCTTCCGCTGCTCCTCCGTCATCTCGCCGGTAAAAGTGGAGTCTTCGGAAGTAGCCTGAGTTTCTGATGCCCCATCTGAACCCGAGCTCGAGGAGCCCCAGATCCAGCTCGACCAGCTGGTCCGCGCCGGAGCTTGCTGCTTCTTCTTCTCTTCTTCTATCTTCCGTCTTGACGCGATATCTTTCCGCAGCTGGGAGCGCGCGATAGACCTGTAGAACCGTATGTCCTCATACGATAGCTTCTTCTCGAGCGCCGCTAGCTGGCCTGCCTCCTGGTAACGAGGCTTTAGTGAGCGAGATGTGCCATAATACCATAGCAGATTTGCCTCACCCCATCGACAAGCGTATTGAATTGCTTCTTCTTGAATAGCTCGGCGTAGCGGTGGCGTTCGTCCCGTCGCTCAGCGAAGTACGCCCAAGTCCATCGCCGTCTTCGCTCACGCACTTCATTAAGGATTGCCCTGCCGGCAAACCGTAGCAGTGCTTTTGGGCGGTTCTGCTCGAACTCGCCTGCCGTGGGACGGTACTTCTGATACTGGATGTAGCATGGAGAAGTCAATGTCGGATCTGGGACGTTCAGTTCGAAAACGTACTTGGTGCTGCCGCGTGTAGAAGTGGTACATATCAACCAACGAGATCGCATCCCGATACTGATTATCGTCCAAGATAACGCCAATCTCATCAAACAGCAACTGAACGTCGAAGCGCGGGGTCTCCTTGTCCAGCGCGCGATTCATCGTTATCTAATGTCGGATATGAGAGAACCGCAGTCAGTCATGGCACAAAAGGCGCACGGGAAGGAAATTGATCGTGCAATCTAATCATACATACCCTTCCCTCACCAGTGACAGGCTTTAGGACGAACTGATGGTCAGGCAGGTGGTCCCCACTAGAGATCTGTACGTAAGATCGTTAGCCACGCTTGCGTCGACCAGCGATGTTCTCACCTGTTCGGTGAACTTCTTGACAAAGTCAGCATGAGGAAAACCCGCCATGCTCTCCGCATCGGTGTCGAAATAGATGGCGAGGGATTCTAATTTCGAGAGCTGCGGGAAAGGAAGCGTCATTGCAAGCAATCAGCTGCACCCCCACTATGGTGCTTGCCTTGTGAATGGTGCCCGCCTTGCTGTCTATGAAGGCTGGCTGCCATTTCTCATTCACCGAAGTCGCCGTGAAACCAGCAAGAGTGGCTCCTGCTGCGAATGGATGCTTGACGACATGTCAGAACGCCGTCCGACGTGCGAAATTACGGCACTCACTCCTGGCACGCTCATCTTATCCTCGTACCGGATATGGATATTCTTGACCGAAACCTGCAGGTTGTTTACAATTTTAGTGATGAGCGAGGAGATCAGCCCTTCCGACTGCTGTGAGTCTACGACAGGCTAAGTGACGATGACCAGAGCATTACGTAGAAAGGCTTGCCTTGAGAGACTTCCGACTTTCCCCGGACGTGTAGCAGCTCTGCGTTCTCCAACCGTTCCATCTTGGCGGCCTGCCTCCTCTTCTCCTCTTCGTCCTCATCGTATGTGGATTCAGCAGAGGGGACGACAAGCAGGTAGACATCCTCGACCAGGACTTCTACAGGTTGATTTCCGAGGTTCATCCAATGAAGGGAGAGCGTGAATTTCCCCAAGTGCCCTACATGGGAGGTCAGCACGAGTGGAGCGCACCATCAGTTTCACATTTACAGACCTTCGATGACATCAACCGGTAGCCTGAACTTATCAAGCGCACCCTTCTTGAGTCGAAGGTTGCTCAATGTAACGCGACCTTCGTGAGGCGGTGAGCATGCACCACGTAAGATGCACGGCGGTGCGAGTACCTTGACCAATCCCATAATTCACCTGTCCCATGTCCAGGTTCTCAACATAGGGAGCAAGAACGCGATTGAACACCTAAGATACGAGTGAGCATCAACATGCGGCAGACGCGTTTAGGTCGAAGACGTACAATGTTCAAAACCTCCTTGGCGGGGTCTGACCACCACATGTTGCTCGTCACGTCCCACAACTACTCGTGAACTCGCGGACTCCTTGTAAACTCAGAGTGTAGGACCAGATCGAGCACACGTCTTTGAACACCGAATTTGAACGAACGCAGTTAGAAACTAGTTAGAACGCGCAGCGCGTCCTTGCCATGCGTCATGGGTTCCCTTTTTGGGAGGTATCAGGTGATTTGGCACAACCGCTCGTGCAGCCCGATGTTGACAACGACATCCAGACGATGCGAGGAAGTGTTCAGTTTTGCGGACACCTGGGTGGAACTCGCACTCTGGTCCTGTATTGCGGTGTACGCTAGCAGCTCAGAAGGGAACATCGGCCGCAGAGCCTAATCTGGCAGACCCCCTTACCCCGCGCCGGTACGATACCGTTGTGGCTGGATTATGCGTCGCGATTGGGCATTCTCTCAGTGCTACACAAGTCTAGATCCGGTTCCAGTGCTAGGCAGCCCGATAGCTGTGCGGGACACTTTTGCGACAGCCGTGTCTGTGTCCAGAAGTGTCTAGCACAGCACGAAATTCTCCGTCCGCGTCTCCGAACCGAAGACGGTCATGAGAACAGATGGCTCTGCGATCTTGCACCGCGAAATGTCAGGATACCCCAGCTATAGACCAAGCCTGAAGTGCTCCGGAACTCAGCCTGGGCTAGTGTTTAATGAGCATTAGCCAGCGCTCCTGACCAGCAGCTGACGGTAGCGACCAGCTCTCCCACAGCAGGTGACAACCGGGCGGCGAGAACCAATCGAGAACCTGTTTTTGCCACTTGGCCTGGTGCGTGGTCTCGTACGAAATTGACACGGATCAGTCCCGTGTACACCTCGTAGATTCCGGTATCCCCCGCGAACTGGCAACGAGGACTACATAACAAGTCTACATAAAACCCACACGAGTCTCGCCATGTCTGGTGTTCAGGAGCTGCAACCTCTCCAGCATCCTGCACGTCCCTCTCGCCCTTCTTCCTCGACGTCCCGCCCACGACCAAGATGATCTCTGTCATGCCCCAACCTGTTCACCACCCTGCCCATCTTCCTCTCCACATCGAGACCCACGAACCCCAGGACGTGAAGCTCAACGAGGTGAGACGACCGCCCAACGACTGTCCATACAAATGTGCTGACGCCTTCCGCGCCACGAAGCTCGGTGATCTCCACGATGCCTTGGAACCGTTCGCGCAGTACGTTGACCCTTCTCCAACTACGCACACTGATCTTAGACTTCTCCTTTTAACCTCTCTGTAGATTGATCCGCAAGTCCGGTCATTCTGTGCGGCTGCATTGCACTATTCCTACCGCATGCCCTTCATCATCATGTACGCTCCTCTACGCGCTATCTGACCATGCTCTGGCAGCTGACATGGCAGCGGCGATAAAGGCTACGATCTCCATGACTTGCATGATCTTCGCTCACGTTCGCTGGTCTTCGTCCACGATCTCGTTGAGACGCTCAGAGCCTCTGGGGTGCGTCGGGTGCTGTATCACAACGTGCGCGAGGGCACTGACCAGTAGTCACGCTAGGTCCCCGCGTCTTATCGGCTGCAGCCCTCCAACTGCCACCTCTGCCTGATATGCGCTTTGCCAATTGGTCTGGATGCAAGCCGCATGAAAGCGGCCGCAGTAGCAGCCGTTGAAAACGCTCACTTCGAGTGTCGGTACGTTCATCCTGCAATAGCAGACAGGGCGCCGCTCATCATATTGACAGGAAAAAGGCCTTACTTGCTGATCTTCAGGATGGACTTGCACTCATCATCACATAGTGTCTGCAGTTTTCCCTTTTCGTTCCGTTTATCTGGGTCATGGTTATCGCTCCCCGTCTAGCCACAACTATTGTATCAATATTATTCTCGCCCCTGGTTGTTCTTGCGGTTCCTCCCCGGATTACTTTCGATGTCGATACCATCCATCCACAATGTGATGTTCCCATTGACATGCAACATCTTGATGCCTTTGTCCGATGCCGCGACATTCACATGACACAACTACTGTCCTGAGTGGGACCCGTGTATGAGTCGGTGCTCCAGATTCCTACGTCACAACATACGTACGTACGAAAGGGGTTGGCAGAACTGTGTCGAGCTTCGAGGACTTTGTGTGACAGTGCGCAGGTCCATTGAGATCACGCGCACGGTCATCACAGCTTTTATGACATATCGAGATGAGGCTGTTATCTCGGACGAGTTACCCGTTTTGGACATTGTGAATCGCAGCCGTGCGCGCTGCTGGTGGACTGCGGGCGATAGCTGCCTTCCACCGTGGCTGGCGACACGTGTGTGTTTTGCTGCGAGAGACGGACAACCCGCCACCGACGCTAGCTTGAGGGCGTAGGCGATGATTCCGCCAGCCCGAGGCGAGCTAAAGGTGCCGAGGGAGGCCTGGGAGACCGCCCGGCTGCTCGGGGATCGAATTTTACAAAAACCACGCGCTTCTGCCAGCAGCGACCACGTCGACACCGTCCACCCATAAATCAACCAGTCCCCTCGTTCTCCTCCTCCTCCCTTCCGGTCTTTCAGTCCCATGGCTCCCATCGCAGACCTTCTCGCCAGCGTCATCCCGTGGTCACTCCCGCCACACCTGACGGGGTATGTCGCCGGCAAAACGCCCTTGTCGACGCTCCAGGAGGTCTTCCCCGCACTAGCGGGCTACCTCGTCGTGGTGTTCGGTCTCAGGACCTACATGAAGGACCGCCCGCCACGGAGGCTACAGGCTCTCTTCCAGTTGCACAACGTCATTCTCAGTGCGGGCAGTGCGCTCTTGCTCGCCTGCATGGTCGAGGAGGTCGTGCCTCTCTACTGGAAGAACGGACTGTTCTGGGCAATGTGCAATGACGACATGTGGACAGATGTGAATCCTTTTCCCGTTTCTTCACCGCGTGTGTTCTCTCAACGCGTCGCGTTCGCCAGAGACTGGAGCTCTTCTATCTCATCAACTATTACTTCAAGTACTTGGAGCTCCTCGACACCGTGTTTTTGGCGCTGAAGAAGAAACCCCTGGGTGCGTCCCACACACGCGTACCCACGCGTCATAGCTGACTCTCTCGGCTCTCTAGCATTCCTGCATGTATTCCACCACTCTGCAACGGCCCTGCTATGCTATTCGCAACTTAACGGGAAGACCAGCGTGGTACGTGGCATCGGGGGTTCGACCATCAGCTCGCGCCTCATCTCTATCTCGCCCAGCAATGGATACCCATCACAATTAATCTGTCCGTCCACGTACTAATGTGTACGTCCACGCTCTCATGTCTGCGATCTGCTGCACTCATCGTGATCATAGACTATTATTACTATGCTACCGCGGGTGGTGCCAAGATATGGGTACGTGAAGACTGGCCTGGTATAAGCTTGTGTCGTGATTATCTCTGCAGTGGAAGAAATATTTGACGACCATGCAAATCACCCAATTTGTGATAGACCTGTTTGCCGTGTACTTTGCCAGTACGTGCACAGCCGCTTCGTGACCATATGCGTAGCGCTGATCTCTGCTCGCCGTGCAGCATACTCCTACTACGCTGCGAACTACTTCCCGAGCTTGCCCACCTGGGGCACTTGTGCTGGCACAGAAACTGCTGCGATCTTTGGCTGTACGCTCTTGTCTACTTACCTGGCCCTGTTCATCCAGTTCTACATCAACACGTACAAGAAGCCGGTCAAGGGCAAGGCTCGGATGGCCAACGGAAAGCCCATTGCAAACGGCAACGGTGTCGCCAACGGTCATGGGTCCGTCCGAATGCCCTTCCCCCCCTCTCGTGACCAGCTAACCCCGATCGCAGTCACAAGCTCGAGTGAAGCGCTCTTCGCAGTTGCTGCATAAGGCCCGTATGCGGCGGTCGCCACCCCCAGGCCACACTCAAAACCTCACGAAGACCAACGAGAGCGACGACCCCTCGCTTGTTTGATCCCATTCCCTCGATACCCTTCAGCGACTCGTCTTATATACTTAACGTTTGTTCGGTATCATCACTTTCTTTTTCTAATGTACAGCCTTTAATCTGTTGTGGGTTTCGTGGGCTGGACTGCTGGGACAGGGGACGTCCGGGCCATGTGTTGCTTCTTGGCTTTCTGAACGATATAATGGTTATTAGAGCAGGGATTGCTTACGATAAACGCGCAAGGGAACAGAAATATATCACAGGATGGCCAGTGGCGCATACACGAGCGATGATGCCATACAACATGGCCGATGAGCGATGCTCCGCGTTGAACTCTGTCAGACATGTGTGAGTTGTCCGGTGTCAGCAATACGCTGTATGTATACTGTGCATGTACGTACTTTCAGCGATATAGCTTCAGTCCGCATGGCTGCTGCAGTCCACAGGTCAGTCACTGACTCACGTACTGTGCGTGTCAGCACTCTCTCGTAAGTGCACAAGCAGCCCGACTTTGCGCTGTCAGAGTGTTTATGCAATCGCATGCGGGCGTTGACGTTGAACGTGGATCATACCAGGGAGGCGAAGGGAGGCGACGTTCCGACCAAACAAAGCACACACGTCCTTTGGGCCACGGATGCACAACAGGGCGTTTCGCGGCGCTCAAGGGACGCGTCCTGGTTACGCGAAGCCGCCTCTGGTGACAGTTGGCAGTGAAGACGGCGACGTGTCCGACTGTCTGGGCAGGAAAGCGAGCGACTCCGGCCCGAGACGGGGAGAGCCAAGGGTTGCAGCAAGACAGCGTGCCAATTTCCAATGGATGAGCCACAACAACATGCAGGGGTGCGTCCACACACTGACAGTCTCCACCTGCGTTGGCAGTACCACCGTTCGACGGACGGGCCCAGGAGTCGAACGAGCGGTCCGCGACGCTGCCGGGGGACGAGCAGCGGACTCGGATTTTCAGTCTGTTTTAGCCTGCGGATCGCCGGGGCCTGATGTGTTGGCTGTTGATTACATACTGTGAGCAGTGCGATGAGTACAAACAGGGCAGCAGTACATGCCAAGTCAGCGGACACGACCAGCCAGCCGCCCGCTCGAAGCATCAAGAGACGTAAGGGCAGGAGCGGTGACCTGCGGCGATCCCCATGGCGGTGAGACCCTTGAGTTTGCGGTGCTGGTGTCCATGCATCAGACCTGCCTTGAATTGATGGTCGTTTCCAGTCAACTTTGGGGGTTGCGTAGCAAAGCCAAGCTCCGAGGCATGAATGAATGGTAAGGGTTCAAGTGTATTGTTGAAATAACAGCACCTTAGCGCGGATACCCTGGGAGCAATCATTGGCTGGCGCGGCCGCAGCAACGGCACACTGTATACAGGTCCAGATGTGAGTAATATAACGAAGCTGACTGTTCCGAATATACCTCCACATAGAAACATGGATCTGCAGTAGATGGTCTAGAGACTAGAATCTTAAGACGGTCCATGCCATAAAGGAAGTCGAGCAGAGCTGACGCTGCTAAGTGTATGGGCGAAACCTGGAGAAGGTTCTGCCCTGTCCGTGTCAAAGTGGTACGTGCAGTGACACAGGACCCAGTAAGATGATTATCAGGAAGACAAAGAGGCGGTATCTACAGATGCGTGGTCTCCGCAGCGCTGTGTGCGCGCGGACGGAGGTTGGGAAACGGGAACATGCTTGCAAAACTTGGCGCAAATGGACGATGCTCATGCCACCGCAGAGACCGCAGGGCATCAGGAACACGCAATTGATACTCACTTTGCTTGCAATAACCCTCGTAATGGCCGTGGGCGTCGAGCCAGACGTAGATGGTCTGCTTCCCGCCGTCAATCTCGGCATCTTCTCGTGAACGATACTTCGCGAGGCGCTCCAACACCTCTCCTCGTCGTTGATTTCCTTGACGAGGACCTTGGCAGGCACGGGATACGGCAACTCGGAAGTGGAGGTGTGCACAATCGCGGCGGTCCAGGCAACGCCAGCTTGTGTGCGGGAGCCCTGTGATGGCTGAAACTCAAGACTTTACCGACAGATGCCTTGAACTCGGACGTTGCAGCGCTGGCCTTCGATTCCTAAACGGGGTTCAATGTATTCCAGAACGGAGAACGCCACCCGGGGACGATGAAAGGACGGCGTTACATAGTGACAGCCTAGTCGAAAAGCGGGGCCAGCCTGAGCCCAGAGCTCAGTGAGGGACACCTGTGACGACTCCTACGGACGCGTGGGTCTGTTCCTCCGAGCGAGAGCGCAAGTTGCGAAAGGGAAGTTGTGAACCCGAAGTGAGAAGATCTGCAGGTATATATCAGGTACCCTGGGGCATATGTAGCAATAATGAGACCACAGACAGTGAATCATTCACGTATACTGTGAGAGCGTGGGTCTACACGTAACCCCTATACAGCCTGGCATTGACCAGTCCGCCAAAGAGGGCGTGGTATGAATATTCTGCAATCGAGGACAGGGAAAGGCATCCAGGTAGATTAAAACCTTGATAGGCCGTACGACTGACTCCGCGCCGTGCTAATATCATGTTGACAGCCTGCTGCCATGGTGAGTTTGCACAAGACACACTGGCTGTGGCTCGCATTAGGGGGTCGCCTCACAAACAGGACTCCTATGTAGCAACTGACACACAGGCACCAAGACGCAGACAGGTTGAGCATGGACAGACCTTGCGCATTGCCACAGATGCAGTATCCGACTGACTTACCAGGCATTTTGTCTGTTCAGTTGTCAGCGGTCCTGGTCAGCGAACAGGCCGAGAGCTGCCTGCGCTCGTCGTGTAACGCCAATAGCCCGATATAGAGATATGTCCAACTGCTGACAGACACACACCCTTGATGAGAGGGCGTCTCTAGGCCAATTTGAGGAGAATGATACACTAATGTAGCGTTTCATCGCCATGGGAGAGTGGAGGTGCTAACCCAGTGTGGGCGGCGAAGATGACCAAGGGAGCTGCTGCGAAGCACCATTCAGACGACGGACGGGTGGCAGTCGCCGATGGGCGTACCAAAGGCAGGACGGCGTTGACTGCATGGTGGACGTGGCGGGCATGGCGAGCGTTGCGGGAGTGGAGGCCAGTCGAGTCGAGGGGAGCCGTCGAGGACGAGGACGATGGGAACAAGACGAGCTGTGGCGCATCCTGGAGATCGGATCTGTTGGTCGATGATTCGATCGGACCCTACTGCATCCTCAGGCTCCCCGTTGGGCGCGTCCACTCGCTCATCCCGTATATAGTCCTCCACTACTCATCCCGTATATATAGCCCTCCACCCTCTCCTCCTCTTTCTGCCTCACCCGTCTCCATCTCTGTATCGCTATCTCTACCGTCGCCCGCATTAGGCCGTCCTCGTTGGCACATCCACCCGGCAGCGTCAATCTTAGCGCTGCGAATGCTGAATGCCTAGGAACCCTTCAGGACGGCGCGCCACAGATACACTCTCAATATCTGTAGCCCAACTCTCCGCCCTGTCGCTTTTCCTCCATGCCTTCCTCGATGGTGACCCGGCGGCAGTCCACGTCTCGCCCGCCCGTTCCGAGGCGCAAGCCCTCTGTCGCTGGTCGAGAGTTCCGTGTACATGTTGAAGTATGCCTCTCGGCCAAGGCTTCTGCAGCCATTCGGAAGGTACAACGGCTGATCAGGCATCGATGACTGCTTCGGGACTCACGTCTTCTCGCTTCTCCCGCAGCCAACTGTATTGTACAAGAAGAGCCAGGACAGACTCGACAAATCGGGTGAATCTTCCAGGACAGGACGCGGCGCTGACAGTGCGCCTAAGAAGGTGAAAGGTACGTGACAGCAACTCATACACTCGCCACTACCAACACCAGCCCATCAGAGAAAACAAGCTGGCTCAGTCTCGGTCGCAATTCGCCCACCGAGCATTGGAAGCCTGCAGTGTGTCAATTAGTCGAGGAGGATGAAGCATGTATGCTGCATATTTATCTAGACGTGAGTTCTTCCGTTCACGGCAGCCGCCACATCCTCTCACGAAGTGCCACCTTTCAGGAAACCGTATTGTACCAGTCTATCTATGTTTATTCCCTTAACCACTCAGATATTCGCTCCGTCCACCACTCATTACTCGACCGTAAGGATTGCCTAGGCATCTATTGCGTACCGTACGTCAGGAGCCCCATTGCACTGACAGAAGCTGAATCACCACCTCCAGCGGCCAGATGTGGTGCACCGTGCCTACCACAGATCCCGTCTTCCTCCACTTCCCCGAAGAGGAGACCCTCAACCTCTGGCTTGCGCTTCTCCGATCTTACGCCGTCCCCGAGGTCTACGGGCGCTGGCTGTCCCCTTCCGACGGCGGGCTCTACCGCATGTGGCGTCAAGTTGAGCTCACCTGTCTCCAGGGCCGGAACTTGGGTACGCCACGTCCGCTACATGTCAACGCCAACGGCGCCGCTGCTGTGCAGGAGGACCCTTCCAGTCTAGTCGCTGGTGAGCCAGACGCCACACGCGGGGATCAAGACGCTCTCGACATCGATGTATACTGCGAGATCTTTGTTGACGGCTGTCTCTGCGGGCGGACGACGACGAAGCGTGGCATTGGGTCTTCGGACTGGCTGGAGCGCTTCGTGATCGCAGATTTGCCGCCGTTTGAGAACCTCGAGGTGGTTGTCTGGAGGGAGAGGCGATTGACGAAGCCGGTGGTGCTGGGCTCAGTCGTAATTGCCTTTATGAACTTCAGGCGTGGAGAGCATGTTGAGGGGTGGTTTCCTGTCTTGTCCGCGGGGCCAACATCCAGCATACAGACGGGCGAGCTAAGGTTGAAACTGAGAGTGGATGAGTCAGTAAGCTTTTCTACATCTTGACACCCGTTATGGTTGTTAAGGCTGCTGCAGAGAGATCATTCTTCCCTCTTCAGAGTATGCGGGACTGTTACAGGTGGGCGTGTGCTCTGTGATTTAAAGACATTCGTGGCGGTAGTAATAACTGACTCCACGTAGACGTTCACATCAAGAAACAGCCTAGACTGGCTGATCGACCTGGAGTCCAGGTTGAAACTGAAGAACACCATCCCACACAGTATTATCTCGATCGCGATTGCCAAGGACATGCTTGTCAACAACATTATGGAGCTTGCCGATCGAGAGGTTGATGGCACGCTAAACTGTGGGTGTTCGAGTGTCTATATTTCGCCAAGAAGTGGGTCGCTCATCTGGCTTGTGCAGCGCACAATACGCTCTTGTAAGACATCTCTGTCCGCGAGCTGCAGGGATGGCTGATGACTGCCTTTGTACCCGCAAAAGTCGGGGAAACACAGTGTTCACGAAGACGGTGGAGCTGTTCATGGCGCGATTCGGCTCCGCGTTTCTCGAGGCCTCGGTTGGCGGACCCATACGCCGCCTGTGTACGGACAAAGTCGCGATCGAAGTTGACCCCTTACGCTCCGGCAAGGGTACGAAGACCACGGAGAAGAACGTCGAGCTGCTCGTCTGGTGGTGTCACGAGTTTTGGAATTCAATATACGAGGTGAGGCACGAGTGTCCCATGTGAGTACCCTTCTGGTTGTCAGACCGCCGCATTGTGAACTGAGGATCTGCTGTGTCCGCGTTTCTGCGATACAGGGAGATGCGGAAATTGTTCCAGCACATTCGGAGGCTGGTAGAGAGACGGTACGGGGTGCCCAGCGAGAAGAGCAAGGATCTGCCGTCGCAGAGCGTCTCAGCGTTCTGCTTTCTACGCTTCATAGTCCCGGCGATCCTACATCCGCACCTGTTTGGACTTTGGTCTGGTAGGTTGATTGTGGTGAGGCTTCCTTGTGCATCCCTGACGATCAACACGCAGGTTTGCCGGACGTACGCGTACAACGTAGCTTGACGCTGATCGCGAAGGTCATACAGAACCTGGCCAATCTAAATGCGGTAAGCCACACTTTTCGCCAAGTGCCAGTCTGGGGTTATCGATACTTCTATCTTCAGACCGTACAGAAGGAGGAATTCATGCGCGGTGTGAAAGACTTCCTAATGGGCGGTGTGCCACACATGGTGGACTACATCGTTGTAGTTTCCACCCCGGAGCCTCAGTCGCCAAGTCCAATATCACCGCCAGCCTTCGACAAGAACGACAGCATCGCGCATGCTATCAGACAGCGCGGTCTTACCTCCCCTGTGCTCTATCGAGAGGCTACACCAGCGCTGCCGCATATGCTCGACCTCCCGAGACATCTCGCCGTGGTCAGCGCGCTCGTCGTCCGTTACTCACGCGCGCGGAACTACACCCCATCGACCTACGTCCACTCCGGGACCGGCGACTATTTCGACGAGTTCTGCGCCAAATGCGTGCAAGTGGAAGAGCGCGCTCTCCATCGCGTCAGTCAGCTGGCAAGCAGGCCTCGACGGCAACACTCGCAGCCAAGCATATCCTCGCCCCTCGCCACCAGCGTCCCTCTTCCTCCTTCACCGACGTCGCCGATGAAGATCCCCGGGCGGCGGGAGCGGAGGATATCCCTTCCCAAGAGCCCGAGACTGGCGCGCAAGTCCGTTCGGCCGTCGACAGCACCGGACGACACGGATGCGCGGGATCGGGGGGGCCCGTTACAGGCGACGCCCATAAGCCCCACGAACGATCAGGAGATTGTTATTTCCCAGTCAGCGCCAAACGTGGTGGACATGCCCCGCCTGGGTAAATCGCAGTCCCTACGCCGGTCAAGCCCACCCTTTGCTCAGCAGCAGCGCTCGTCTTCTACCGACTCTGCTCTCAGCCGGAAAGGAACTGGAGAAAAACTCACTCGCTCATCTACACATACACAGGAGGTATCGAATGATCCTACGGACGGTTCTGCTAGGAAACGGAAGAGCATCTTCCGCGGCATACTGACACGACGATAATGCTCCAACTCTCGCGCATATGTATTTCTTGATTTCGCATTGGTCTCACATATATTATATATCATCAGGGTAGCAATACACGTAACTATGTAAGGATCCGTAAATTGTCAGAGGATATCGAAAGCAGACAACTAAGCAAATGTCATGACTGTGAGTCCGCGGTGAGTTGCTTCATAACGAGCTTCATAACCTCCCCCGCGACATCCTCCGACGTACTTCGAACTGTGATTCGACAAAGCTAGAAGATGATCGCGTTAGGCTGCCATCGACGATTGGGGCACAGATGCGAACATACCTTCGCTTCTCGGTTCGGTTCGAGTCTCATCAGGCAGCCCACTTTCCCATCGGTGGACATGTGCAGGATACCAGCAGCGACGACGTTGTTTGGATTTGGGTCGATGCCGTCGAGGACGTTCAAATTGAAGCCGGAGACGACCTGTCGCTGTCGGTTCCGATCAATGTGCCCGGACTCGTCCAGGATGATCGGGAATATATGCTGCGCTTCTCGTGGCGGTCCGCCAATCAATCGCCACCGCTCGAAGAAGTCCGCCTGGCTGAGTTTGACATGTTCCACAAACTTGGTCAACACGATCGGCAGCCGCACCGCGATTGTCTGGTGCGCGCCGGCGAGGAACGACACGCTCAATATTGGCGGCTTCGTGAACGGCTTCTTGCATTCCACATGCACGAGCTGCTGCGACTGCGTCCGCGGGGCGATCATGCTCTGCGCGATCTTCGCGAACGTGGCTGACACGGCGTCCGGCTCGTCAATGTGCAGCGTCGCGGTGAACGAGGTCAGTGGTGCGGAGATCTTGTTGCCCATATACACCGCCAACTGGCCAAGGTGTCCGTGGTACCGCGACTTGAGGCCGATCTGGATCTGGATATCTTCATACAACACGCCTTCCGCACCGTGCAGCAGCTTGTCGAACCACCGGTCGACATTCGGCCCTACCGTCAGCATCGGGATACCCTTCTCTGCAAGAGCCGCTGGGGTCTGTGAAGGGTCAGGAAGGGATGTCGGTGGTTGGATGGCCGATGGTGATGCGGAGATCTCTAGGCCCATGAGTGAGTTAGTGATATCGTTCGCATTTCCATTGGGCGCGTTCCCGTTGCCATTCGCCTGGGGGAACGTAGGCTTCTTCGACATCTTTGCTGATCGCTCCAGAGGTATGTCTGCCTTGTCACCGCCCTTGGTCTTCAATCGGCCTAGGAGCGCGCTCTCTCGTGGGGGGAACGGCGGGATCTCCTCACAGACGTTCTGTAGAAGTTCGTCGTCGTCCGGTCTTGACGCAAGGGCATGGAACTCGCATGCACGCTGTTGGAGGTCGACATCAAGTACATGTCGATATCGCTCGAACACGTTCAGAAGCTGGGCTTTGATCTCTGGGAAGACGTTGACCCACTTGATGTAGGTCGAAAGGAGGAGCGCGCGCGTGGGTGCTGCACAGAACTGCGATTTAGAATGAAGAACCTGGAATTGCTCGATGGGGCTGTATCCGGGCTCGTTCGCAACCAAGTGACCGTACTCCCCCAGGATATACCCGCCGACCTTTACCAAGCTCTCGTGCGATGATGGCGAGCGCAAGTACTCGAACACCACCTTGGCCGCATAAGCCTGTAGGTCTTCTGTGTTCGTCACAATTTGGACGACACGGTACCATACTTCCTCGCCGACATGATCGCCCGCAGCGCTGAGCAGTTCCAGGATGGTATCAACGTACCATTTGTACGTGCCCGCATATTTCTCCGTCAGGATGGCGATCTTGAGTACCATTTCCTCCCGGAGACCGTAGTCTGCGATTTTGAGGTACCGCAGCAGCTCACCTACAATGAGCTCGCTGTTGTCTGTATCACACATGCTGTATAGCAGGTCGAGAGCGCGCCGCCGGACTGAGATATCCTTGTCGCGCAGGGAGAGTATGATTGTCCCCTGGTGCTTTTTGATTGCGTCAAGGCTCTCCGTGCGTGCGGCAAGCTGTGCCATGGTATCCAGTCCAAGGTAGCGGACGTTCGTCTCCTTAGAGCTAATGAATCGTGCCAAGAGAATGGCGGCGGTGTTAACGAGAGGTGAGTTTGCATCAAGGTGGATGGCCAGACTGATGGCTTCAAAGAGGACAGCATGTTGGGCATTGTTGTGCTGCACATTGCGTGAGGGCTCGGCGCAGTTGTTCATGATAGTTTCCAGGACCTTGTGCATGACGGTTCTTATTGTCGAATCCTCTGTTGAATGGTGAGTGTGAAACTTTTGGAGTCGAATGCTACCCTACCTGATGGTGGGTAGTACTGCAGCAGTCGTAAGAGTTTGACTTGCAGCCAAGGTGACGGGACCTTGTAGTACGCATACGTGAGATTGTATTCATGCTCAACGATTAACTGTCACGTATGATTAGAGAAGAGTGGGGCCTAAGGGACAATCGTGCGCACTCTGTTGAGCCTGTCGACAGCCTTCGTGTAGCACACGGCATACGCGTCCAGATGATCCTGCGCCATGGCCATCACTAGACTAGTGACACAAATTACTACACCCTTTCAACCTCATAAGATGCATCCTGAGTACGAGGTCGTTTGGTGTGCTCACTAGGTCCATGTCGTCCATGATGGATACTATTCGCAGAGCCCATTCTGCAGCTGGGATAACATCTGGGTGTTTGCGGTATATTCTCAGCAAAGTGAGTGCAGCCTTCTTCCTCACGAAATTGGGAGACGTCCTACAGTACACATGAACATGCCACGCTGCAGTTAGGACGATGTCAGACGCACGGAGAGATCAGTAGTCGATGCACATCCTCCGCCAGAGCCTCTGCCATTTCCTGTCCTCCAACATTCGCGATGGCATGCAAGGCGAGACAATTACTTATCTCGTTGTTGTCATTCAGGTCTTTGCGGATGGAGTTCACAACAAGGCGAAGGAAGTCGGAGTTCTCGTGCATGAGAAGGGTGACCGCAAGGTACCCCTGGCACGACCGCTCAGCCATGCAACTGACGTCTAGAAGGAGATACACACAATTTGCTTCTCGCTATACTTCGGACTCGAGATGAGGTTGACAGCCTCCATATGCCCGACATCGACCTTATAGCCGAGAATGTACGTGAATATGACCTTTGCAACATACCTTGAGCCACAATGTCAGCAATCCCAGTGTTCAAGAGTGGCGAGGCTTACTTCTTCTTCTGATAGCCGTCCAAGTTACCGTCTGCGCAGTGAACATCGACGTGAGTGCCTGCAGGGTAAGGGTGACAGACATGTAGCGTGCCTTTAAACCGCTTCCTAATGTTTGCCATCTCCTTGTTTATCCTCTTCTCCTCTAGCTCACGCACTCTTGCACCGCGAATGTCCGCGATGAACTACATGGCGTGTTGAGAGCAATGTGTCTAAAAGATCATGCATACGAACGCACCTGCGTGAGCCCACGCATAGAAGTCGCCATCTTGGCAGCGTCACCGGGGCACCAAGCCCGTTATTAAGTTCAGATGAGCAGCTGTTGTTGAGGGAGGCCAAGTCAATGACCTTCAATATGGAGACCACGCCCTACGCAGCAGAGACGGTCGCGACCAGCGGCTGGAGACACGATGAGGCGAAGTAGGGCTAAGCGCCCTCGTTCGCGGTAACTTATGCGATCGCCTTCCCTTTCGGGAAACTACGCCTCAGGGTGATCGGGTGGTGGGATCTCACCACAATTTGTCGTCTACCGTACTCTCTCCGAAAAGGAGCACCATCTGCCCAAGTCTATTCCTTGCTTTATATTCCCTGCCTTCTGGTCTTTGTTGTCGGTTTTCTTAACAGGACAATGACAGGCTACGACACCGGCTGGCCCGCAGACTCGGTCGAGTTCTGTCCGCATCCCAGCTACCAGGACATCTTCGTCTGCGGGACTTACAAGCTCGAACAGAACGAGTCCGCGCCACTCACTGGAGAAAATGGGGCTGATATACCAGGTTCTGGAGAATCTGCCAAGCAGAAGAGAAAAGGCGAATGTTTGCTCTTTCGAGTCGGCGCAGAAGACGACCTTCAACTGTGCGTGCAGTCCTCGACCCAGATTAAGAGTACCGTGTCTCACAAGACCGGGCAGTATAGCTCCTTGCTTCAAAAGACGTCCCTTCCGGCCATACTGGATATGAAATGGTCAGGCCCAATGGCTTGCTCGCTCAGGACCTGATGCTCAAGTGGGACAGGTGCCATGCAGCGCCGTCGGTCGATGCCACTCTGGCTGTGGCGGACTCCGAAGGTGGTATTACCCTCCACGTCTTAAGAGGCGAACAGGTGCACCAATATCTTTAGCTTCGCCAGTCGAGGCCTGATATACCAAGCTGATTTAGACCGTAAGGCTTGATCAGCTATCTACAGTTGCTTGCGCGTCCGAAGACGTCTTGTGTCTATCTCTCGATTGGTCAACACGACTATATCCTAGCAGGCACGCTCTTTCCATTCGTTACTCCCTCACTCCCCGCTCACAGTGGCACTTAGTTCGCTGGGCTCGCTGGCAGTATCACTATCTGATGGCTCGCTATCTCTCTTACGTCCCGACGAGACTGTTGGGCTGAAGATGACCCACTCGTGGCACGCGCACGACTACGAACCCTGGATAACGGCCTGGAATTACTGGGATACTAATGTCATTTACTCGGGTGGGTTTCATTCTGCTGACGTGGTCGGCCGGCATTCAACCAAGTCAAGGAGGTGACGATCTGAAGATGAAAGCTTGGGACGTCAGACAAGATTGCTCCCAGCCACTCTTTGTGAATGAAAGGCAAGTCGGATGTTCTTCTAGCGGGTGCCGTAGCTGACACTTGCCACAGATTTGATGCTGGCGTGACAACCATTCAGAGTCATCCGCATTTCGAGCACTTGCTCGCTGTTGGCAGGTAAGTAGCTGGTTTTTGGAATCTAACCACCTTGAGCCCCTAAGGCGTCTGCGTCGCTAGCTACGACAACTCGGTTCGCCTCTTCGACACCCGTAGGCCGCTCGTACCGCTAGCACAAGCTGATGTTGGTGGCGGTGCCTGGCGCGTTAAATGGCACCCTTCACCTGAACGCAAGCGCGATCTGCTTGTCGCATGTATGCATGACGGCTTCAAGGTCGTCCGTTTTGATCTTGATAGCTCGGGCACCGTTGATGCAACATCAGCATCTCGCAAACAATGGGATACCATAAAACGCTTCGACAAGCATGAATCCTTGGCATACGGTGTTGACTGGTCGTTTCCTGTGAATGGCGAGGACACATTGATAGCGAGCTGTTCCTTCTACGACCATGCATTGCGCATCTGGAAGGGCTAGGAGCAACGCAACAATCTAGTGAAAGTCCGAATGTGTACGTACATGCAGTGAATACAATGGTCTCATTTGCAGCAGGTCAGGGTTATGTTTTAGCAGAAGCATCGGTGCTTTTGGGCTTCTCAATCGGCGTAGGGGGTACGGACTCCCCACGCCGTTTCCGCTTCCAAAACCCGGCGTTCGGGCCCTTCAAGATGAATGTTACTGTCCATCGTGACAGTCCACGCAGAGAATCAGGACGATGGATGGCGGCGGTAAGTATGGTAGACAACGACAGAACGAAGGCGAGCCTGCGCGGCATCTGGTCTTAGCGAACCATATATTCGCGTTAGGCAGAACACGTACCGCTCCACCCATCGCACGCCCCTCGAACCGCTCCTCACCCAGCTTTCCGGCAAGCATGCCCTGATAGCTCTGGGGAGCACGTATAACGCAATCTCTCCCCTTCTCCGTCCCTGTTCGATCCATATGCTGCCCCCGCACACGAGACTCCCTACGAATGTGCACCCGAAGGGGCCGTCCCAGGTGTCGTGCGAGATGCCGGGAAAGAGGCGGGCGAGGAACAGAGTGCGCGTGAGGCAGACGGCGGCCCATATTGAGGAGACGAAAGTGCCGAGGAACGAGGCGCTCCGCAGAACGGCGAGCAGTGTGGATAGGAGCTTGGAGGGGCGGAGGAGGGTGCGCGGACGGGTGAGGAGGATGGGGAGGAAGTGCACCTGCAGAAAGCCGATTGTCAGGCCGCTGCCAGAAGAGGATACCCCTTGAGCGGAACTTACGGGAAGATACAACGCAAGTGCAGAGACGAACGCCTGCGCACCTCGGATGACCACGTTTTTTGTGCAGCTCCCACCTGTGACGCTACCATGCACCAGCTCACAAGGGATGCCGCCGAGGCCGTCTCTCCCCGGAACACCTAGAGCCTTCCACGTTTCCGTGGCTTTAGGCCCGCCATACGCGGGCAAGCGGGAGATGTCACCCCAGGCCTCTGGGTAGCCGAGATCGACGGAGAGAGAAGAAACAAGGTCGGGCATGGTAGATTGGTGTTTCCTGTAAGACCATGCCTTTGTACGCACTGCACGCAGGGCCGCAAGGATCCGGGGGTCAATATTTGCAAGAGTCATGATCCTGACGCAGGCTTATTAGTTGCGAACGAGGGTGTCATCTGTGTATATGATATACCACTTGTTGTACGAGGCTGGGAGTCTGCCAGATCATCAGAGTTCTGATTAAAGGAGGCGAGATACATTACAACCTTTCGGGCTTGTAAAAGAAGCACCATATTATCCTGCACATACCGAGTGCGGCAGTCAGGTGCGCAGAGTGTAGTTGAGGTGCGTCGAAACTAACCTTGCACTGCTCGCCCAGAAAACTAGCGCATCTAATCTCACGCTTAACAGGCGTCTGCGTTTCTGGGCTACTTGATTTCTCTCTTGATTGGGGGATGCTTCCATCACTTCGCAAGCCTTCTGTATGGAGATCTGAGAGAGAGCATCCATTGCGCGCACCAGGAGTAGGAGTGTGAGGTCGAGGGTGATTGAGGGGCGATTAGTTACTCGTCGACAGGTGGAGCGTGGTAGCGGAGGTGTGAAAGGAAGTAACCCGCCGCCAGTAGATGCAGATGGGATGCGTCTAGAGTGGAACAAGGTAATAGCCAAGGCAGCGGAGAGACAGTGAGCGAGGAAGGTTCTCTGTGCTTCCTTCAGAGAGGCGAGGCAAGTCAAGATCCTTCGCCATGGATAGGAAGAAAAATGTGCGTCGGTCGGAAGCCCCTCGTCTGAGAGGCTGTCATACCAGTGCCGCAGCACTGCACCCCCACCCACACCTGCAGTCATCGCGAACGCGAATCCTGTCGCGCCCAGCTCGCGCTGCAGAATCTTCTTGGCACGAGCTGCACCATCCCTTCTCGTCTTGGTACTTGTCAGAAAGGGTGCGAGAGCAGGGCCGAGTGACAGTGAGAGCGACAGCGCGTAGGTGCGTAGTGCAATCTGCAGAGGGTGGTCGTCTGAGAGGGTGTGTAGGTATTCAGCGGCGTTGTGGGGCAGTGCGCGGAGCCTGTCCTTCACGTCGCGTAGAAATGCCCCCGCCGACATATCCGGCAGCGAGGGGAGACCAGGCTAATACCCGGGTCTCTCAAGTTGCTTTTGAACGGGCCCCCATGCAACTTCCGATCGCATGTACACACCTTCCAGCATGTGATTCTTCGTCTCAGGTTGGTGCCGCTTCTCACCAGGAATATTTGGATTGGAAGGTGTAGTGGTTGTGTGGCGCCTCGTGCGGACTTTCTTTTTTGAGTCGAATATCACCACGGAGTATCCCAGCGCATTAACAGATATACTTAAACTGTCTGTCTCCGCTCCAAAACTCCGTTACACGACGAGAAATATTTCATACGCACCTACACGACATTGGAGCTTTTCAGCTGTTTCAAGATCAGGCTCTACCGTCGTAGCCCGGTTTTTGTCAAGGTCGTCACTGTTCTGTACGGAACTGAGCCTCGCGGCCTCTCAAAAGCCGCACAACTGTTCTGGAAGACTTTGATACATGTGCGGAACTCGAAAGTCGCTGCGTAGAGGGTATTCTGAGAAGCTAGTTGCGATGTGCACGTTTTATCAACGATAACTACGGAGCAGTAAGCATTTCGCAATCCCGGTATCCCAAGAACTCATCAGGTGCGCTCTGTTTTGACCGAAATTTCAACAGCTCGGCGAGAAAGTAGGAAGTACAACGTTCGTATCGCTGCAATAGCCCACGATGCACGCAGCCTACCAAGCAATCGGAAAGCCCGCCCACCGCGACCTCGGCATCATTCGGTAAGCAGACGCCTCAACCCATCGTATTCGGGAACGCGGTCCTCATGTTCCATTATGAACAGGATGGACTGTTACTATGTGCACCTCAGAAATATAGGCGCATCTCTATACAGCCTCTGGATGCCCGTCACGAAGACAACCTGGTCTCATCTTACTCGGAAAGCGGATCCGTTCCGGAACAGGAGCGACGAGGTCAGTCGCCAACATAAACTGTTACATAGATGCCATGAATTGGTCGTGCTTCGCGACTCCTGCCGCGATGATTGATTGCTCCGCGGCACCTGCTGATCCGATTGGTATTTGATGTATGCAACCAGTGCCTCATCTTACTGATTCGCGGTTACTCCATGGTCGTTTTATCATACTGCCATGCTGTTAAGCACAGTGCACACGAGCAGCTTCAGCATAGGGAAACTCACGTCCATCGTCGCATCTTGACGGCGGTTATATAGCCAGGGTCGTCAACACAAATGCGCCGTGAATCCGAAGAAGCCATATCAAGGAGGTGAGCACGGTATATAACCCGATAGAGAATGGGTAGAGCCTTGAGATTTGTACGTGGGCAAGATGGACCATATTTGGACGCAGAACAGAGTTGGGCATACGTTTGTCGAGCTAACGTCCGTTGTAAGGGAGCTCTTAATGCGTATTCTGGCCGGCTTTCCGAACAACGATTCTTGATGTTCGTATTGTCCCTAGTTTGTTGCGCCTGCTGCCTTTTCAACCATGCTAGCTTGGTCCGAACTGTCATTCAGCGGGATGCGTTTTCTCCAGTAGATTAGCGCGGGGGTATACGGACATTCACTATCGTCCGATGAGACAGTCACATACGATACCCAGACGGTCCACGACCAGTCGAGGGTTCAGACTTGAGTCCCGAGTTCGGCGAGCTGGGTGGGCTGGCATAGCTCCAGAAGTCGAGCAACTCTGTGCTATCGGAAAGACCCGGTCCTGATTTCAGTTCGTTGAGTAAATTCGCAGCGTCGAGAATCTCGAGAAACCGAGCGCGAGAATCTGGAAAAACAAAGTTGCGGAGGACCTCGGAGCCCTGAGGGGTCTGTGAGCTGTGTCTTCAAGAGCTGAGCTGAGGAAACATACGTGAGAGCGAATAATTCTAGCAATGCATGTCCTTGGAGTCGGGACCGGTTGTACACCAGTATCTTCTTCAAGCTCCAGGTCTACCACCTCATGTGCAGGCACCTTTCCCTTGCCTTTGTCCTTCCTATCTTCAGATTCCGCGACACTACGGGGATTTTCTTTACTGTGGAATCCAAAACCAAACCACCGTTTCCATAACTCCAACATCCTGCCATCCCTCCCTGTCCTGTTGAGCGCCGCACGACACCTCTCCCAGTCCCCTTCGTCGCCCAACCACACCATCGCTTCCGCCCCTGCACCTTCTTCATTGGCGCTTTGAGCCACAGACGGCGGTCGCGTCGCCCCAGGCACGTCCTGTGCAACATCCGCCACGGGTATCTCTCCCTCTGCATCGCCAACCGTCGCATCCTCCCACTCCCTCTGCGCATCGGGCTGCGTTGCTGGATCGCACACTCTCTCCATCAACCTTATCCACCGTCTCCGACGTACCCATGCACCCGCGCTGAGTGTGCCAACCTCGGGCCGCCACCGACTAGATCGGAACGACCACGCGTACTCGAAGCCGTCGTGCTGGACGAGGCCATCACCGCGCATGTCGATCATCCAGGCGCGCGAGACCCATCGCCATGTTCCATCTGGAAGAGGATACGAAGAGAGAGAAACAGTAGGTTGAGTCCTCCAAGAACGTTTGGAGGGCTTGGGCGCCGGAAGGGTGTAGGGCGGCGGATCAAGGGGGAGGAGAGATTGCGGGGAGTAGTAAGGGGCCGAGAGGATCGTAATACTAGCAGTAACATAGAAACCTTGAGAAGTTCAATTGAGAGGTCATGACGCACAACGCACCCCCTCTGGTTCTCGTATAGCACAGCCCACCTGTACACCAGTGTGTCTGGATCCTCGCCGCTTTCACTAAGTAAACGCTCGTTGTGCAGCTCTACCAGCCCACCATCTTCTGCAGCAGAGTGAAGTGTAGGGAGAAGACCATCTTGCACAGAGAATCCCGTTCGTCTGTCAGGTACTTCTCTTATTCTCTTCTTATTCTTGCGTGTCCACCGACTCAGAGGCAAGATGTGAAGAAGGCGCCTCTTCGGCAAGAGGTACGCACGTGCTTCTTCCACAGTTGTTGAATCTTCCTCAGTATGTGGCGGCGGTTTGCAGAGTGTAGATGCCCCAGAAGAGGAGGGCGACATCGCGGCTGGAGTGATTAGTGTGCCGAGCGACCATGACACGCCAGATTCAAGCTTGGACCGAAGTTGGACAGAGGACGAGGTTAGGGTCCCCACAATCACATGATGTCAGGATCGGGAGACATGGGTGAGTTATCTAATCTAAGCGCCACTGTCATGTTTCGTCGTGCCCTCACTCAGGCTGTCGCCTTGTCCAAGGCGTCGACCGCGCTCCTCGCGGCCGGTCTCGCTGCCACACCCCGACGCATTCTCCCGACCACAGCCAACACGACGCGATCATGCTATAATCAAAGACGATATGCCACCTCCTCTCACGCTACATGCCCTCAATGTTCGACACCTCTGCCAACCCCTTTGCCAGTATGCACGAAGTGCTATTGGATCTCAAACGTTTCCCAGGACATGTCCTACCATGAAATGCTGGGTGTCTCATATGAGCCGAACCCGTTTGTTGTCGATACCCCTGCCATTAAGAGGCAGCTGAGGCGGCTGCAGACGGTTGTGCACCCCGACCGGTGGGTGGGTAAGGAGCGGGTGCGTACGCGTTTGCGTGGGCGCGAAAGTAATACCGCACTCCTGACTGGCTGACCGGCTTGTAGGGGAAGCAAGACGCGGCAGCAGTCCTATCGTCTCGCATAAACGAAGCCTTACATAGACTGTCGAATCCGCTCCGCCGCGTCGAATACATTCTCCAGAGAGAAGGTCATCCTATAGGCGAAAGCGAGAACCTGGAAGACCCGGAGGTGCTTATGGAGACGATGGAGATGCGTGAGGAGATTGAGGGCGCGGCGTCGAAGGAGGAGGTAGAGCAAGTTCGTGCGGTCAATGCGGGTGCGTCTATATGTCATGTTAACCCAGGGCATAATGACGACACCACTACTTCACAGAGAAAATCGATGAAATCATGCAGGACATTACAGAATTGATCGAAAAGAAGGACTGGCTCGGAGCGAAGACAGCTGCTATCAAGCTTAAATACTTCCAGGGCATTGAGAACGCCGCTGAGGCTTGGCCGAATCCATTGGGCAGTGATCATTGAGCAACTATTAGTATGCTTGAATATACACCTTTATCCCTTGCACCCTAGTACACGTACTCACACGGATGAGCAGGTGTAGGTGGTTGCTTTTGAGTGATATCCTCAGGATATGGTGATCCCAACATGACACATGAGCTAGTGCATGCTGACATTTTGGTGCTCGTAGTTAGCGCCTCGACCTTCCGTTGACCTAGAATGTGAGCCCGTTCTATAATGATAGCTTTCAGTCTGATACTTGGCGCTCTAGTCGCAGGGAAGTGTTCTCGGGCGAGCGAGCGAGCAGCAATATATGATGTACATGTGTACGGATATGACGGTCACTTAGTCCAGTTGCGCCAGTGACGAATTTAGGTCAGCGTGTTGCTCTTATATGCCCCTCAGTATGTTGAGTCAATGACTATCGCGGTGCGTAATTGTCTGTTGGCATGTACGCGTGTGCATTGAATTGGATACCTAGCTCGATACAGGTTCGATGAAACCAATTAGCGACAACCACCATGAACGAGCGGGCTTATACCAAATACCGTCCGTTTTAGGCAACGAGCCAAAGCGCACATGAATGTTCACACTGCCTGACGTCTGAGTTCTGAAAGTGCTTGGCGAGTCCGTCTGTGAGCCCAATTGTGCATGGACTTATCAGATTGCCCTGCCGCCCAGGTCTTGTGTCTCACAATAGGACCCTGGCAACTCACCTAGAGGTTCGGCTAAAGTTAGGATCTTTGAGGACCAAATTTTGGCCATATCCTTGTCCAAGTTAGGGTCCTGGGGACCCCTTGGGCTCCTCCAAGCGCTCAACCCTTGTCCGAGTTAGGATCCCAGAAGCGCCTGTGAGCCACGATCCGATCGCGCTACCAACCAACTTGGACTGTGCTTCTAGTACGCTTTACCCCATTAGCTCTGCTGCGGCTCCGGTCTCATGCTTCCTTATGTCCTATGTATGCATATGGGCCTCATGCATGCTCCCTGCCCATAACTTGGGTGCAGGAAGCCGCTGAAGGCAAATTCTTGAAGTGTGACATATACTGTGACATGACATTATGTACTGTGACATGTGACAACCCTTGTCTGAGTTAGGATCCCGGAGAGCCGGAAGTTGGGATCTTTGAGGGCCATTTTGGGGGGTGTTCAAGGCTGAACCTCTAGGTGAGTTGCCAGGGTCCTCTCACAATGCTAAATCTCACTCAGCTTGCACTAGTGTGGCTTCTATGTGAACCCTGGGACCCATGATCATTCAGTCCCATCGTCGATACTCTCTTTAAGGGCCTTGCCTCCAGCCTCGCACCTTGATTCCTGAGACCATGCCACTAGCACCAGTAGACGATGAGGGAACACAGCTCTACTATGAAGATACTGGAGCAGTTTCAACCTGTCCGAGTTACAGGACTCTAGTGCTCATACACGGAGGCATCTTCAATGGAGGTATGTTGGGCTTCCCTATCTACGAGGTGTCCCTTGCTTGCACGTATATCGTGGAGGATATAATATGGTGTGGCTTACGTTTTTGTAACTACCTTCAAGCCCTTGTTCCCCTATGCGAGCCGCCATGGCCTCCGCCTCGTCACCGTCAACATGCGCGATTATTCCTGCTCGACTCCATATTCTCCCTCTGAGCTTGCAGCGCTCGGGGGAACAAGTCCGCAACAGCAACAAGCCGTAGTGCATGCACGGGGACTGGAGATTGCCGCATTTTTGGGATGGTTTATTCGCAAGGAAAATATACCCCCTCCATCCCATTCTGGTACGCCCGGAGGAGGGCTGGCATTGCTTGGTTGGTCTTCGGGAAATATCATGACGATATCGATGCTGGCGCAGGCTGCCAAGATTTCACCACCAGATCGTCTGCTGTTGAGCGCCTACTTGAGAGCCTTCATTATATTCGGTTAGTCGCCCTCGATGTACTCCTGGCGGCGCTGACTGTACACTGCTGCAGACAGTCCCAGATTCGCACTGGGAGTGCCGGAGACGATAGGAACGGGAGCTACTCTCCCTTCATTGGATCCCAAGATACCTATGAAAGAGAAGGCGAAAGTGTTCCAGCGTTGGGTAACTGGCTACTACCGTCACTCTCCCTCGATTCTCACCGATCCACCCGCATTGGTTCTCGAGGAGTTCCAAGCTGGGCTTACTCGCTCGCCTATCGCGGATCCCCCTCCAGAACACGTGGCAACCGTGGAACGTATGTCATTCGAGGTACTAGCCCATGTCACAGACTCTGCGGTGATGGCTCGCTCGCAACGGCTGTATGAAGCAGTCAATACGGCTGTTCACAAGGAGAACATGCATGCCGCTCTCCAGGATGCCTCGATCTGGCCGAAGCTTAAAGTTTCACTGGTTTGGTGCGATATGTCTGTTCCCGAGACGATGCTGGCTGCGTGGTATAGCGCAAGGGAGATGAAGGAGAATATGCTTGGGAGGGAAAGAAAGATTGATGTCGTACGTTTTGAAGATGCCAATCACTTCGTGCGTGCAACATTCCGAGGATTTCTATCCGTTGCAGCGGCTTACTACTCCTTTTTCACAGCCACATTGGGATCAACCCGAGCGCACCATACAGCTCTTTGCTGACATCATATGATCTGGATGCGCTTGGCCGAGGGCGGTTTCCTTCAAGTAGGGATGAATTATCACTACTTACGCCTGGCGAATGCCAGTAGGCGTTTGTGATATCGCGTCCAGTCGTCTGAAGTTGACGACTCATCACTGATGGGTTGGAATTAGGCCAGATCGGAACAAAGACTGCAATCCTGGGAGTGATGTCATAAGCTTATAAACGCACTGCTTACCTACTCACATCTGACACGCTGCTTGTGATATTTTTGTATGCCTCTGACCAAGGTTTCAATGAACAGCAGCGACCTTAAAGCGCGAGCAACTCCGCGTTGTATGGGTTAGTCGGTCCCGGCCTGGGTCTCAAAATGCCGTTGGCTTCGGTGGATGAAAGCGGCACGCAGTTCTACTACGAGGATTCTGGTGCCCCGCCAAGTCTTCCGAACTATAGGACGTTAATTCTGATCCACGGGGGTATATTCAACGGCGGTGAGCGCGAAGTCACGTCTGCCAAAGTAGAGGCGTATGTTATATTGATCTATTATTGCTCACATAGCTACGTATGGGCCCATGTTTCCCTACGCCGCCAAATATGGCATGCGCATCGTCACTCTGAATATGCGTGATTACCGGGGTTCCACACCGTACTCCCCGTCCGATCTCGAGGCTTTTGCCAGCGAGGATCCCAAGAAGCAGCAATCCTGGCTTCGAGCTCGCGGGTCGGAGATCGCTGCATTCCTGGTTGGCTTCATTCGAGAAGAGAACATACCCCCGCCATCCTACCCTCGCGACTATGACACTGCCGGAGGAGGGCTGTCGCTCCTCGCCTGGTCGTGGGGAAACGTCATGTCGATGTCGTTTCTCGCACAAGCGTCTGACATGCCGGAGCCGAACCGCAGTCTGTTGGGTGCCTACCTCAGGTCTCTGCTCATCTATGGTCAGTCAACACTTTGATTAAAGTTCTTGAAGCTGGATGTAAGGATGGTACTTACCATCGACGGTTGTCCCATAGACCCTAGTCGCCACGCCTTTGGGGTCCCGCCTGAGGTGATGGAAGGTCTCTACAGCCCAACGCGCGATCCTAACATATCGGATGCAGAAAAGGCCGCAGCCTTCAAACGATGGGTTTCTGGCTACTATGCTCACTCGCCTTCTACGCTTGCGGCATTTCCTTCCGTCACACTGGACAAGTTGCGGGAGGGGATATCTCACCATCCAGTAGTGAATCCGGCTCCGACCCAGGTTGCGTCTACAGACCGCATGTCGCCGGATGAGCTCGCGAAAGTCACCGACTCCGCGCGTGCGCATCCTCTATTCCACGTCATTGCTCCATCAGTCTATCGTAAGAATCTACGCTCGGCTTTATGGGATGCGTGCATCTGGCCGAAACTCAAGGTCTCGCTCATATGGTGCGACATGTCGCCGGGAGAGACCTTGCTCGCTTCCTGGTACCTTGCGAGGGAATTGAAAGAGGAATGGCCAGAAGGGGGGAGGAAGGTCGAACTAATCCGGTTCGAAGGGGCGAATCACTTCGTAAGTGGACAATACGCACTGAGAGAGCTTGATTGCCTTACTTCTAACTCTTGCCATAGCCGCATTGGGATCAGCCTGACCGCACGATGCAGCTACTGACTAGGATCGTTGGGAATTGATTTGGCATGTCCGATTCGCAAGAAGTTCATATGGAGTTGATACAGAGTCACATCGGACTGGAGTGTCTGCAAAGAGATGCTACGTATCATCTATTGCTGTCTATATAAGTAGAGGTGTAAACAGTAAGTATATATTTACTATAAGCTACTGTAACTCTGTACGGCTTGAACTGCAGTAACCTTACATACTGTGTCGGGCCGGGATCTCGGCCGAGTTAGCCTACTCGGTCAGTTGAGTACAGCAGGTGAAATCCTTGTCCTACCTCTAAAGCAAGTACACCAGTAGATAGCTATGATTGAAAGGATCGCAACCACGTAAACCTCATGCAAAAAGATGCAAGGGCTGGGGAGCTATGCACTGAGTGGCCGAGATCCTGGCCCGACACAGTAATACTCATGCACTCATGCATTCCCGGGAATTGCCGAGCGCCGGCGAACTCCAGCGAATTGGCGGCGCCTGCGGCACTCGGGCCAGTTTGTACACACTGCTCGTGGACTGTACTTAGCTTGGTTCTTCTGCCATCCTCCCATTGCTACTGGTTGCTTCCTCTGCGGCGACCCAGCCAAGAAGTTCAGGCTGAGTCTACTGTGAGTCGCTGAACTTGGTAGAGGAATACGCTACAGGTCAGTTGTGGCGCGCGGATGCACCTCTGAGCAACCCTGATGCGTCCCCAGATTTCAGCAAGTAGGCTGTCACATATGCGCCTTGCTTATCTCCTACCAAGGCGCACACTCCTCATGCAAGTAGACCCCGCCCAGCGCGCAGCTCTCCCCGCTTCATCGACCCTCAAACGACCCTTCTCTGGCACTCCTTCTCCGTCAAGCTGTCCACCATCTGATCCCGACACACGTCCATCCAAGGTCCCAAAAGTAGAAGGTGACAATTTACCTTCCACCTCCAAGTCAACCATGGCATTTCCCAGCTCGTCGCGCCGACCATCATCCCTCCTTCCTCGAGTACCACCCTCAGGCCCTTCGCGATCATCCAACAGCAAGGGTCGCCGGGGCAGAGCCGCAGCTGCGGCCGTGCACCAACGACCGACGCTTCCTGAACCCGTTTATGACGAGGCGTATATCAGGGACACGTACGAACTAAAGCCGGTCAAAGATATATGGGTAGAGAACCCGAAGTCGCCCCTCGCAAACTGTTGCAGGGATAAATTGAAGACCAAGCCCGTATACGAGTCCACGTTGGGCGTCGCGGCGAATGGCCAGACAGTGTGGCGGACATCGGTCCAGATACAGACCTCCGACATGCATATCCTCGCGTACGGAGACCATGCTCTCAGGAAAGAGTCAGAGAGACTAGCTGCGCTAAGCGCGGTCTTGCAATTGGACGGTCATGGTGTGGTACGTGTTCTCTCTTGTGCAGCTAAGTCTATGAGTACGAGATGGTCATGGGAGCATCAACGCAGACAAATGGGCAGCGATTATGATTAGATGATTTGCATGGATTGTTATGCGGCTTATACTGGGGTGCTTCTGCCGCCCCTCGCTGGATTGCCGCACCGTACGAGTGTCTTCGATGTCTTTTCTGCTCAACCCGCTACCGTACCCGGTACAGTTGTCCATGTTTGCTTGACTATTCTTAAACCGCCTCTACTACAGACTGTTGCTGATTAGACACCATTCAGCTTAGTGCCAAGCAGCCAAAAGCGCCATTACAGGAGCCGACGTTCTCTCCAATCGAAGTTACGTTCCCAGACGGGAGCAAAGTGGATTTCGAGAAGGCACGACAATTCATGGAATATTATTGTCATCGCTTCGGATTCGGTCGACCTGAAGTCAATTATTCCCCTTACCAAGTTCCGCAGAAAGTTGGCTCGGCGACGGCCTGGCAAGCAGAGATGATTGTTGACGGGCGGCGAATCGGCTTCAGTAAAGGCAGCAACAAGAAAAATGCTACCATGAGCTGCTATGTCGACGTCACTCAGTACCTCGAGCAATGCGATTCGGATATCTGGAAAGAATTCCTCAAGGATAGCAAGACAGGCAAGGATCTTGGACTTGCACCGAGGGTGCTCTTCACCATTGACGATGTCCTGCAAGACCGGATTGCGGATCTCTGCTCGGATATCAAGAAGAGTAAACTCTATCAGAGCCGACCATCCTCGAAATCAGCCGATGGCAAGGTCACGAGCTCGGCCGTGTCTACTGGTCCTCGCGCTCTGTATCGCCGACCCGTGCCGCTCACATACTTGGAGGACAAGTCGAAGGAGCTTACACAGCGAAGAGAAGCACACCTTATCTCGACCGATCCAAGAATTGTGAAGCTACGCGAACAGCGCGCGGGGCTCCCGGTGTACACAAAGTCGGAGGAGTTGCTTCAGCACATCCGCGATCACGAAGTTACCATCTGTATGGCGGCGACTGGCTCCGGCAAGACGACGCAGATTCCACAGCTTATTCTCGACGACATGATTGATCGCGGACAAGGGGCGAGGTGCAATATAGTGTGCACGCAGCCTAGGCGCATTGCCGCGATAAGTGTTGCTGACCGGGTGGCGAAGGAACGAGGAGAGTCCGCTGGGCGGGGATCGTCGATTGGATATCAAGTCCGTTTCGAGCACAACATGCCGGACGAGCACGGCTCGGTGACGTTCTGTACCACAGGTATTTTCCTCAAGCGCATGCAGACTGCATTGGAGGGTTATAGCTCGATCGGTCGAAGTCTTGATGATGTCACGCACATTCTGGTCGACGAAGTGCACGAGCGTGACGTCGATACAGATCTCCTGCTTGTCGTTCTCAAGCGGCTGCTCGCGGATCGCAAGGCACGCGGCAAACCGCTGAAGGTCGTGCTCATGAGCGCAACCATCAACCCTACGCTCTTTCAGGAATACTTCCCTGACGAACAAAACCGACCCGCGAGCGTTATCGACATTCCTGGACGGGCATTCCCCGTGGAGAAGAAGTTCCTAGATGACTTCTTACCCGAATTGCAGAAGCAACGGAGTGCGGCTTGGGTATTCCAAGAAGAGAGCGTGCAAAGGTATCTCACGCATCAGTTGGGCTCGACCGCCGCCGCCGCCATATCAGGCGTGCCTTTACGAAAAGGCGGTCGCCAGCACGCATCAGACACGCCAACGCTGCCCGCCATTGGTCCTGATAACGCACGAGATGATGACTTGGATATGCCAGTGCCTTTGGTGGCGTTGACCATCGCACATGTCATGCGCCGTTCTGACGAAGGACATGTGCTGGTTTTTCTTCCCGGTTGGGATGACATCACGGCCGTTCAGAAGTGTTTACTGGGCAATGGCGGTCCACTTCTCGACATCAATTTCAGCAACTCGAGCAGGTATAATATTCATCTACTGCATTCATCAATTCCAATCGCGGAGCAACAAGCCATCTTCGAACCGCCCCCTCAGGGTGTGCGACGAATCATCTTGGCGACGAACATTGCCGAGACGTCGGTCACCATCCCCGATGTTGTGTATGTGGTCGACGCTGCACGCGTGAAGGAGCAGCGATACGAGCCCGAACGGCACATCTCAGCACTTGTATCCGCGTGGGTCGGTTCGTCCAATCTCAACCAACGTGCGGGTCGTGCAGGACGTCATAGGCCGGGAGAGTACTACGGCATCCTCACACGCCAATTTTCCGAGGCATTGCACACGCATCAGACGGTGGAGATGAAGCGCGTAGACTTGAGCAACGTCGTTATGCACGTTAAGGCGCTCAACTTCCCGGGCATGACCGTTGAACAGGTGCTTGCCGAGACCATTGAGCCTCCTCCAGTTCAACGCGTGAAGGCAGCGATGAAGGCGCTGGAGATGGTCGGTGCTCTCGATGGGAATCACAACCTGACATCCCTTGGCCGGGTGCTGCTCCAGATCCCTGTTGACGTCCAGATGGGTCGACTCGTACTATATGGTAGCTTCTTCAGATGCTTGGACCAAGCGTTGACGCTTGCTGCAATTCTCACCAATCGCGATCCTTTCCTTGCCCCGATGCATCTCAAGACGGAGGCTGCAGCAAGGAAGAATTCCTTCACCACGGATGAGTTCCGCTCAGACGCTCTCGCTACCTTGCGAGCATATGATCAGTGGTGGGATTTGCAAAGCAGGGGGCACTATGTTCAGGCGAACCGATTCTGCCAGGACAACTTCTTGGCGAAACCGACGCTGCTCATGATACAGAAGATCAAGGACCATCTCCTGCAGTCTCTGTACACCATCGGCGTCATCGATCTTTCCGCAGGCGGGTCCCTTGGACGCTTCGGACCCAGAAGAGATGGTATCCCGCCAGAGTTGAATAGCAACGCGAACTTCTTGCCTCTTCTGGCTGCTCTCATCGCGATTGCAACACAACCAAAGTTTGCTATTCGTACTGGAGAGAAGATGTACCGGACAGCCACGGACAAGGTTAGCCCTTGCCTACCACTATGAGTTTTCGAGTTGCTCATTGCAACTTCACAGCGAGTGTTCATCCACCCCTCGAGTGTGAACCATCGTAGGCGGGAAAGGCTTGACCAGGACGACCCGAACGTCGTACCAGGGGAAAAGCAAATTATTGCCTATGCGGAGAAACGCCAGAACCTTAGCTCCGGCCAGTCTCATCCAGAAATGTTTCTGGTGACCACATCTCGTCTCGACCCATTGACCTACATCCTCTTTGGAGCCTACAATATTGAAGTGACGTTCCGAGGCCTGGAATGTGACGAGTGGCTACCTATCGTTGGTGGGCAGGATGCTCTGGACGATGTTGAGAGGCTCAAAAGGCTCATGGAGGCATGTATGCTGCGTGTCTTCGAGGGCATCATCGCGGGCAAAGCCAAACCTGATCACCGGCGTTTGCCTCTCCCAACTCGCGAAGTACGCGAAGACGAATCTGGAGACGAGGACGAGGATCTTCCGCAAGATCGGTCGCTCTCGGGGATGGAGATCAAGGAGTTGGATGTCATGACGCGGGACATTGTGCGGGTACTCAACGAGTACAGCACATACCGCGTAGCAATGCAGTCACAACACAATTCGCGGCCCGCCACACCCATGGACTCTCCTTCTTGGTCGAGCAGTCGTCTGCCCGGGTTTCGCTCCGGCCATACGACGCCTGCATATAACATTGGCTCGGCTTACAGCTCTAGACCGAGTACACCGAGTCGTTTGTCGGCGTCGCGCAAGCGCTGAAATTCACGGAGTCGGCTGCATCTGGGGTTGGCAGTTTGATAGACCAGTTCGCCTGCATTATTTGTAGAAGTACATACAGCGAAAATAGTTCGTCTCTTCTCTCGGAAATGTCATCGGGTTATCCCCACTCGGCCCGCGGTGTTCCTGCCTGCAACTTGGCGCCCATCCACGTGTGAAGACGCGTTGGACGCGCCTGCGGGGAAGCTAGCGCGCAGTAACTGACCTTGTCTGACCCTGTCTTGCCTCTGCCCTCATTATCTGTAGTATACCCGACGTGGAACCTTGGGCAACTCTCTGTCATTCGTTGATATCAATGGCCGAGTTCATCCAACGTCTCGATACCTCCAAGCTGGTCCAGGCAGAGACAGTCAGTTCGAGGTGTTCCAACATGGACTTCATTGCTCATAGTGCGTCTCATGTGCAGGTCTTGTCTACCATCACGTCTGCCTTCGTGGCACCCAGTTATAACCTACCTATCTTTCTCTTCGGCCTCTATGCCCAAGAAGCTTCCGAGGCCGTAGAATCGCTGAAGATGGTGCATTAACAAGTCGTTTGAGCCACTGGGGTGTCTTGCTGAAGCTACTTCTGCATGTCTAGTTCACATACCTCGTCTCAGGCTCTGTCCTGCTTGACCTCATCTATTTGTACAGACATGAGCAGCATTGGCTCATCAAGTTGTTCACCATTTTGATCATGGTCCTCAAGGTCTGCCTAGCTGACTTATGTGTCCATGCAATTGTTCATTCATGCCGCTCAACAGTTCCCCACTGCTTTGGCGTTTGCAACGGCCCTGCAACAACGAGGTGGCCAGTTCGCCGGGCTAGGCGGCCTCCGCGGTGGTGACATAGCTGGTGCCACGGGTGCGTTCACTGGCCACGTACCGTGACAAGATCTGACACTCGACAAGTGTGGTCCATGCCTGGCGGGTTCACCTCTAATGGCCGAGAGGGCTACCAGACCGTCGATGAGCCTGACATCCAGACGCCGAAGCCTCTTGGAACGGCGCAGCCCGCACCTGCTAATCAGCAACCTGCATCCAGTGCATACCAGAATGTGTAAAGACATGCAGCCCGGTGAAGGCGTCCGCTATTGATACAGCTTTTGTCTACGATAGTGTGAACTATCAGGTACACGTAAAGAATACTACTGCTTATAATTAAGGCATTGCGATTCAAGACATGAGCAAGGCGCACACGCTGTCGGCGGGTCCTAATCATAAATGACGATCTCAGGAGCTTCCTCATCCGGGACCCATATGATCCCACTTTCCTTCTCCTGGCCTTCACAAGCCTCCCACTCGTCCGTCATCTCGTACTGCGTGCCCTCTACCCAGCGTCTCCAAGCTTCGCGAAAACCCTTCTCAATGTTTCGAGTCCAGCGGAAGGTGTCGAAGAGCGGCATTCTATCCCTGTTCAGGAAGATATTGCGCCGCAGCTTGATGAGTTCCCCCCGACCCCTCCGGGCCACGATGCCGGAAGGATCCAACTCGTTGACGTACTCGACGCTTTGGGCCAATTCTACGGCTCGACGCTCATAGTCGTCCACAGTCTCGACGACCATGTGCTCTCCAAAGCCTGTCGCGCTTGCCATGCTGGCTGCCACACGAGAGCACATCTTGTGAGGATGTTTGGGGGTGGTCAACACAGGTGTACCGGACCATAGCACGCTGTAGGGTCCCGAGTTAGCACCTGAGGAACGTCAAACTACGGTAACATACTCTGCCGCTATTGTATGCGCGTTACACTAGCCATTCGATCTTCAGCCAAAGGTCGAGAGCGTATCTCATCAGCTCTTACCTCTGTTGTGTCAAGGAAGAGGTCTGCGACACGGCAGCGATAGACATGGACATCCTTCTTGGCCACGTTAGTGAACCGTATACGGGAAGCAACGCCATCGCCTGCCCATGCCGTGGCGGTACGGAGTAAGTGTTCTTCTCCGGCCGCAGGGAATCGCAAGAGCCAAAGAATGCTTCGCGGGACTTGCGCCAGTATCTTCAGCCAAACGGCGAATATCATCTTCACATTTGATCAATAAACGGCGTAGCCTGTTATAGCGAGTAGTCTATTCACCGGATCGATCTACGAACACGGCATAGAACATCAGATCGACAAAATCACCAACTAGGTGCATTTTGCGGGCTTGCCTTGTACAACTGGATGCGCAGTCAAGTCATATGTCGCAGACAAGCTCAATATCCCTTACCTGACTAGAATTCGCAAAGATCACTATGTCGCTGGGAATATGTTAAATAGTGACCTGCGATGACGCACCGAAGACTCACTCGGGTAAATCTGGGAATATCTGACGGCGCATATCCGCTCGTCGCTTCTCTTCGTTCCGCCAGAGTTCTTCCGGGGGCACTCTTTCCCTCTCCTCCACGGAGAGACCCTCGTCTGCACGAAACGACTGTTTGTGATCGGTGACCATGAAAGAATGCTGTCGATCCGGATCGGGCGTGAGCGCAACACACGCCATACAGCTCGGGGTTTCCTTACAGGGATGTTCAAAAACTTTTCAGTACTGGAACACGCATGAAGAACTCGCCCGTCCGAAGAATGCTGTCTGCCGACTTACTATATCCAATCGTCTGACCGGCTTTCCGGGTCGGCATCGGCGTTGAAGTCGAACATGACACGTAGCTGGTCCTCGCCCTTTCCGCGCGTCTTCCGCCACAGCTCTGCAGAACTGGTCTCTGGGGGACATGTGATGGCGCAGGCCACCAGATAGTCGCACCATCCTGAGGCAAGGCCGCTCAGACAAGGGCAACGGGGACGAAAGCACTCCGACGAACCTGCGGACAACGTCCCAGCATATCCCATGCATTGCATCTGTATTGGGCACGGGCGCGCCGCAAAGATGTCATTCCGAGCGCCTTTAGTGTAGCCGCCGAGGTCGACCACTGCAGGACACCTTTAGCCCGATCACCAGGGAGGGAACGGAATTGTGCCGTACGGATGTGGATATTGTGCCGCTGTATATGGTCCACTATATCGTGCGTGGACCAGGTCGACACGTCGAGGAACTGCTTGACGCGCGCGGCAATCCGGGGGCGGTACTCCGTGCCGTCCCACGGACTCGTCGTGTAGAGGTAGACGTTGAACCGCTCCCGATCGTGGAAAGCGAAGACGGACTGCATGAGATGCGCAAGCGGGTGATCGCTGTCAGCGGGTTCAGCGAACGAACGCGGAAACACATACGGCGAACAACGCACTTCACATCATTCGATACGTAGCCGACGTTCAGCTTCCCGTTCACTGGGGGCGGTGGCGGACGGAACACGTGCTTCGGCATCCACGTCTGCGTGTGTGCCATGTACGAGATCCGGATGGCGTTACGATGCGCAACGAGCCGTGTACACCGCGGAGTGAGCGGGTACGTGAACTAAACCCTGCACAGTGAGACAGTCATCCGTGGACCGCTGCTCTGACAGACGCACTGTGTGAAAGGGAAGGACAGATGGCACAGGGGGTGTGGTCAGGTTGGGAGGCAGAACAGGTCGCAAGAACTGAGACGTGAGCTCCGGACGGGTGTCATACATGGGTTCCTCAGAGGAGACGACTTTCCCATAAGCCTGGATATACCACTGCCGCTGAAGCCTAGGCTGTATCCAGTCCATGAACCGTACAACGAAGCCTACTTCGTTAATTGCATTCTCCACGCGGTCGCCGTTCATATAGTACCGGCTCAGGCAGTCTTGCCATCGGGCCTTCTCGTCGTCCTGGAGGGGCCTACCCTGCGCCAGCTCCACCATCTGCAACCACTCATCCACAGTCGCGGACTTCTGAACGATTCCCACATTCTCGATGTAACCTTGGTCGAGCTGACGAACGCAAATGTCAACCATCTTCGCGATCCATCCGTCACTCCCGCTCTCGCTGGGCAAGATGACTCCGCCCGCATTATCCACGCCGAGTTCGCCTGGAAGGGCCCCGCGACCGCGCCAGTCACAGATTGCCGACAGAGAATTGACTAAGCCGCATATAGCCTCTGGAAGGTCAGGATTCAGGCTGACTGCGCGACGATAGTATTCGATGGCATCCCACGATCGACCCTGGCAAAGACCAACCAACGGTCAACAGGTGCAGTCGACACGGAGCAGCAAATTGCGGCTCACCAAATCCTTCACGGCATTGCCCAGATTAGCAAGTGCGATGTCGAAATCCGGCTTCCTCGTAATGGCCTTCACGTACAATCTGGAAAGAGATCACGATTCAGAATCTGCTTTGGAAACGAATGACTAACCCTATAGCCTCGTCGACTCGCCCTTGGTCCTTCAGTAAGGAACCAAGGTTGGTCAAGAGATGAGGATGGCCCGGATCCAACTGTAGACCGGCCTGGTAATAGAACCGCGCTAGTGTCGGTCCATTAATAATATTCTTCTGTCCCTCCGGGTTGCGCACCGTCCTGCTCGACGAAAGCGAGCTCAACAGGATACCGAGGTTGTTGTAGGTTGATGGGGACGGGGATATGGACAAAGCAAGGTAGTAGAGTAAGATAACCAGAGATACGCTGATATTAATCGCACCGCCCGAGCGAGGCAATGGAAGGTTGGCGAGCGATTCGTCCTGCAACCGTTTTGCGAGTGCGAGCAGGACCGTGCTCGTTGTCAGATTTGTTTTCTGTCGTGTGCTCTCGCTTGGGATGTCCAGCTGGGTCGTGCGCGGGTTCCTAGCGCATATCGCGGGCAGAATGCCAAGCGAGAACGGAAACAGCACCATAGGCAAGCGCATGAGCTGGTCCGGGAGGAGGAGCATAGTCGGTAAGACTCCTCCTCCTAGGCGGAGCAACGCGCTCACGACGCGGTCTCCGGAGGCGCGTACAATGTGAAAGAGATCCACCGGGGGGTGGTGCAATAGTTCCTGGAAGGGTGGCTGCCCTTCGATGTTGAGACTGGATATGATCTCTTCAGGAACAGGTCCATCGGATAAGGCAGCGACTATATATCCGGCGACGCAAGTAGATGCGAGGAGATCACGCATAATGTAACATTGTTCTTGAGGGTATGGATGCGGTGGCCTGAGCGCGAGTTCTACGGCTCTCAAATAGTCCACTATTACGTCAAGGGTGCAGTTGGGAGAAATCAGTGTGCGGAGGGTGGCCGTCGTAAAGAAGACCTTTTGGAGACGATGCAGCTCATCCGTACGCACAGGCATTCTGATCCGGCCGTCATCTTGGACAACCTGCGATAAGACGATGTCACAGATGCTCAAGGCCTGCGAGTAAGCCTGCAGGCGGCCCTCATGATCTGAGGCGTTCTGTCCCACATAAAATAGTTTGCCGAATACATTATCCTAGGCGGTTGGATTAATTTTCTAGTGGTGGTGGTGTTCTCACTGACGTACCATGGCGTCCCAGTATGTGGGACGAGTGCGGAGTGCTTTCATCCACCATTCAAATGCCTCTTCTTCTTGACCTAGCGCCTTGAACGTCATGCCGATGTTGGACATTGCCTCGACATACTGTGGATCAATCGAGAGTATTTCATAGCTGATGTCAAGGCTGGCTTGATGGTCACCGAGCACATGATGAGTGCAAGCGAGTAGAAGCAAGATTGGCGGGTGGCGGGGGTGGAGAGCGCGCAGGATGTTAAGGAGCGGAAGCAGATGAAGCTGATACACGTTTTCGACAGGCAACAGAGATGCAGCGTTGGGGCTAGACATGGGTGACGGAGTGAGCCCAGCCGGGGGACCAGGCGTATCATACAAGCGATAGGCATATGCTATTGCGGCATCGCGTGCCACCGTTGTTGAAAATGGGCTCGGTGCATCAGTGGTTGGCTGGACGAAAGTGGGTGCCAAGTCCCGTATTCGCGAGCTTGCACCATACTGGGTGGATGGAGGTCTGGACGTAGAGGATGGATTGGGGGTGAGAACGGACTCGCCCAACGTATTGTCTGCTGAGGCTGCGTGCGATATATGATAAGAATATGTGTGAGGTGCTACTTGGGTTGGAATACATACTGCTGTGGTCGAATTGGATGGGGACCGCCTGTGGATGTGCGTGAGGTCCCGCACCTGGTAGGAGAGTGGCCAGAACATGCTCTGGGTGAGGATCTGTGGGTTTGATCTCTCCAGGATCGTGGGATGCGTTGCCAGACGACTCTGGGTCCCAGCCTCCTCGGTGGAGATGGAAATAATCTTCTTGAGATGAGCGACTGGATTGGTCATCGCCAGCGGGCGATTGAGCTGGGGAGTCGGACTGGTCAGCGACAGGTTGAGAGAGAGCCTGAGGACGGGCGCGCATGACTAGAGGGAAGACGAGGGGACGGGGACGGGGAGGAGGATGTCGGGGTAGACATGTGGAATCGAGGCAGGATTCTGCGATGAGGATTTATGATGACGACTGGACAGACCTAGTTGGGTGACAGCTTGTGGCACCTCGCATACACGCAGCGCCAGAGCCATCTAGCATACACGGGTTGGATGACGTAGCCAGCGCTGCTCCAACTGTTCCAACTCCGCGCCATCTTCCTCTGCCAGAGTTCACACTCAGACAAATCCTCTGTGGCTGCTAGCTTTTGTGCCAGTGTGCTTGGCTGCCCGCCGCACGGACAGCAACCTCTGCACACGACGCTGCAGGCGCTGGTGGGTGGTGGGCGACAGACGATCGCCCGAGGGTCTGGCGCCTTGGCATCAAATGTGAGTAGCGTCGGCTTGCACGGCCCGCTAACCCACCGTACTTTGTTGAGAAGCGAGCCAGTACCAGTATGCCAGTGCACATGGCACAGACTTGGAGAAAGTGCACACACGAAGCCCAACACTCCGTTCGAAGCATGACCGACAGAACTTGTTGACCCTATATAAGTAATTTACTTATGGAGGGCCGCCAGCTTGAATCGCGAAGAGATCTCTCAAGCCTATTAGTTCAGGCCTAGAGCTTCAGATCCTCGACTGCTCGCCGCGCCGCACCTGCGCGAGTTAGTCAGCAGGCCGACATCCCGCTTAGGCAGGCGTCGTAGTTCAGTTACCCGTGTGCCCGATCCTTGGTCTCAAAGCCATATCTCAATCATTGCACACCATCCACTAACGCATCACTCTCCGCCATGTCCAGCACAGACCTTCTCTCCTACATACGCACCCAGGTCACTGTCGATGTCGACTCGATGGACCCCGCCGTGGCAGATCGCCACACGTCCCCGACCACCAAGTTCTGCGACATGACCTCCAACCAGGCCATCGTCTGCACCGAGGCATCCAAGGAGGCCCGCAAGAACCTCCTCGGCGACGCGTGTGCCCAAGCAGCCCGCAATCACAATCAGTCTGCCGATGTCGAGCAGCAAGTCGAGGATGCGCTGGACATCCTGGTTTGCGCCAGTCAGCCGTTTCCGCGTGAGGTATCGCTAACCGCGCCATCCAGACGGTGCTCCTCGCGAAGCAGGTCTATCCCTACCTAACGGGTCGTATCCACGCACAAACAGCGCCCAAGGTAGCTTATGACACTGAGGGCACCATTGCGCATGTCAAGAGGCTGCTGACTCTGTTCGAAGCCAACGGAATCGATAAGTATGTGAAGTGTCCGATGTATGAGTACCGTGATTCATTCGACCACCACAAGGTCAAGAGTGTGTTTCAAAATACCCGCTACGCCAGAGTCGATCGTCGCTTGCCAGTATCTAGAGAAGCTCGGCATCCGGACGCTGGCGACATGCCTCTTCTCGGTCGAACAGGCTGTTGCTGCCTCTCAGGCCGGGTGCCTGTACGTCGCGCCCTACTTCAATGGTGCGCATCACTCCGTCCCCAGATTCCTCGTCTTCTTGAGCCATTCTCACCGTCGATGTGGCAGAACTGCGAGTGCACTTCGAGCCGAACATCTGGAAAGAGTACAAGGACACCGCCAGAGAACATCCCATGGCGTCCGTCATAGCCTCCGTCGTGCGGAAGTACAAGAAGATCGGCTCCAAGACCCTAGTCATGCCTGCCAGGTAAGCTATCTGCACGTCGACCCTGATCCGCGCTGATCGCACTCCTCAGCATCGTTACATCTGCCGAGGTACGTCCCTGGAATACTGAGACTGACGCTATCCTTGACGCCATTGACGTTGTGCAGGTAGTCGCACTAGCTTCGCTAAACCCCGACCATCTCACTCTGTCAGGCGCAGTTCTGGACCAGCTCGCAGCCGCACAAAGCCCCGCACAGGTCCCTGGCGACCTGAAGCCGCAGCATCCGGAGGTCAGCTTACAGACCCCTCCGGTATCCGCCAACGGTGCCGCCGACCAAGGCACGTTTTAAGTCCACACTTGGAACAACCACGATAGGTGCTGAATATAAACAGGTCCTTCCGTGGAGACGACGAACTTCCTGGCGAATAGGGCGGACGCGCTCAGGCAGGGTCTCGCTGCTGACGCAGAGGCGACCAGGAAACTGGCCGATGCACTGAAGATCTTTGATGAGATGGAGCAGAAGACGAAGGAGCTGATTCGCAAGCGGCTCAGCAGTCTGAAGAACTGATCTCGACACGATATGGGAAGGATCTATTTACTTGCTTGTTTTGTTTTCTCCGTCGCGACCAAAAGGTCTGCACAGTGCTCTGCAGCGGCTGATAGGGATCCTGTATCTTATAGAAGAACGCGGCGCCTCCACCGCATCGACCTTGAGCTTTTTGATTGGCTGCGAACGCTGCAAACTCCACCGTGTCCCGCCCATGCACGTGAACGCGTTCGGTTTCAGGTGTTCCTATCAAGGCATGAATTTACGATCTTCTCTTGAATTTCAAGATCTGGATGGCTCCCATGCAAGCCTTCATTTAGGTGAAGTACATTGGCAAAAACATGTAACCCTGGCTCATATACATGACTCCTAAATATACACCGGCACCAGAGTGTCCGTGATCCAATGGCACTGCTATCCATATATCGTACAAGTCCATTTGATACTTGATACTGATTTGGAACCCACCTACCCAAGACACACAGAGACTGGCAAGCTCGCATGCTCTCGCGCGGATACGAGCTTGAAGAGCGGATAGTATACAGGTATGCTCCTCGCTTGCCATGCCGACCCTCGACTCACATCGCCCTCTGCTCGGGCGCTGTCTTCCTGCAGGACTGCAGGAGCCCACTTCCAGTCCCCTCCAATCGCATCAGACTTCCACTGCAGACTGGCCCTCCCCCCAGCATCCACGCCCGGCACCGCGACCGACTCGGCGAGTTCTATCGTAACCTCCCTGGATCGTCTGGACGTGAGCAGACGTGCGTACGACTCACACGTGGTCACTTCCGACACGATCACGGCCCGCTCCCAGTCTGGGGAGGAGCTCAGCAAGCTGGCCAAACGTGCGGGGTAGTCGATGGCGGTGAGGTGCGGCTTCAACATGACGAGGGCCGCGCCACGACCTCCGCTGAATGCCATCCTTATTTTCAGATGTCCCTTGATGATGTCCGCGAGTGCGCTATCGGATGGGGCCGACAGTGGATAAGAGTTTAGGTGGCGAGTCGAACGACGGGTCCTTACACGTTCGAGGTCTGGTTCCCCGATATTTCTCTGCCATTGTTGGATACGATGACGCGCATCTGGTCGTACCCTTCAGTTCGCTTTGCCACCATGTATCGATCAGCGAGGCCGTCGTCGAAGATGTTTCCCTTCTTAGCGAATGAGCCGTCTTTCTGCAACCGGCCGTAGTCTTTTTTATTTTATTTTTTATTTTATTTAAATTCTGCTTGTTTAGACTCCGTACGACATAGGTACATGTAGAGTATGGAACGCGAACGATGTGGGACCGAAAGTCTTAGGGGCCTTGTATACCAGGGAAAAAGCCGGGCGGCGGGGGGCCGTCCAATCTGCGCACAAACACGGGTGGCACTTGGGATGACTGGTAAGGAGTCGGGAAGGGCACCGGTCCGCCCGGATCGGGTGGGAAGTTCGGCACCTGAGGTGTTGGATCTGGGTCTGCACCGTCCTCCGGATCCGGGTCGTCGTGGTTGCTGCCGTCCGAGTCGCCATCATGGGACGACTCGTTGTCAGGATGGAGGTTGCCAGTCTCGCGATCCTCGCTGCGCCACATTTCATAGAGTTCGGTGGCGAACTTCTCCAAGCCACCGTTGTCATGCAGGGACCGTATCCACGCTCTGGTGGGGGCCCCGCTCTCAAGGATCTCGCCAACCGCATCCGTCTGGGGATGGGGCTGTGCACTGAATGTCGGCATGTGCCACCCTGTGAAATCATGCTTCGGTTTGATGGTTAGGACACGCGCTTTTGTGTGGTCCTCTAGTGCCTTCCACCGCAGTTTTTTCCAGGTGGTGTGGGCATGTAGTCGGGCATGAGCGTGGGAATGCTCATTGCCCGCGTTGCGATCCGCAATCACTTGCGTCACCAAGTCAGCCCATTCAAATGTCCCCGCCATGGGGTTCATGTGGATGAACTCGAGTATGTCGAGGGGCGTCCAGCCCCCCTGCATCCGGCTGTACCACGAGTGCCACTCGTCGTCTTTGTTGGGTGGGCCCACGTGTACACGGGGTTCGGCGTGCTTAACCCTAATCCAGTAGGGGCACTCGAACAACATGTGCTCACGTGTGTCTGGGAAAGGCACCAGATCATCACATGGGCAGTCTTGCGGCCCAGGTATGTGGAACCGCTCTCGGAACTCCCCGCAAGGGAAGTGGTTGGTCAGAACGCGCACCCAATGGGCGGCCTTAGCCTTGTCGTGCCAGCCATCAACACCAAAGGCTTTGAACAGCTGGTTGTTCGCACAGACATGGTTTGGTTTCAGTTGCTTATGCCACCAGAACCGTCTGCCAATGTAAGGGTTTGGTCTGCTCTCGGTGCCTGCATTACACTGGGCGTTCCAAGCAGCGTTCATGTGCTCCAGGCCCTTGGACCGGGCATAGGAGTACAACATGAAGTCAGGTTGGGGCGCATGTTCCATGGCCTCCTTGGCAAGTTCGTCGACTTTGTCGTTGAACTCGACGCCCATGTGGGATGGGACCCACATAAAGACAACTTTCCGGTCCAGGTGGTTCCGGAGGAAGTCGGTGAGGTGCCTTCCGGCGAGTAGGGATGCAAGTTGTCCCGGCCCAATGGTTGGCTTGAGCGCTTTCATCATGGCTCCCATGTTGTCAGCCAAGATGACAAGTGTACAGTCAGACGGTTCAGCGGCCCGAACAGCATGGTGCAGTCCAGACACCAAGGCCATCATTTCGGCGTCCAAGTTGAGCGCTTTGCCCACCCCGAATTTGCCAGATTTGAGTGTGTCCCTGTGATGGGAGACAATCCAGGCAGCACCGGTACGCATGGTATCGAGCTGTTGGTTTTCCATCTTGGCAGACCCATCGGTCCACAAGACAATGGTATGGGGGTCACCCATCAGCTGCTCAGCCTTGGGTTACCACTCGGAGTAGAACCATTCCCGGAACTCCGAAGAGTGCTTGGGTGGGTGGGTCTTGGTGGGATCTTTGTCATCATACTTCCCAGTCTGGAAGTACCAGGACTCGATCCGGTGGGGGGCCTGGGACTGGCTGCGTTGGTCACACAGCCGGTCGCCGGGCTGGGCTGCTGCATTGAGGACATCGAAGTCCTCGTTGCTGGCGCTGCCTAAGGTGTCAATGTAGCCCACTGGCGTCTCGGCGATCTTCTTCCGCCCATGCCGGTTGCACAGGGGGAAGGTTACGTTGTACTCACTGCTGGCCCACCTCTCGGGAAGGATGGCTCGCAGTGGGTGTTGTTCGGACATGAGGTGGGCCCGTAGGGCCGCCCGTTCCATGTATCGGTCGATGTTGATGTAGACTGGTACGAGACCGGCCAGCGTCTCCATGGCCCCAATGGGGGTGGTTTTGAAGGCACCTGTGATCCATTGAGCGGCTCACGATTGGGCACATTGTAGCTCGCCCGCGATCCACTTGACGCGTTTCCACCCAGGTCGCCACCAGAGCTGAGCCCCGTAGCACATGAGTGGTATGATGTGGGCGACATACAGTTGTCGCTTCTGTGCGGGTGTAAACCCACGCACGGAGTTACCGAGCACTCCCATCGCCACCATGGAACTAGCCGCTTTCGTGGCGTAGAAACGCACGTGGCTTTTCCACGATAGTTTGGGGTCAAGGAAGAATCCCAAGTATCGCACGTTGGTGCTGGCTGGTATCTCTAGGTATTGGGCCCTGTCATCCAGCCAGATGTGCGGGCCGTGGGGCCGGTTAGGGGCCCACGGTCGGCGCTTGTTCCAGAAGTGGATGAAGTCTGTCTTCGCCGCTTCCGTAACAAGCCCAATGCATGCCAAGTCAGCATTGAGCGCTTTGAATTCGTCCGCTAGCACCGCCACATTGCGGTCTAGCTGGGACTCCTCAGACTGTCCCTGTTCTTTGGGACAGGCAGCCATCAACATGCCATCATCAATGTAAAATTGGGAGGTGAGGTGACGGGTAGTGATGCCTCAGGTGATCGGGTATTGGCGGTGGCAGACCAGGGCCAGATAAAGTCCGGACAGCATTTGGGACAGGGAGGACCCTTGGCTGAGGCCAATGGAGAGCTCCGCAAAGTCCGTCAGGGTCCCATTGAAGAGGTAGCGTGTCATGCACCCTCGTAGATAGGACTTCATGAGGTCACAGAGGCTCCTGTGGAACCCCTGTTTCTTCATGATAGCTTCCATCATGTCATAGTTGACAGACGGATAAAACGAGGCGATATCGACCAACAGGGCCGATGCCATGAGGTTGTTGTCCCACGCTGCATGAACGTAATGGGACAGCTGTATGCCCGCATCAGTGGTGCTATGTTGCATAGCACCGCCGAACTGGCATGGGTGGAGGATGCCCCATTTCTGGGCATCGAACTGCAGCCGCTTGGCCACCATTTTCTCCCACAGTTTGCCGAAGACATTGAGCAGGCAAATGGGCCTGTATGACTTGGCAACCATGTAATCGGTCTTGCCCGGCTTCGGTAAAACTACCGTCGTTGAGCGTTTAAAGGCGCTCGGGTATACCCCGAAGCGCATGATGGCGTTGTACAGGCAGCGGAGGAATTCCATCACCTGTTTGCCCCAGAAAATCATGTTCGTCACGTTGCCGTTCCGGTCATGCACTTCCTCGACCCAGTAGGCCATGCGTTTCATCCACTCCCAGTTCACGTGATCAGGCCCAGGGGCCGACATGTTGGAAGTGGACTGTAGGTTCTCATGCACCTCTTCGATGCTGAATTCAGGGAACGAACGCTCGGGGAGTTGTGTCATCTCCGCAGCGAATGTCATGTCTACTGGCCATGTAGTGGCTGGTGAGAATTGGTTGTGGAATGCAGATCGCAGATCTGTCTTATTTTCCACAGGTGACCCATCTGCCATCTTCAGTTGGTGGCTGGCCTGGGTGCGTCGCGGCCTGGTCCACTGGACAAAGTCCGAGATCAGGGCGTGGTGCGACTTCTCGAGGATGGAGTCGAAAAAGGCGCGTTTAGCGGCCCGGGCAGCACACCGGAGTGCGCCATGGGCCTGTTTTTCGTACAAGCAGAGATCCAAGATCTCCGCCCGCAAGATGCCGATGGCTGGCGTCTCCGGAGGGCAAGACCCATTGGGTAGACGTCTGACTAGGTGTCGGAACTGCTTCCATTTTGGTCGCAGTTCAGAGCGGATGTTGTGCAGGCTGGAAGCTGCATCGGAACAGTCTGAGTTCCACCACAATTTAGATCGTCTGGTGGGCTTGGGGGCTGTTGCCGTCGCTTTCCAGATGGCGGAAATGACAGCGTCAAGTTGGTCGCATCGCTCCTCGACTTCAGCCAGGGAGTGGAAGGTATGGGGAAGTTGGGCGATTGCTCTCGCCAGTCCTTGACAGAAGGCGGTGGAGAGGGGGCCAACCCGGGGGATACATGGCTCAGGGTCGGATGCCCGGTCCGCGATCTCCATGGTCCAGACCAGTGGTGCATGATCGCTCTTGTGCCGGTGGCCTGGTTTGACTGCAAACTTACTGGGTTCCCGGTGCCACGGGGTCCACAGTAAGTCTAGCGTTCGTGGGATTGCTCCGGCATTGTTTGGCAACCAGGTTGCCGGGCCATCAGGAGCGTTAACGAGATCGAGATCCAATGTTGCCATCAGATCGCGAAGCCGGTTCACTTCGGCGATGTGCGGCGGTTGTCGCCCCCACTTCACTGTGTCTCTGTCCCACTGGGCGTGGCGCATATTGAAGTCCCCCGCAATGAATGCAATTTCAGGCAGGTTGTGAGCAATGCTCTCGAGGTATTTGACCGCCTCGTGGGAATCACTGTCGTTGTACACATTGAGGAACGCGAAGCGTCCCTGTGGGGTGTTAAATGAGGCTAGCAACACATCATGGTGTGTGACCGCTGAGGTAAGTAGCTGTGGGTTAGCCGGGCCCCATCACTTGTGGACATAGACCACGACTCATGAGGTTGCCGATGCCCCGAAGCATCGGAAATTACGGTGTCCCACGGTTTCCTCATAGGAGTCCCCGTGTTTGGATTTGGAAGACGTGACCATTTTGATCTGTCCCCAGAAGATTTCCTGCACGCAGACCACGTCGGCGTCCCGGTATTTCTCCAGCAACATGTGTGTGTTCTTCAAAGAACGCTGCACATTAGCGCTGACACATTGGATCTCCCATGCCGGCTGGGATGCAGCGGGCGGTGGGGAGTAACTCACTGGCTTGCCCAAGGGTGGTTTGTCCTCGAGTGTCCAATGCACGATTCCATTCAATTCATGTTTTAAATACACGTCATTGTACAGTTGGTCATAAGGAGGCGCACGCATCCCCCACCGAGTCAAGTCCCATATAGCGAAATATACATACTCATTAGCAGCACTGTTGAAGTACCACTTGTGGTAATGGCCGCTGAAACCCTCTGGGTACAGCGGACCGTCGGTTGGCCTCCCCGCAAATGACTCATGCTCTGTGGGGGGACGGTGGGTGTCAGGGAGGTTGTTACTCATTAAGGCAACTATCTCACCATCATAAGATGTCAGAAGGCACTTAGCTGGCGGAACGGGGGATCAGTGTTGCCGATCTGTGCTCGTTACTGCTCAGGAACTCACCCTCTTCGTCACCGTAGGACACCATGCTGGTGCTCCTTTCGGGCGCTCGGGAGGTGTCAGATGCCTCGCCCTCCTCTACGGGGAGTCCGGCCGCTTTCGCCTTCGCTTCCTTGGTGAAGTGGGCGCGTTCTTTGGCCCTCTGCTGAGGAGCCGCCTTGGTGGCTGCCTGGCACGACACCTTCGGAGGGTGTGCTGCAAGCCATTTTGAGAAGTCCTTGTCGCCGCACCGTCGCCAGTATGGGCACTTCTCACGGTTGTCCGCCCGGTGTTTGCCACCGCAGTTGGGACAGGAGTCGTGGGTGTCTGGGCACCACGTGGTTTGCACTTTGAGGTCCAGTTGCCTGCGTACACAGCAGGACGACAACTCCTCGTGGTGTTTGAGCAGGTGAGGTTCACCGCAGCGGGGACAGAAGTCTGACCACTGTGTGCACCTCGCCGCAATGTGACCCCAGCGCCAACAGCGCGCACAGGGCCTGGCCTTGTTCTGGTAGTCAACTACCTGGAGTGAGAATTTGCGCCCCCACATCTCGACCAGCTGGCGGGCGAGGCGGAAGGCATTGCTGCCACTGCGCGAGTCACGCACGTAGCACTGGATGATCCCGGAGCCACCACAGCCCGAGATTGAAGCGCCGGGGGTGTTGCTGAAGGGCACGGCCACTTTGACAAACCCGAGGGTCACTTTGTCGGACTTGGCAGAGCGTAGGAGCTCATGCCAGTAGTCCACCTTTGAGTACTCCGCACCTTGGCGAGTGCTGATGGTGGGAGCACGGTAGAGGGGCACCCCCTTGATGCGTAGCATCATGAGGTGCTGGGCCCGTTCGAGGACCCACTCAGTAGTGGCATTTGCCATCTTACTCGGTAGGTCTGCTGTGAGTGACTCCTGGATTTTCTTGACCTCGGAGTCGGTGGGGTGCGCGAACAGCCGGATCTGGTAGTCCGAGCGTGAATTGTTGTGGCCGACCTCGACCACATGGTTGGCGGACGACGCGAGGCATAGTCCGTCCATGATGGCGGCCGAGAGGAACTCGGATGTAATGAGTTCGTCCATGTCCTTCTCGAAGCGAAGCATCAGGGTCCGTGTGAGGTTCACGGCCGGACCCTGATACACGTGTTTCGGTGCTGGCTGCTTTGGCTGCACCACCTTGAAGGGGGCAGGAGCAGCCAGGGCCGTTGGTGGGACTGTCCCGAAACCCGCGCCGAATGGGTTCGAGAGGTTGGCAATGGGGGCCTGCATGGGGGCGGGCAGAGGGCCGGCTTTGGTGGCGCCGGGTCGGGCTCTGGGGTCAGTCGCCTTGGGGGCAACCGGTCCGGAGGGGGTGGCAGCAGGGCGGGGAGGGCCAACCTCGATCACGCCGAACTGTTCGAGGCCCTTCGCGATCGCAAGTGCGTCGGTCAGGGCGATGTGCGGGGCCATCGACCCGATGGTCGAGGCGCGCTGGAGCTTCGCCCAATCCTCCACACTCTGGGGAGCAGCGAAGGCGGGGCCGGCGGCCGTCATTGGGCCGGGGGAAGACGCACGGGCCTTCTTCCCAGCCAACGGAGCGCTGGAGGGGGTGCGGCAGCCGTCGGACGCAGTGTCGACAGCGCGCTTCTTACCCTTGGGGTCAGCAGGCACCGGATCCTCGATCCGCACCTGTTTCTTTTGCTTCTCTGTCGATGATGCCGTTGCCTTCGCGAAGGAAGGGGCCGCCGAGGAGGTGAGCGAGGCGTCGAGGCGGCTGGAGACCACCACCGTCGCACTCGTATTCCGGGTGACCACGCGCTCCATAGTGTTGACGCGGGTCGTGAGTTTATTGCACGCTTGCTCAATGAGCTCGTGTGCCTGTGAGTACGCGTTCTCATGGAATGCACGGTGGCGGGCGAGGGCCATGGCCTCGTCACGCTCCTTGGTCAGCAGGAGGATCTGCTGCCGCATGTCTGCCTGCAGGGGGGTCATGACCACCGCCTGTGAGTAACCGAAGATCTCGACCGCATCTTGGACTAGGTCCATGAGCACGTTGCCAAAGGTGCACCAGGGGTGTTCCCAAAGCGTGGGGGCGTCGGTGTCCTCACCGCGACCATCGAGGTCACGGGCGATGACCCGTCGAATGGCGTCTTTGCCTTGCTGCAGGAAGACATGGATGCCGGCAAGAGATTGAGCGGCGACCGTAACCGCGTCGCTCTCCTGCCAGTCATCATGCTCCATAGCGTAGGCGAGGGTGCCCCGGAAAACCTGGGGCTTGGCCTTGAAAAAGTCCTCCGGGCGGTACAAAGGTGCCGCCATGGGAACGTAGGGGGCAGGCTGTGGGAACGGTGTTATATTAGCGCCGCCCACAGGCGAACATGAGGCCGTGGGCACAGCACTCACCTGGGTGGGCGGTGCGCTGTCTGGCACGAATTGTGTCCCCTCTGGTACACTGGCAAGACGAAAGTCGAGTGCAGTGTCCATGGTGGACTCATTGGTAGGCTCGGCGGGCCCCCCCGAGGGAGGGTAGCAGGCTGAAGAGGCAGGCACTGCAGCACTCCCGGTGGGAGGCTCAGGCCCTTGGGTGCCCAATAGCGGGGCGTCGAAATTGTACAATCCCAGCGACGACTCTCGAGAGAGTGCCCGGGATGGCAGTTTGTTGGTGTATTCGCCACCTGCGGCAGTGACTACAGGTGAGTCGCGACCTCTAGCAGCAGAGGTGCCCTGAGTAGATTGAGGAGTAGAGGATGGAGGCATGAGCGCTAACAGGAGATGGTGGTGGTTCAGGGTCAAGGAGCGGTGAACCGGCTGTAGTCGCCCACCTTGTACAGCGCACCAGTAGTCAGTCACCCTTTGGTATTCAGTACAGGGCAAAGGCTTCTGGCCCTGGATGACCACTTACCTCAATAGCGAGCAGAGGATCCCAATTTGCATATCATGTCATCGATGCGTAGATGAGGGCCACATATTGCTCCTCTGTCATCGGTCAACGGTAGACGTAGTTCAGGACCGCCTGGAAGACGTTGTGGTGCATGTGTATCCGAGCTGACGAAGCCTGTGAGAACGCGTGTTCCATATTTCTAGCACCGAGTAGCTCGCAATGGGACATGGAATCTGCAGCATCCGACTACTTATGACGCTCAAGTATCCGAGAAAATTTTCACACATCTGACAGACTGAGCACGGGGATAGCAAATTGCTACACTGCCAACTTGCGCCAAGTCAGCTGCCAGGTCTCTGTGTCAGCTGGAATCCAGTGGAATGATGTGATAGGGATTGCATCGCTACCGTATGGACGCCAGCCGACTGAGCTCTGTAGCGCTCAGAGTTTCCTTATTAAGAGCATGAGCGGGCCACCGTCAGATAAAGATGCATACAGTGATTAGCTGGTTGATCGCCTGATAGCATTGAGGAAGCAACCTGTTGTACGCATACTGGGGAACATGGAGATCAGCTATGGTAGTTTGCATTAGATATGCAGGGAACCGGCCATAGGCAGGCAACAACCTATGTAATGAACAGGCGTCATTGGGGCTGGACTTCACATGCAAGCTATATATGTCAGCCAGCTATCAGTGCGCGATGAAGAGACGTGTGGCTGAGGAAAAGCCGGTACACCATATATCAGTAACCCATGCACGCACACTGGATTCCCATGGCAGGCCTCAGAATTAATTCCAAAATGTCTATAAGTCCTGGTTATATTTCATACTGAGTCAGCTCACGATGGGCGTGTACAGTACTACGCCGGTGAGATTTCAGAGTCCTCGCCCGTTTCTGCCGTCTTCCAGTAGTCTCGCTCACGCTGCCACCCTTCTCTGCGGCTACAGCGACCTGTTCCGCCTTCTTCGCATCCACTCTTGCTTTCTTCTCCGCCCGCTTGCTGTTGCGAGTCTCACGCAATGCTGTCGCCCGTTTGATGTGCTCGGCCACGCGATCCTTGTACAGCTGGATTGGGCGGATGAGCGAGGGCGACATGCTTGGGCCATGGCAGCAGTTATCTGTGCCTATGATCCAATTCATTGTGCGGCTCAGGGAAGTCTACAAATGCCTATCACTGACTTCCTACAATGGCCCAAGTTACGAATATCAACTCCGTGAAACACCCGAACAATGGCGCACCACGCATGGCTGCTCGGGGCATCCATCCCAGAACATAAGGGGTCAATTATACCACACTGCCGTCCGCTCTTCCTTGCGATCCCCTTGCCACTAAACGTCATGAACACTGCTCAGTTATGCAGTGATAGTCCTGAAGATGATGATGCCTTTGCATCCATGCAAGCCGCAATGGATGCTGAGACCCCTCCAACTACTCTGCATTGCACCAACAAATGTCAGTGTGCAGATGACGACGGCAATGACTGCCTACATGCTGACAGCAATATCCACTTGCAGACAGCCTCACCTACCATTGATCCATTTCTCACGGCCACCCAGACTGCTGCACCTCACTTGACAAACCAGAACCTCATACTGTTTGCTCGACAATATGGTGTCCGCAAGCAATTATGCCCTGAACAACAACTTGACCTTGAACAGTTTGCAATGGTAAGTGTTTGGTAATCTGGATGTATCAGCTATCCTTCACTGCCACCTGTTGTTTAGGCAGATCTAGCAACACATCAGATCAAGCTTTATGCACAGTCATTATTACTTGAGAAGAAGCTTGAAAACATTGTTACTTCTATGCCACCATGGACACTATCAAAAGATTTGTGTGAGAACATTTGCAGCTATACAGTTGCTGTCATGCTGTCCAGCAAGCTTGTGGCATACAAATGTCAGACTCCGACAAATCATGTTCTGGTAACTATGCCCCAGTCTATCTTGCAGCCACTACTGATGCCACATGCTATAGTCTATCTTGTGCCATCTTTGATTTGACCTTCCTGCAGATGTTGAGTGCAACCATGCAAACTGGGGCAAGGTTGTTAAGGTAGTTCAAGATGCATTCACTGCTGTTCACTCATCATTCAAGAAGGCAGTAAGTTCCTTTGCTTTCTGTTGCCTATATCATGCTTATGCTGAGTCTTTGAAGCTTCGGGCTAGTGTCAAGGGTGCCCATTCCAAGCATCAGAATATCTATGTCCTTACACTGGTACTCATTAAGAACATGGAGTGCACTGCAAGTGTGCCCCTTTGTGCAAGGGTAGCTCTCATGGTGAGTTATTGGGTTTCCTATAGTGGCTACCATTCACCCTGAACATAGCATGCAGTGTACCTTAAACATGCAGGCTCTAACTTTTGAGACAAGATCAACATGAGGTTGAGTGACATTCATACTGCAGCCAATGGTGACAAAGTGAAATTTGTCAAGTAAGCATTGTATTGTCTTGTTTGCAATCAAAAATTCATGCAGTGCCTGTGTAGGGGGGTAAAGCACATTCTGGACTGTGACTGGAAGAAACATGGCCAGGACACAGATGACATTGGAGACTGTAGATGAGTGGCATCAGGAGGTGGATGATGTTGTTGCTAACCATGCAGGTGCTGCTGGTGTCACCCTGAAAGAGTGAGCCCCCAATGTAGGCAACAATGAGGGTGCTGTGGGGACTTAGGCTGCTGACATCATGTAATGAGTCTGGCTAATAGTTGTGAATGGCCTATGTCAGCTCTCTTTGCTATTGTATATCATGTACATGTTTGCTTCAGCAATGAATGTTATCTGCATGTACTCCCCTGTTGTGCAGATTCCATGCCTGTGATAATTGCAAGGTGATTCATTTTTCACATGTGATATGCACTGCACTGGGTGAAGCTGCTATGGGTCTCATGGATGGCTGCCGGGCCTACAGCAATCACTGAAGGACAATAGGATGAGGGCCCCCATATGTTCAGTACCTATCACACTCACTCAGCAACAGAAGAACAAGCAGGTATTACAGTCAATACTACAACACTCGATGTTAGTGCCGGCGACGGGGCACTAACACTCAGTGAGGAGGGGTCTGGAGGTGGCGAGGGAGGAGGTCCAAGCACTGATCAAAGGTTCTTATCTGGTGATGAGGGCTAAGTCCCTGTTGAGTTCTTGCACCGCTGACCTATCGAGCCAAATGATAGTCAGGTCGAGCTTAGGGCTCAACCTAGTCCACTACCACTTATATACATGCACTGGCCATTCTAGTACCCTACAGGTCAACCTCTGAAGACGTCGCAGGTGTCCCTAGCCCCAGCTACAAGCACCATGGAGGTAGCATACTATTACTAGCAATTGTCTACTGTTCCTATGTTCTGCAAACCTGGGGGTTTCCTGTCTCCTGTCTTCAGCGACCAGTCGACCTCCTCAAGGTTTGATGTCAATGTGTGATTGGCCTACCTTCACTGTCGTGTGAAGGGTTCGGCGTATAGTAAGGATAAATAGAAAGATAGAAGAATGATAGATAAAAGGTAGATCAAAGATGAAATGGAATGGAGAGATGTAATGTAGAAGTTCACTGTTAAGCTAAGATGCAGTGGCTAGGATTCAGGCTAGAAGGTAGACCCTTGATATGTAAAGAACAGGGTGCCCATCCCATCTTGTCCGAAGTGAAGAAGGAGATAATCAAAAAGAAGAGAAGGCGTACTGTAAAGGATAGATCATGGAATGACTCCATGTTGCTCGCTGATGTCCTTGAGCGGCCACCTCCAGAAGGAGTACAGTCCAAAGATGTAGGTGGATGTCTTGGGTATGACTAAGAAGAAAGAAAAGTGTCAGTGTGCATGGTGTGGTATCATAACATCGCTATTGTAAAAGTTCCGTGTCAAACAGACTGAGCGTCTTGTAACAGTCAAGGCCTGGCATATTGCCATCATGTGGCAGCTCACCTAGCCAGAAGCACATCAGTCAGACAGCACTCACATGGCCTGCAACATGGGCACAAAATAATCATATTCATACTAGATACATGGATGACTATGTAGCCCACAGATGGAAGAAAAAGCTGGTGACTATATAAACCTGGGAATAGCCAGGATCAATACCCGATGAAGTCTGGCAGCCAGGTGGTGAGCGTCTGATAGCCACAGGGTGCTTATTCTGTGATCACAGGACAGCCACTATATGATGACCACCTGAGGAATTTCTGATGGTGTAGCATTCAATGGAAGGCATGAAGGTGGGAGGTGTTGTAAATTCAGACCACAGACATTTGAGTCTTCAGTCAATATCCTCCTGCCCTGGCTGCCTTTCAGTGCCAAAGTGTACTATCTAAACTTAACTGGATGGAAGGGGGGAAGTGGCATGGCTAGCTCATGTGAAAACCACATTCTGCACAGGTGGCCTCCATGTTTTGCTAGCATGGAGGGCACATGGTGAGCACATGGTGAGCACATGGATGCCATGTTCACCACGTGGTCTCCATGCAATGCCATCATCATCCCGGGTGCTTAAGTGATTTGTCTCTGAGGCATGCCTGAGACAACTGATGCAAGGCAATGTGCAGCAGTGCAATGTCTATGTGGGTTGTCTGCAGCTCTCCAGGTACACCTCTTGAACCTCTACCACCACCATTCCCCCTTAATCACCACCCACAGAAGTTGACATGCAGGTCAGTTCTAATTATTTTTCACAATGTGAGTATACTAACAGCACCTATTATAGCCTCAGACAAACACAAACCAGTGAGTAGTCCACTCTGCTGCATGATGTCTGTCTTAACTTTGTTTTAGAGAACCTATTCACATCCCTAAGCAAGTATTCTCTTTTTCTAAAGTAGGGTTGACTAATATACTTGTATTCAGGGCTCCCCATGATGCAACTCATCAGTGAGTTTTATATTTTGGTATTTCAATGCTGACTTACCTCTGAGCATAGGACCTCTCCTTATACTCCTGAGCAACAAAGAGAAAGGGAGAGAGATAAGGAGCACAGGGGTCATCAAATGACTTCCCCCAGTGAGTGCTGTGAGCATCAAAGGCTCAATCTGAATATTGCACAGCCTCAATTTGAGGTTGATGCTGAGTCTATGGCTGTTGCCCCTACTGTGGGCCAGCCCTTTGAGTTGCCACTTGCTGGGCCATCTGAATTAAGACCACCTGAGATCGATTTGGGGCACCCACAGCCTGGCATGGGTTTTGAACAGCCTCAGCAGCCTGGATATTATCAGAGATATGGCTATCCACAGCCCATGGGTCCTCCACAGCCTGCATATAACATGGCCTACCCACAGGCTTACAATTATATGCAATATGTAAATCAGCCTCAGGCTCATGCATACCCATATCAGCATGGCCAGGCAAATGTAGCAGGGCCCTCAAATGTTGGATATATGGCAGGTCAAAGGCTACCTCCACAAAGAGACTATTTGCAGGAGGCAGCCAATAGTGCAAATTCATCTCATGCTCAAAGATGGCACAACAGACATGTACAGAGAAATTAAAATCTAAGAAGAGATTCTCCTGTAAGACAGGCCAGTCACTTTGAAGAGCATGTCAGTCATAGGAGATCACATGCTGTGAATATTGAGCATTATGCTCTTCAAGTACAGGCTGAAGTACTGTACATGCTCAACAGCAAGCCATGCAAAGGCAAGCTCAATATGAGCATGAGGCTGCTGTATATGCTGAACTAAGGAGACAAGCTGAGTTACAAAGAACTGCTCAACAAGAGCAGAAAGCTGCTGCATATGCTGAACAAAGAAGACAAGCTCAGATACAAAGAGTAGCCCAGCAACAGCAGAAAGCTGAAGTACTGAGGCAATCTCTGCAGCTCAGAGAAGCTCAACAGCAACAGGAGGCTGCAGTCTATGTTGAGCATGCCACACAATCTCAGCAGCTTAGACAAGCACAAGTGGAGCAGGAGATTGCTGCTGATACTGAAGTGGTCAGACAAGCTGAGCAGCTGAGACAATCTCAGCTGCAGGAACAGATTGCTGTTCATATTACTCAGCAGCAGCAAGCTCAGGAATTGCAGCAGCAGCAGCAGTATGAAGCTGAGGAAGTTGAGAATATTCAGCAACAACAGATTGAGGCAAATGAGTTTCAACAACTTGAGTTTGAGTTCCTTGAGCAGAATCAGCAGCTGGCCAATCAGCAACAGGTACTGCTGCAGCTTCCAAAAGGGAGAAGACCATATAAGGAGCCTATTAGACCTCTCAGTCTTGGGAGTATGACAGTTGAATGTCCCAATTGCAAGGCCCTCCATTTTATGGCAGAGAAATTGACTAAATCCTCTCAAACTCATCCTAAATTTGGCATTTGCTGTCTTCAGGGCCAAGTCCAACTGGATCCTCCCTCTCTGCCTCCTTTGGCCTTGCAAAGACTGTTCAATGGCATTGACAACAGGTCTTTGACTCATATTAGGCACTACAATTCTGCCTTTGCCTTTACCTCAGTGGCTGTGAATATTGATCAAAGTGTTTTGAATAACACTGGCCCATATTCCTTTAAGATCCATGGTGATTTGTATCATCAAATGGGCTCTCTGCTTCCTCAGCCAAATGCCTCTCCCAAGTATGCTCAGCTATATATTTATGACCCAGCTGAGGCTTTGCAAGCAAGGCTCAATAACAACCAGCCTGCAAATAATGCCCAGCCTGCTGTCAACCCTTCTGTCATGCAAGACATTCAGAGTGCCCTGTTAGACTTCAATCTCTTAGTCCCTCTTTATAAGCAAGCATATGAGATCCTGAGTGAAAAGCCCCCAAATGAGCAGCACAGTCTGGCAGTCAATCTCATTCTAAAGGCCTCTGCTGATAAGAGAAGATACAATCTGCCAACTGTGGAGGAGGTGGCAGCTATTATCCCTGGCTCTACAGATGATCACTATGATTATCACAGGGATATTGTGCTTAGACTGCATTCTGGGGGATTTAAGAAAATAAGCAACTTGAGTTCTCTATATTTACCATTACACTATGTGTTGTTGTTCCCAAAGGAAATCAGGGATGGCACAACAACATAGCCTCTATTCCAGGGCCAGATGGCAGAGTGAGAAGTGAGAATGTCACTCTGAGATGCTATCATGCATATAGAATCTACCCCAGACTGCTTGGCCCAAGCCAGCATTAATACAATGAGTTTGACTACCTCTTTAGAGGTGGTCATCTCTTTCAGCAATATTTGGTGGATGCCTGGGCTGCTATTGAGGCACAGAAGCTCAAATGGATGAAGGACAACCAAAAGACCATAAGAGCTGAGCTGTATCAGGGTCTTTTGGATGCTATGCATCAGGGTGATCAAGTCAACATGGCTGAGCAAGGCCAGAAGATCATTCTGCCTTCTTCTCACTCAGGCAGTACAAGGCACATGTACCAGCTGTTCCAGGACTCCATGGCCATCTGCAGAAGATTCAAGAAGCCTGATATCTTCTTGACCATGACTGCCAATCCCAACTGGCCAGAGATTCAGGCTGAACTGTTGAAAATTAACAGTGAGAATCCAAATGGCAAGAAACAGTCTGCTGCATACAGGCCTGACATTGTGGCCAGGGTCTTTCAGCTAAAAAAGGAGGCTTTGCTTAAGAAGATTAAGGGTGGATTCTTTGGTGATCTGGCTACAGATTGTTGTAGATACAATCAAAGCCTCGTTACACCTACAGTAGATAGACTATGGTTCACTCCTTACAGTCATTACTAATATGGCATTAGACACTGGTTCATATGTTACATCACTCGCTCTGCACGTCGTCTTCCCTCAGTCCTCTATTCACTATTTGGACTGAGGGTAAGCAAACTCACTCACTCTACATTAGCTCATACTTACTAATGTGCCTACAGGACTGACTGTCCATATCTTAGGTACATATTCAATACACTTAGTCCTCTATTCACTATTTGAACTGAGGGACTGACTGTCCATATCTTAGAATCCATCACAGATGTGTACACAATTGAGTTTCAAAAGAGGGGCCTCCCACACATGCATCTGTTGATATTCCTCAAGGAGCCACATAATATCTATGATGCTCCTACTGTTGACAGCATTGTCTCTGCTCAGCTGCCTAATGAAACTACTGAGCCTCAGCTGTGGGAGGCTGTCACAAAGTATATGTTGCATGGCCCATGTGGTCCTGAGCACAGAAATGCTCCATGCATGTCTGAGGGTTCAGCCTATGCTAAGAAATTCCCCAGGGCTTTCTGTGAGAACACTGTCTTTGGGGAAGATGGCTATCCTGTATATGTAAGGCCAGACAATGAGAGATTCCATGAGAACTCCAGAGGACAGAGATTCACAAATCAAGATGTTGTGCCTTATAATCCTCATCTCTTGACTGAGTTTGGGTGTCACATCAATGTGGAGATCTGTGCCTCTGTGAAGTCTCATAAGTATGTGTACAAAGGTGAGTATTGCTACAGTTTGATTTTATATAAGCTAATACACAGTTTCATAGGCCATGACAGAACAACCATGCAAGTTGGAAAGGTTAATGAGATTTAGGAATATATTGATGGCTGCTACATTGGCCCTGTTGAAGCTGTCTGGCATATTCTGAAATCCCCATGCATGAGGAGCAGCCATTAGTCTACAGGCTGCCAGTGCATTTGAGAAATGAGCAGGTGGTCTATTTTGAGAATGACAGACAAGTTGAGGATGTAATAGGCCAGGAAAGCTCATCTAAGACTCAGCTTACTGAGTGGTTCAAGGCAAACTCTGAGTTTGAGGATGCCAAGAACCACCTGTATCAGAACTTTCCTGAGCACTTTGTCTGGGTACAGAGATCCAAGAAGTGGAAAGTAAGGCAGCAAGGCTTTGCCATTGGCAGAATGCATTTTGCCCACCCATCCTCAGGTGAAAAGTTCTATCTGTGCCTTCTTTTGACTGTGGCCAAGGGTGCTACCAGCTGGAATGATCTCTACACATTCAATGACATCCATTATTCCACCTTCAAGGCTGTCTGCATTGCAAGGGGCCTCCTAGAAGATGATGGTGAATGGAGGCAATGTCTCAGAGAAGCCAGTGAGATGAAAACTGGACATGAACTCAGGAATCTATTTGCAGTCCTTCTGCAAAATGCATTCCCAGCCAACCCTGAGGATCTCTGGCATGAGTTCAAAGCTGGCATCTGTGATGATCTCAGACAAAAGCTAACTACTCTGGGTTATGAAGATCCCACTGAGGAGCAAGTTTGGGACTATGGGCTGCATCTCCTCAATAAGATTCTCATGCAATCTGAGAGGCAGCTATCTGACTACAAGTCAATGCCTTTGCCTGAGCATCCATGGGAGGCAGTTGCTGTGAACCCTTTGCTGCAACAGGAGCTAAATTACAATATTGAGGCATTGAATATTGAGGTTGGGACTTATGCTGGCCAATTCAATCCTGAGCAGTCTGAGGCCTTCCACACTGTCATGAATTCTGTGAGAGACCATGAGGGAAGGATGTTCTTTTTGCACAGTACAGGTGGCTGTGGCAAGACCTTTGTCTGCAACTCCATTGCTGCTGCTGTAAGGGCTGAGGGAAAGGTGGCACTTTGTGTAGCTTCTTCTGGGATAGCTTCACTTCTTCTGGAAGGAGGAAGAACTTCACATTCACATCTCAAGATACCCCTTACCATACATGAGGCTTCCATGTGCAACATCAAAAAGAACAGTGAGCTGCATGGAGTTCTTTTCCAGACTGAGATCATTATCTGGGATGAGGCTCCCATGCAACACAGATATGCATTTGAGGCTGTAGATAGAACACTGTGTGAGGTCCTGAGTAAGAATGTGTGCCCTTTGGAGGCTTGACTATGCTATTTGGTGGTGATTTTCATCAGATCTTGCCTGTGATGTTCAGGGGCCCCAGATCACAAATTGTGGATGCCTCTCTGTGCAAGTCTTTTCTGTGGAACAACATCAAGGTGCTACACTTAACACAGAATATGCGCTTGGAGAACAACCCTGCAAGTCTGGAGTTTGCAAAGTGGCTTCTGAAACTGGGAGCAGGCAGCAATGCCACCACAGAACAGATCATTCAGCTGCCCCAGAGCATGAGAGTTGAGAGCAACTCTTTGCAGAACCTGATCCAAGCCATCTATCCAGGGATTAGTGAGGGACATAAGGAAAAACAATATTTCCTCAACAGAACTATTCTCTGTCCAAAGAATGATGCTGTAGATGCTATGAATGCACACATTCTGGACATGTTCCCTGGAGAAAAGGTCTCACTTGCCTTTGTGGACAAAGTGATAGGTGATGAGAATGCTCACTACCCTGTGAAGTATCTCAAATCCATTACTATGAGTGGACATCCACTGGTAGATCTTAAGCTGAAAAAGGGCTGTCCCCTGATGCTGTTGAGAAACATAGATGGAGCAAATGGGCTGTGTAATGGCACCAGACTGATTCTGCTTGAAGTCAAATCCAGAGTCCTCAAATGTAGAATATTGGGGGGCAAACACAGTGGCAAGGAAGTTTAAATCCCCAGGATCACTATTACACCTTCAGCTGAGGAAGTCACTGTCTCATTCAGCAGAAGGCAGTTTCCTGTGAGGCTTGCCTTTGCCATGACTATCAATAAGGCCCAAGGACATTCTGTAGTACATGTGGGCCTTGATTTGATGGTATCTGTGTTCAGTCATAGGCAGCTGTATGTTGCACTGTCCAGATGCACTTCTGCAAACAGAATCAAGGTTCTGTTTCCTCCAGGACAAAGTCACACTCAGACAGTCAACATTGTGTATCAGGATGTACTGAAGCATGTACAGAAGGTCATTTCTCATTTTAATGTGAAAACATATGCTAACATGAACTTGCTGTAGTGCCCAGGCTTGATATGTATATATGTATAAAGAGTAGTATAGCTGTTGTATCTATAGTTGATGTATATCCAAAGACATATTGTGCTGCTTTATATGTGATCAAAGTGACTACCAGTTGAATTGATGGTATGCATGGACAGTAGAACCCACTTCTCAGTAAAGTGCAGAACAGAAGGTAAGTGAAGCCTACCCTCACAGCATACACAGGGCATGGTGAATTCATGTGCTGAAAACAGAGTAGGCACAGGGCTTCACCCTGTGCCTACTTTGTTTGGATCCTTTATATTAAAGATTTACCCAGAGTAGGGTCAGGGTGAAGCCCTGGGCCTACTCTGTTTGAATTCAATAATTAGCCAGAGTAGGGCATGGCGAAGCCATGTCCTTAAAACAAAGTAGGTGCATGGTGAAGCCATGCCCCCCCCCTGGTGAAGCCACAGGTAGCACATTCATCATAAAAGAGTGGGATGTGAGTCTGCTGGTGGCACAGCATGCTTGCATGAAATGCATGAGAAATGTACATGGTGAGCACATTGGCCACATGGCCCAAACTCTGACCCACTGTCCTCTCATTCTTAGGGGTGCTCCCAACTTTCAGCATATAAGTGATCCTCCCTCAAGACATGCCTGAGGCTTGCACAATGTATATACAATGTTCAGAAAAGAAAATCATAGACCAGTTATGACAGATTTTGAGGCACTAAAAATCTGTTGGGCACAATCTACACCAAAATACTGACCTTCATAACCATTAACCTCCCCGAAAGGCTGACCTTGCCTAAATCATGAAATTGAAATTTGGGTGGGCCCTCTGCCAACATGTGATTTTGGGGACATATAAACTCACACCTTGCACTGTGAGGTATGCACCTCACTCTAAGCCCCAAAGTCTTCATTTTACAGATTACCTCCTTCTTCCTAGGTTTCACACTTTTTCTAATATGTTCCCTTTCCCTTGAGATCACTTATCTTCCTTTTGGTATAATATCCCTTCCTTCCAAGTTGATTTATGCTCCCTCTGGGGTGATGTTTCAATTATTTCCTTATTTGTACATGTACTATACAGTAGCCACCTTCCTTCCAAGAGGACTTGTGCTCCCTCCAGGGTGATGTTTTGTTGATTTCTATGTTTAGACAAGTACTGTATAGTGGTTTCTTATGTAACCACTAGCATACAAGCCTGCCTCTGGCAGCAAACAATACAGTCTTCCCCCCTTCCATCTTGTGCGGCAGCTAGAAGCTTCAAAAACACATCACTCAACAGAGCGGGTACAAAGCTCTCCCCTGGGTATACAGAGATAGGGACCACAATCCCTCTGAGTTTTGGGACCATGTCCCCCTGAGTTTATTTTCTACACAAGATAGGGACCACAATCCCTTTGAGTTCACATTCTACAATTATGAGTTTTTTTTTTTCAGACACTTCTACTTTCTGGTCCCTGGACACAAGTTTTACACCCCATGGGTACATGAGGACATGAGAGACACTGAGAACAAGAAAATAAGAAAGCTAAGAGCCAAGCACATCCAGGAGGAGGAGTGAGCACTCCAGAGGGAAGCTATCACCCATAGAGGGAACACAGAGGTCAGGCGAGTCATTACAGACACTTCAGAATGAGCCCACACCCCTTCCTTGACCTTTCCACATTACAACAACCCTCTACCAGAAGACTTAGCCCCTCAGACAAACATTTTACTAGGGCCATCAGACGCACTTCTGATCCCACAGCATGCACAGTGCCAAAACAAGACCAAATAGACTACTGCGCCAACTTTGTGGGGGACTGATCAGAGACACTTAATAAAGGCCATCAGATCAGCATCACTATTCATCAAACACTTCTGATAAGGCCCCATTCAATCAGCATCACTGTTGATTTGAATTGATTGCATATAAGTGATTACAATCCACTGTATTGGGTGCTTTCAAACACCCTCCTCCCCCACACTTGGCCTCCATTGCCCACACACACAATGTGGGTTGTCTCAAAAATTATTGTACCATGGGAAACTGACTGTGATACCGCATACAGGTCACAGCCTGTAGCTAATGAGGCTACAAACACTGAAAATCAAATGGCTCAAAGGGAACTGTGAGTAACATTGTGCCATTAAGCTTGATATCAATGCTGATGTTGTGGTGGTAGACCTGAGCCAAGGACACCTGAAAGGGACCATCAGAGTGAATGAGAAAGGGGAAGAATACAACAACTACAGATGACTTCACCAAGTCAGCGGAGACGGCGAACCACACCTGATAGGCCCACTATAGTTCAGCCCAACTTTGGAAATCAACAATCAGTGGCTCCTATGCCTGTTGCAGGCCCTTCCAGAGATCCATTTGCAGCTCCTGCCTATTATCAACCTGCATATCAGCCATACTATGCAGCACAGGCACATCATTATCCTATTGCCAGTCCTTCAAATGCTGCTCCTGCTCAATCCTATTATTATCCTGTTGCCGGTCCATCGCATGCTGCTCCTCAGCAGTTTCATTACAATCCTGTTGCTGGCCCATCCACAGGAGTTCCTTCCTATGCTGAGAATCTGTACAGACCACAACATAACTGGGAGGCAGAGTTGTTACAGAATTATGAAACCAGTCATGCTGAGCGTGTATGTAACTGTATGTCATAGATGATAGTTCGCTGTTGAATCATAGCTGTCCATGTCTTGTCCGAGCTGAGCGACTGAGTGCCCAACCTTCCTTCCAGCTCGCATTCTTCCTTCTGGAGGAAGAGCAGAGCTTGCATGACTCCCGGAAGGAACCATTGGCCTTCTGGAAGGTGTTTGTTTTGCTTGATTCTGGGCCCAGAGGGGTGGGCTCAGCCCACAACATTAGGGCAGGCCTAAAAATATTTTGAAAGTATCTAGACTGAAGCCTATACTACAAACAAAGCCTTTCATTTACTTTCAAACTCAGTTCAAAGCAAAGTGTATGAATTCTTAAATTCAAAACTTAGCCAGAGTAGGGCATGGTGAAGCCATGCCCTTGTAGGGTCAGGGACTCTGTTTCAATCCTTAAATTCAATACTTAGCCAGAGTAGGGCATGGCTTCACCATGCCCTTAAAACAAAGTAGGTGCACGGCTTCGCCGTGCGCCCTGTCAGAACTTTCTTGCAGGGATTAGATAGCATTGTAAGGTATTATAATCCATGACAAGACCTGCACATTATAATTTAGGCCAAATCAATCCAATGCACATTAGAATGCCACTGGAATATGTATTGCAATCTCCGCTGTGACTATGTGTAGCATTGCATTTCATTTGAATTGATCATTAGTCATCCAATAGCATTCAAACCCATCTTTCCGGGAATCTTATGTAATTTTATTGCATTCCTATGTCGGACCATTGTAATCCCTGTAAGAAAGTTCTGACACCTCCCCCTGGCGCAGCCAGGGCGAGGATGTCGGCCGTGGCGAAGCCACGGATAGCACACTCGTAGTCATAGTCGGCCTTCGGCCCATATCCACCACGAGGGCACACTGCCGAAGCGTCTGGCACAGTAGGTTCAGAAAACGTCTGAGTCGGTCGGTCGGTGGCCAACTCGCCATGTCAGGCGATGGGGCATGTATATCCACACTGCTAAGGAGTATAGTCCGACGACTCGTCCGCCTCCTGCAGCTCCATGATAAGCTCCGCTACAACGTCGAGTACCTCAGCCTTGTTCTCGGACTTCTTCCGCTCGTACAGCCACGGACAGTCAAGCGACTCGCACTTGACAGGCTCGGCCCGCGGGATGCTACAGCATGCTGCGCAGATCGTCTGGACATCCCTGAGCCTGTCTTCCGCAATGTGGAGGCGCGAAAGAAGTCCGCCGATCGTCTCTTGAGGGTGGGCGCGGCAGTCGTCGCACAAGCCTGGAGAACATAAACAAATGGGCCAAAACAATCCTTTGGTACGCACCTCCAGGTGCAGGCGCCTTACACACCAAGCATTTCGACGTGAGGAAGTGCTCATCAATCTTGATCGCGTTCGCGACCACCTTCTCAGCATATTTCCTCGCCTTCCTCGGGGACATCAGCACGGCGTCGGGCCGGTCTGTACGCAGCGCCTTCGGCATTTCCTCGTACCAGCTCCGCACATTCGCGCCGACGAGGTTGAATATCCGCTCAAGCGGTGGGATCAACACGCGCGAGATGTAATAGGCCGCGTCGATGTGCTTCTGACTACATGTAGCGGTGAGCAAAGGACAGCCGGTAGGAGTCAAGCGAAATCTTACGGGTTGTTGAGCAGTTCCTCGGGTGGGACCGCTCTGTCGACCAGTCTGCTGTGTGGGTCACCGCGAGTTATGACGTACGGTATACGTTCGCCGTACTGAGGCTCGTCGTTCGGGTCCTCTAACATGCGACGAGCGGCAACAGTAACCCCAGGAGGCGGCGGAACCTTGTCGCTAAAGAACCTCCGTTAGCGCAATGGCAAATGTCGTGGTGCAGACGTCAACCAACAGACCTGTACGTGCCCATCCTAACTTCCTTGGCGAAGATGAAGTCCTGTACGGAAACCTTGTTCTCAAGCATCCGGGACCATGTCCGGCAGCAATAACCCTTCACTTTGCTAAGATCTTGTGTTCGAAACAGGATTCTGCGAATGCAATTAGTAGCTGCAGGAACGGTGGTTCAAGAAGCGCATTCACTTCAGACAAGTTTCCGTCATCTTCTGCTGCGCAGGTACTCCGTCCCTCCGGACGGTCTCTATTCCCTTCGCATCGAATCCTGGCTCCTTCTCGTCCGGACTCTCGAATTTGAAACCGACATAGCGTTTCTTCGCCATCAGGACGCACGGCATATAGACCTTCTCGAACTTCAGCTTCACCGGCGGAGGGTTCATAGCGGTGATGGTTTCCGCGATGTCGTAGCCAACCCGGAACGCCTCGTCTTTGGTCTTGCCCGGCAAGTAAATGAAGAGTGAATCGGTATCTCCGTACACGACCTTGGCATCCCATTTATTGGTGGCATGTATGACACGAATGGCCTGCTCGACATTGAGGCCGGCTGTACCAAGATAGCATCTAGACAAAGACTCGCCTTCTCCAATGTCTCACGGCCACTCTGGACGATGCTGTCCGCAATCTCGACCGCTGGCATACGGCCGGAGTATGTTGCGCCCGTGTAGCCATATGTTACGTTGGCGATGTACTTTAGCCCGAGTTGGCGAGCGTCCAGTACGCGTCTCAGAGCCTTCACTAGGGTCAGATCTCATGAAGTCTAGGAGCATAAAAGGCCATACCTTATCGTTCTCGACCCCCTTCATGGCCTGCTTGACCATCACCCTTGTGTCCAGCAGTTCGGTCAACATCCTGCCCAGTAGGCCTCTCCGAACGTCTTGTTTAACGTACATGATTCCGTTTGGCGCGACTACCAGAAAAATGAGCAAGGTAGGAGTTATCAAGATCTGAGACGCACCATTAATATGGTCCTGCAGAGTAGCCAGTGTCCCTCCTGGCTGCCGCAAGTCTGTAACCCCAAATTTGTATTGACCCTTGAAGTCCGTAATACGACCGAGACAAGTAGAATAACAATAATTATATGCGATCATGATGGATGGATACAGGGATTGGAAGTCTAACACTACAAGGGGGCTGCTATAAAACGCAGATAGAGGTTCCATGATAAGTGGCATACATTCAGCAGCGTTTTGCTTGCCGACCTGTGGAATGATGAGCATCACTCTGAACGCGGACCCGCACTCACATCTTGTTTGCTGGGGGATAACAATACAAAACTCTCCGGCTTAGCGATCCGGAACATGAAAGATTCGACCTTGAATTGCGACCCACGGCTGAGAACTGAAAAGAAATCGACACCAAACACACGAGCAAACTCCCTGCCAGATATAAGCACAAACGGATGTCAATATACATGAGTACGTACGCATTCTTGGTGACAACTTCAGCAACGTCAAACATCTCCAACACCATTGATGTGCGCTGGGAATAGTATTTCAAGACATTCTCCGTATGGCGTGGGGCTGCACTATGGTACCAGTTGGTGAGCGTGCTTGATGAGTAGCGAGGAGTTCTGAATTAAAAATAATTAATTAGGACTCGCACTTGGCATATAGACGCCTACCTTCGACGTAAAATGTGAAATACAACATTCTCAAACGTGTAGCTTGTCAGGTTTTGCTCAGAACGCATGATCCGCCATAGATTCAGGACATGGCGACCAACTACTTTGAATGTTGACGTCGTCCGCATGCCCCATTGATCAGAACCACCGCCTATATGACGGCCAGGTGCCCGAGAGATCTGTTCACCGAGATCGTACCCTATTGATCCGGTCAAACAATGTATGGCCAATAGCATATACAAAAGCTTACCATATACGTTGGCACGCACGCTCAAATAGCCCCAGGAAGCAGCCTGAACCTCCCACCCAGTGACAATATCTGGATTGATATCGATCACAGTGTCAATAAGACGGTTTAACAGGTCAAGTTCGGTGGCAACAGCCTCAAAGTTGAGGTTCCGAAGACGCTGTGCATTAACTTGATCATTGCTGACGACGATCATGCCACTCTCGCACGTGAAATATCCATCCTCCTCGGAGGATAACTCTGCAGACTCTTGATACGAATAGAACACGGCCATGACTTCGTCTTCATCGGGGTTCGCGAGGCGGTCGCCTTGGGATGGTGCTAAGATTGTGTGAGATCGTAGTTTGCGAAACAACTATGGGTACACATTCACCAAATATCTCCAGCGCGAAGACGCTCATATTCTGACGCTCACGGGAGCTGGGCTTCGATGACTTGAGGGGGGTGGTCTTAATGCCGTACGGATTGGCCTGCGTAGGCCCCTCGATCTAAGGACGGAATTTCTGAAGCCTTTATTTCTGTCGGTACAAGAGACCCGTACCTGCGATCTTTGTTTGGGGCGAACTACAGTGCCTCTGGTGCGACCTTGCTCAGATTGCAACCATCGACGTAGTTCCCTTGGGCTAGGAGGTGTACCAGCATACTCCCAACCAGTTACGCCGGTAGGGTCGAGCACTGGCAATGCCTGAATCTTCTCGGAAGCCGCATCCGAAACAGCACCCGAACTGCTGACCCACTCTTCAAGTGTATCAAGACCGGTTCCTCCGTTCAAATGAAACACTAGCCCGGCGTATTCTCGAGGTCTTTCGGGGGCATCGCTTGCTTTAGAATAGTATGGTCTCGTATAGATCTTGCTCGGAATACCGTACTCATTAATGCTTGACAGAAGCACGGATGTGGTCGGGGGCAGAAAAGCATAACGATAGGTTTTCGCGACTGGGCTTGAGGAAAACAAGCTTGCCGACATACTCGCAGCTTGTGAAGACACTCTACCCAGAGAGTGCAAGACCGGTGTTAGAGATACATCTAAGGGATCGAGGACGCCATCCATTTTCCGTCTCTTGGAAGGTCGAGGCGAGTTGTCAGAGAATACATCCAATGTCTGAGAATGGATCCTCTTGGTGGGGATACGAATAGGTTCACCCACGGGGACCACAGGAGATCCAGTTACAAAATCACCCTGCAATTGAGACTCCGAGATTAGCGGAAAGTCGAGTACTTCCTCGGCGGTGTGCACGTCGGGCCTGGAGGTGCCGTTAGCATTCAGCAGACTTAGGAAGACGGAGCGCCTACTTGAACTGCGCTGTGCGCCCAGCAGCTTGCATAAACTGTGAGCGCAAGTCCACTGGTTCGATGTCAACGAACGATTGCGATTTTCTCAGCCTGCAGCTCTCAGTGACATATTGGCGAGTATGATGTATGTAACTTACTTAATCGGCGTGATGGGTGTCGCACAGTTCGCCACTCTGCCTATTCGCCTGGGCGAGAATACATTGGATGTACCAGGCTGGCTGAGATATGCAGACGTCAACGGTGAATCAGGCAGTGGCCTTAGGGCGGCTGGCGCTTGAGCTCTTCACAATAGTCGGATTAGGTCACAGATCACAGGACATACATAGGTCGTGCGTACCGCTTGCGTGGGGTATGAGGAACATCCATTACCGGGGCTGACGCAGAACTATGACTTGTCTCGCTATGAACTGAAATGTTACGTGATGCTGCTAAATCCACAGGGGAGCAGCATACCTAACGAGCTTCTGCCAAGTATATCGAAACGGGTTGGCCTGTCTGGCCGGCGAGCCCTTGGGAGGACTTCATGAGTAATCTGTCGTGAGTCTTAGAAGGTGAACACGGTTGCTGACATCTCACCTGTTGTCAGGTTCTTGAACATAGACCAACTGGTCCTCCGGTAGAGGTCCATCTTCTTTTGCTTCTTCATCTTCAGACATATCTTCATCATGCTCCGTGTACCCGTCACAAGCCTTCCCCCAATCCATCTCTTGTTTCTCAACCAACGTCCCCATCACCTGACTAGAAAGCAATTCCTCGTCTACATCTACCTCTGCTTGGCGCTCTTCCGCCGCTTCCATGAAGGCACTGTTGTCCATCTGTGTTGCAGCGTATGGATTGACTGTAGGGGCGTCCTCACGCTCACTCGCGGATGTTTGTTCTGTTGAGCGTACCGCCACGGACAGGCCAGGCTTCCACACTTTCCACTCATTTTCCCAGAGAGCCTCAACACTTTCAAATGTTGACATCACCCATTTCTCCCAATTCCTGCTACTGTGTAGCGTCTTCTCCTTACCTCGTTCCTTCTCGATACGCTTCCGAATTTCATCCCACCACCTAGCTTCTGCCACCCAGGCTGCACCTCGTCCTCTGGACGTCCCACTAGGATCTTGTGGTATCTCTGGTGAAGGCGTTAGACCCCTAGCAAGTCGGCGACGGCGTTCATCTTCCCAGAGTTCACGCACGCTCAACACAAGTGGTTCAGGAGGAAGAAGTGGGCCTGGTATAGACAAATGATGGTGCAAGTTCCGAGCGGCGAGGCGATGTCGGTTCAAGATCTGATGCGTGACAACGTCGACTTCCAGTGGCATCCGAGATTGGCGGAAGTAAGGAGACGACCTGAAACAGGGCTTGCTGCCACCATTGTGGCCATCCGCGGTCAGGTCGTGCTCGTTGAGATCAGTGGGATTTTCTTCGGCGCCGCGCTCCCACACTTCACCCAAATCCATCCAGCCGCAGCCATAGAGCGCAAAGTCGCACATGAATTGGAGCAGAAAACTGATATGGCTTTCATACACCCGGAAGCGCGTCTTCATGACTGTACCAGACTGTAGTATAGTTACCGCGCGGTTAACAAAGATCGGGTCGGCGACGTGGACCTTCAGGAAAGGGGAATAGGAGGCATGAAACCCGTAAAAATGCACCCCCTTTACAAGGATGATCGCTCGGATGAACTGAGACTTGGGCGAGTTCGGGTTACGCTTCATGGAAATTGCGATTGCATGGTTGAGCGATTCGCTCAGTTTGACGATGTAACGGTTGACTGTCGGAAATATAGCTTCAGTAGGCAGATCTGTAACCATGCCTCGAGGTTGCTCACCGCTGTCAGGGTTCATCTTCCCGGAATATTCCACAAAGAAATAGGGATATGCTTGGTGTACATGAACGCATGCTTTTTGACCGGTAGATGATTCACCGTAAATCCTGATTACGGGCACGCGAGTAAGGGTCGTGTTGTCCAGGGGGCCCGATGCTGCGAGGGCATGGTCGATCTGATTCACTCGAACACGGAGGGACGGGACGGGACTGCTCATCTCTCTGTACCGGGCGCTGACGCTGTGAGAGGGAAACCCACGCGCGGCCGGATTGTGAGCGTTGGAGGGCAATCGCGGTTGAACGCGTTCGAACAAGTTCAGCTCAGGCCTAGCTGGGAATGAAATGCACCCTATGCGTGGTCACAACCCGTGAGGGTTACGTCACATCTGATGTTGGGGTCTATCGGGCCATATCCCGGCCCGATCTGTCATACACCGTACGCGCATAAGTGTTAAGCATACAATGCTGCAAACATGAGTTACAAACTCGCATCGTAAGGTACTAATATCAGTACCAGCATGTAATAAACTTGCAATTCAATTGCTATTGTCACCCTATCCTACACAGTTGATGCTTCAGTACAGACCGCGAACTCTTAGAGTTTCGCGGTCAGGACCTGTTGTCCGATCCAAGTCTCTCCCGCCGGAAGCGCGACGAATCCACGGACATACCCAGGCTCAATGCAGACGTATTTCTCCCTTAAGAGCGTCTCTCAACTGTCGAACACTTGATTATGTGCTGTACCACTCACCATCCGCCCTCCTCCATATCACTGATCTTGGCACCCTCTTGTTGAGGGTTCCAAACTACAACATCCTTGAAATTCTTCGCCCTGATCTCCACCTTACTGACGGGTGAAGTGACCTCGTATGTACCCGGTGCATTCTCGTAAACGAAGTCCGTGAACGTCTTCACGTCCACAAGCTCGCGCTTCTCAACTTTTGTCCGCAAGTCTTCGTTCAGCTCTGTTTTGTCGTAATACGTCAATCCCTGGAGAGATGTGACGACGACTTCGCTCGAGTTCGTGCGGATGTAATTGTGGAGAAGCGCTTGGAACTCAAGAGGCGGCGTCGTAGACAATCCGGTGTTCTTGACATGGAGATCGGTGGACAGCTGGTGCTCGGCCAGGGTTACAACGTACGCGAGGTGGAAAGGTCGCTCGTATTTGGCTGTGATGCTAGCCTGCGGCTCAAGGGCTGAAATTCCCGTTCAATCAGGTATGTTGCCAGACGGGTCACAGGTTTACTTACTCAATCTGACGGATACTCCAGCGTCATTGTCCATCACGACGCCATCGTACACCCAGGTCTCGCTCCGCGCAAACCCATGTTGTCCCAATCTTGAGTGCTCTGGATGAATGGGCGCTCCGAAGCAAGGGAATACAACGGGTATCCCGCCCCTAACAGGCTTGCTTCCGTCGAGAGCGGCCTTACTGGAGACGAAGAGCCGCTCAACCGGCTGCGGGTTCGTAGCACTACCCGACTTCCATGATGTAACCGTCCCGCCGTATAGCAGAATCTCTGCGGATGATCCCTGTCCAGACTATGGTTGATACTAGGTCGACGAGGACAAATGAATGCTTACCTTAGGATGTTGAAGGATAACTTTGTCCGAACGGCGGATGAGAGGCATAGTGGTACGTTTGAGCCTGAGAGGAGCTCGCACTCACTTAGGTGAGTACATATTGAGCGCATGCCCATGGACGGCGTGCCGACCCCCAGACTCCCAAGTGGCGTAATACGCCCAAATCAGCGAGGACGTCACCTGTCAGGCTGTCACCGTGTCACGGGTGAAGCGCACTGTCCTTCAAGCCTGCCCTAGAGTGCTTGTCAGGTAATATATTCGTGCACGTGTGTCGAACCAACTTGGACACTGCTTCACTCCGAGCAGCGAAGAGAGAACGCGGACGACCAATTAGTGAGGGCTCAGCCTCGTGACGTTTCTTGCGGTCTGACATTGTATAGGGACAATGTCGAGTGGGACGATTGATCGTCATTCGCGTGCTCTCCAACAGGCCAGTCCTCCCTTTGGATAGGGGTTTACGAGACCATGGTTTTTTTTTGGTTATCGGGATCCTTGTGCTGCTTGAGCGCACCGGGGGCTAGGCACTCGGTGACAGAGGCAGACCCAACCAGCTGGACGCATTGACTTAACGAAAGCGCTGTAGACAGCACAACCCGTGCAGTTCAGACGACAACATCCTGATTGATCGAAGGACAAAGAGGCTGGCGGTTTCGAGCAGAGGGTACGAGGCGTCTGTTATCGGCCCTCCCCGTGCCCTTGCGGTGCGGCGAAACAGAAACCATGCAGCAGATAAAGCATGTCATTTCACTGTTGTGCTTTTTGACCTAGAAGCAGGTGGCTGTGTCGGCGTACAGTTCGCTGCCAGCAGACCGGGCCGTCTGGACGTCTCGGACGGTGTGGACGCGTTGGCGTGGTGCTTCAGGCCAGACCAGGTGTCAACATCGCACGTGCAATGCACAAGCATTCGACGCCCTGATTGCCAATACGGAAGCACAGACCTTACACCTCGTCGCTCATACGGAATTGGTGAGGGCGGGACAGCAACCACCGAGGGTGCAGAGGCGACCGTCGAGGGCACAGAAGCGACTGGTGAGCGCGAGTTCTCTGATAGGCCCACTCCGATTCAGCCCCACGAGGATATCTTTTGGTATTTATCGGTGGCTGGATCCGATTATGTCGGGTCCCGGAGTGTTAACCTGGAAGATGGAAGCACCTCCGCATCTGACTGCAGCGCTCCTTCAGCGGCGCACGAGGGCTCTGCCTATCGGCGTCGCCGCATGCCTTACGGCGTGCTGAGGAGTGTACTGTGGTCTAGCGCGACATAAGGCGAGCTTGCTGGTCTTGGGCCAAGCCGCCTCGACCAGCAGATGTTAACCGCTAGCGTGCAAACGCTGAGAGCCTCCACCACCCTGAGGAGCGATATCTTATGGGGGCGGTGCGATCCCATCGCCGTCGGAAACGACGCGATACCATCAGCATGACGCGAGTCTGCATGATGCGAAGCCATCGGTTGAAGGTGCGACGGTGAGCCGCCTACAAGAGGATACAATCCCGCGACACTATGCTCGGACGATGCGGTTCCATCGTTTACGATACGGCATGGTTTCCCCAAGCCTGCAGCCGTTACGCCGGGGGCAATTCGCTCTGTACCTGTGGTCATTGTACTGCTGCATAGACGCCGTCACCATACTGCTGCACAGATGCTGTCACCGTACTGCTGCACAGGCGCCGTTACATCAAGTGTCGTCTGCAAAGGAAAATCACCCTATACTGGGCTGCACACGCTGAACCAAAGCGTCACGCCGAATTATGCGTTGGGCGACCTGACTGGCTGTCCTTGGCCCTCTGTTAACCATCCCGTCCACCTCATGACCAGGTCACAAGTTTGTCAAGACAAGCTAGCACTCTGATTTATCAGGTATGTTCCCGTTGTCAATTGTTTTGTGATTTAACCTGTTTGTGTTGGTCGCAGATTCCGACATCCCAGCTTACTAGTATCCTCGGTGTCCTGGCAATATTTGGAATTGCGGCTATAGCATTGAGCTGCAGCCGTTTGCTACAGGGCAGGATGTCTTTGACATCTTCGCCGCTACCCGCATAATTTTTGGAATCTCCTCTTCTTTGTGAAGAGTTGTCGTTCGGTTTGCTGTATCTTCGTGTTGCGTACTGCCGAAACTTGATTGTATGCAGTTCCCATATATAGCGCATGGGTTCGAAAACGTAACATGGAGTACCTTACCGTCGTTTGATCAATGATTATTGTATTCCGCGGTGAACGTGAGTGAATGTAGAGATGTGAGTGGTATATCATGCACGACGAAGGGAGTATCTGAGGTCGCATTTGTGCACAAAAATAAAGTGGGTCAGAGATGGCACCTGTGGCGCACGCGATGGTGCAACCCGTCGCGTCCAAACACGGTCAACATCATCAGCCTCCGACAAACTCGATATTCTGAGACAGTCATATCCTCACATAAATCTCGATTCTGACTACCCATCTGATCTATAACCTTATACTGTACGTGATACTTCGGATGCCATGCGCGATTCAACTAACGTCGCCTGCTCTGTAGTAATCCAAACATGGACCCTGGGTTCTCCATGGACGATGTTCGTGCAGTTTAGTTGGGCAATCATCTGTGCTCTAACCATGAACCGCGTTGTAGATTGCCCCGATTGCCATCTTGATGGATGAGCTGCGGGCGGAAGACGTTCAACTGCGACTGAACGCCATCCACCGCGTCTCTACAATCGCGCTTGCCCTAGGCCCTGAGCGCACCCGCAATGAGCTCATTCCATTCTTGCAAGAGTCTGTGGACGACGAGGACGAGGTGTTACTAGCATTGGCAGAGGAGCTGGGGAGGAACTTCGAGGAGTACATCGGCGGGGCTGAGTATGCGTATTTGTTGCTCGGCCCTCTTGAGAACCTCTGTGCGGTCGAGGAAACGCTCGTGAGGGACAAGGTGTGTTCAGCACTCAGCTAGACACTATACGAGTACTGATCTGTTTTGTATGTCGCCGTCAGGCTGCAGAATCCGTCACCACAATCTCAGCCGCCATGGGCCAGTCCCAAATCGAGCAATTCTATATCCCTCTCCTCAATCGACTCTCACATGGCGAATGGTTTACCTCGCGGACATCTTCGTGTGCGTTGTTCGCGCCAGTGTACGACAAGGTTTCGCCTCCAGTTCAGGATGAGTTGCGAAGGAGCTTTGCGGCCTTGGGCACGGACGACACACCAATGGTGCGACGGGCAGCCGCAAAATGGCTTGGTGTATGTTCCTTTCTTACGCCTGCGCGTACCTCGATTTTGACAGCATCTGCTAGTCGCTGGTGAAGAAATTCTCCAAACCTCATGTTCTCGGAGATGGTCTCGCTATTTATCGCCGACTCCAAATGGATGATCAAGATTCCGTGCGGCTACTCACCGTGGAGGACCTCATTGCTATCGCACAATCCTTCTCACCAACGGAGGTCAAAGAGCATCTGCTCAAGCAGATCAGACAGACCGTTGCGGACAAGAGCTGGCGCGTGCGCTATATGTCGGCTTCTCACTTCAATGAGGTGGGTGTCCTGGATTCAGCTTGCTATAAACTAACCAACCCGACTCAGCTCGCAGAGGCAGTCGGACAGGGGCTCGTCCGAGAAGAGCTCATCGCCCACTACGTTCAGTTGCTGAAGGATAATGAAGCGGAAGTGAGGACCGCTGCCTCAGGGCAAATCCCAGGTTTATATCCCCCCCTTCAGATTTGTGTTTGCGTTGAGCTGCTCTCACAGGCCTCTCCAAATTGCTCGAGAAAGAAGTCATCTTAAACCGTGTTGTTCCGTGCGTGCGAGACCTCTGTCAAGATCCCTCTCAGCATGTCCGCGCCGCCCTGGCGAATCAGATCAGCGGCCTTGCTCCCTTGCTTGGCAAGGATTCTACGATCGAACACCTCCTGCCCTTGTTCTTGCATTTGCTCAAGGACGAGTTCCCCGATGTTCGGCTGAATATCATCAGCAAACTCGAGCAAGTCAATGCTGGTATGTCTCTTCTATTATATGTGGAAATATGTGCCAATTCCTGCAGTGATCGGCATTGAGCTCTTGTCCGAGAGCCTCCTTCCTGCTATCGTTCAACTAGCCGAGGATAAGTCATGGCGCGTCCGACAGGCGATCATCGAATACATTCCTCTCCTCGCCAACCAGTTGGGCAAGTCGTTCTTCGACGAACAATTAGGTAACCTTTGTATGTCTTGGCTCGGTGACAACGTGTTCAGTATCCGGGAGGCCGCCATAACCAACCTAAAGAAACTGACTGAAGTCTTCGGCGTCGATTGGGCGAAGGTGCAAATTGTACCAAAGGTTGTCGGAATGGGTCAGCACCCCAACTACTTGTACCGGATGACAACTGTGCAGGCAATTACAGTGAGTGCTGGCCCATTCTCTGAATGGTTTGACCAATCGTATCTCGGCTATCTGTAAGGTCATCGCGCCCTCGTTGACGCTCGATATTGTTCGTGCGGAGATCCTGGACAACCTTCTGCAGCTCGCGAACGACCCGATACCCAACATCCGCTTCAACGTCGCCAAGGCCCTGGAGGTCCTGGCCGTCACTTTTGGAGAGAGTGCGGATGGTCGCCAGCTGACCCAACAGAAGGCCACGCCTGTGTTGGATGCGCTGAAAAACGACTCTGATGCAGACGTCCGTTTCTTCGCGCTCCGCGCGTTGCAGAAAGCGCACGAGATTGGCGGTGAGCGTCCCCCTTCATCATTCATTTGACTAATTTATGACGTGCAACTTTCCCAGCTTGAAGTAAGGATACTTGCGTCCGCTCGCTAGAGTGTACACAGAGACCCCGGGCCTGGTACCCAGGATGGTTGGGACACGAAGAATCAGAATGTATTGTACGGATCCTTTGTTGTCACGCTGATTATTTGCCCGCTTTCATCCATTTATTCTGCTCGGTAACGCAACGCCGATGTGGACGCCAAGGAAGGTACATGTTCGGTGGGTTGATGACAGATATCTGTTAACCCGCGCGAAAGCCGCCGGTGTGCGCGTCTTGGCTGCATCTGGCCAGCTCCTTGAGTCCTTCTAACAAACTGCGCAGCCCGTCTCGAGACGGCTTGTTTTGTTGTCGCACACAGTAGCAAGAATATGCCAGCTCTAGCAAGCTGTTATGCCCATGGCGTGCTGGCAATATTGTCGCACATCGTATGTAGTGACGCCCTCTAGCCTGAGGCCTGAGGCCTGGCCCTTCCGACGGCATGCTACGTATGCGGCTACGAATGATCCAATCATGAAAGGGCCCTGAGCTGGGCGCCAGACCGAAACAACGATGGCCATCAGCTATATAACAACAACGCACCCTCCGTTCATCTTTTTCAGAGTCTGCCTCTTTTCCCCCCGTTCTTCTCTTCGCCCGACTTTTCCCGCAGAGTACAGCTCACGTTCGTTTGCTATGGCCCGCCTCACTAGCCTCCTCATCCTCGTTGCTGCTCTCCCCATCGCATTCGCGACTCAAACTGCGTCCGAGTCGTCGTGCAGTTCTTCTGAGTTCTTGTGAGCTGCAATGCTAGCTCACCTCTGCGCATGAGTTTGACATTTCCCTACTCCCACAGCTACGACGCCAAGGAATGCTGTGTGCCCCAGGGTGGTATCCCCAACCCTCCCCAGCCACCTGAGGGCAACGATCAGTGTCCTACCAGCGGATGGTACTGGCACAGCCAGAAGGAGTGTTGCGTCCCCACGGCACCTCCGACGCCGTCTAGTCCTCCGCCCCAGTGCGGTGGCGGCAGGTCCTGGAACGAGGGTTCCTCGACGTGCTGCGAGGGCGGTGGAACCACCACTACTTCTGTCGCCCCTACTCCGTCAGCAAATCCGTTCGGGTCTCGTTCGAACAGTTGGCACTCCAAGCGCGCCCAGCAGAGTCGTCGTTCCGTGTACTGCCCTGACAAGATGGAGGCCTGCCCGATTTCTGGTCTTACTGGCCCCGCCGGTGACTTCGAGTGTATCGACCCGATGGCGGAGTTGGAGTCTTGCGGTGGTTGTGCTAGCACTGGCGAGGGCCAGAACTGCGCGGCCATTGAGGGTGCATGGAACGTGGCTTGTGAGGTCGGTCGCTGCGCCAGTGAGTCTCTCCTTTCCACGTCATCCAATGTTCTGATTGTCTCTGCTAGTCTATACTTGCGCGGATGGCTACAAGCTGGCTGCCGACGGCAGTTCCTGCCTCCCGGTCTAAGCATCCTATCGTACGCATCGGATTCAGCACTGCTGGAATCATCAGGGAATTATGCGGGAGATTCTCACTAACTATTTCGCTTGGGATTGGGTTATCAAAAACGTTCGCGCGATCTTACCTACAGCTCTCTAACATCTCACACTCGTTTCCCATCGCCATCCTTGTTCTGCTAGATACCTGCGTTGGTTGACATGCCTGGTTTGGACGTTTCTGACCTCGTCTTTCCGACGTGGCTCGCGGATACTCGCACTCGTATTAATGGTGACCGTGCCTGCTCTTGTCTCGTCTATGCTGTGATTGTTGCTACGCAATTTATGTGAGATGCGAGACAAAGGAGCCACGTCGTCTGCCTGTCTGTCGACGCAAGTTGCGAACAGATACTGAACTGACATCGACACCGTGATGCTTCTCACGTTCTGCGTCGCCTCGGTCGGGTCGGGCGTTTGTCGAGGTGACGTGTGACCGGGATGCATCACGTGAGCGCGACGCGTCCGCAGAGACCAATCAGGGGTCGGGGAATGTCGAGACGTCAAAGAAGGTTCAGTCGCGCTCCCGCTTGTAGTATAAGAAGGCCCGCCCACCTCGGGCATGTCATCGTCGTCTCTTGTCCCGAACAGTCGCGGTCTCCTTTCTCTCTCCTTACTGTACGCCTCCTCCTAGTCAAGCCGCGCCAGTCGCGCGCTCTCAAAACCTCATCAAGTCTGCTACGTCTGGACGTTCGCCATGCCTTCCGTCACTCGACTCCTCCGTCTGGCACTGTGTGCTGCTGTTCTCGCCGCCCTGGTCAGCCTCACGGACAACGTTCCTTCTGCTGTTGCGTCTCCTCTGCCCATGCCTATCTGGAAGACGCGTAGCGCCAATCTAGTCCAACGTCTGGATCTCATCGTCCGCGCGGACGAAGACTTCTCCTATGTAGGCAACGACACTCAGTCCGGCCTAGCGAAGCACATCTTTGCCGACTATGACGCCATGCCCAATAACGCGCCCCCCGAGAAGCGGCAAGACACCAACATCAACAACAACATGGCTCAGATGAATTCGTACCAGACTAAGATCAGCCAGAATGCGCAGACGATCCGTGAGTATCGGGCTCAAGTTTTTGACCTATCTTGACCAGTCTGCGCAGACGGTCTGGCAACCTCGCCAGCGGGGAGTCGTGGTGAAGACTTCAATCAGCAATATGCATCTGCTGTCTCGGATTTCCACGCGAATTTCATGGGCTTACAGACCTGCCTTGATGCACTCGCTGCTGACAAGGGCCTTGCCAACTATAATCGGAAAAGCTCCCTTGAGACGATGCTCAAAACAATCATCGACTCGACCAAGTTCATTCTCAGTGACACGTACACAATGTTCAACGACATCCCGGGGATTGGTCCTGTACTTGGTCCCAGTACGTTCACAGCCGTTTCTAATGCAGTGCCACTCTCATGCATGCACGTCCGACAGTTGTATACCAAATCAAGTGTATCGTGGACGAGTTGCTTGATGCTACCGAGAACATCACAGATGCGGTTCTCAACTACCTAGAGGAGGACGACATTATCCGCCTCCTCAAGGAACTCGACGGTCAAGCCGCAGACACGGCGTGTAAAGCTGGCATCGACATCGCGGGCATCTGCATACCTTTGTGACGAGGCGACTGGACGGACGATACTGTAACGACTCTTGATGTCTCCACATTACTATGCATAATCCAGGCTGGGTCCTCGCGTTGACTGTTTCGCATCGTTGTGTATCGTGATCCTCCTTGCCTTCGTAGTGCATGCACCGCTGCCAATCTATCCCGCATGAGACATCGGCGTCCGAACACTCGACGTAAGTCTTGCGCTCTGTCGACCAGACCGCACGCTCGTTCCAATGAGATCTCGTAGGAGTGGGTCGGGTACCAGAATACATGCCTGCTACTCTTCAGCTACCCATTGATCGGCCAGGGGCCCTATCCACGGCAGTTGAAAGCGTGCGAGTCCATTTCGCGCAGCATCGATATACGATCGCCACCTGCAGGACAATCACTGTGAGACAGCCTCATGGTATGACAAGGATTGCTCACATCATGTACACGGTAGAGACTATCATCAGCAGGTTCAGGAACGTACACAGAAATGTAGGAAACTGTAGGACTGCAGCAATGATACGCAGAAAAATAAGAGTTCCCGTCAGCAGCGCGGACTGGTACGCTGCATTGCGTGGGAGACGTGTTACGGTCAGATGCTGGGGCAGTACACGAAACCCAACACTGACCATGAAATCGGACGTAGTCGTTGTGAGTTTCCAGTATGAGCAACAGCAACGCTAATTAGATCACCGATGAGTGTGCATCCTGCTATATCAATGACAGTGGCGCACCTGATATTGGTCCAAATAGATACGTTAATGCAGCGAGCATGTCTACTCTCATATTGAAGCGAGTCTCCCATACACTGTCTCCGGCCCCCGTCTCTACTTCCTCACCGCCCGCCTGGGAGTTGTTAAAGGTCGGAATACCTCCAGACTGATAAGACTGAGGTTGCTGAGCAGATATGCCTGGAATCCATGGTCGAGAGACCGTGGCAGGCTTAGAAGACGACGCATAAGACGGGTCGTCCGGTGGTGGAGTCTACCACTCGTAAGTATACCGCGGACAGGGTGGAGTTAGGGGAGACCTCACATAGGGAGCAAACGTTGTAGCAAAATTGCCTTTACTCATGCCAGTGTAGTCTTCCAGACTAGTGGGTAGTTGGGCGTAAGACGAAGCAGAATTAATACCAGTACGCAGCTTGGAGAAATGCTGGAAGCGCCGCGGCGACTGCTTCGCGGTAATCGGTCACACGCAAGTTGTCCGAATAAGCGCTGAGGGTCGGTCGCAAGCCACCGATTGTATTTGCCCTTGTTTGGTAACAACCTTACACAACGCACACCAGAGGTCCTCGCTGGGCTAGTCGACGACCAGGGCAACCAGATTCAAAAGGTGGGAAGCACTAACAATGGTGAGTGACTATCTTCGGCATTGTCGGAGGGCTTGAAGTGTTGGATTGGCGGAAAAGCGGCGAGGGGACGGTGGATGGAGGTTCTGTGGATTGGATGCGCGCATGCCTGACGGAAGGAGACTTCTTCGACTGACTGTCGTCCTTCCGCCCTCTAGGCCGATACAGCTGCACCCATCACCGTCCGGACACGCAAATTCATCACCAACCGGTTGCTGGCCCGCCGCCAGTTCGTCGTCGATGTGCTCCACCCATCGCGGGCAAACGTGCCCAAGTCCGAGCTCGCGGAGCAACTGGCCAGCATGTACAAGGCCGACGCGGCCCGCGTCGTCCCCTTCGGCTTCAGAACAGCGTTTGGTGGTGGACGCAGCACGGGCTTTGCTCTGATTTACGACGATGAGGCGTCTCAGAAGAAGTTCGAGCCGAAGTACCGGTTGATTCGGGTACGCGCATGCGACCGCTTCTCCATTTCGTCGCGCTCAGTCTTCTTGTAGTCCGGCCTCATGACTCCGCCGCCGAAAACGAATCGCAAGCTGCGGAAGGAGCGGAAGAACCGTGCGAAGAAGGTATGAGCCCAGTATTTTTCTCGCTCTATTCATACCTAACGACCTCTACCTCAGTTCCGTGGCACGAAAAAGTCAAAGGCCGCCGAACCCCCCAAGAAAGGTGCCAAGTAAGGGCTGGGAGCGCTGTATCTCATTCATGCTTTCGTTGTCTTTGCATTGCACCCTCGGTTGCGTCTCGCCAAACTCTCCGCGTCTGTATCTCACTGCGTATGCCCACCATTTCCACCCTCATGAGTATTATGTGCATGCGGATCTCATGGTACAGTACTTTTGCTCTCATGGCTGCACTATCACTGCTCTACCTAAATGAGCCATGTATTCTGAGAAACTGTCTGGATGTATCCCGGAGCACAACGAGTGAGACCAATTACATGAGGGTATCATATATGAACATAGGATATGACTACGACTGAACAGCACAGGGACCAAATGGAAGCAGGTGGTCGCCTCAGAAACCCAGCTTCTTGTGGATGATATCTGGGTCCTCTTGGTACTCCTCCGCTGACACCCACATCTACAATGTCGTCGGCAAACGAGAAGTTTTCACAGGATGGCGTACGTACCTTCTTGAAAGTGTTGAGGCCAGCTAAGATAGAGCCGCCTATCCAAGTGGAGTATTTGCGTTCTGGAGGAGCATATATCTTGATCTTGACATCCTTCAGCGCGAGCTTTTTGACCTCGTTCAAGAGACGGTCACCAAAGCCTGACTCGACATCAGCCCAACGCCGCTGCACAGTGCATGGCCGCTCACCTCGGCATAACGTGCTGCCTCCACTCAAGACTATGTTCGAAAACAGACTCTTCCGCAGGTCCAAATCCACACGGTTTATGGCGTCGACTACCACTTGGTGGACGCCAGCATACTCCTGGCCGATAAGTTCAGGGTTGAATAGAATCTCCGGCGCACGGAACCGTTCAAGACCGAGCTGTTGAAAGCGTAATGACAATGACTAGTGTTCGAGATCACAGCTGAATGTAGCGCACCTGCACAGCATTTCCATCAGGTAGTCGGAACTCCTCAGACCGCCCAAGGGAGTCCTTCTCCTCCTTTGCTGGGTTCAATGCAACGTAACAACATTTCTCCTTGATAGTCCGGACGACCTCGCGCTCAGCAGTGGTGTGTAGATGATGCCCTGACTTTCGCAGGAGGAGCTGCAGATGATCTGTGACGTCCCTGCAGGAAGATTCGTTACGGCACAAACATGCGAGAAAACAGTAGTATACCGTCCCGCTACATCGACTCGCCGGATGGCGTGTGGCATAGAGAAGCCTTCAAATACAGGGACTGCATGCGTGACGCCATCCCCCGAGTCCAGAACAATCCCTGTTGTCCGACCAGATGAATATCTGACATACAGTCTCTGAGATGGCGCTCGGCATGGACAGGTTCGTTGGCCGACTTACAGGGAGAGTACCGCTTGTACAGAGATGAATAGTGCGGGCACATTAAACGTGTCGAAGAAGATCTGAGCCGCGACGTCTCGGTTATGCCGTGGGTTGAGTGGTGCTTCCGTTAGTAACACGGGGTGCTGCAACACGAGGTAAGACAGGTGTACAACAGGCAAGAAGAACACGACGCGCCTCCTCGCTCAATGTCCCAAGCTCTTCAGCGTAGACCCAGCTCCATATCCGCTCCATGTCATCCCAGTCTGTGACAATTCCGTGTTCCATGGGATACTTGATCTTGAGTAAGCCGCGGAACTCCTGCGCCTTCCGGCCGATAAACACGTCTCCTTCCAGCGCGCCCGCCATCACACGGATATGTTTTGGCCGGCCGACACTGTCCGAGGAGCCGGTGAACGGGCAGTAAGCGGTCTGCGCATGTGGGGTGGGGGATGGCCCTAACCGTGAAGACGCACAAGGACGGGAAGAAACATTTCGGGTGGTCTTGACCTGCAAAGCCCGCTTTGATCGTACCCGAGCCCTAGAAGCAGAAGGAGGAGGTCGTCAGCAATAGCTGCGGTCTTGGGTCTACAAGATGGCAGGTAGGACAGACATTGTCTATTACAACTGGTTGGTTGGTGAGGACGTCTTCGAACTCGGTCGACATGATCTCCTCCCGTAAGAAACTGCGACGCCTGGAGAGCTATCCCGTTTGAGGCAAAAGAGTGTGATCGAAGACAGACGAGGGTGGGCGGGATGAGAGCTTGGGACAGGAAAGGAGAACGCGTCACAGAAGCGTGATCGGCGCGTCGCGCGTCGTTCTTCTACAACCACCATGCTGCGAGCATCCTGCCGCCTGTACCTTCTACTCGTCCTCTGCTATTTTGCTGTAAGCTAGCATTTCCTTCCTGCAAACACTCGAACAGTAATTGTATAGCCTATCTGTCAAGGCCTCGGTTCAAGCCATCCTAGGGCATAAATGGGAGGCCACCGACTTTTGTAAATGTGCGACTGTGGACTGTCTGCGGTGCCAGGGTGTTAGGGAAACTGACCAGAGCGCCTAGGTATATGTTTCGGCCAGAACTACACGATCCTACACATGCAGATACCTGACAACCCGAAGCAGCCATGTCTGTCATGTACGAAGCAATGGTGTCTCAACCAGAACTTGCCCATCTGTGCAGGTGCGAAGCTTGGTGACGCCAATCCGGACACTGCGACCGGGAAGGAGGGCGACGTCGAGGCAAGATGCTTCCGTACGTTATCGGCTCCATGCACACCGCGATTTGGCTGAACGTCGTTCCGCATGGCTTACAGAAAGAGATTCTCCTAGAGACCAGCTGGTGGTGACCATGTTTCTTCTGACTGTGTTTGGCCTGCTACTCGGCGCCGGTATCAAGGGGAGGATGGTGAAGGCAGGTCTGGACACCAGCTTACCGTGGAGTGCAGGTAGGAGATGGTGGGAGGTTAGTTCATGCGTCCACGTTTTGTCTTCCATGATTCTCACTACAACTTGCTCGGTCAAGGCGTGGGCGCCCCAGAGGCAACCTGAGGACGTCCGAATAGAACTAAGTCACCGGGTCCGTGAGCTTTGGGACCGTAACCGACAAGATCTGCGACGAGAGGACTACACTAGTGTTGTGGAGTCTCCTCGGGTATAGCTTCCTCATTCGCTCCAGTGGCAGCTGTAATTGTACGTCATGCTTGCTGTTGTAATTTAATGGACATGTGTGAGGTGTTTCCAACGACAGAGCTCTTGCAAGGCGTGAATATACGTGTATCGAATGTGCTTCCAGGGGATGCTTGAACCTGTACATGATTGGAATCCACGGAGCCCTCGCCGTCTGGCAACTGTGGCAGGGCTCCCCATAGCCCGGTTTTCCAGATCAGGTGCCGTAGGCGCTATGCCCAACGTCACGTCACACTCACTCACTCACGGTATATTACTGGGCACACAGCCTGGGACTGACCCAAGCTTGGACAGCTCAGAACCCGCCGGCGGGACTATTCATCTTCCTCCACCTCGTGCATCTTGGTTAAAGACTATATTTATCGATGGGTTCGATCTGTTCGAAGTCGGCTGGGGCCATGGGTGGGCGCACGCTCGCTGACGAGCCTGTCCAGCAAGGACAACAACGTAGCGCTGTGCCTCGCGGTCCCAATCCTCGCAATGCCGCGGCCGAAGCAGCGGAGAGAAGACGACAGGCGGTGAGCCTACTTCCTGATAAATACATGCTAGGGCTTACCATGCTGCCTTCCGATATCCCAGGAACAGACGAGAGGGACGCAAGCCGCGAATCCAAATCGAGGGCAATTAGCTGCGAAACTGGAGGCTTCGAAGAAGGCTCCAGCACTGCCCGAGGCAAGACAGGAGGAGCAGCTTGTGGTGTGTGCAATCGGTTTGCGGGAACACGCACATTATTGATGTCAATTTCTTTTTCCCTCAGTGGGACTAGTAGGGCCCCCACCCTCCCCGTTCCTGAACAACGCACCTTGTTCGCACTGATTCGCGTCCCGCGAGTATTCTCGTGTAGTCAGGGTCCTTGGCCACCTTCCTATGTACCTGGTACACGCTGTTCTATACACGGTATCCGACGGGAACAGGATAGTCCGACGTCGTTGCGGCTCATGGAAGTTGGCGTGTTGCTCCTCTTCTGTGTCCGTCTGCTGCCGGTTTGAAGGTCGTTCGTGCCCCTCTGCCAGCCGACAGGATCGGTCCTGGCATTGGGTCGTATCGGCCAGAAAGAATCTCAGATTCACAGCGGCATACGATATCGCCCGCCTGCTGTCTCCGAGGAAGACATTGGGAACATCCTGTGTTATCTGCCGATTGGGATGTGGGCTGCCTCGCCCAGCTCTTGTTGCCGGAATGAGCAGGGTCCCATTGCTTCACGCGCTCAGCCTGTCACTTCATGACGGCATCTGGCCTGTACGACTAGCCTGATGTTGCCCACGACTCTCATATCAGCGCGTTGAGGGGTTCGAAGGTGCTAATTCACAAGCTATTTTTTTCCGACTGTCTGACTGTGGGATTAAAATGGGGCATTTGAGCAATTGAAAGAAAAGTATTCTCAGTAATGGCATCGTTTCTGGTAGTACAGACACCCTGCCATGAAGTCAGCCTTGCAGGTGGCGTCAGGCCTGTGAGGCTTCGCCGACAGGAGCTTACTTACCCTTGACCAGCGTGGAGGCCAGCGCTGTCGATGCCAGGAGTCCATAGGACGGCCAATCAGACGTACCCCCGCCCCGTGTGAACTCATGCTAGAGCACATTGGTATTGGCACCAATATCCAACCGTGATCGTTCACCCATCCACCATGCCACTCAGTGCCACCGCCTGCGTTCGTCTTTGAATACCGTACCTTTGCATTACCAAAACGCTCGCTGGGTCTCAGCCACTGATCAGCGTCTCCTACTACTGCTATCTAGTCCACATGCATGACAGAACCCGGTTGGGAGGACGAATGGGAACGCGTCCTGTGGAAGAAGAAATCATACCCGGATAACTACGTCCCACAGTCTTTCTTGTCCTCGTTGAGTAGAAATGGTGGGTCTGTGCCCTTCCGCAATTGTTGAAAAGGTCTCTGATGCGTCGTGCGATGTCCAGCTAATTTCAGACCATATACCTATTGGTATTTAGTGTGTTCGTCGTTCGCGATTTCGCAACATCTCGCCACTATAGTTATCTTCATTGCTATCTTCAATTATCTCAATGAGCGGCGTCTGGATGCAAGGGTCCTGGTGTGGGCCGCGGTCGGCGCGTTTATCGTGGGCTGGGTCCTCTGGGAGCTGTTGGACTGCTGCGCCCAGAACTGCCCGTCCACTACTGGCAATCGTTCGTACACTAACTTCATCGAGTTCTTCTTTGGACTAACCTGTTTCCTCTAGGGGCCAAAACCGTGAAGTCTTCGATACTCACATTCCTAGCTTTGATGTCCCTGTCGCCGGTATTACGCACTCTGACGGCGGCGACGTCGTCGGATTCCATCTGGGCTCTATCGGCCTGTCTCTTCATCTTGAACATCCTCTTGGCAGATTACACTGCCATGCCGCTCAATGTACACATTCGCGAAAGGTCCAATTCCAATATATCTTGTGTGTGATCCGTCCTCATTGGCGGCCTGCAGGTTGACATCCGTGCTCTCGATGAACGCGGCGATATCATCGTCTGTGGTTTTGGCGTCTCGACTTCCGAGCGATTTGTCGGTGTTCAGCCTTATGCTGGTCTCCGTGCAGCTCTTCGCATTGTTTCCGATGCTCCGTCGACGCCTCCAGGTAATCTTCCCAGCTCTGTCAGATCTCTCCCGGCTAATGACAGCTCCAGGCTGGCCCTGTCGTTATTCAGACTACCGTAACGATCATCTCGTGCCTGTCATCCATCCATTCTGCGAAGACCATATCTCGCGCCGCCGCCGCATTGGCGACAGCCTCGTTCGCCTTTGTAACCTTCGTGGCGCCTGGCGTGCTGGTGTGGGCTCAGAAATACAAGAAGTGCGTGTCAATGCGGCGCCTGTCAATCTGAACTCACTTTGCTTCCAGCGAAATCAGGGGTACATGGGATCCGGCAGTCCCCAGGGTCAACAGCGCAGGGAAGGCCATGTAGCATCGCCATGCGATTCTTGTGTAGCGCTGTCGTCGTAGCCGACGGCAAGTGCCCACTCAAACGCCTATCAGGACACCGGAGGCGTCGGAGTACGGGCACGGTACACATTTCCGGACACTAGATGTGAGCGTGGTGAGCATGTCATCACGTAGCCATGGAGTCGTTGCATTGTTCTCCCCTGTCACGCCGACAAAGACCCGACCAAGCTCATGTCTGTCCCATCAGAATTTGTCCATTGTGAACTCTCAAAGTCTCCTAAAATCAACATCGACTGAGGATGCGGGCACACCTACGACGGCCAACCGTCAGAGTCTCCACATGCACATGTTTGGTCGGCGCGAAGGCACAGGTTTGCGTTACGGTAACCGTTGAAATCAGTTGCTTCTGGTACCTATTTACATCGATTCGTGATCGATTCATAGGATGATATTAGATGAACATTGACTGTAGGCTGTGATGTGACCTAAGTTCATGGATCGGCCCCGTTGTTAATTGCTACGCCCCGAGGTGTCGGTGCCGGTTGAGGGAATAGATGTTAATCCTACTTGGTTCCTTCTGCACTCTCCTGCTGCCGATCACGGCAGGGCGACGGTGTGTTCATGTGTATGCGACACTCAACACGATGGCTTCGACTCGTCTCGTTGGAGCTCACACGGTGCTGTACAACCACCGCGATTTGACCGGCGCAGATTGAGGATACAAGCTACGTACACGATTGCATAGATCAGCTAGTGGTATATTACAAAGGACACGGGCTATTCTACAGGGAGCTGGAAGACGTGCAACACGATAGCCAATAAGTAAAGCGCCGTCGAGCATGATGTATCTACGTAGTCCCAAGACGAGAGAGGGCAGATAGCGTATGCTGTTGGTACATATGATCATGTGAGACATCATGAGATCTAGTCTGTGAGTCAAGTTTGTCCCTCTCCATCATCGTGCAACCGGGGACGTTTCGAGCCGACGGCTATGCCCATCTCGATGCCTCGGGCCTCGAGGGCTTCCACGGCAGCCCTCGCCGCTGACTCGGTGGTCTTCTTGCCTTTCGTCCTCGTCCGCCTGAGTGCACCAAACGCCTGGGCCTTGATGACGGCGAGGGTGCCGCATATAGGAGGGACAGGCGAGGGCGAGCGAGAGCCCTGCGCCGACGGCGCCTCGCTTCGTTGTCGCGATCTGGGGTAGCCATACGAGGAAGATTCATTGTCGCTGTCGCGATCCCTGCCTCCCGAGCCATTTTCGGATCGAGAGTAGGCGGCGAGGGCTTGCGTGATGGGGCGGTCGGTCAGAGGGTTGGTCAGGCGGGGTGCAACGGTATATCGGGAAGGATCACGACGTGCAGTGGCGACGCTAATGTCGGCCGTTCCTCCGTGCAGCGTAAGCTGGGGTCCCGGCGCGGATCGACGGTAGCCGAATTCAGTGCGGTCCTGAACCATGGAATCGCTCTGGAATGTGAACTGGAATGGTGTCGCGGCGACTGAGGAGGTGGACGACGTGGAGGTGGGGGTAGAGACAGCTGGAGAGATCGATCGGCTGTCGGCGAACATGTAGGACGGGGAGTCGAGGATGTCTGTCTTCTCGTCGACGCCGTACTGGGGATATCCCAGTTCTGGCGAAGTTAGGGTCGGCGACTCGACATAGCTGGGAGAATGTGATGAGCTGCCGCTGTCCAGGACGTCGCTCGGCGAGACACTCGTCTGGCCGTTTGCGTGCGCCCACGTCCCGTCGTGGCTGGTAGCTGTCATTGGCGGGTAGTACTGGTCGTATCTGTGCATGCGCTGAGATTCCATATGCTGAGAGCGGCCGTCGCCAGTCATATCGGTGCCGACGGCGCTGGAGTACGTCGTTGGGGAGCGTTGCTGCACGTCCTGCCCAATGCCAGAGTGATGGAAGGCACCTGCGAGAGAGACCGATTGGTCGCCACTAGAGTACCGCATACCGTTGTCTCCGTAGTGGGCGACGAGGCTGGGCGACATGGGGGCGGCGGAGACGGCGGACTGGGGATGGACGGAATGTGAGGTACTGTACTCATGAGACTGGCCATTAGAAATCATCCCGCTCCTCTGCTGCGCCTGCCATAGCTTCCTCGCCGTCCGCTCGGCCTGTCGAGCGTTCTGCTTCCACCGCTCTACTTCGCGCTGGAGAGCCTCATTCTGGGATCTCGCCTCCTTGCACGAGTCCTGGAGCTGGAGGACGACTGTCTCGAGATTGGTGACTAGATGACAAGGAAGAGCCGTGAATAGGTATCCTGGCGCGAGAGAACCGACACTGGCGAACCTGTCTGCTCAAGGGTAGCGATGTAGTTGGCGCGACGGGCACGGAAGGCGGCCTGGGCGTCGGCATTTTTCTTCTTTCTGAGGGCCGCCTCCGACAGACGAGAGACGTTGTCGTCGGGGCTGGGTTTGGACGGAGGAGAAGGACTCGGGGGCATCAGTGAGCGTGATGATTGACAAACGGTTGACTCAGAGCGGAATATAAAATGACATGGCCGAAAGGGCGGCGGCGGAACAGACTGGCACGAGGAAAGGGTCCATGCTCGTCCTTGTCCCCGTAACGCGATCTATTTTCCGCGGAAAGTCACGCCAATTTCTATAGCTGATGTTTCTTCCTCCCCGTTCCCATCAGCGAGCCTAAACCGCATTTTTCGAAACAGGGCCGAGTGCCGACGCTGCAAACCGAAGGTGGGATCCAACAACACGGCCCATCCCACTCAGCCGCCCGCCCGTGTGACTCCTCCCCCTGCCACTTTCGTCCACCCTTTCTCTATTCCCCGTCCTACTCTCTTTTATTTTTCCACAACGTTATCTTACATGCCCTCCCATCGTGCTCCCCCGCTCCCCTCGCGCCCAGCAACCCACAACAACCCCCGCCCATCACTCCTCGACACCTGACACCTCCGTCTCTTCTTCTTCGCCCTCTATATCCAGTATCTCCAGCGTCGTCCCTGTGCTGTCCAGAACGCACGCAACCCGCCGCCCTCCCCGCCCATTCACCACCAGAGTAACGCGGCCTTCTGTGCACCCGGCCAAACGACGCGACTGGATGACCGGCACAGGCACAGACGTTACCTGCAACAGGAAGTCACAAGGTTAGCCTCCGACGCCCCAATCGGAGCCTGCACGCGATCGTCATCGCTCACTTACCTGCTCGCGTTGCTTTCGCTTGACGACCTCGAGCATCAGGGTTTCCCTTGTAAATTCAGTCGCAGAGCATCCCAATTCGATCGGCGTGTAAATCAAATCGGCATAACTGACAGTCCCGATGGAAGCGTAGTCTAAGCAGTATCTTTAGCAACGGGCCCAACGGACCATCGGGCAAGGTGGTCGACTTACGGGACTCATTCTCCAGGCGGTAAACCAATATAAAAACACTCTCATCAAAGAACTCCGCGTCGAGTAGGTCGAACGGTGTTGTCGCATCATCCGCCGGGACACAGCACTCCAATACTGCAACCTCGACCTGGACAGGCGACAATGCATTCTCGGTTCCGTGTTGCATCCGTGCAACACACACTGCAGGCGGCCGATACACCCGACTTTAGAACGGTTGCATATCGCCAAGCAGATTAAACCTACGATAGGAGCCACTTGCAACACGCGGCGTTTGTATCAACAGAAACTGGGTGTATTTTGCAGCCTGTATTGTCGCTTAGCGCGTAGCAAGGATAGTGAACGTCTCACACCTGCCTGCCCCGGCTGTAACACGGTCCGTTCCCGAATCAACGCAGCAGATTGTGATCCAAAAGCATGCTCCGAACTCGTGTCCCGCGGTAGCACGGGTGTTGCGCTCAAGAGCAGGACTGCCGAGCGTGAAGTGGCGTTAGCGGCCTTGAGGAATATCCGTTGGCAGCGTGTCGCTAATTCGTCGACCAAAGATATCAGATTCCGGTCCAAATGCGTCAGATCTTTCTGCTTAATGTTCTGTCCCCATGCACGTTCGCGGCATGAGTTTGGAGGAGCACACTGTGCGATCGGAAACTCACAAATTTCCACGCCAATAGTCGGGGCTCGCGGAGTACCCTTCGAGCACGAATGCCGGACGTCTTGAGATCCATGAAATCACCAGGAACTCCGACCTCATGGGGGGAGAACTTTGGCACAGGGCCCATGAACCACTTGTCGATGGGGCTCACGACCAGGCCAGACATCAGATAGTCGTTCACCTCCATAATGTCGTGCCTTGGCGGAGGATGGTTATGGTTATCACTGGACGTGTTTAAGCGGCTCGTCTCTGCACATGATTAAAGGTCATCCGCACGCTGATCGAAAGACCATGGATTACACACCGTATCGGAGCCAGAACATGAACTCGGTAAAACGGACGAGCTCCCTGCGCGCCGTTGCCGCGAGCCATCCAGCCAGCAGAACGGCCCGGCCCGCCAAGTCCATACATGCGCTTACCTGCGCACTATCTATTCGGCAGAGTTCATACTGGGGCCTGACACAGGTCATGAACGCATCGACTCAATTGGCGAGGAACTTACAGAAGAGACCACCCGTAAGCCTCCTCGAGGAGTAAATGCATCCTCTGGCAGGCCGGAGCCACCCGCTTTTCTGAGTAGTCCCGCAGCATCACCAACGCCTCGATCATGGATTGCTCCCATTTCTGCATGCCCTGCAAACGGCAACGTAAGGCCAGTGTGCAGCCGAATAGGCTGCAATCACGGTACCCTTTCGCTCATCTGCTCCCCGCTACCCAGGTAGTCGGCTAAAGCCTCGGTGGCACGACCCGTCGCAAGAAGGTTCGTCAGGTCCAACACAGCGTAAGGCTCCTCCTCTAGCCGACCATTGAGCCAGAGCACGCCATAGGTTGTGTTCGAAACTCACGTCCAAACTCCTCCTTCATTCGGGTCTCCAACGCCCGTATCCACTTAGGACCAAGCTCCCGCGCACCGCTCTGGGTCTCCTGGCCAAACCAGGCGGCACGCATGTCTTTCACAACTCGCATCGTATACCAGACGAGTTCACGGACGGACGACGACGTCCTCGCTACGTCGCGCAAGGCTCTTCGCTGCAGGTGAGGAAGATGAAGGATGGATGGCTTCAACGTGGTAACGACAGGCTGCGCGATTTGCACATGAGCAAAAAGGAGGTCCTTGTCCTTGACTAGAGACACCGGGTTGGTATCGACTCCCACGGACACCACACCTAGAGGGTAGCTCCCGTCAAGGAAGCCATGCAGATTGCCTACATCATCGACAGCCATCAGGACGCTGTCCTTGTTTGTCAGGTCTATTTCGTCCAAATCCTCGCCAGGCCGCGGCTGCTGGCTGCTAAGTTTGGGCGGCTGTATAGAGGCTGCTAGAAGATCGGTGGGCAAAGTCGGCCAGGACGAGATGACCGGCGGGAGCGTCGGCATCTGACCTCTGGTCGGTTTCTGCTTGAACGCAAACAGATCTGTGGCACTGCACACCGGTTCAGCAACGGTGTCTATCGTGTTCGGCGAATTATTTACGTGAGTGGCTGTGATTCGTCTGCCAGCGGGTCCAAGAGTAGTTGCCCTCTCAGCACCATATGCGCAGAACCTGTCTATTGTCAACACTCTCATGAAAAACAGCACTATCAAACGGCTAGGACACTGACAATGTCATATCCCCGTTTGAATATGTCGGGAATATCATTTGTATTTTTCTTCTTCTCTTCCATGAACCACCATAGGCCAGTAAGTAGGGTCGCCTTCTTCATCCCGCCTGATGACAGCGAAATGGGCAAAGATTGGTGTTGATGGCCGTCTTGTATGGAGTGCAAAGTTAATCGAGGAGGATCATGAGCAACGGCCAGCGTTTGGCCTATAGAACCTCTGGATTAGCTGGCACGAAGGCAGCAACTAGGCGGACACTCACAGTCTGGACTCCACGTAATTGCTACCGCCTCGTCTTTTCCAGAGTTGTTGTCTGTGTCGAACCCTACCTCCCACACCTTCGAGCCCTGCATCTTGTACAGGCTCAGTCGGTCTTTGCCACCGAGCCGTGTTATCACTACTAACAAGTCCTTATCGGGACACCATGATGAGGCTAACACTCGAGCTGGAGAAGGTAGCTGGACAACGGCCAGAGAAACAAACGGGTTCGCCTGCATCACGGTGGCCTTGCCGAGGGGTTACGAAGGTCAACCTGGATTACTTGCACCGCAGGCAGCGGCTCAAATTCTTTGATTTACTTTTCAGTGAAACACAAACGTAGTCGCCCTGGATTGCCAGAAGTATTATTGTCGAAAGTGGCTGGCTGAGATTGAGATGAGCCTGGTCAAGTCGCCCCTGCACGGGTCGTGACGTTCAAGAGGCGCGTCTTGTCACGTGGTCACGGCTGTATGTATGTGTATGTCACGCCTGTGGGAAATGACCGAGTGGAGTGCCCGATAGAACACCAACCCATATACTCATGTCCATGCAGGTAGCACTGGCAAGCATCGTAATATCATGCAGGGCCGAGCCAGAATAGAGACTAGACTTGAACTCTACATGGACTTCCTCTTTCCACCTTTCTTCTTCCCCATTCCGCCGATGGCATCCCCCTTCTTGGCCCTTACACCCTCTTTCGCCCTTCTCTGGCCCATCTCCTTGTCGAAAGCACCACCAATACGCACGGCAGCCTTACCTCTTTTCTTGCGCTCCTTGTGTTTCTCGCGTTTCTTGCTGATCGCCGCCGAGCGCCGCTCAGGTTCTCCGATCTTGGCGGGTTTTGCAGCCTTCTTTGCGGAGCGAACTGCGACACGGATGGCACCGTTGTCGCCGCCGGCTTCGTCCTCCTCCATTGACATCTTCCGACGCTTCGCGCGGCGAGAAAGTCCCGAAAATCTGTCCCGCTTCGGCTGTTGCAGTGGGGATGGCGTGATTACCGGGCGCGCTGGGAGACCGAATCTTACGTACCTTATCGTCTGCTGACTCCTTGCCCTTCTTGGAGGCACGGGAAATACCACCTTCGTATTGTTCCTTGCTCACGGCTGCGAAGAGATGTCAGAATCAGTCATGCGATTGCAAGAAGCCGAGGACAACCTTGCGCCTTTTCCTTTTCCTTCCCGGACTGGAACCACGTCCTCGCAGGTCTCGAGTAAATCTCTTCTTCGTGCTCGATCATGTTCTGGCCCTTTTTGAGCTCCATCTCGGCTTGGCGGAGCTGGCCGGTGTTGAGACAATTGAAGGTCTTTTAATACACCGGCGTACGTACCTGTTTCTCCTCCTTCTCCTCCTGAAGAACCTCTGCGATTTCTTTCTTCATACCGTCGAGCTTCGCTGCCCATTTGGCGACTACCTCGGCGGGGACCTGCCGATGCCGTACGGTGTCCTCTCCCGCGGCGTGCTTGATGGCCGCTTTGAGCATCTTGCGGTCAGATTCTCCAACGAGTGTGACCGAACTGAATGGTCCTTGAACGGCTGCTCAATCGAAATATGAACATCGACTTACCGACCCTTCTTCCCTGCGCGGGCAGTACGTCCGACACGGTGAAGGTACTGCGCGAGTTGGGAGGGCATGTCATAGTTGATGACGGTCTCAATGCCCTTAATGTCGAGACCTCGAGACGCCAAGTCCGTAGCCATCAAGTAGTCGACGGCCCCATCCCTAAATTGCTGCAGTGCTCTCAAACGCTAGATGCACGGTCAGCAGAGTCAAACGCAGGGTGGGCGGGCTAGACGTTTACCTGTTCCTGACTCAGGTCACCATGCAGTTCTTCCGACTTCATGTCCAATAAGGTAAACACGATCCGCATCTGGTGCGCGAGCTTCTTGCTACGGAAGAAAATGAGTGTTCCCAATTTGAAGGTGAGCTTGCACAAGGCGACGAGCAGCGCCGACCTCTCTGCCTCCTTTCCTGCTCGTACACGAACGAATTCTTGCACTAAGCCTCGCGCGGTCGAACGCTTGGGGTCGACAAACAAACGGACCGGAGTGTTCAGGGACATGCGTACCAGCTCATCGACAGAGTCGGTCATGGTTGCGGAAAACAACATCGTCTGCCGGGATGTAGGGCATGATTTGATGATCTCGGCAAGCTCGTCCGCGAAACCGTCGGAGAGCATCCTATCGGCCTCGTCGAGAACCAGAATGTCCAGCGCATCGAGCGTGAATGTAGGCGAGTTCCGCAGGTGATCGATAAGACGGCCAGGGGTGGCGATGACAACATCCGGTCTTGTGCGGAGCGTAGCCTCTTGTGCTTTAAGCGAGAGACCACCTGACAGAGGAATCAAGAAAACCAGTTAAAACACATGGACGTCCGACATACCGACGATTAAGCTGAACCTTATGTCGGTGTGAGCAGCCAGCTTCGTACCCACCTCGAAACACTGCACTCCAAGTTCTCTCGTGGGCACAAGAACGAGGCACCGGGTAGCAGTTGCAGTCTTGCCACGCTCGCGATACATGAGCCGCTCGAGCATGGGGATGATGAAGGCCGCGGTCTTTCCGGAACCCGTCACCGCATTGCCGACCACATCCTTCCCCAGCAGTGCCACCGGGATTGTAGCAGCCTGGATAGGCGTCGGCTTGGTAAATCCTAGTGCAGTGGTTGACTTGATGATGGGACGAGAGAGATTCAATGAAAGGAAAGATGTGCTCCCGCCTGCCACTGCCTTCTCGCTGTCTGGAGCGAAGAAGGCTGCCTTCCGCTCGATGTCTGCCTGTGTCTCCTCCTCCGAGTCGCTTCCTGACGAAGACGCTGTCTTGTCTTGGTCCTCGCCCTCTTCATCGGACCCCTGCCCTGTCTCTCCTTCCGGACTGTCCTCCTCGCCCGATGTCGCGAGTGGGTCTTCTTCGTCTTCACTATCTTCGAGCACGACAGAGTCTTCGCTGTCATCCATACTGCCATCACCGCCTTCTTCAAGCTGCATGCCCTCAGAAGACTCATCACTTTCATCCTGAATCACTGTGCTTGCAGCGTACTCTCGTTTGCTTGCTTGAGGCTTCTTTTGCTTCCGTCGCTCTATAATGTCGTCGACGGAAATGGGTCTCTGCACTTTCATTAACAAACGCGCCAGACGTAAGAACGAGTGACCTCATACTGGTTTAGAACCACCTTGAACAAGGTCTTCCACACCCAACGAGTTACCCAGAAGGTCATTGTAGGGATCCCCTGTGAGATCAAAGATGAAATCCGGATTCAACTGCGCATCCTCGCTGGTGAGAGACGGCTTCCCCGCCTTGTTGGATAAGAAGTCTTCGGTATCTGAGTCAATAGTCATAACATAGTCATTCTGCACGGCCATGATGAAGCAATATGGTGCAAAGTCGCGTGTGAAGGGGAATGAGTCCTGTAAAGCGCCAGTTGTTTTTCACGATGATCTGAGATTCTGTATGTACTTAACTCACGTGTCAGCGGATCAACTGCGAAGCCTGATCAGATGGATCGGGCAACCAATAAAAGCCACCGATCGGCAACTACTACGTTTGACTATTTTGGAAGTCCACACAGCGTGAGTACAGGAGAGAACATCTGCATGGGCATATCCAGTATCGAGAGTACCACGGACGACGCAAGCCTTTTTGAGCCGAGATCTACCATCCGCAGCTTATTGGCCAAGGTCATGGCATCCATTGTCCCGAGTTAAGTGGGGATACCAAGACAACGTCACCTCGCTCAGTATGGTACGTTCTTTGCATCCCAGCCCTGTGGGAGTGCCCCTCTATATCTAAGTTCTGCTCGACTTGTTCAAGCCCTGACCCTCACCAGCCCCTCTCGTCAATTCTTTACGGAACATAGTTAGGCGAAAATGCCATTGACATGGGCATATATCGTCTTCGACAATTGAGAGTACAAATCCACATGAGTACAATAGATATAATGTGATCGAAGCAAGCGGGGTACTAGTTGGGTAATGGTGGTATGCAACAAGTGGGTTACCAGAAGAATATCTTACGTATGATGGCTGCATCCCTAGACTGATGTGGCTGCAGATACTCGTCGTAGCCCTCTGAATCAGGTGGCGCTATTCTCGATCTTTGCATCTGCATCATATTCGCGTCAGCCTGTAGCGTGTCGAGAAGAAGTGCGTAGGACAGACATCGAGACTCATGAGTGGGCAGTCATTTTCCCACCGCAAAAACCACGGTTCTTGGGATCTCACTTTGTCAAGGTCTCTGAATTGATCATGCGAACGGCAGCCGTCTTGGCACTGAGCGATGACGTCGATAAATTTGGCCATCATGTTGAATTTGGCCCAATGTATCTTGTTGGGATCATCCTCCTGATAATCGGGATTGCCCTCATGTGCCCGGATCAAGTCGGACAAATGAATCTCACTGAGAGCTGTGTTAGAAGAGCTGTGCCCGAAGTCTATGGCTACACTCACAGAGCAGGAATGCAAGCACCCTTCGAGTTCCTCAACGCCATCCGGTACTTCTGATGAGAGCGTACAGATTGTAGAAGGTGGTCATACGATTGAAACTTCTTCCACTGATCTTGCGATTTGGCTTGGAATACATCCAAGGAGGGATCGCCTTCGAAGGTCGCACTGTTGATACCGGCGACGAACGCACGCAGTGCCGAATAATTGTGTTGTACACGAAGAACTTCGGCGACTTGCACGAATTTCTCGATTTGTGTCGCACGTTTCTTCGGCTTATCGTGACAGAGAATTAACGAAACGACCCTGCCATATGATTTGTAAGAGCGCGAGTTTATACATTAAGACTGACTCACCAGTCCGCAAGGCGATTGGATATCTGATTGTACTTCGCAATAGGATCCTTCTCTGGATCCTTCTTACCCGGAGCAAATACATGATGCAACCAATGTCGGGGCTAGATGATTTCGAATGAACGTTGGTGTTTTAATAGCAACGTCTTTAGGACCAACCTCGATCTGTAGGAAGTATCTTGCCTCTATTCTCGTAATGGACTCGGCAATCTGACTGAAATCGGCCTTCAGTACCTCCTCGCTCATACTCTGGAGCCTCTTGAGTAATTGTTTTGGCGGCGGCTCTGCAGAGCCTTCGAGGCTGCCTGCGCCTTGCGTCGGAGACAACGATGATGATCCCATCACAAAGGCCTTTGCTGTCAACTGCAAGCTGGACTTGCGATCTCGCGTCGTCAGCGATGGGCAGCCAGCAGACAGTTGGTCATTCCTGGGCGCTGTTCCTGCAAAAACCTCCGACACCCTTCTAGGATCTGGTCCAACCGCTGGAAATTCAACCTCGTCTGAGAGAACCGACGACCCGTCACTATCCTCGTCGACTTTGAGTGCCCAAGCCTGATCACGATCTCTTAGCGTGGGTACTGTCTCCAAAAACGGGAGGAAGACGGCGCCGTAGTGCAAAAGGTATGTCTTGGTGAGGGTGAACTTGATTAAGGCCCGTAGCGCACCGGCAGCGCCCGGCACGGCGAAGTCTGTCGCATATGTTGTTTTCCACCTATCTAAGAGCAGACAAATCCTAGGGCATGAAGAGCACTCAGCAACAGTGTTCGTGGAGATGAGATTCTGCTTACCTCAGTTGTGCATAACGTGCAAACATAGGGTCACCGCTGGGCTGATCAAGTGTGCGCATCCGCTTCTGCATGGCCAACAGAACACTCCGGGGAGTTGCGAACCGCCTGTATGTGAGAAGGAAATGTGAAACAAAAAGAGGATCTATGGACGAGTATGAGTCATTGTAACGACAAAATCGAAGATTCTTACCATCGTCACTGACTGCCATAAACATGAGCTTGTCCAGCAGCTCGTCCAGAACCATCCACGGAGGTGCCCGCCTAGAAATGGACATTTGGCGGGGTATATAAGTCATATCGAGGATGTCTGCTTACGATTCTTTGACAGATATGTCTCTTGATGCATCGTGCGGGTCCTCGAACGTGTTTACTCCATCTCCGGGGCCACCGACACTTGAGAGTATATTCAGAGATCCTCTGCTCCGCACGATTGGCGAGCCACTCCGACCAGCGGTGTATTGTTCTCGTTCTTCTCGTTTCGACTTTTCGTGCTCAGAAAGTAGATCACTAGTGGAACGCGCTCGTGAAGGAGATGTGGGCGTCGTGGGCGTTCGAGAAGGGGCAGGCATTGACGGTGAAGGGAGACGGAAAGCATGCGATGGAAGGGGAGTGCCCAGTTGAGATGACGGTTGCGACTGCGGTGGTGTCTCGGTCTGCGTCAAGGGCTGCGACAGGACTGGTTGTGTCTGCGAATGAGACGAAGGTAACTGTGATTGTGATGGGGCGATAGATGCAGCAGTCGGTGTGGCGGAAGATGCTCTTGATATATCTGAAGCAGTAAGCGCACCCAGTACCGAAGGTGATGCGGGATTGCGGTATCCGTCGCGTTCACTGCGTGCTGATCCAGGCATCTCGGCCTCTGTAATAAAAATAACAAAAGTAAAATACTTGAGGGAGCGCACGACGTGCAGGAGTCAAGACAACGTACGCAGTTCGTAGTAGATGGCTCGAAGTAGCCATTCTATTGCATCTCGAATCCGCTCTTTGCCACTAGGATGGACGATAGTAACCTCGACGAGGCCAGCGTCAAACTCTTCTAGAACTCGAGTCGCATACGCAGGATCAACGCGTTTCTCCAGATCTGACTTGCAAGCCAGCACAATGAGTGGGATTTTGAGACGCGAGAATTCATCTAAGCGAGCTGAGATGGCGTTGAGTGGAGCCGCAAGGAGGGACTTACGGAGGGCTTCCACGACTCGTGCGAAAGTCTCCGCACGACCGGCATCGTAACATACCACAACACCTTTAATCGAGGGCTTCTCCCATTGTTCACACCCGGTGTTCGAGAATTCTAGGTCGGTGGTATCTACTTCGAGTACTCGGAGTGTGTATTCCTGATTAGTCGAACTGACGGTGAGCCTTCCAACCCGCTCGAGGCCTATGCAGCGGCTCAGCGGAATGTGTGCGTTCAAAGAGGGTGTATGCATACAGGTGAAAGGCTTCTCGTCACTATCATTCATGTCGGGGGCAATGGTTGCCAACACAGGTTCGGACAGGCCATAGTTCTTGAGACCTTTGTGGATAACAGTGGACTTTCCACACCCTACCGACCCCATGACCGCAATAGTTATCTGAGGACGATGCTACACCATTGATTAGCATGGAAGCGAGCAACGTCAGGGTGACGCACAGAATGTATGTGGGTATCAACAGACATGGTATGCTTTTGCTTGGCGAGTTTGTGGGTCAAACTGCTGTTTCGCACAGGCATGATAGGCGCTGGAGAATAAGGAGCACCGATGTTGGAGGAGGGGTTAACTGGCTGGAGACGCGAAGGAAGTCCGAGCTCGCCCGGAGGTGGCACCAACTGACGTGACATAGTCTTGCTTTTCCTCGCCCGTCTTGACAAGTCCTCCGAGCGCTCAAGATCAGACTCGTCGAAGAACCTCGTACCGTCGCGATCGTCTGCATTTGTGCTCACGCTGGTCCCACGACTCCGAGAAGGAGTAGGAAGCGGTGGGACAGCAGGCTTGTCGCGTTCCCGCAGAGACAGACGAGAGGAGCTAGCAGTCGAGTCCGCCGGTACAGATACCAACTGGGTATGTAGACGCTGCCGGCCCTCTTGAGGCGGGGCTAAGGTTGAAGAAAGCGTGTTACCACGGGACACTCGCGTAGATTGAAGCGCAGCTTGTTGTCTAGCCTTGACAAATGAGTCAACTGAGATAGATTTCCGAAGCGACGAAGACTGCGAAAAGGTTGGGGACCGGATAGGATAGTAGTAATCGTCGTCGTCGGCAATGGCCGAATCCGGAGAAGTTGTTGTTGTCATGAATGCGTCCTGGGAAGCATGAGGTGAGGAGATATGGCGGCGCAATGGTTGAGTGCTGGAGCGGGTTGACATGGGCGAGGAGGACGAGGAGAATTGGGACGCGTCGGGCATCTGGATTGGAGGAAGGGACGGGATGGGAGGAAGGTCAATCTGTCGGTTTTTCGAGGCCATCACGAGGCCACGGAGGCGTTCATTACGGAGGAAGGATGGGAACACAGCGGAGCCGACGGAGGGACGGCGAGGAGTGCGCGGACGTTGCCAGCTGCGACGAGGAAGGGTGGGAGAGCGATGTCGGGGGAGGGTTGAGTCTGCAGGCGATGCCTTCGCTGCCGCCCACTGTAATCTAGCATCGGCCCATTCTTTGTTGACCGGCATCATCCCAATCAGGTGACGCCCGCCACCCGATCAAATCCGACCGCTGCGTCCCAGAATGGACACGACCGCGCGCGTGTGGCCTGTCCACGCCTTCGGAGCCGCTCCCAGTGCGCACCCGAAGAGCACTCGCCCAACAGTCTACATGTACGTTATCGGCTTTACCGGGCTGGCCGTCAAGCAGCGCTACGCGCTCTACAGCGGGTCGGCGGTCACCTCGGGCTTCGACTCAGGCTGCTCCAGACGATACAGTACCCCGATGGATAACAGAGCAGACAAGAGCATCCTCGTACAACCGAACAGAAATGAGACGAGTTGGTAACGCAACTAACCCCCGCCACCACCGCCCCTCGCGAACGCGTGGTGGCCTCATGGCCTCCAACATGCCTATCGCACCTACCGTGCATGTGTTTGTAGTATACAAGCCCTATCCCTGTCCGTTCTTTGGCTTCGGCCATCGTCTTGGACCATCCGCAGATGTCTTCAATCCCACCGCTCTATCCTCCTCCGAGCGCCACGAAGCTGCGCCGACGCCGACCCTCCCCTCGAGGCGCCTCCCACCCATACCTATTCACCCTGATGACACTCACAGCGATGACGGAACTCAGCCTGACCGCATTTCTCATCAGTGCTGGTAGTCAGATGTATACGTGGGCAAGCCCCGGTTATTACTCCCTGTGTGTGTCCCTTCTCTTGCTGCGGTCACCCCACCCAAAGCTGAACGACGTGCAAACAGCCTGATCCTGGTTTGCTTTATGGCCGCTTGGACTGTCCTCTTCGCCGGCGCCTATGTTGTGTGGGCGCTAGATGGTAATATCCATCTGCTGGCAAATGTAGCGAGTTCCGTGATCTGGTTGCTCTTGACATCAGTTCTATGGGTAAGTCATTCAGACACATACCTCGAGCGCCTCTGAACCAGCATGGCTATGCACTAGGGCGCGGGCGCCGGCCTAATGCACAGGTCCCGTGTTAACAGCGAATGCCCCGAAAGTGTCTCCGTAACGCGGTTCGTCCCGGATCGGCTTGCCTTACGCTCGAGGCTCGGACTGAGTATGCCTCCGCCCGCAAGCAGGTGTCGACAAACGATCACAATCGAGGCGCTGGGCTGGGCAGAGTTCGGAATATGCTGTGTCACACTAGCAGCAACGCTGTGGTGGCTGCGGCAAGGATTAAGGAAGGCGGGTCATACGCGGGATTCACGGACCTTTGTGTAGGACAGACATATGCTTGTTCCGTGACTTTGCCCAGTTGCTGACCCGAACACGACCTCATACGGCCGCGCTGGGCGTGGTCGCACCGGAAATGTACATGCTATCGATGCGCTCCAATGTGTCCCCGAAGCATGGATAGACTATGCATTGGGAGGTTCGACAGAGGGAGTGCCCGCGGTCTATAGCTGACATTAGAGCGCATGGGGGTTGCATGTCTCTTCTGAGAAGCCGCAGCAGTTCAAGTACAGTGAGCACATATCATGTGTGGTAGCATATCAACACGCCCACTGCGTTCCGTTGATCCGCTTGCAGCCTGGCGACTTCTTGAAGACTTGACAAGGCGGCCGCAATGTGAGGCCCGTAGGGTTGCTCATACAGCGGACATGGTATCTGGCATTTCCGTGACAAGCGTCCTTCTATCCGCAGTGTGTGATAGACAGCAGAAAGCATCCGCTGAATGGGCCAGACGACGTCGACACCAATTCGCGAATGGGGATTGGGCGGACCTGTAGGCCTCAGGCTGACGCTCTTCGATCACTAGAGCGGAGGCACAGAGCCTTCACTGGAGGTCGTGTTCTCGGGTCATGCGAACAATCTGATGTCTCTCGTCACGATTGTCATCTTGACGTGTCGATCAGGACGTCTGACTTACCGGAGTTCCTGGAGAGTTGGACGAGACAGGACCCTAGATCCGGCATCCACCAGAAGACCCTATCCGACACGGATAGGACGGGCTCGAGTAGACCGCGTTGCGGAGCGACATAGAAGTTGTAAGTTTTAGGCGTACCTTTCCACATGCCATGAAAAAACAAGGTCGACGAACCATAGTCTCGGAAGATGCTCGTCATGTCGTGAGCGCAGAGTCTTCGACAATTAGATGCGGTGATGTGGTGTCTCTTGAAGACTTCAAGAGACATCATTTCACCGTATCTAATTGTCAAATCACGAGGCAGCTGGGTCTACAGTATAGCTCGCAGAGACGAGCCTATCATAAAGAGAGCACATCCTGACAGGTGCAACAAGTGGTTGCAAGGCCCAGGCTGTTCAATTGGAGTCAGAAGTGCATGGTGACATGCAGTGTGACTTGCGCACCTACCTCAGTGAATATTGTGCATTCTAAAATAGCCTGACTGGATTGTTCGATTCTGTGCAGCGCGGCTCATGTCCCCCCGGCCGTTCTGTCGCAACATCAGTTATCGAAATAGAAGGGATTTGGCATGAAGTACCTTTGAATATTCAACATTTGAACGTAGACAAACGACTCGTTCGCTTCACTTCGGCGAAGATGGAGGGAGGAGACAGGATCTCAACAACCGTGGCGGCGGATAGGGTTTATGACGACAGGTAGACGTGGCCCAGCGAGGGTCGTTAGTGATTGCTTCATTACATGGATGAACAATCGAGATGGAGTTCTGAGCTCAGACAGCTCTAGGACCGGGAGACCAAGTAGGCGCATACGAAAGCGGGCGAGAATTTTAACATCACCAGTAATCTAGAGCGCTTGAGCGCCCGCACATAACTATGTCCACCTGTTGGGCCAGCCAGTTACATTGAGCCATATAACAACACTGGTGAACCACAGCCATTGGAAGGAGGTTTAAAGGTATACAGTGATCAACGGCTCCTTGAGACACTACCGGTCCTTGAGACAGTCCACCTTTCTGGCTCACAGCAAGAGATATCTGCCTCGGACTTCTTGCAGGCTATCTCTACTATACCCATGCCATGCATTGTAAAAATCAAAATCATCTTGTGCATGCAGGATATTGGCCTACAGTCCAAACATTGTGTGTTCACAGGAAATACACAATTTCATTTCAGCCCATCGGAGTGGTTCTGTCTGGAGGATGGGAATTATTATTACATATTTCTACTTGATGTATGGCTAGTCCTTAAATCTGCATCTCTGATCATGTAGTGAATGTGTGCTTCATGTCAAACCTGAATATGAGTGCCTCAAGCAGTGGGGTGTAATATCTAATCTCTTGTCACGTCACACTCCCTAATCCGGTATCTGCCGGTGTGCCGAACTCTGCTGTCCCTACAGCAGTGCATCCATATCAGGCAGGTGCTGCGTGATGTGACCGCGTCTCAAGGACTGGTTAGAGCATTGATAACAGAATATCGCACTGATCTCTGGTGGTCTCATCCTTTCTCGCCTCGATAACAGTTTATTGTGCATGGATATACAGAGTATATCAGTAGCTACGATATGACACATAGCAATCTGAATTTTATTGAGAGGAAAGGGGTGCCCGAGGCTCAACAAAATTTGACCGTCTCAAGGAGCCGTTGATCACTGTAGTTGGTGCAGGACAGTGCACTCACAGATGCGCCGCCCACGCGGCGCTTTAGGCAGGTGTGTCAGACACGATCACTAATGTGACCGTTACAATGGGCGCTACATGGACATCAATCCGTAGGCATCGCCTCTACAGGATGCCCCAGAATTGTCGGAACGGTGGTGGGGTGCGGCCACACGGATGGGTACGAGACCAGGAGTTAGCAGCGCGATCTTCCGCTTACATCACGTGACACACCGCCAGGTCATGTTCATCTCTTCCTCCTTCTCCTTCTCTTTCCTCAGTCGAATTACCATCCGACTGAGGTAAGACTACTTTACACCACCTATACATTTGTGATTACTCACTTCTGCATTCCTGTACATAAATTGACACTGTACAGGTACTAATCTAGTCGAGTTACCATCCGACTGCAATTGACACTGGACAGGCATTAACAAAGACTTATCAGAGAGTATCAAAGCTTCTGTGGCAGTCATGTCTGGCTGGTTTGCACCATCACGGCGTGTCGAAGGAGACTTTGAGCTCACTCCAGCTCACAAGCACATGTACGCCTCCGAAAAGCTAGACAACTTTCGCTATATCGCCACACTTTGCGCAACGCACTCCCCTTACACCCTCAAGGGGGGCGACCTGGCGCCGGCTGATCTTTACGACACACTCGCCGATCTGGGGGAATTCGCCCACATCGCCATCAATATCCCTGACGTTCGATTCCTGTTCGAAAACCTAGAAATGCTATTACAACCGCGCTACCCTTTCGAAGGCTTCAAAGCGTTGCGAGACGCCAGATTGGTGTCGAAATTCCAAGGCACCGTCGCTGCAGTGACAGGCGTTGTCGTGTACCGACCCAGAGTCAAGCAACTCGTGGTCGCCTTTTCAGGCACGCGAACCACCCAGCAAGCACTGCACGATATATATGCGGTGAGGCGACCCCATCCCGAAGGTGGTTCCGTCCATTCCGGTTTCTACAGGTTGTACGAAGGATGCCGGGATCCAGTTACGACTTGCATCAAAGAAGCATTCGCAGAGAATGAAATCCAGGAGTTGGCGGTGACCGGTCACAGCATGGGGGGCGCGCTGAGCTATCTGTTCGTGTTAGAGGTTCTAGCGGGGCGTTGTCAACTGCCGGCGGGCGTCAGGCTGACAGTGGCCACTTTTGGATGCCCCAGAGTAGGGGATGCTGCACTCCGCGAGCGTTGGCAGCAATTGCTTGCGGGGTACCAAGCCCAGAATGGTGAAGACTCTGTGAAGGAATTCTGTGTGAGGACCCTGAATGATGGTATCTTGCGCAGTGCCCTACCGTCTCACGGGCCGTACTGACTAGATCAAAATAGGCGTGCCAGCCCTTCCGCCGGTCAGCTGGGGCTACAGGCATCTCGCGGGCACGCCACTGTATTTGTATCACGGCCGTCTGTTCCATGTGCCTGCCTCGGAAGCAGAGCATGGCGCGTTCCCAGTCGCGAAGGAAGCGTTAGACCCGACGAGCGTACCGGACCATCCGCGAGGAGGGCACAACTACTACAATGGCAGGGACGCGGAGAAGATAATGAGGCGGGTGCACTGGCTGGAACGCATGATGGCTGGCAAGGCTAGTGGATGGGAGGAGGACTACCTTGCCAAGATTGCCGAGCTCGAGGGCGACGAGCTGCCAGGCCGCTGAGGTTGCGCCGTAGAATTGGTGTCTTGGAAGTGTGGTTTGAGTTAGACGACTCGAGGCGGGCTTCTCGGGATGTATTGAGCATGACCTGTGTATATAGTCGCAGCCTGTGAGTTGGAAGAGCAGAACGGCGAACTTGGGCTGAGCTGGCGAATACAGAGAAGGCGATTGGGAGCACTGCGGACAGAGTGCGCAGCGAGAGTGCACTCAAACTGGCAAGGTGAGGTGACGACGGGTCGCGTGAAGATCAACTCGGCGCCGGTTCCGGCAGTTGATAAGATGATCTGGCCACATCGGCAGCCGTCGGATTATCAGATAAGCACCGAGCGAGTTATCAGATAAAAGGAGCAACCCCGTCGGCGCCAATTAATGACACCACCACATTACCGGTCCCCAATTCTGCTCTTCACCTGGATCCGCCTCGCCCTTCCTCGCCCGACTATCCCCTTGTCCTCACCCCATCACTCCGACTGTGTATAAAGCGCCCCCAACTCTCTCTCACCTCCCCAACAACATGTCCCGACTCCCCTCGTCCGACGCCGCCCTCAGATACCCCGATGCACACGACGTCTTCGAGCAGGACCGGGTCAGTGACTCCGAAGACGAGGACACACTCGTTACCGACGACGAGGCCGACCCACCCGCACGGATTATTGCCGAGGGTGGACAGGCATCTCCGGTTCGAGCCTATGCCATCCGATGTCTTGCTCTCCTGTGTGCGTGTTCCCTCAGCGTCGGCAGTCACTAGTAAGCCGTGGCCGAGAATACCAAGGATGACGGATACTAATGCAACCTAACCAAAGTGCCTCTTACATACTTGGGCCTCTCAAGTCGCGTCTGTCACGGGAAATGGGCACGAACAACACAGAATTTTCTCTCCTCATCTCGGCCTTCTCCTTGAACAGCACATGGACACCTCTGGTGGGCGGACTGCTTGCCAGCAGACTGGGGACGACAACGACGAGTATTCTTGCAACCGGTGTCATATTCCTTGGTGCGTCGCTTCTTCACGCCTCGTCATGCTCCGTCCGCGTGCTGAATTCACCCGTGCAGGCCAGGCGCTGCTCCTCGCCGGCAACCTCTCCGACAATGTCCGCTTGATGACCTTCGGGATGTGGGTGTATGGTCTTGGCGTGAGCCCTCTAGCAGTGGTGCAGGAGACAATCATCGTCCGCTTTTTCAAGTCGCATGGTCTTGGAGTCTCCCTGGCGCTAGGTCTTGTGGCAGGCAAGGGCGCGTCATTCGTATCGGCACGCACTTCTTATCCCATCTCTGAACGGTTTGGCCCGCATGCGCCGTTCTATGTGTCGACGATCCTCACGGCCATGTCCTTTCTCGTCAACATCATCTACGTTTTTGCCTCGAAATGGTTGGTCCGCGAATCCGGCGCCGAGCTCGAGGCTTCCGAGCTCCGTGACGAGGCCGAGAATAACGATAACATCTGTCTGACGGAGGCCGAGGCACTGAAGAAGGTTGCCAAAAAGCGTATGGTGTATCTCCGAGACATCACGAAGCTGGGCGATGTTTTCTGGGCGTAAGCACCTCGCTTTCATTGGTCACTGTCTGATTACTAATGTCCTCGTCAGTTATATCGGAATGAATGTATTGTGCGGTGCAATTTGGGCACCGTTCACTCACCTCGCTGCGTAAGCATCATTGCAACAGCAGTCGGACACGCGCTTATGGGCCGACTGTAGGAACATCATCGAGAGACGCTATGGTTTGACCGAACGCGATGCCAGCATCAAGGGATCGTATCTCTTGGCAGGCAGTGTCGCGCTGTATCCGGTGGTGAGCATTGCCAGTCATGACACCGCGTATGATGCTGAAGGATTGCTTGGTCAGACTGGTTTCCTCGTTGACAGCGTCAAGCGCCGCGGTTTTGTCATGCAGCTCTTCACCGTGTCATCGGTCTTGACGCTTGTATGTTATGTCTGGCTCGCACTGCCGCCGAGTTGGACGAAGTCGCCTATGCCTGCCGTTGCTGCCTTTGCCTCCGGTCATGGCTTCTCACCTCGTAAGTGCTCATTGACAGAAACGTAAGGTGAATGTTGAGCTTACTGATGGCTTAGTGCTACTCGTTGTCATCGTTCCGCGACTTGTGCCTGCCAAGTATGTTTCGACGACACTGGGGGCACATAAGGCGGTGAGTATGACGCGACATACCATCCTCACATGTACTGAGTCGTCTTGAATCGAAAGCTGGAGCAAGTCGGTTCCACCACCTTCCAGACCCTCGCTGGTGTTGTACTGGACCTTGCAAAGAAGAAAACGGGTGAATCTGTGCCGTCCACAGGTGGTGACAAGAGGGACATTCAATTCGTGCTCAATGCGTTTGTCTTCCTGAACGTGCTGCAATTGGCCAGCATTCTCGGACTGGCCCACCTTGACCGTCGGCGCAAGGAAGCTGCGTCCAGGAGGCAGAGCGCTTTGATGTCCGAGGTACAAAGTGAGGTTGGCCCCGAAGACGACGACGAGCGCGCTGCGTTGACGAAACAGAAAGGCGAGGAATCAAACCCGAACCCTGTCTGGCGAATTGACAACGCCTTGGCGTCTCGAGAGTGCAGTCGTGGGCCGTCCTGCTGCCGTGCGTCTACCTCTGACGCAGTGCAGAGCGTACCTCTCCTGCGGAGTCACTCACAGCACACGTCGTATCGGGAGAGCCGCTATCTCATCTCCCCGTTAGCTCCCAGTGCCCCTCCTCAAATACCCATCTACGTCCGGAGATCGAAGGCGGCCCTACGCCGCGGAGAGGTCTTCGCGGCGATGTCTGCAATGGCGATCTTCTTTGCATGGGCGTTGTTCCTCGGAACGGCATTCATGCGGTTGCGGTCCAAGGAGGAGCGGGGCAGCCCAGGATTGCATTAACATTCACGAACTTTTGCACTGTGGGAAGGAGCTACGACAGCATCTAAATATACATGATTTTGTATCAATAGAGCATCATTCGCAAGCATCTAATACTTCATTATACATGATAGTGTTATCTGTATGGTGTGAGAGGGACTGTCGTTTCGCTGCGCAATGTGAGATTTGCATCCTGTTCTCAGCCACTTCTGAGCAAGTCCCTTCTCCGAAGGTCGCTGGCGCGGAGACGGCTTGCTCCGAACCCAGGATAGCCACTCCATTTGATGGTCTTAGCCATCCCTAACGACCTCGGTGATGCGTGTCGACGGTGTCGTTCTCATATATGATTCCCATGCTACCAGGTCTGCTATACTGCCTCACCCCCCACCAGGCCAGTGGCCTCCAATACCCTATGTTTGGACAAGGCCTCCCGATCTAGGGGTTCCCCGCTACCCTATTCTGGACAGGGATTGGGCCAGAACAGAACTCCCAGATACCCTATTTTTGGCCGAACACAAGTGGGAGCTGGCGGGGTCCTGTTAGAGTGCGTCGCGACGCGCTGACCCTAACCCCAGTATGTTTGCCACGTGAGCTTGCAGGCATGCAGCGACTGGCTGGAAATCTTCAATAACACCGACCCTTCCTCAAGACCTCAAGACTCAACAGGTAAGTCTGCTGGTTCCCCTCTCAGTGTCCTAGACATGTCAGGGTATATGATGAGTTGCTGTGTGGAAGAAGAATGATGAAGGAATGTGATGGATGGTGATTGGGACGACCGGATGACGCTGGGCTCTTACCCTATGACTGAGACACTGACCTTTCTCCTTCAAGTTCGCCAACATGGGGGCCTACAAATACATCGGTGAGCTCTACAAGAAAAAGCAGTCGGATGTCCTCCGATTCCTCCTCCGTGTGAGGTGCGTGATCATTCTACTCTGGTGCTACAGGTCGAAAATGATTTACACTATGCAGGTGCTGGGAGTATCGCCAGCTCAACGTCATTCACCGTGCCTCCCGTCCGTCCCGACCCGACAGGGCTCGCCGCCTTGGCTACAAGGCCAAGCAGGGCTATGTTATCTACCGTGTCCGTGTGAGGAGGGGTAACCGCAAGAAACACGTCCCGAAGGGTGCGTCCCTCTAACGCAGCCTGCGCTTACATGGACTAAAGCTGTGTTACAGGTGCCACCTACGGCAAGCCCGTCCGTCAAGGTGTCAACCACCTCAAGCCTCAGCGCGGTTTGCAGAGTGTTGCGGAGGAGCGTGTCGGCAGGCGTTGCGGCAATCTTCGTGTCCTCAACTCGTACTGGGTGAATCAGGATGGTATCTACAAGTATTATGAGGTCATCCTCGTCGACCCCAACCACAAAGCTGTGCGTATTTTAACGTTGAACTGCGGCAGGATATTGAGCAAGCGTTTCGCAGATCCGTCGCGACCCGAGGATCAACTGGATCACGAAGCCAGTCCACAAGCGTCGGGAGGCTCGTGGCCTTACCAGTATCGGCAAGAAGGTACGCTTATCGTCATGTTATGACGCTCTCAATGATTCTCACACGGCGTTGTCAGAACCGTGGCTTGGGCAAGGGTCACCTCCACAATCATACTCCGGGCTGGTCCACCTGGAAAAAGCACAACACCCTCAGCCTCCGCCGCTACCGGTAAACTGTCGGTTGTTCTTCTCTCGTCCTGTTCATGTTACCATGCTTGTATGGATGTATGTCGTGCAGCTACGGAAACAACCATTCGATGTCTTCCTTGGCATATTTCCCCGGCTTATCTGATTGAGAATGGTAAATCTGAGTCCATCCGCAAACTATGTACTCTGCCTTGTGGCGTCGAGCTTTGACTGATGTGTGGCCTCAGCGCCAATTACAAGACTGTCGAACTCCTACATATTGGGGATGCATTTGACATATCAACTGTACCAGCGCTGTTCAGTATACCCGCTCGCTCTTTGTAACGCCAGAATCAGCTGGCATCGACTGGCACCGGTTCACCCATTCTGTTGCCTCGCAGCTGCCTGGCGTTTGAGGTCCGCCTCGTGTTGCACCGCGTTCCAGAATTGAACTGGGCACATGTGCTGACCAGCTCACTATAGCACGCACATCCAATTACCTCTACTGGGCACCTCTACGTAGCGGTCATATCACACTGGAGTGACACCCATCTCTTACGATCAACGCGTATCCTCCAAATTGTACATACACTTGCTGCATGCCCTCCGCGCTTCCTCTGACGGTTGTTTCCCTACTTGTGACGGTTGTAGCTTCCCAACCAATAGGGAGGTCCCTCCTCTCAAGCTCTACACTCGCCTGTCCACGACTCGGTTTGCTATGGCTTTTCCTGTTATCTAGGTCAGCGCTGGGTGCCGACCTCAAGAAACGGAGTACACCGGTGCAGACGTTCCCGAACGGCACCAACTACGTGTGGACAGTCGAGGATACTTACCAGGGGTCCGCATTCTTTGAGTAGGTGCTGCCCATATATTCGCGTCGAACTGGGAGACTTGAACAAGCTTTGTAGTACCTTTGACTTCTACACTGGTCCCGACCCAACAAAGTGAGTGTTCAACATGTCCAAATGATGCCATGCCTGACCGACTACAGTGGCTATGTCAAGTATGTCATATGTGCCTGGATACTGACAGCCCCATGCTCATGGGTGTAGCTACACCGATCGCCAGACCGCATTCTCCGATGGCCTGGCCTACGTCCAGTCAGATGGCATCGTCGTTATGAAGGGAGACAACACAACGTCGTTGTCGCAGGGACAATATCGCAATAGGTGTGCTATACTCCGTCTCAGGATAACCCCATTGAACTGGCATGGCTTGCTCAGTGTACGAATCTCAAGTCAGAAACAGTACAACACTGGTATGTATCTTGCGGACCGATTTCTCGGTGCAAATGCATAGACTATCCCTAGGGCTCTTTATTCTGGATCTCGACATGGCGCCTTGGGGATGTGGTACGCCCTATCTGTACGCATACCACCCTGAATATGCCTATAGATGGTTCTTAGGTGTCTGGCCGGCGTGGTGGACCCTTGGAGGTGGGACGTGGCCTTGGGTAAGCCATACGTTTCTCGATGTTCGTGATGATCTCACTCGTCCTCTTGTTCTTTTGCATCAGACCGGGGAAATCGACATAATTGAAGGTGTTCACGACAACGAACACAATCAAGTGACTTGGCACACCGGTCCCAGTAGGCCGATAGATTTGCTTCCAATGACATGCCTAAGAGGTCCCTCGCAGATTGCAATCTAACACAGAATGCTAACTTCACTGGAACGATCGTCGTGCGTTAATCTTCGTATATTTGGTCGAAGGGTGCGAACCAACGGATTGCTCCCGCAGACGACTAACAATGAACCAAACCTCGTATGCAATTGTGTGGACGATTACAATGACAACGCTGGATGCGGCGTCACTGAATGGAGTCGGGCCTCGTACGGACCCATATTCGATGAGCAGGGCGGCGGTGTCTTCGCCATGAAATGGGATGTCTCTGGGATTGGCGTTTGTGAGTATAATACTAGCGCATTGCGAACCACTGCCCTGACCGCCCCGCAGGGTCATTTTACCGCGCGGCGGTACCCGATGATGTTACAAACGGCCAACCCACACCTTCTACGTGGGGCGAACCCGTTGCATACTTGGAGCCGGGCGCATGCGACCCGATCACTAACTTCGTGAACCATTCTATCATCTTCGGTATGTTGCAACGCCATTATTGGACAATGTCACTGACGTGCCAGTGCCAGACATAACATTCTGCGGTACGTAACTCGATGGCAGCTGGCCTGTTCACCTTCTTACGGAGACGCAGGTGATTGGGCGGGCAATGACTATAGCACGTCTGGTTGTCCTGGGACTTGTGAAGAGCGACTGATGGATCCCAGCAATTTTGTGGTGAATATCGACTCTTGCTTGACAGCTGTTGCCGCACCTAACGACCAGACTAGAACGCGAGCTGGCAAATCAGAAGTCTTACGGTCTTTAAACAACAAACCATCGAAGGCGAAGTGACCTCGAGTGCATCCCGCCCCGCGTTTCCGTGGATCTCCATACTCGCCAGCGGTGGCATGCTACTTGCCCTATCGATGTAAACTTGTGCTAGACACCTGCGCGACTCGAGGTTGCGGGCAAGTATCGGCTCCGGTTTGCTTTGCAGGTATACCAATGGAAATATCTGGATTGGAACAAAATTCTACGAGATGAACATAAATGGCGCAGTGTGTAGATAATGCAAGCTGAACACCAGTACACAGTATTTAGAGTGACCTTGTACAGTACACATGACCTCCACAGCTACATCACAGCCTCACTTTCCATATCATCTCCTCGATACTCGTAACAGGCAGCGCGGCGGCCTCTGCGAAGCTTGCCCGGATGGGTGTCACACTCGCCCACCCTTGTTGGATAGCCCAGCCGTCGCTACCCACTGGGAGGACAGGAAGAGTCGGCTCAATGAGGCCGGTCATGTCCGGAGCCCACCTGAAAGCCAACTTCCCTACGTCCTCCTTGGTAGCCGTCTCATCTACTTTGCTGGCCGCTGACCCGCGGGGGTTTTCGCTGGGGGAATCAGGCCCCGCGGAGGACAGCGAAGATGCGGCGGCGGTGGCGTCCCGCTCAGAGGTGTGCGCCTTGAATAGACGTCCGTACGAGTTTCGCCATATATGGGTCCAGCAGATCTTGAGGTCCTCCTCGTTCAGAAGATCCCAGATCATCGGAATGTTGACGTTGTACAAGTCGACCTCCGATCCACGCAGACCGCCCTCATCCTCTCCCCAATTATCCCAGAGGTGTTTGATGATCTTGGTGGAGAGGCGATGGGCGGGCTCGTAAATTTGCTCGGGTGTTGGGCGTAGGACGGTGCCGTATGAGACTGCGATTGAACGGACTCGAGACAGGCTTGCAGACATTGCTGCTCCGATAGTCCCAGAGGAGAGCGCGAACGCGGCTGCAAACCTGCGTGAGGAGAGCGCAAGAAATTTATTGACACCATTGTGTCCCTACCAGAACTATTGCGACCGAAGTTAGGCCCGGAGATCTATTGAGACAAGAACAAGAGCATTCGGCGATATTCATCGTTGTGTTGAGAAAGCAATATCACGTACTACAATGTCTATTTCTCCATGATAGATATTGTGTAATGCAATATTGGCACAAGTTGCGGGTGTCTCCAGGAATGGATTAGTGTTACAGTATCGCAAGCGTTGAAACCGCTCACCCCATCCAACAAGATCCACTCCGCTGTTTCTCCATCCTGCAAAGGCCTTGACTGCTCCGAGATCTCCCCTCGGCCATCTGAATGCAGGTGACATGAGCGGCTCGCGATCCTTCGCAGGAGCAACACTCGTACCGGGTGCTCGAGGATAGTAATATCTCCCGTTTATCACTTCATGTATGTGGTATGCCTTCCCTATAGGCAGCTATGGGTGAGTTCTTGAGTACAGGGGTCACCATCCAGACTCACCGATCCAAGACTTCTGCGAGCTCGGTATAACGACCTTCACATCCCACCCTACAGTGGTAGAGGCTCTCCTGACCTGAACATACTCTAGTGCTCCACGACAGCATACCTAAGTCATCTCTCAAGTGTTGGTGTAGCCCATAGATGTAGGGTGATTCTGGCCCTGGTGGGCCATCGTCGTTCTAGTGAAAGCAGTGGCAGGGGGCGCTATATAGCGAGCATTCCAAGGATCGACAAGATAGTACTTGCCGTCAGGATCACTCGCGGTCGGTTTCCTGACATCTGTGGACGAGGTGAGGACAGTTGGACCTTATGTTGGGGATCCACCAAGTTATGTGGTACACAAAGAGACGCGGAGGGGAGGGCCGGAGTGGACACAAGTTTCTAGACTCGTGTGTGCAACGGGCGTGGACTCGGAGACTCGGTGCCCAGACTGTACCCATCTGTCATGCGTTCTGTACTCAGTCTAGTAATACATCGTTCGTGAACACGCCGCCAGTCTAGCGACGAGTAATAGAAAAGGGCTATGCCCTTCACGGCACACGTAGTGTGCCCTAATGTTACTTTTAGTAACATCTGCATCTCGCAATGCAGGAAAAGTATCTTCCGTGCTTTCGGCCATCCATCTTTCTCACATGCCCAGAGCGAGCTGAGCCATCTTCAAGGCCCCTTCTTTCGTCTTGTTTCCTGTGGAGGTGTGATGAATACAGGCTACGAAGCTTGCTAGGCTAAGCAATCCTCACCTCCGATGAAACCACTGGCGTGCACAAAGATGCATCCCCCTACACCGGATTTCTCGGAAAGAGGATCATCCCGAAGACCTCGCCACGCTTCAGGCAGCGCTTTGCGACTCTCGAAGCTATCAGAGGCTATCGGAACAGCCTGGACGCGCCAATTGTGTGCTGCCTCGTCTGGGTAGAGAACGTAAATCGCTTGAGAAGAAGCCGGGATTGCGAGCTCTTCTTCCAGATCAGCGAGATGCTCCTGTGATACAGACGACTTTATTATTTTGTAACACCTTCATTGTCTCAACCAAGACGCGCCTTCCACGGCAGGAACTGATCAAAGACAATGATCTTCCCGCCAGAGAAATAATCGTTTGCCACCGCCTGCTTGATTGCTGCTGCAACGAGGCTACGGGCTGGAAGCCAAGCATTGGCGTAGTAGTCGAGTCGGGAAAGGAACTCCTCCCCAACGAGGGAAGACGCTTGCAGGAACCTGGCCTATTGTAGCCGTGATGAGGGCGTCCCAGGGTGGCACAAGCAAGATTACTCACATCCAGAGTATTGGAGTCAAACGGCTCATTCCAGGCTGGATTTAAGTATCCAACACGACTTGAGATGTCCGACCTGACGCGATATTTTGGCTTCAGGTCGGTGTCGTACAAATTGACTCCATTGTCGATAGCGTCAATGGCTTCAATAAACTCCTTGTAGAGTTTGAGCCAGAGTGTCTCGACCTTTCCGTCTTCGGGCGATGCGTGCAGCCTGTTCGCGATAATCTCCTTACCAAAGTGTCTACTCGTACATGTTCGATCAGCACGATGCATCAAACCCGCGTTTCTGCGGTATACGCACTTGTAGACCAGTCCTGCAGAAGATAGTTTCGTCGTGAACCCGTGCCCGAACACATCCTGGAAACCACGCTGGTGGTGGTCAAACCTCTGCTTGCTCTCGTCGTAGACACCTCCCACGTCGACCACGATCGAACAGGTGTCAAGGATGGCGGCATCCCGGGTGCGAGTGAGATCTTCAGTGGATTTAGAGGATAGACAGCAGCATATCTAAGGAGGAATTCGCACCCGCATTGCCGTACGTCTCCGTTCTTTTCAAAAGATATACAGCCAGAGCTTCATCGCAGTGGAAGGTGCCGTTATGAGTGCCGATCATCTGATCCTGTATTGAGACGAGGTACTGGTTGTCCAGCTGGTCTGCGCACCTTGCGAGTCTCCTCCATCTTTTGTTTCTTCGCAGGAGGATCGAGAGCGCCTTCAAGGGAGGAGGACATGAGGCGACTCAGAAGCTTAATTCTGCTACTAAACCCGTGGCCCTGGGTAGTTCCGTTAACCTGTTTGTGGACGGTTTTCAAGGTCCTAGACGCGCGGATGTGTAAAGGTTTGATTGTGCAGCTGTAGCGCAGCAGCAGCGACTGCATCATATATCATGCCAGATGCCAGTTCGACGAGTCCTCCAAGGGAAGTGATCTGGGCGGAAGCGGGCGCCGTAGCAAAGAGCGACAACTGGCATTACACTGTGAAACATAAAGCGACGATACGAGAGGCAAATTCTTTCAATGTCTGAGTAAATGGATAATGCGAAACCTATATATGTAGTGTATGTCGTGCGCTGTCCTGAGACTGTCGAGTACGCGATGCGTGTCATGAATTTAGAGTTACAATAAATCCCGTCTGTCCGTCACCTAGCCTAGCGTCCGCGGTCGCGAAACAGCCCAAAAATCCCAGTGTCCATACGCCCACAAGATGTCTCGTCTATGCGAATACCAACACTGCCCCGATTACCATTCCCGCAACGAGTGTGAACATGACGTGCCCGTGCAGCGATGGGAGATTTGCTAGAGCGGAAGCGATATACGTCTCGTTTGGTCCGTACTTTCCGTCGGCTCCTGATTCACCTGGGCTCGGGGCGCCATTGGGCGCTTCTGTACCACCACCGTTTATGCTCGACGGCGCTGTCGAGGTTGGCGGTTGAGACGTCGACGCAGCTGACCCGCTGCCGTTGCCAGTATTTCCACCAATGGTGGATGTCGACGTAATCGCCTCGGTCGTACTGACGCTGATGACCTGAGGAAACGAACTGGTGATCGTCTGGCCTCCAGTAACGACGTTACCAGTGCGCCAGGTGGTGGAGGGAACGACGGTGGTGACTGTCGTGACAACAACAGTTTGCTGCACAGACTGGGACTGTGAGGACGCAGATCCAGATGCAGAGCCCGAAGCTTGCGACGACCCCGACGTCTGGGACGACTGCTGCGACGACGCCGTGGACTATCGAGGGAATCTATCAACACAAGGTAGACTTCCTCGCGTGGGGATAACGTACAGATTGAGCGGCAGCAAGCAAAGGAATGGCAAGGCAGACTAGCACCGACACAGCACGCATTTTGGTGGGGAGATGCGACGGGCTTGAGGGATAGTGGTCCTGAGGACAATGCTTGTCAACGTCAAGGTGCGTGAGATAACTTGGGTTCCGGTGAGGCGTGTTACCCAATCTGGTAGTATCTTGCGACGCCAGCACGTGACCTAGGGACGCCCGACCGGATCACTTCTGCCCGCATGCAATTGCTGTCCAGTTGGAGTTAAGTACGGACATCGTAGAAGCGGGTAGTAATAGGCTGACTGGACGAGCCCGGTGTGTTATTACTTCTAATCGGTTACCATTACTATTTTCGATGTCGCCCACGCCCATACAACCAGGATTCGTACACATCGTCCTCAAATACATCGCACCCCCTTCTCAGCTTACCCAGCCTCTTCCTCCTCATTTACTCTCAAGGTCACTGTTGCAGAGACACCATTTCCTCCAAATATCTCCAGACAACCCACATGAATACTTGTGCTGGCCAACCTCGCCACTGCGAGCTGTAGAGCTCCTAGAAGAGTTGCCCAGGCAACTAGATGATGAACCCGCTGCGTACCCAGTACATTACACGTCGGACGCAGAACAAGCCTACGCCCATGTGAGCCTCTCTCCGGATATTGGCGATGGGGTCAGGGTGGTATTTGAATGGGACGATACGGACGGTTGGAAGTACCACGACCTTGCGATGATGCCCTTCCCCTCTGGTAGCCGTACAGCGGTGCATCCAGACGTTCAGGCACCAGAATACTCTCACCCCGCGGTCCCACTCGTGCCTGCAGCGTCTTGCGACCCTGACCCGCATGGGAAGGACCCAAACGACGACGATGATTATTGGAATGCATATGGCGCGGAAGACGATCTTGCACCGTTTGACCACGAACCATTCCTGGCAGGCAAGGATGTGGTGGCATCCTCGGAAGATGCGTATTGGGCCCGTTATTCCTCTGTGCATGGTCAGTCTTCCTTTTCTCGCAGTGCTCTTCCTAAAAATACTCTGTGGCTGGATCGGCTTAATTGGGAGAGATCATGGCGGTCTTGCGTTGCCTACGTTCAGATCCGTCTTATTCAATTTTCACTGAACTAATTCTCATCCAGGCACAGCAGATTCAACTCGACCATCCCCTCCCCCACGACCTAAACGCAGGCTTACTTCAATGGACACTGACACCGGTACCTTCTCGCCACCCATACTTGCGCATTCTGAGTTATTCTACTCTCACGGGGATGCATTCCCGGTTATTGGCTCTCTTCCGCCGCATTCGCAATTGAACGGGAACTCTAGATGGGACCCAGCCTCTCCCCGTGCACTCGCTCGGCTGTTGACAGAAGTACAACCACGCGTCAGCCCTTCGCCCAGTCCGTTGCATACTCCAGACGAAGTCGATCTGCAGTCAGATATATCCTCTCCCACCGTAGGAGGAATCAGCAGAAGCGACACTGATGGAATGGTTGCGGGGCGCAACGCGACCTCTCCGTCTGTTGACCATAACGGTATGCACGAGGATGAAGAGACGAGGGCATTGCGGGAAGGCATTCGAGGTCTATGGAGGCTGTGGGAGATGGGTCGACGCAGGCGTATTACCTCGAATGCTGCGCAAGAGACTGCAGACGAGGATAGCAAGGAGCTATTCGTGCGAGCTGTGAGGGATGCTATATCCCTGTAAAATTGCAACCACATTGTACTCTATGCAGTGGGAAGCGGAAGTCTGACGACTGGTGTATGCTTGCATTATAATGAGGTTAACAACGGTCACAGCAATGATGCAATGATGAACACAATTGCAAGGCTCCGGCTGGTGTTCATTATTCCGTGTGCATACAGGTGTGATACGGATTGCGTTTGTTTCATAGCGCGCACAGCAATGTGGGGGAATGATGCGATTCCGACGCCAAACTGAGATCGGTGCTGGATACTTATATATTTCCTAGACATGTACACTACGACGGGTACAGCGAAGATACAATGTGTAACACAGCAAGTGTCCAGCCTTGCTTTTTCAATCGCGGAGTTTTGCAAGGGCGCGTGCAAGGCGCGTGTGTCAAAACCCCGCATGGTCTGAGCGAGTCAGCGACTGTGTCCTGCGTACTGTCCTTTACGTCTTATACTATCTGAACGGCGGGCGTGTCGTGCATCGGAGGCCGTTGACTCTACCAAAGCTTGCCCGTGGCCCCGGGCACAGGCTATGGACGAGGAAACCGTGCAGAGCGCGACCGATCTACAAACTTGGTGAGATCAAGGCGTCCCTCCACTCGTGCGGCGCTGACGGATACGGGAATCTTGCAGGGAACGACTTCTTCATGAGCAGTCTCGTAAGTGTCCTCCGATCGTTCTGCTTCCCGCCCTGACTGTCGTGGGCCACGGAAGTTCTGTTCCGTAAGACGGCCACTTGCAATGCGGAGCTGAACGCACGAATAGAAGAACTCGAACGCGAGCTCTCTGTATGGAAGGCTGCACTCAAAACTGCGGACGAGGACAAGAAACACCTGGAAAGGAAAATTGTGCAACTCGAAAGAAGCATTGGCTCATGGAAGGTAGGTCTCCCCGAACTCCCTAGACATCATTACGCGTGATAACTTTTCGATGCATAGGACGACAACCCTCTCGTTCTCTGTCTCATCGATGGTGACGGGAACATATTCTCACCGGATCTCTTACGGCTTGGCCAGGCCGGTGGCCGTCAGGCTGCGGCCCTCCTCACGAAGGGCCTAAATGACCACATCGCGGACACCCCCGACGCTGGACGCGGACAAATATGGCTGACCATATATTGCAACAAAGCAGGATTACTGGAAACACTAACACAAAACGACGTATGTGACGCGGAGCAATTCGAGGCTTTTGTCATGGGCTTCAACCAGGCGTCGCCCTTGTTCTCGGTGGTTGACGTTGGGACCGGCAAGGAGGCCGCGGACGCCAAAATCAGAGGTGGGTTGCCGTTGATGCGTGCCTGTTGTGTGTACTGATCTGTTCCTCAGAGTGTCTGCGAGTCTTTACCCGCTTCCCCCAGACATCAAAAGTATTCTTCGGGGGCGCGCACGACAATGGGTATACTTCTACTCTCAATTACTTGCAAAACGAGGGTCTGCTTGACAAGATTACTCTTCTGCGAGGCTATAAGGAACTTGCGTATGAAATCAAAGGATTAGAACTGCCTTATATCCAGATTGACTCGCTATTCATGGCGAAGAAACTGTACACGTCCCCTGCTAGGAAGCATGGCAACGCACTAAGTCTACCGGAGACACCTGCGCCGTGCAATGACGCAGAGAAGCTCCGTAGCAAGACGTCTACACCGGCCAGCCGTGGCAGTGCTCCCACACCGGACAACCGCGGCAGCGCCCTCACACCAGACAACAGCAGCAGCGCGCCCACACCGGTTCATCGTACCAGCGCTCACATAGCAGCTGACCGCAACAGTACCACACTGCCTACAAAGCTACTGCCTGAAGGACTTTCGTCCCTTCCTCCGGGTCTGGTATGTGTGCACCACCCTGTTTCGCTGGGTGGGTATCTGAATGAGTTTTTCTTTAGCCATTATACAAAGGTATGTGGCTCGCTACGCCTACCCGTAGTCACAGGACCTCATCTCTGGGTAGTGAGGCCGCCCCCGTGCAACTTTCATTACCTTGCGGAGTGCAGAAAAGGACAGAATTGCCAATTCTCTCATGGTTACTTGCTATCACCTGCGCAGCTTGATGAGTTGCGTGAAAATGCTAAGAAATGGCCTTGCCCTTACGCGAACAGAAGTATGCTGGTCCACGCTTCGTTGTATCGATTGCCCTTACATGGACCTACAGGTCATATTTGTCCATACGGTAACAGCTGCGTGATGGGACACGTATGCCCGAAGGGAGCCCGTTGTGTGTATGCCAGGCAAGGAAAGTGCAAGTTCTTAGCCAGTGAGTCTTCCTGTCTTTTGTACATACGCCACAATTGACTGAGTGGGCAGAGGATGGTCATGGTATTTCACCGGAGAATGCTCAAGAACACCGTGTATCACCGCAGCGAGCTTCAGCTGGACCAGGCTCTTATTTGTCTCCAATAGGTAGCCCCAATAGGATGAGTATGTCATCTGTATCGGAGGACGGAGAGATCCCTCAACTAGGTATGAGTTGGAATAATGCTCTGGTGTGGTGATCGGGTCATGACGGAAGTTGTTTTCAGGCTTCTATCTCCCAAAGTACAACAACAATGTTCAGCGGGGCGGTGGCTCTAGTGGTGGTGGCTTCAGTTTTGGTGATGCCGGCAAATTTCTTCCCGACAACTCGTATTGAGTGCAGGGTCTTTCTCTTCATGACTAAGTACGCTATACAATAGCTACGATTGTTTCAATATTCGATATCAATACTCAAGTTCACAAGGCGTGAATTCATCATCCATTTTTGCCCAGAGACGATCACGTGTCGATGGAGCGCCCAACATTGAAATAGGATAAAGCGCGACGTGCGTTCTACTTTCTCTGCGAAGACAACCTGCATACGTATCTCGCATTTCTTGATTCTTCTCTTGTACTCTGTTGAATATGGAAGGCGACTATGAAGAAGAGTGCTTACAGAACAGACTACGGAACAAAGCACTCCTCGAGTCGATTGGTCTTGGAGGTTCCTTGGTACCCCCACCCATCAAGAAGAACGCACCGAAACTACGCGCTTTCAAAAAGCGCAAGGCTGTTAAGGCCGGATACGATACTGAGGGTCAACCTGAGAAGCCAAATAAGGCCCCTCGCATCGATGCTAGTGACGATACGAAGGTTGAGGTGGACGACACTACTGGACTGCGTCGCAGCGGTCGCAGTCGGATCAAGGTCGATTACAATGCAGAAAACGCTACCAAGCAGCCACGCCTTGCCAGTGCCGCTGTACAGGCAAAGCTACTCGAGATGAACAGTGAGCCACGGTCCGTCAGCAAGCGGATCCACGACCCGTTAGTGTAAACCTGTGACAGTATTTGTTTCGTACTGATGATCGCATTAGGAAGATATTTGGTGTTATCCCGGGTATACCTGTAGGAACCTGGTGGGAGACAAGGTATGTAGTTCTCTTGAGCATACTCCTACACTGTGACGTGTTTCTAATGCTAGTAAATCAGAGAGGAGTGTAGCATAGACGCGGTTCACGCGTAAGTCTCTAACCCTGTTTCCTGTGTCTCTTCTTCGCATCTTGACACCAATCAAGACCTATGGTGGCAGGTATATCGGGTGGCCCAGATGGTGCATATTCCGTGGCCTTATCTGGCGGCTATGAAGATGACGTGGACCTTGGGGAGCTGTTGTAAGTCTTCGTTGTGATCACATCCACGCGTAATGTTGAGCAGAATTTGGCCTCTCTAGCACATATACAGGCTCAGGTTAATTGCCGCGTTGTTCTCCATGACCGTCCCTGACGAGAGGATTCTGTAGGTGGTCGTGATTTGAAAGGAACACGGAAAAACCCCAAGAACGTCAGTCTAGCTGCTATCTCAGTGTTGCTGCGCGACTAACCCCTCATCAATAGCTTCGTACTGCCCCTCAAAGTAGCGATCAGTCCTTTGACAACACATTCAACAAGGCACTCAAGGTGGTCGTGGCCTTACTCCAACTACAAGTTTATGTTTGCTAAATCCCGTTGTACACAGATTTCGAGCGAGACTCAGAAACCTATTCGTGTGATCCGGGGGTTCAAACTCAAGTCGCCGTACGCTCCCGCCGGAGGATATAGATACGACGGACTATATACTGTTGAGAAAGTACGTAGCGTGATGGGTGAATTCCACGTTGTACTGATGTGTTCCGGGATCCCAGGCTTGGATGGAGAGGGGCCTGAACAAGGGGGGTTATAAGGTCTGCAAGTTCGCATTCAAGGTAGGCATAGCACTTGCTGCAGACTATCTTTCGGTCTGATCTCACAATGTCTGCCTCCCTCAGAGAGTGCCGGGTCAAGCACCGCTGCAATTCAACGACGGGGATACAGACGAATCTGGTTCAGAAGCCTCGGCTGACGCATATTGAGCGTGTCATATTATCGCCACAAGCCATTACGCAAGTGCTCAACTTCCAAATCTGAATATACCACAAATATCCATTATCTCGGATCTTCCTCTTCTGCTTTCACAGCTATATCTAGCTGTTGCCTGCTTTATGTAGTAAATTGCATCCACTCTGTCCATTCAATTGCATCAAGAGCATGATTGTTAGCAATGTCTTATGTACCGCGACCAGACTATCCATTGCAGTACTATCGGTGTCCTCCACAGGAATAGACAAACAAACGAGAACTCTGTATGTGGGAGCATCTACTTGATCCTGTTGAGCTGAAGACCAGAAGTTGTCAGTCGAATGCCAGTCTTAGTACCATCCAAACCGAACGTACTTTCTGGGTGTTGCGGAACAGCGCATTGTCCAACGTATCTGCTTTGTCCGTAATCCTCGAGACCCGTTCGTTCTGGGTATCAAGCTCCGTCCCCATCGCAGTCCCCAGGGCCTTCAACCTCTTCGTAACGTCCGAAATCTCATTCAGGTTATCATCCAACTCGTCCTCCAGCTCGTCATCGCTTGCGCTCGCTTCGAACTGGTACCGCTTCCGCTGCTCCTTTTGCGCGTTCACCTGCGCTGCGGTCTTGTTGAACCGACTGGACGCGCTGTCGCCGTAGGTCGTCACGCGGCCTAGGCGGTCCTGCGTCTCCCGGATGTCCATCATCGCCTTCTCGCGTTGCTCCCGATCATCCTCGTATCGCTGCTGGACCTTGGCTTCCTGCGCGGCACGCTTAGCATCCTTGTTGAAGGTGATGACGGGCCGGAAGATCGACCGATTGAGCTGCTTCAACTCGTCAGTCTTGTCCTCCGCACGCTGCGAGTACCCCTTCGAGACATCGAGGTGGCGCTCGGTGTTGGCCAGTTTCTCTGGGGGCGAGCGGGTACATGAGTTGTCAGATGGGGCGTCAGGGATGTGCACTACACACCTGATTGCGTGCCAAGCCTGGTGACTGTATTTCGTGCAGTGTCTTCTGCCTCCCGGGCCAGCCGGAGGGCGTTACGGGTCGACGACAAACTGTCCTGCTTCGTCGTCCTGATCTGCTGCTTGATTCCCTCAATGTCCTCCTCGTTCTCCTCGCCCAGCGCAGGATCGTTTCCAGACGACCGACCGTCGTTGAAGAAGCGGCCTGAGCCTGCCTTCTCCACGTTCAACCCGGAGAAGAGCTCGTTGCGGTCCAGGTCGACATCGCCATTGCCACGGCTGTAGACATCGCCCACGGCGTCGCGTTTTGCGTACCGATCGGAATATGTGTTAGCAGATGAAGGGGAGAGTGACGAGCTGTAGGGATCGCCGTCACGACTAGCAACGTAGGTAGTCGAAGTCGACTTCACAGTGAGAGAGGAAGGGTTTGGGGAGCGGTTGCTACCAGCTCGGGAGCCCATGAGCTCGTGGCGGGAGGCCTGCTCAGATGCGACAGGGGGAATAGTGGGCGTGTTGGTGCGCTTGAACCAAGACATGTCTGACACAGATGAAAGATGACAAGATCGTAAAAAAGAGGTTGCGAGCAGAACAGGTCAGGAGCTGGTGAGTGGTTGTAGATACTGCGACCTTGGGTGATCGTCGCGATATATAGCACGGTAGCACCTTACTGGCACGTGAGAAACTCTGCACTCATCAAATGCTATGTTTCGATCAGCAGCGCTTGGAAGCACCGCCCAACCGCCATCCATTCAGTCTTGAACAATGGACGTGGGCATAGCCATACTTAGCAAAACATAGCCAGCGCACGCCATGAACAAATTACAACCCAGACATCAGGTGTGAATCGACTATGTCCTGGTCCGATGCCGTTTCTGAATATCTTTAACCTGCTTTCCTACTACCGTGACGCCTTTGCCACTCTTCACCACACTTTTCAACGCAACCTCTTTCTGCTTCCTGACGCTACCAGGTCTGCGTGACTGTGCAAACTTGTCCACGCTCTTCTCCAGCGCGTCGCGGGCCTTCTTCTTCGCCTTTTTCTGCTTGTTCCGAAGAGCACGTTTCTGGACAGGCGTAAGCTCGCTGTGTGCCTGGAGATCGTTAGCAGAGGGAGGAGCAAACACTTCCTCAGGTGCTAGCATTGAGGAGGTAGACATCGTCGTAGGAAGGGCGTTTTCCATCGATGCAGCCGCCACGTTTGAGACAGTAGAAATAGACGCTTTGGACTAGCGGACCTATGTTAGCGAGTTGATTCAGATAATAAAACTAGAGACTCACTGTCTTCGGTGTGAAATGAGCGTTACAGAGCGCATCGAGCTTGCCTGAAATCTGCTCCCAGTGCTTCTCGATCGCATCATGCTCCTTCTTGAGCTTACCGTCACGGTCCTCGCTGGTCACTCCTCCCGTTCTGGCAGCGGTGTACTCGTCTTCGTAGATCTCCGCGAGGGATTGTTTTGACTTAGTGTCCTGCAATTCAAAGAAGCGTGAAGGCAGGAAGGGCTTGTCGTCCACGGGTCGCCGTCGAACGACATCGTCAAACTGTCCGTCCACGATGCGAGCCTTGATGCGTTCCTCCAGACTCTGCACCGTCTCTTCCGTGATGACCGGTACAGACTTCATGACCCGTTCGTACTCCAGATCCTCCTCTAGCAGGGAGTTTTGCGGTCGCGAACGCGACGTCGCCTCACCCATGAGCGTCCAGTCCTTCTTCGCAACGTTATCGGCTTCGAGGGCTGCGATCTCCTCGCGCAGGGAAGACATGCGTTTCTCATGTGTCGATAAATCTAGGATGTGTGATCAGTGCGCGGGGCACCTCCATATTACCAGATGAACGCACCTAGCTGTGTCTCAGCCTCGTCTGCGAATAAATCATCCTTGAAATGCTCCATGGTCTCAAGTCCATCCTCCTCCAAACCCTCGACTGCAGTGCTGTCGTCTTCGTCGCTTCCTTCATCATAGTCCGACGTATCATCGGAATCACCTCCATCCCTCATGGACCCATCATCCCCGTCCTCATCTTCACCGTGCCCCAACTCCTCATGCTCCTCGTCACCGTGCCCCAACTCCTCATGCTCCTCGTCACCGTACTCCCCGTCCTCGTCATCTTCATCGTCGTATATCGAGGATGTGGGCAGGTTCTTTCCCCGGGCCTTAATGTTCTTAACTTTGACCTGATCATGAAAGCGCACTCGGCCGGTCGGCCTCGTGTCCTTTGCTTTGCTCTTTATTGCCCCGGAACTAGGAACACGGGCAGGAGGATCGAAGAAGTCCTTGTAGAATAGGTCTGTGTCGTGCTCAGTGGATGCCACATCGTGAGATAGCAGGGAACGTACCACCGCCACTGCCCTCAAGATCGTCCTCTTCAAATACCTCAGCGGTATCGTCAACCGGCGCGAAAAGGTCGACCTCGTCCTCAGCATCTTCTTCGTCGTCACTGTCGCCCTTGCCGAGTCTGCCTCTGGAGACAGCTCCCGCCTCCGCTTCCTCCGTCTCTTTGTTAAATGCTGCGAGGTCGAAGAACCCGTCGTCGAGTTCCGGGTGACTACCCGTTTTCGCCTTTCGTTTGGCGGGACGCACGCCAGAGGTATGCTCCGACTCCATCTCCTCTTCGTCTGACGAATCGCGCAACTCCACTGTGTCTTCACCTAAGTCCTCTTCCTCACTGTCCTCAACTTCGTCATCTTCGCTTTGAGAGTGGTACTGAAGCTCGCTATCTTCTTCGACGTTGTCATCGCCCTCGCTATCGACGTCCATGCCGTCAAAGTCGTCCATATCGACGTCCTCGCCATTCATGATAGCTTCTCGGATTCGCCTCATTCGCTCGTGAACCTCGTCCTCCACTCCTCCCTCCTCCTCACTGTCCGACCGTTCCATCACCCCATCAAGTGCGTAACTCAAGACGCGACAAACTTTCTCGGCCCTTAGCTCCAGCTGCGACCAAATCTGGTCTTCGTCCATGCCCTCGACGAAAAGCTCCGTCAATGGGGTCGGCTCCAGGTCAGGAATATCGCGAGGGCCCGAGGCATCATCCTTGCAGTTCTCGTTGCGGGCAGTAGCCTTCGAGCGGGTCTGCGGAGCGAGCGAAGGGGAAATGGAAGTAAGCAAATCAGCAATTTGAACCCTTGACTGAGCCTCGGACTCGAGAGCTGGAAGACGATCAACAACAAACTGATGTCTGGGGCGATTTGTGTCACGTACCAATATCATACAGATATTTTGTCGCCTTCAGAGATGCCACATGTATGTCGCGGTTGCCAACGGCCAGAGATTCCGGCTTTTGGCCAATGAGTCTGGACAGTTGCTCCAGCTGTAGGGGAAGAGCAATCTCGTCGTCACTCATCTTCGGGCGGTAGATGAGAACCTTGGGCCCGAGATACGCACTCCAGTACAGTGGCTGGCCAAATTTTGTGACCAAGTTGGACGATGTTGTTTGGTCATGTTTTCTCCGAGCTTCTCGATCAACACTCGCGAGATGCGATCTTGCTGGCGCTCACTTGCGTACATAATTCGACGCGCATCCAGCAACACGCAAGGCCGTGGATGCAGTACAACACCCGCCTACTTGTCGTCTTTGTATACAGGTCGAATGTTCTTGTCCGTATCCGTCTCCAAGGACCGGTCAACATTCCGACTCGGACCAGCACTTGGGGTTGCAATTCTCCTGAGCACTTTTTATGCCGCATTGATCAAACAGTCCAGATCCAGCTCGACTCTGTCGAGGCAGTGTGTCGCCCCGTGAATCGCTGGAATGCAGGGATCAGACATAAACAAGAGCGGCGAGCGTCTATGACCAAAATGAGGACAATACCCGCAAGAACCAGCGCCCCTCGTTACCGTCAACCACTGACTGGTTTGGAAGGTCTAGTGTTTTCTCCCTATTGTTCTCCGACAATTGTGTCAACAATGTATGTGAAGATACTTAGAAGCGAGCTCGCCTCCTGGTACTGTGCGGTATATAACCTCGGCCTGTGTCGCGCTACCGCACCATCCTCTTCCAGCTCTGTGAGCTTCAAGCTAGAAGCACTCGTCCGGATAACGACCTAGATTTCCAGTCTGTCCTTTACTTGAACACTCCCTAGCTGGTCTACTTGTTCACCAAGTCTCACGCCAAACGTCGTCATGATTGCCGGTTTCTCCAGATTCATCACCACCATACTTGCGCCTATCCTAGCCCTGACTTCACTTCTGCTCATATTGTTCGCGTATCTCTCGCCAGTCTTGATGCTTTCGACGCAGGTGTCCCTTCTGACTGTGTCGCCCTCAACATCCCTCACGTCTTCCGGCACTGCGAACTCTTCCGTGGACGGGCCTACGGTCTTCCTCGGCGCACTCGGTATGTGCTAGCCAGTTTCGGGTTCCGCGATCTAGCAGTTCCTCAACGATGGAGCAGGTTCTTGTTCGCGTTCTGACGCTGACACCGCGGTGAACTGCACCGTACCGACTGTGTCACCGACATATGGTACCTATCCCTTGCGTCCGCCTTATTGAAGAGAGCTGATACGTGGTCTGTCAACTAGATCTGTCCGTTTTGCCTTCGGACGCTCCAGACCTGCTCAACGCACCAACCTCAACGACCCCTGTCTTCATCGCTATATCCCTCGCGCTCACAACCATCTTCCTGTTTATGTTCACATTCACCGCGCACCGTGCTTATCTAGGCAGAGCCGGCGCAATGTTCGAGCGGCCACAAGTCCAGAGGGCAACTGCCTGGATTGGCTTTTTGGGCTTCATCATCGGTAATATATGCGCGTTTTGTATGACGTATGTTCGCTCACCCAGCACCGTGTGCCTGTAGGTATCACGTCGTTCCTGGTCCTGTTCATGTGGTTCACGAAAGCCGTCGATGACTTCAACGACGATATCGAGAAGGCTGGCAGTGATGCACCTGAACTCATCGCGACTACCAGCAATGGCTTCATCAGTGAGTGACTCAGTAGATGTTACTAAGTATGTCGCACTGACATGGTGCTGTCAAGTGGCATGGGTAGGCTACGCCTTTTACGCTGTCCCGCTAGTCAGTTCGCTGTCCAAACTGCATGTCCTCACATCTGGGAGCAAGGCGTGAAACGCGGTAGTGCTAATCATTGCTGACTACCTTCTACGAATTGGACACCTCACTGTAGCCATAGCTCGTGCATAGATACATGCTCTGTATGCACTGATTCACTGCTCTATTTGTACCAGCCAAAGGACCATAATACAGTCTCCTCTGTTTTGCTACTGTTCTTATGTCTTTGGCAGACTATTGAGGTGAAGGACGGGGACGCTCAGACATAAAAATGCTTGGACATTGAAGGCCACGAATTGAATACTGAGATGATACAACACAACATCGAGCACCCGATACGTAATCAGAAGGCAGCAGGTTGTTCGTACGACTGCTGGTACGGGTCTGGCGGTGCCTCGTAGCCACCCTGCTCCTCCAATGGAGGTGCGGGTGCGGAGATGGTAGCAGGCTCGCGCTGCTCGGAGGTGGGCTCTGCAACGATTTTATCGAGAGGAGGTTCCATAATCGTGACGGAGTCGGGCAGAGGCTTGCGAGGACCAAGTTGACCCTCGGGATCCCAGCCCTTCATACTGCGAGGCACCCAATGGTAAATACCGGCACAAGAAACCAGAGGTCCAAACGTACATTTTGACTTTGATACCAAGCACACCCTGCCTGAGCATGACATGCCTGACCGCGTAGTCCACGTAGTCGAGGGCGGGCTGACCGGAGTGGATCATGAAGCCGTCGGTGAACTTCATCGACTTGGCACGGGCAGCACGGAGCTTGCCGGAGACAACGACCTCGCAACCCTTCGCGCCAGACTCCATGACGAAACGGAGCACACCATAGCAGGCCCTTCAAGATTGTCAATACACATGGTGAAAGACGACGATTACAGGTCATACCTCCGGACGGCAAGGCCACCAAGGAGCTTGTACCTCAAGCTCTCACATTGCGCAATGGCAGAAAGACCACGAGTCTGGACCTTCTCAGCGTACAGCTCAAGAGAGTTCTCGGGGAACTTGAATCGCTTCTGGACGAGAGCAGTGAGCTCACGGATGCGGCGACCCTTCTCACCCAGAACTTCCTGGGTATGAGTGGCACGGATGATAATCTACATTCGCCATACTGTGAGAAGCACCATAACGATCGGATTGCAGACGCACCTCAGTGCGAGCATGGGTGACCCGGACGTCACAGCCAGAGTAGCCCTCCTCCGCCAATTCGCGAGTGAAGAAGTCGTTGAGCTCCGCACGGAAGACACCGTCTGCGACGAACTTGCGCTTCTTGCTGACCTGAGTGGACATTTTGGATGTGTTGGAGGAGGAGTCTGTAACAATGCGATATGAGAATCATTCTCCTGGCGTCATCCGCACAAGGGTTTGCCCATCCAACCCCAAAATCACCCCGTTTCTTTCAAGCGAGGTATAGAGATGTTACAGTACCATCCCGACACTGACCTTGAGGAGGGAGACTGGTGTCCCGGCGTCGACAGTTTTGACGATGACTTGTGTAATGTAGTTCTCGCTCGCCCTTCAGAGCGATCGCTATTTGTGACGTGACATCTCAGCGTAACAGATCAGAGACGCTCACTAGACGCCGGTGCAACACATGCTTTTTGAGCAAGTTGCGAGTCTTCACAAGTCTCAGACAAGGAGTACGACGGATGCGCATGTATAACTATTGCTGTCACATTGCTACAGAGACTCATAACAGCCTAAATCTGGACTAATGTGCTTCATTGACAAATATGCTAGCACCTCCCATCCCACTGCCGATACACATACTGGTACACAATATGCTACCTCCTCTGCGCTTGAGCTCGGCAAGGCCAGTGACTACTTGACGCGCGCCCGCTGAATTCAACCATATGAGATGATTGGTAGCCTTATGCAGCAATGAATGACCTACTCATGCCTAAAGGATGTGTGAGGGCAATAGACCCTCCGCTTCATGCGCATCGAATGAGTCAATTGTACATTCCTGAAATCGTTTAAAACGCACTTAGGGTTGATCTTCTCAATAGGAATCTGGAGCTGCTCTACGCAATATGCGAATTGAGAGGCAAACGCTTCGTTGATCTGAAAGTGGTTCAGCAAAGTCACCTCTGGGCTCAGGTCAGTTAATACCCACCTCGTATACGTCAACATCCTCTCTCGACAACCCAACCTCGGCCAGCACCTTCGGTACTGCTACCACAGGCGCAATTCCCATATATCTCGGCTCTACGCCTGTTACGAAGTCAATCCGCAAGCCGAGGGAGGCAAATAATCAACTCACCAACAAATGTACTGGTCACATACTTTCCCAGGATATCAAACCCTTCCTTCTCGGCGCGTTCTCTAGTGGTGAGTAGACACAGTGCAGCGCCGTCGCCCAAGCCACTCGCGTTCCCTGCCGTCGTAGACGCATCACCCCAATCGGGGAATGATGGCTTCAGCTTCGCGAGTCCCTCAAGAGTAGTGCCAGGACGGATAGTATCGTCGACTGAGACGACAGCTCCTCGAAGCTCGACAGGGATGATCTCTTCAGCAAAGATGCCAGACTTGGTCGCCTAGCACGCATATTAGTCTGTCAGATGTGCTGGAGCCGCTTAGATTTACCACTAACCGCTTCTGCACGAGTATGCGAGATCAACGCGTATTCATCCTGCTTTTGCCGGGATATTCTGTAGGTCTGTGCGACCATCTCGGATGTCCATCCCATAGGCTGTACACAATCATGTGCTTGAGGGTTGGCATCAACGGGCGGCACAATCTCTGGGGTCGGCCGAGGACTGAGGAGTGATGACTGTTGACCAGGAGAACGGGTATAGTGATGGGCGTGTGTAACATACTTTTGAGACATGCTCTCGGCCCCTACCGCCATTCCCAGTGACAAGTTACCGGCTTGTATCGCACTGGCAATAATCCTGATGGCCTGCAAACCAGAACCACACAAACGATTGACAGCCGACACTGGAACGTCTGCAGGTACTCCTGCCGCCAGAGCTGCTGCCCGAGAGACGTATGTTGGAGACGGCGGATGGCAAGTGCCTTCAGTGGCCATTAGCATTTTGATATACAAACCAGGATTCGGGCCTTTCACACCTACGCATATGTCCTCAAGCTTGCTAGGATCAAGTTTGGTGTGGAGCAGAGTTGCCTGATCGAAAGGCAAGTTCAGAGACGGGGCCAACGTTCGCGCACCATCTACCGACCTTGATGAGAGCCTGTATAAGCTCGTCAACCGGAATGTCCTTCAGTTGACCTTTCCTTGCCCGCGCCATGGCGGTACGTTTCGCGAACGTTATGACCACGTCATCTGGTCTCTTCTCTAGTATGGTTTTGACACCGCGCCCGTGCGTCGCCATTGAGCGCACGAGTGGAGGGGCGCCACGTCTAGCCAGACTCGAGAGCATGATGGACGAAGTAACTAGGAATCGGACAAGGCAGGTAGCAAGTGTTGCACGGACATATATGTCTTGCCGTCATGACCAGAATTGGAGATGCAATCCCCACAAGACAAGGTCATCCGGAAGTTACCATCGGCCATCGGGTAGGACGCTTCCGACCGACTCAATACCATCTGACGCTTCTCGGAGAAGTGCTGGCCGGGCGCCGGACGCGCCGCGCTGCATTCATCGCATCGAATGTGTAAGTTATACTGGACATGTCCAGTAACCGCGCCAACCAGTCTGCTCTGATTCTCACAGATCAAGGATGCAGAGCATTGCCAGAGAAGTCTACCCTAGTACTCAGATTGACATGGACAAACCTCTCTCAAAGTACTACACTCCTCGCTGCAGCATCTTCCTGACTTTTTGCACGGCGTAGGATTGGTCTTATTATCCTGAAATCGCAGCGCACAGCGCGGAAAAATCTCAGGGCCTCATCTGTAATACTGCATATACAGTAAGATGAACAACTCTAATGGGCTGTTTGCAACACAGGAACACACCAGTGGGCTGTCAATCGTGCAACCCTACGGAAGGGATATCGTCATGTAGCGAGCAGCCGCTCTGCTTCGTTTTTGCCTTCCAAGCCCGATTTAGGCTTGAATAACATTCTGGGCAGAGATGATGTGCCAGTTTTGGGGAGCCACAACCTGGGCAGTGAACGACGTCTAGCATGTCTGTCAGACAGCAGTCAAATCCAGATGAAAGTAAAGACATACTCCGCTTATCCTTCAAGCCCTTGTTGGCACTGCGCATGGCCTTCCTCGAGTGTGACGTCTTCTTCTTGGGGACAGCTAGCAGGAACGGAGGAACGAGCTCCAGCAAGGAAGCCAAGGAAGGCAATTCCCAGTTCAACGACCGCGGTGACCAAAGAAACGATGGCAAAAGGGTTACAGCAGAAAGAGGTGGTCGAGAGAACGGTGACCGGAAAGACCACAACAAGCGAGACTGTTGCTGCACGATGGACGCCATGTTTATCCAATGATGCGGTCTACAACTTCAAGTGGTCTTCTGCAGAGAGCCTCTTTCTTGATTGATGTTGAGTGAAGTTTGGTAGAATCAGTCAATAAACCTTCGTCGGAAATTCTGTGAGGGCACTATGGCCGAGTGGTTAAGGCGATAGATTTGAATGCCTCATCGAGGCCCAACATCTATTTCCCGTTGGGAGCGCAAGTTCAAACCTTGCTGGTGTCGTTTTTCTCTTCGTTTCTTATAACAATACTTATATCTCATAAGAACTCCAACACCTCACCAGGGATTACTAGGAAGTCTGTAATTATTCATTCCGTCACATAATATGGGGGTCACGGGTAAAAGAACCACTGTAATAGCAGGATGGTCAGAGCCCTGGACGTTCAACACTCAATTCTCGCGGCGGCAGAGTTATGGTTCGTACGTTCTGACAGGCCTAACGAACATTAGGGATAACACAGTGCCAAGGCTGCATGCACACTGTGTAGGACCGACCTTTTATGCATTTCTGTTGTACTAACAAGGATAAAGCGAGTCACTTGGTCACTTGGGCACCGCAGTATCGCAAGTGTTGCAAGAGCTTTATGGGGACTCGTGTACAGAAGTCCGAGTATTCATCATTGACCGAGCTGCTGGTAACAGAACATTGACGTCTTGACGCCATACAGTTCGTAGAGGCGGGAACGACGTCACTCTTACTGCTTTGACAGGCGGCAACTGATACAGACCGTTCAGCTTGCATTATAACTTAGTCAAGACGGCATACATTCCCAGTGCGTGCTCAAGAAGAAGATGCGGTTGCAGCCTTGCCAAAGTACTCCCACTGTCCAGGTTCCGCCTTCTCGGCCAGAGGCTCCCACCTGTTCGAGGAATAAACACATATTCTTCATGGCGAAAGCAAGACGTACGCCTTCCACTCTACCATCTTCGACACCAAGTTCATCTCGTCGGTAGCGACATCCAATGACTGCTCTATATGACCCTCATCCAGTTGCCTCTCAACTTCCGCGATGTTCCCATTCGCTCCTTGCACGATGTTCAGCTTGTACTGGGTGAGTGCCTCTACTCCCTGCCGGTAGACAGACGTCTCGGGTACGGCGGAGACCCTCTCGAGGGTGGTTTTATATGTCTCGATTAAATGGGGAATAGGATCGTGGTGAACTTCGAGACCGGTGATGCCAGTCGTCGCTTTCCGGACCTGGTTGAACAGAGGACGTGTGAGACGGAACATGGGGCTTTAGTTAGCACTAAGTTACGAGCAGGATGGAGACAGTTGCACGTCACAGTCCTGTCTTGAGCGCTTCGGAAAGTCGACAGGGCAAGCGTCTCTTGGCAAGTTGCAGTTTGAGTACTGCTCGCAAGCTGCTTTATTTTGCTCCTCGCTTGGGTTTTCAACAATCATGGATTCCCTCATCCCATTCACGACATCGGGGTCACTCGTGGATTGCGTCGACAGTACGTCCATGCCAGGTACACTCGAGGATCAGCGGTCCATCCTGAGCTCTTGATCCCCTGCAATTATCCTCGTCCATATCGTATGGTATTGGCCAGGGAAGATGCTGGTCGTTCTTCGAGATGGAAGGAAACTCCAAGGTGTTCTGCGCTCGTATGACCAGTTCGGTACGGTACACATCATATGGAAGACAGTGGACATGCACTAAAGCTGCTCTAATACATACAGCGAATTTGGTTCTGGAAGATACTGTAGAGAGGATATATCACCATGATGTGTTTGCGGAGACGTGGAAAGGCCTCTTTCTGATACGCGGCGAGAATGTTGTTCTCCTGGGTGAAGTGGTGCGTATCAAATAGTGTGCAGAATGCCCCTCTTATTGATTGTGCGTGACACCAGGACCTAGACCAGGAGGACGATGTTCCCTTACGCCAAGTTTCCTGGGAGGAGCTGCTGCCGTACCACAGCCAAGAGATCGTGTCGAAGAAGAAGCGCGAGGAAGTCAAGGCCCAGGTGCTCTTCGAAAAGAAGGGATTCTGCAAGGAAGGAGGGGAAGGAGATGGCTATTGATTGCACGATTGCACGCTACATACCACTTTCTCTGAGTTCCTGCATCACATTTGTCGGATGAGCTCACATTGGCAGATTCATTACGCCAGGAGCTATCCTCATTTATTTTGTGTCACAGTAGGGTGTCGACTCTGCATACGTGGATACGTGCATGGTAGGGTTATACAAATGATACGGCAGGTCTAAGCGATTGATACGCAGAACGTGAGACTAGACTCGGAGCAGAATGTAGCACACGAAACCATACGAGCAGAAAATGAATAATATAGTTACGTCTTCTTCTTTCCCTTTTTCACTGTCTCACCGTTGGGCTTAAGTTTTGAGTGCCCGTTAACCGTTGTCTTCCCGTTGAGAGGTTGCAACGGTGGTCCTCCAGAAGGAGCAACAGGGTCTGCCACGTTGGAAGACAGCCGATTGGGATCCATGACGTCCTCTATCTGCTTCCGAATTTCTCGCTCTTGCGTTGTTAACTTCGAGAGCGCTCCTTCCAAAATCTCCTTATCACACTCGGCCTCAGTCATACGGAGCTTCTGCCAACTAAGAGACCTGGTTAGACCGAAAAACTGGCACAAATTGAGACTCGCGGCGTACCCGGCATGTCGATCGCATTTCTTCTTGCCTCTGCACCACCATTCACTGTCATCCTGCACGTTGTCAGCATCCATAGCATCAGGAGCAGGCTCCTCATAGCTCTCCAGGACACCAGCACCGAATTCTGTGTATTCTTCATCGCCGAAACAAAGACGCTGGTCCCACCCACATTCTTGAAATTGGTCGGCGCGGGCCGAGGCCAACTTAATTAGCTTCTCCCGCCAGAGCACAACATCCAACTCTCTCTTCAACTCGTCTCTTCTCTCAGCAACCTTGTCAAGCAAACCATTTAACCGTCCCTTCTCTCGCTCGACTTTGGTGCGCGTAGGCTTGACGACCTCCAAGATAGGCTCCGATAGATTTGGTCTCGAGGTTGGTTTTCCATCATCTTCGAGCTTCGAGGTAGCATCCACAACACGAACAACTATGCCCTCGCGTTTGCGGGCATCCTTGACCTTATCCCATAGTTTATCTTTATCTCCACCCCATGCTTCAATGCGAGATTGCATGTACAGAATGCCGCACTCGTCGGAGCAGTACTTCGAGTACGTACCACGAGCTGGTTTGTGGCAAGCGCCTGGAGATAACGGATTTGGGTGTTTCAGCCCACTGAAACAACGCTTCTTATAGGTTGTCTGTAGGTGGAGATGAGGGTTACCTAACAACAGACTGAAAAGTCAGCCATGACCCACGGAAGGATAATTTGACACACTCTTGATGCAGGCAGGACATATGAACTGATCTACGAGATCAACTTCGAGATCCAGCATGTTGACGCATTGAGTGTGGTACCACTCGTCACAGCTGATTCATCGAGGCGCTATGAATATCACCGGTACTTGGGTTCCTTGCCATCAACTCACCGATCACAAGCAATCATCACTCTATCCTCGTCATAAAGAGTCTTGCAGATGCAGTAAAGTTTGTCATCTTGAGGTTGTTCCCTCTCCTCGCCCGCATCCGCCATATCCACAACATACTTCCCGTCCACCTCGGGACCGGAGGGTGCTGGCATTACTGACGCGGACCGCGACCGCGAGTGCCCACCAGCAGCTGAGACAGAACGCTTTGCTGCTGACGTGGATCCAACAGCTAACTGGGTAGCCTTCTTGCTTTTCAAGGGAAGAGCTGACATAGAAGGTGTGATCACTCCAGGAGTAGAACCGTGTCCTTGTGTGGCCGCATCCTTAGCAGGTTTGGACTTCGTCTTGGTTGGTACTGCTACCTTGGTTTTGGGCTTTGGGGGCGCCTTCGACTTTGCGACCGGCTGGTATCCATATTCGTATGAGCATAACAACACGTTGCTGCAGCCTTAACTTACGCTCTCACCTTTTGTGTCACGTTCTTCTTATGCCCAGCAACAGCGCCAACGCCATCAGCCTTGTCACCAACTTTTCCAGGACCGGCCTTGCCGCCATCCTTGATCGGCGGTACAGGAGGTGGCATCGAACCTCGCTCGCTATTTGGTTGGGGTGATTTGGTCCGGACATGCAAGTCCAGCCTCGGGGTACCGGTTGGCTTGTGACGGTGAGACGATTGCGCTGCATGGGGCACGTCATCAAGTAAACTCAGCAGCTCATTGTCAACATCCATGTCATTATCATCTTGGGGAACACCGGCCACAGACGAGGCCGGTGGCGGCGAAACGAGATCATTGACAAGATCATCAACCATATCCTTTGTAACAGGCTCAACGCGGCCGAGTTCTTCCTCGAGCATCGCAAGAGGCGTTGGGGAGCGACTCCTCTCTTTCTTGGTTTTATTCGAGCTCCCGGAACTCGAGTCATCGGCATGATGGCGGCCATGTATGCTGTCTTCCGCACTAACAGGCTGTAGACGTGTAGTAATCGATGCCGGGGACGCTTGCTCGTCAATGGACGACGACGCGGGATCCTCTTTCGGCGACGCCGATGTATAATGCTCAAGTAACCATTCGTGTGCATCCTGGTCTTTCGTGTCGGCTTCCGCATGCCGAGCGCTAGGGTCAATAGTGTCATTCCGCTCACTTGACTTTTTATCCGCCACTTTCTTAGCCGTCAACTTCTCGCGCTTCTTCCTTCCCTTGTCTTCAGACGACCTCGAAGCGGCAGTAGCGCTTGAGTGTTGCTCTCCTATCACTGCCTGTCGTGATTCGCTCATTCGTCTTGTGCCATGTTCAGTCTTCATCGTTTCTATGTCGCTCGTCTGTTCGGCAAGTTCATGTGGGGCCATAGGAATAGAAGTTGTTCGAAGATTATCATCGGCTACCAGAGATGCTCCCTCGGGTAAAGAGTTGGCGTTGATATATGCATCCTTCGCAAGTACCATGTGGCCTGGCGCAACGGTCTCCTGCGAGGGTGTGACAGGTCGCTGTGTATACACTGGTGGGAAATCAGCGCTGGCTTGCGAACTCCTGCGCTTCTTCCGAGGTGGTTCACCATCTGTATCCGATGTCCGTGATTGGGCCACGGGAATATCATCAAAAGGGATCTCCCGGTGTACCCCGGATGGTGTACGAAGAACGGATGGAGAGGGTGACTGATCTTGAGTTGACTGGAAAGTAGTGGGCAGAGCAGACGCACGCTCAATAACAGGACTCCTGCTCAGCCGTGGGCTGCCGTCCGTCCCAGACAAGCCCGGTCCATCTAGCTCTCCGCTCAATCTCCTTCTCTCCTCTGTAGCAGCTTGGACGAGAGCCTCCAAACCTCCCAACCCGCCGCCCAAGCGTGTGGATGGAGATGGGTTGTTCAGAATGCTTGGTAAGGAGAGTGCATTTGAGCCTCGAGTCGCAGGTTGCGACTCAAGACCCAGTGGTGAACCCTGGGACGACGAGGACGTACGCGATTCCGAGGTCGGAAGTAACGTAGACGGTGGGCTGCACATGCTAGGACTGGAGGTACCCGCTATCCCAGGACCGCGGAGCGAGGACCGGACAGGATCGTAATACGAGTGCGTGGCAGGATAGGAGGAAGGAGTAGGGGTAGCAGGTTGAATGTAGCTGATTGGTGAAGCGGTGACAGGGCGCGTCGAGAGGGTCGGCGAATGCGAGGGTCGGCGCTGCGGAGGTGGCAAACTATACACAGAGGATGGGGAATTAGGAGGGGAATGCGGTCGACTAGTGTAAGAGACACTGTGCGATGAAATTGCCGGGGATGGAGATGAATGCGCACTCCGAGAGGACGAAGGCCTCGTGAAAGCGTAGGACGCCGTGGAATGTGACTGGGGCGCCGGATTGTAAGGGTCGCGTACGCGAGCGTAAATTGGATGCTGTGGTGAGTCTACGTGAAGTGCATGTTGCCGACTGGGCACAGCACGATCATATTCGGGTGACCGACTCGGGCCACCTGCCGATCTCAAGCCTTCGCTCAAGTCTCCCTCCCAACTAGAAGTGGAACATGGGTGCGCGTCTGGTGCGTGAGTAGCGATATACCTGCCAGGTACGTCGCCTTGGACACGAGGCGAAGGTGTGTGTCGTCGAAGCTGAACAGGCTGCAGGGACAAGGGAACAACGTCACGGGTTGACACTCTCGTGCTTCTACCCGGGTGCTGGAACGAAAATGAGTTCGGCATAGGTGGGCTACCGGGTACATCGTTAAGGATTGTGGCTAACTGGCTGGGCAATGGACGAAGGGGTGGTGAGGGGACCACTGCTTGTTGCGGGACCGGATTCGGAGGAGAAGGGGGTTCATCGTCCGTGCACAAAAGATCGGAGATAGCAAGTCTGCGAGCAGCCATTCAATAAGGGCTGACCCAGACACACAGAGATGGAGGAAAGAACTGGGCGAGGATGGGCGCGCGCATTCACCCACCTGGAGGGCATCCCTTCGCAGAGACAGTCACGCCGGACTCACGGCTAACTTATCTGAGATAGTCACAGGTCCCAATCTCGTCGTGACCTGGTTGTGACTGGTCGTAATCTATTCGGACTTACCGGACGACCGTCGACGACGACAGCGTAGTACTGGCGTAGTGCTCATGACTCGGAGTCTGGCGTTCGTGAAGACTTGGGCATGCACGACCGCTGACGACACGAGGGACTCCGACGACATCATCGAATTGCCTCGCTTCACACGGAAATCTGGAAACAAACTGAGGATTGAAAAGACGAACCGCAGGCACGGACACCACTCAGGCAGACATCAAGGAGCACCATTGCAGATCTGCATGGTAGACATACCCTAAGGAGCAAATGTTTACATTGAGAGAAAATGGTTAAAATGTACAACGAGACATTGCGACGATGCCCATACAGTGGCCACGAAGAGCCAACTGTTAAAACGTGAAGTCTCATCAATAAAGCACGAACACGCCGCACCCAAGTCTCATCATTCACAGCCAATGGCTTTCTAAATCTCCAGCCCATTATGACGGTCTCGAGGTCCTCGACCCACTCCAGTCCTGCAAGGCGGGCGAATCATCGTCGAGATGCTTTTGTGAGCTGAGGAACAATGTTAGCAAGAAATACATAAGGCTCAAAAGGGATACAACCCACCTGTGTTTAAGCGTTGAGAAGAGCTCCTGTCTGGGAGCGACTCATGTAGGCCCGAGAGGAACTATACAGTGGCTGAGACTGGACCCGGGACAGCGCTCGTGGGGTCCTTATCCCGTACCCTAGCAAATTCCAAGGTGCTTTTTGCCCAGCGTCAGTTGATCACCCAAACGTCCGTACGCCGTCCAAGGACGCACTCTAGCTGAGAGACCGCAAAAGGGGTCCCATCGAGATGTCGGTGGCCACAAAAAACCCGTTCGCCCTTCTCGAAGGTCTGTCTTATATCGGCGGCTGTCATACCCTCATCCTGATTGATTCCTCTGTTCCATCCTTTACTGCGATCCGTATATCCATTATAACCCGATGAACCAGACGAGGACGCATCAAGGCCGTCCACTCCGGTGAACAAGCCAGCGCCGGCCAAGGATGCAGCTCCTGCTTCTCCTACTGCTCCTACGCGTGGAGCACAGAAAGGCCGTGGAGGATCTGGTTCGCGAGGGGGCCGGTACTACCAGAGAGGTGGCAAACCTGCGCCTCGGGAGAACCAGGAATTGACAGAAGAGGCTATTCCCGCAGAGGGAGAGGCATTCAAGAGGAAGTGTGAGTCAGTCCATACTACGTCGACCACAAATCTCATCAGCACGGTCCATGACTTTGTCTACCCTCAGCCGAACGCGGTCGCGGCAGAGGTCGTGGTGGTGACCGCGGCGGTCGCGGAGGCCGTGGCCGCCCCTTTGACAGACACAGCCAGACTGGCAAAACGTACGACCTCTTGCTGTTTCACCTAATATTCTGTGATCTGACAATGCAATATAAAGCGATTCCGAGAAGCAGATCAACCAGGGTTGGGGCGCTGAGGAGGGTACGGCTGAGCTCAAGGCAGAGGCGGCTGCCGAGGGCGACGCTGCGGCAGACGCGTTCAGCTCGCCCGCCGACAACAGTGGATGGGGCGCTACTACCGACGCGTTCAGCGCACCCGCCGACAATAGCGGATGGGGCGCTACTACCAACGTGGACGGCTGGGGTTCTGCCCCAACAGCGGAGGATACTCCCGCCCCTGAGGGTGAGAAACCCGAGGCTAGGAGAGGCCGCGATAGGGAGCCCGAGGAAGAGGACAATACCCTCACGCTGGATCAGTATCTGAAACAGCAGAAGGAGAAAGAGTTGGCCGCTGTGCCCAAGTTGGAGCCTAGGAAGGCCAACGAAGGCGATGACTCGATTTGGAAGGATGCGGTTGTCGTCAGCAAGAAAGACGAAGAAGAGACCGCTTATTTCGTCGGCAAGGTGTGTTGTACTTTCTTTAATACCGTAATTGTCGTCTGAGAAGCAATACGTCCTTCTTTAGAGCAAGTCGAACGCCACCAAGGCCCGTCCTAAGAAGGAGGAAAAGGTTTACATTGAAATTGAGGCACGCTTCGAGCGACCTTCGCGTGGTGGTCGTGGACGGGGTGGCGATCGGGGCGGCGATCGGGGCGACAGGGGTGGTCGCGGACGCGGCCGCGGTGGAGGAAGGGGCCGAGCCAACGGTAACGGTAACGGTGCCGCCGCCCCTGTCGTCGACGTCGACGACCAAACTGCCTTCCCCTCTCTCGCATGATCGCCTGCCTACGTTCAAGTGATCATAAAATCCCATGCAATCGCATTCATCGGATTCACTGGGTAAGTGTGCCAATACCAACTCGTTCTCACGGTCTCGTTCGCCATTTTTACATCTGCATACGAATCTGCGCCTCTCTTCATTGCCATCTGTTGTGTGTGTGCCCTGTTTTCTCTCCCGTCTCTTGTATCTATTTACGTGGTTGTGGTACACTGACGCAAACGTCTCAGCGTATATGAAGTCTATGACATGATGCTACCTTATGCTATCGTAACTAGTCTGTATCCGCGTGATCGCGTGCGCGAAATGCCAATGGTCTTTCTCATCTCAAAACCACCTTGGGACGGCTTAGCAATATTGAATGCATCAAGCCTGACAGTGCATATGTGCGCGGCCAAAAGGAAACGGGAGACCAGGGTGACCGGTAACGTTTCACTAGTAGCGAATGGTTGTATTTGCCGCGAGCTCGGGTCCGCACTGGCACGCAGCGCATGCGCGCGCAACGAGGTCCAGACGACGGTCAAACTGCTACTAGACCGTAGAACTCAAGTACTCATGATCGAGACCATCTACGTCGCGAGACATGGTAAGTGACTAGGACTCTCCGGATCGACTATGCTACAGCTCAGTGAGATTGAACGGCCCGTCCGAAATATAGGCTTCAGATTGAATTGGGTGACCTCTGAATGGTGGGTCTGCGTGGGTGTCCGGCTACTTTTCACGAGCAAAGAACGTTTACAAAAGTTCATGACCAGGAAATCTGTGACAGGTAAGAGGACAGGGACAAGACCACAGACGGTACATACCCACTGACGACAAGTATTGCCACTAGGACTCCCAAGAGACCCGCCTCTTGCTGCATTTGGTCTAACGCAATCACAGGAATTGGGCGACTACTTCTTGTCCATCCCCAAAGAAGAAAGACCTACTCTCATCCTGTCATCTCCATATTGTATGTCTCATGCTAATGAAGCTGGGTCATCTACTGATCGAAAGACTGCCGCCTACAGATCGGTGCCTGCAGACGTCTGTACCTGTGTCCAAGGCGCTGCACGTTCCGATCTTCGTAGAGCATGGTAGGCGCATGCAACTTGGTGGAATCTATGGCTTACCTTTCCCACTAGGTCTATCGGAGTGGTTTTCTCCTGTCGTACCCGGTACTGGGCTGCATCCTCGACCTACATCTGCCTCGGCATTGCGTTCATACTTTCTGGAAATTGATGACTCGTGGTCATCTATCTGGTACCCTTCAAGGAGAGGTGAAGACGTGGAGCAGTGCCATGACCGCTGCCATGATTTTCTGAACGCGCTCCTCCCGGAAATCGAACGCAGATACGACGACAAGCACAAGCGTATCTTGCTCGTTAGTCATGCAGCTACCATCATCGCCTTGGCGAGAGAACTAGTCGGAAATCGATCGCTTCCATTGAGAGTTGGATGCTGTACGATCTCAGAGTTCCACCCTAAACCAGGGCCCAGTGCAGACGTTGGAAGCTGGGGAGCCAAACGACTTGCTGATGGAAGCTTCCTGCATGATGGCGCCCAAAGGGACTGGGGTTTCGAAGATATTCAAGTCTCCAACGGAAAGGTCGGTCTGGTCGTGATCAGAATCTGGCCAATCATCTGAGTTGAACCGTAGGTCATCGAGGATCCCGGACAGCCCGGGACTGAGCGCGAGGTGGATGAGCCGGTAGGATTGCAATTGCCGAAAGGGACTTCCAAATTGTAGAGACGCTACGCGTGCGACCAAAGATTGTTTCAATCCTAGACGGTGTACAGATACAGACTGACACAGCTGCTCTTCAGAATGTAACGTATGCGCTCGCATAACTAACGCTGGAGTCCCTGATGGTCTGGCACTGGCTGCTTTGCTCGTAGCGCACCCACTGCAGGTGTGATACACGGCCCTCGCACTGCAAGGCCGTGAGTGCACCTAGCAGGACACCAATTGGATGCCTGCCACAAATAGTGTTCTTCGTCCGCCTCAAGTAATCCGTGAAATCCAGATGAGACTGATGAGGTGTTTGCGGCGGAATAGTCATGAGCTCCATAGCTTCGTGATCAAGGCCAGAGATCGACGCGTGAATGGGATGTGTACTTAGGGACGGCGGAGAAGTGGATAAACGTATGGCGGGTGTTGAGGTAGGAGGGGGCTTTGGATAGTAAAAAGTATACTGAAAGCGGGTACCCCTGACGTTCCCAGCAGGTCAATGAATATGGGGCAGTCGCGCTATGAACATACAACCCACCAATGGCAGAAGTCACTAGATATCACGCAGAATGTGTCTTCTCTGGAGAGATACGGTGCCAACAAGCTTCCGAACTTGACCTCTTTATGATAGTCAATGGCACCCACGAGTATCGGAACAATAGCTACGTCCAGCCTAAGATGTACTTCATCACCTGCTTTACTATGCCCTGACGGCATGAGTGTCAGGCACCCACCCTTCAAAGACTTTTCGCACGTATGGTAGATGCATCTCGATGCTGTGTTCATCTTCGTCGGTCTGAATGTTCATGTCCTGGAAATCGCCCGTCTCTCGTAATTCCTTTATCGCTGGGGAGATATAAGCAGAGTCGACTCCGAACTAGATGGGACTTACTTTCGAGGTCCAAAGGTAAATCACCCAGGGGTGTTGAGTACTTCTCACACCGCGATAAAGCACAGTCATCTAGGTAAACATGGTGAGAGGGACCCAGTATGAATACACGCTTGCTGAAATGTGCGATGTTAGACAGTTCTCACATGATTGATAGCCAATACTTACATCCCTGTCGTGTCGATGCTCTTGTAAGCCCAAGCCGCAGCACGACCAGAATATGAATATCCAGCATGTCTAAGGGATCTGGGCTCAATACTGTAAGGATTTATCCAGTGGCGAGAAATGCTCACGGAGCAATTACTGCTTTGCACCCTTTGACAGGAGGCGAGTACTCTTCGTTCGATTGAACATCCGCGAGGTTACTGCTCAACTCGGAGTTGAGATTACGTTCTTTGTCAATCTCTCAGAGGGTCACTCGGCATAGCCATAGCACGATGTCGTACCGTCCCCAACATACCAAGAATTCGCGTGGGTTGCACGCCTAGATTGATCAGCGAATACAAACATGATCTGCGGATCGGCATACCTTACGGACATTGAAGCAGAAAGTGTGGTGAGGAGGTGCAGCAGAGTCGAGCGAGCGGACAACGTCAGATATTGATAGTGGCAGCACGTGCAGTACCGATTACCAGTATCAGCACCTATACGAAATGGCAGTAAGCATGTACCTGCCATTGCCCACGCCTGCTAGAACACAAGGGAAGTACTATCCTGACACTCATACTGGCGGACGACGCAGCGTGACCTGCAGATCCTTTCAACTCATAAACTCTCACCATCCATACACCAAGTGACGATCGCAATGCATTTCCTAGCCTGAAGCATGTCGCATGGTGTTTATTGCGGCATATGGAGAAGAATACATGGCGGAATATGCAGAGTAATAGCGAGACAAACGTGACAACCTTTCACTCTTCCGAACGAAGACGTGCAGCTGGATTCGTCACCTTCACGCCCAGAACCTTGGCCCTGAAGGATACACGAAACCATGAGCAATGCTACAAGACGTTGTGCATGACAACACCTACCGCTCGAGAATTGCTGTGCGGTTACGGCTGCTCACGTTGTGAGCGATCTCCGCGGCGAAGCTTTTGTTATGCATGAGGAGGAGGTCGACTTCCCGGACATTGCTGACGAGGAACTTCTTCAGGCCATTAGGAAGGAGATGTCTCGTCTGACATGGAATTGTTGAGGTCGCAATAAGACAGCTACCGTTTCAAATCGCATACCTTCTTGTTGCTGCCATAACCAATCTAAACAACTCTTTAGTAGTTTGACCGAATCAGGAGATGGCTGCGTACCTTGGGCATTGGCAGTTGTCCCTTAAACCTCCGGCGCACTCGGTTGTCAATACCCTTGGGTTTCCGCCATGCCTCCTTCACACTCTTGTAGCGATCCGACTGGTGACGCCTGGACAGAGGTGAATATGGCCTTTAGTGCGTGAGCGAGAATAGTGACCCACTTGAAGACCTTCGTGCGCTTCTTGACAATGGGAACCTTGACCATGGTGTCTGACAAAGAGGAAGTCAACAAATGAAAAGCAGTCGATTCAAGCGCAAAGATTATAGGAATCCGCGATGCACACAGCAAGGTCCATCCGAGGTGTACTCAACCCATCCACCCAAATCCAACAACCACCCAGTGTGATATAGGTATCAATTTGCTCGCATTGACTTGCGACAGCACGATAGACGGTATATTGTACAAATACTCACATTTTTTGGGGGCTTGAGGACGACGGCAATGTTCTGTATGTGTTCAGTAGCGCGACACGCCACCGAACGGGCGCTATAGTGTACATCACGTGGGAGGACTCTGCCAGTTTCGTTCCCAGGCTCCCAGCTGCAGAGTACTGATTTGGCATTACTATCATGTACAGTACTTAAATACTCCCGCCGTAACACTTAGGCCGAAAGGCCCGGAAATGCGACACAAAATCCAGAGAGGGCCTTCGTGAGGAGTATGTACTGTAAGCTAACACGAACGCTTCACTCCTGTATCTGTGAGTCACAACGGTAGTGGGCTCATTTGAGTCACCATCAATCATCTACCTCATGCTGTCCATTGAGCCTATGAATTAGGGTGGATTATGAGCACACTGAGGTACGACTCGGAAGGATCATTTGGTTGTGGTATCGTGTTCGTTATCTGTATGGCTTAGGAAATGTCAGACGGTACTTACACGCCGGCACTCCTGAGTTAGAAGATTGCCCTGATTGAAGTGGTAGCAGGTCGGACGATCACCATGTGGACTGATAAGTGAGTGCGGAGCGTCGAGCCTGTGTGTATGACAACCTGACCATGACCCGATACCCGGTTCCACGACGACACGTCCAGCGCGAGGACGTGGACGGGGACGGGGACTCGAGTAGCGACTCCGATGTCGACCACCTCTGGATCGGTCGTGGCGAGCGCCACTGCGGTGGGCCACGCACGTGGGCAATCCCTTTGAACCCGTCTATCCGCTCGGCTCGGTCCAGCTCAGCCCCACCAGCTTTCACGACCACAAAACACTCCTTACTTGTCGACACCCTGGACGGCGGAATTCAGGGAGAGATGCTTGCCACGGCCGCGACTATCGATCACTCCTTCGACGACGACGAATGGTTCCCACCACCTCCCAGTCAACGACTGTACCGTGCTGCCTCTGTGGGAAACAGCTGGGGAGTCACATCCTTTGGACGGGGCTTCGACTGGAACGACGAGGACGATGATGGGCATCGTCCTCCAGTAGTCGAGCACTCTGCAAGATCACTCGTCGAGCCTCCTCTGCTTGCCCGAGATTCTACTCTGACCCCCGGCAAGGCTCGTGCATCACGGGTTAATCAGCATGGTCCCTCAAAACAGGGTACGTTAGGGGTGCAGACCCCTCTGACCGCCCCTGCGCACTTCGCAGACAACCTCAGCAGCTACCCAATATCGACCTCTCCATTGGCGCAGTCTCCCAATGTCTCTCGTCCGTCTTCTCCCCGACCAAACTCTCGCACTGATTCCCCGGCGCCCATCTCTACCGGGTTGGCACATCCGCCACTGTCACGTACACCTACGTCGCCTCGAATAGGCGGGCCTTCCCGTCCTCGGCGTCGATCTTCCCAACAGCGCGTATCGCTTGTCGCAGGACGTGTCTTGATCGTACCGTCCCAACCCCCCTCACCACCACCAGCAGTTCCCCAGACGCTCGTGCGGACAAACAGCGCAACTAGTTTCCTCAGTGTAGCTGCTAGTACTGGGCCGCCCACCCCTAATTCGGAGGTTGACGAACTCAATGAGCGCAGCATATCCGAGTTCGTGATAGAACGCGAGATAGGCCGAGGCGCGTATGGATTGGTAAAGAGAGCAAGGGAAATGAATAGCGACGGAACTCTTGGGGTGAGTGATAGAACTTTTGTATCCACAGCTTGTTCACCCTCTCCTGTACTCGCAGCCTCCACTAGTCATAAAACAGATCATCAAGTCGCGCATCTTGGCTGACTGTTGGAAGAGGCATCCCAAGTTTGGGACTATCCCCATCGAAATCTACGTTATGTCTGCTATCTCCGCCACTCTTTATGTTCTACCTCCAAGGCGACCCTGGGATCCTTCACGTATGCAGTCGCAGGCAGACGACAGCTGGGTGGAGGGTAAAGTCGTCAACGGCCATCCTAACATCTGTCCTCTTCTCGATTTCTTCGAAGACCAACATTACTACTACTTAGTCCTACCTTCGACGACACCGGAGCCCAAGGAAGGAGAGCCGGCGCCACCGTCAGACCTCTTTGACCTCGTAGAGAGCTATCCCCGGGGACTGCCTCCAGATTCGATTAGGTCTTATCTTGGGCAGATTGCGGATGCCATGGTCTTCCTGCACTCCAAGGGTATCGGTAGGTGGGCTACAATTCTGGTTTCGTCACCTGATTCATTACTTGTCAATAGTGCATCGAGATATCAAGGACGAGAACGTAGTCCTAGGTCCTGCGGGCAAATGTGTCCTGATCGATTTCGGCAGTTCCGGTCTCGTGAAGAAGAATGGGTGGGATACATTCAGTGGGACGTATGTGCACCATCTCGTTTATTCTATCTATCGGATCTAATAGCCATCGTAGGCTTGACTATGCTGGACCCGAGATTCTTCGAGGCGAACGATACTTCGGGAAGGAGCAAGACGTATGGGCATTTGGCGTCGTGGCATATGTTATGCTTGTCGGAGAATGTCCATTCACCACCGCGGCTGAAGCTCAAGAAGGCCTAGAGTCTCCCTTCTCAAATGCCTCGATAGCCCTGGACGAACGTTGTGCTGAGGGCAAAGAAGGCGAAGGAGAAGAGTCAGATGGCGGTGGTGCCCTAGGAGATGCTGCCGCGTTAGTCCGTGTTTGCCTGCAGGTCGATGTTTCGGCGCGTCCGACGTTCCAGCGGATCTTACAAAGTCGTTTCCTGAGTGGACGGGGAGGGTGGGGCACTGTTGATTGAGATTGTCCAAGCGATTGAGGAAGCTACCCGCGTGTCTTGTGCGTGCAGTACTTTGCAGGACGTCAGGCGCCAGAGAACGCTAACCTGCTCACTCGCCCGGCTTGCAGGTACGTTATCTGATGCCTTGTGGCAGCGAAGAGACCTCGAGTGGAGGTCATACTCCCGCTGTTGTCTTCGATCTGTGTGAATTAGTTTCCCGAGCTTTGCTGCACGTCCTAACTTATGTACTTACAGTCATCATCTAGCCTGTGCTATACATTGTTCCATCGTTTATCTGTGACTCGGAGTAGCATGATGTCTTCATAATCGCGCCCACTGTCGTTCTAGGATGTAGTACATTAGCCTATCCATGCCTTAGAGTACACGTAAAAGACTAAATTTCAGGCTATGAGACGCTCCGTGGGATGTCGAAAGACGAAGTCGTGCTCAGTGGCGGCGGGCGTTGAGCCTGGCGGAGGATGCGGCCGGGGCAGCGACACCGATCCGGCCGGAGCTGGGCAGTGGGGAGCCAGTGCAATCTGTACCAATCTGATCACGCATCGATCGCTAAATTTTCGAGGCCGTGCGGCTACATAAGCAACAAGACCAGATCAACCACTGGTTTCCTCTTACCCTCATCTCCCCCTTCCCATCTTTCTCTACCCTCCTCCACCCTCGTTACGCTCTAAGTGAGTTTACAGTGCTTTCCCATTTGCATTTTCCTCCATCTCCTTCCGAACTTGGGCTTGTGGAAGGAACGATGCAGCTGCGATAAGGCAGGGAAAAATCATACAGACCGATTTCCAGCTCCCGCCGAGCAGCTGCACATCATAACTTCTGTTTAAACAGCCATCGCATTGTATGCTGACGTCTCTTGCAGGTATAAAAAATGGGAAAGGATAAGTCCCACGTTAACGTCGTCGGTAAGTGCTGCTGCTTGGGCTAACAATATGCGATCGAAACGATATTTGGCAACGTGCAGTTATCGGCCATGTCGATTCTGGCAAGTCCACTACCACTGGTCACTTGATCTACAAGTGCGGTGGTATCGACAGGCGTACCATCGAGAAGTTTGAGAAGGAGGCTGCAGAGTTGGGGAAGGGCTCCTTCAAATATGGTGAGTATTGTTGGAATACGGTATGAGTATCATCCAGATACTGATCACGATTATATTAGCATGGGTGCTCGACAAGCTCAAGGCTGAGCGTGAGCGTGGTATCACGATTGACATTGCGCTCTGGAAGTTCGAGACTCCTAAATACGTGGTCACTGTAAGTCCATACCTACTCGCTCCGACGATCTCTTTCGATGGAGTTTTCACCGCCCGTACTCAGGTCATTGATGCCCCTGGTCACCGTGACTTCATTAAGAACATGATCACCGGTACCTCCCAGGCCGACTGCGCTATTCTCATTATCGCTGCCGGTACTGGTGAGTTCGAGGCTGGTATCTCCAAGGACGGTCAAACTCGCGAGCACGCACTCCTCGCTTTTACTCTTGGTGTCAGGCAGCTCATTGTTGCTATTAACAAGATGGACACTACCAAGGTCAGTGGTATCAGGGCCAGGGTGTGTAACGTTTAGCTTATACTCCATGTAGTGGAGTGAGGACCGTTTCAACGAAATCGTCAAGGAGACGTCGACCTTCATCAAGAAGGTTGGCTACAACCCGAAGGCTGTCGCATTCGTCCCGATCTCCGGCTGGCATGGTGACAACATGTTGGAGGAGTCCAGCAAGTAGGTGTTGCATCGTCATGCCCACTGCATTTACTGATTGTATGCGTCTTATTAAGCATGACATGGTACAAGGGCTGGTCGAGGGAGACCAAGGCTGGTGTCGTCAAGGGGAAGACTCTCTTGGATGCCATCGATGCTATTGAACCCCCAGTCCGTCCTTCCGACAAGCCTCTCCGTCTGCCCCTCCAGGATGTCTACAAGATCGGTGGTATCGGTACTGTGCCAGTCGGTCGTGTTGAGACTGGTATCATCAAGGCCGGCATGGTTGTCACTTTCGCTCCGACGAATGTGACCACCGAAGTCAAGTCGGTTGAAATGCACCACGAGCAGCTTGAGCAAGGTGTGCCCGGTGACAACGTCGGTTTCAACGTCAAGTGAGCAATTGCACCGTTAATGTCCGCAATTTAGCATCTGACTCTATATCAGGAACGTGTCCGTCAAGGACATTCGTCGTGGAAACGTCGCGTCCGACTCCAAGAACGACCCTGCGAAGGAGGCTGCTTCCTTCAACGCGCAGGTCATCATCCTCAACCACCCGGGTCAGATTGGTGCTGGCTACGCACCTGTGCTCGACTGCCACACTGCCCACATTGCCTGCAAGTTCGCCGAGCTGATTGAGAAGATCGACCGACGGACGGGTAAGTCGCTGGAGGCGAGCCCCAAGTTCGTCAAGTCGGGTGATGCTTGCATCGCCAAGCTCGTGCCAAGCAAGCCGATGTGTGTGGAGTCATACAACGAGTACCCACCTCTCGGTCGCTTCGCTGTTCGTGACATGAGACAGACGGTGGCTGTCGGTATCATCAAGTCCGTCGACAAGACCGACAAGTCTGGAGGCAAGGGTGAGTTGTGCCATTTTGTCTGCATCTCACGAACTGGTTCGACGTTGTGTTCCAGTGACCAAGTCCGCGGAGAAGGCTAGCAAGAAGAAGTAAACTGTATAGAATACGCTTTCTTTTCTCGGTTTATTTTCACTTGTTTCGTTCCTCTCCTTGCATGGTATCGGTAGCTCACGCAAACTGTGCTTGTCTCATCATTTGTTGTATTCACGATGACGAAGTACACCGGGGAGTGCTCCCCCGAATGTTCAGTAATGTTGTGCGATGCTGTCGCGAATAAAGTGGCACCGTTTGTATCGCTAGTATAATGCTTGTGTGAGATCGATAAATTGATCTGCTCATGGATTATGTGCACATTTATTTCCGAATGCTCGTTTGGGTTCAGCACACATGTTCAATCTTTTCCCCGCTGCTCTCCTTAGGGCCAAGGTCCCTGCCAACCGTGCGCTCGAAGACTTCCATCATAACGCCAAATAATGCACGAGTGAGCGCAGCGTCCCATCGATCTTTCGAGGATTGGTCGCGAATAAATGCATGCTGTGCTTGCACCTCGAAGAACTGACATTCACGGTCAGAAGTGATCGTCTAAATAGTCCACGAAGGGCTTACCGAGACCGTCACATTAGCATCCTCTAGAGTCTTGCGTACCAAGTCTCGACCGGCGCGAGGTACATGTGTGTCCTACTCGTGATGAGACTGGTTCGAGCATAGGTCTAAGTTCAAATCGAGGATACGCACTTGTTTTCCAAAAATCATCTGCACGACGATGTTAGCGACTGCACATAACGTAGAAGGGTGGGATATACCACGAGCTCGCCCTTGCCTGTGAGGTCGCCGTTGCGAACGCGGACGAGTGAGTCATCGTTCTTGCCTTTGCCGAGCGACGCGCTGTGGATGTCAGTCGCGAACCAGCAAACGGACGCGAGGATGCGAGCGTCGAAGGCCGCCTATATGCGTGTTATCAACAAGGCTAGGTGAAAGAAGGGCAGTATTCGAAGGCGTGCTTACTCTGAATGCCTACATCGCACGGGATCGTAAGGACGACCGCGGTCAGGCTCGAACGCGACGCACCAAATGACCACCGAGGCACATGCCAGTAGCTGGAGGCACAGGAGTATCGTCAGTACACGAAGTGAACATTGTGATGTGTGTGAGCCGACCGGCTATGCGTCCGTTGCAGTTTGACAGCGAACAGAGGAGATCGACCGAGAGGGTAGCGTCCTGGTTATCATGTGAACCATGCGTTCATTACTGAGGGAGAGAGTGGGCGTTACCTCGTCATAGGCAGCCAACTCTTTCTCGATCTGTGGCGAATGTCATGTCGCGAAAACAGTCAGTGCCTGGGCGGCGTGCCTTGTATTTGTTACCCCTATCGGTACCTACAGATAGATGAGAATGCGTTGTTGAAGTGCAGGAGCTAGATCCGTGCCTTCGGTGTCGTACGGAATTGGTTCGGGGCCCTCAAACTCATGGAACGAGGACGGACAGGCTATGTAGTCAAGTCAAGTCGTGCGACCATATCACGCATCTACACTCACCTACTACATACCCCTGGCTCGCAATCTGACCTGCGAACCGCTCTACGGGCCCAGTCACTTGGTAGATCTCACTGTGATTGGGTGCAACCGTCTACAGGTGACTCTGATAAGACGAGATCGCAAACCTGAAGACAACAACGCCTGCGAGCATTCATCAGCCCTTTGCATAACGTCGAAGGGTTATGAACGTACCTGGGAACTTGGCGTGAGGATATCCAGGAATGTGCGGCGAGATGACAAAAATCCTGATTTTGTTGCCGTTAGAGTCGAGCTTGGAAGGAACGTCATGGTAAGTTGTCTTGATCAACATATCTGAGGTGCGTCAGTGAGGTGGTTGACGGTGGCGAACGAGTTGGGTTGTTAGTGTGAGAGTGAGTGGCCGGAGAGCCGGGCCGCTGGTAGGAAGGATCGATCTCGATTGCGCAGATCTAAATCTAGGAACGTGGGAATTTCCCTCGACAAGCGAACGTGCGCAGACGTGCGCGCCTTTCCGCCTCTCTGCCACCTCCACAATATATTTTTTTGTCTGCTCTCTTTCCTTCTGACCGCCCCTCTCTTTTTTGTCCCAGGACCTGTTGCTCACGCGACCGTCATTTTTCCCATGGTCACCCCCGCTGCCAGGATCAGGCCTTACCAACCCTCGGATGACAAGGAAGTCCGCTTCATAGTTGGCAAGGCCGCTATGGAACCATTGGCAGTCGCAAACACGACAGGTGCCGTCTCTATCCCTAGTCACCTTGGACGCGTCTATTCATGTCCAAGGATGTAGTCTACAAACATCCCATCTCACTGGCCATATGGGTTGGCCTGTCCTGCATCTTCATCCAGTACATGCAATGGTGGCCACATCCAGACCATGGCATTCTTGGATACCTTCTACCTCTTCCAGGATTTGCATCTATGGCTGTGCCGTTGATGTTCATTGTCGATTGGTATGCAACCCACTGTATCCTATCGTCCCAGTGTTTGAAGAATACGTGTGCCTGTAGGATCAACAGGCAGCCAATCGAAGAAGCAACGACTGCCATCTTACACCGTCAGGACCTCATTGATATTGGCTCTTACTATTCCCGCTCTCCCTCGTCCGGTCTGTGGATACTCGAATACGGCAACAAGTCAATCGGCCTCATTGCGCTCGATGCTTCACTCGACTCGACTTCTACCGCATCCATTACCGCCGCACAGTCGTTCAAGAAGCGCGGCAAGAAGGTCGAGTTTCCCAAAGGGACGAGCTATACGGCCGTCATCCGGCACTTCTATGTCGACGAGCCCTATCGCAAGATAGGCATCCAACACGACTTGCTGAACTTCGCGCTGAAGCACGCGATGGAAAGCGACGCGGCCGTGCAGGAGGTCAAGTGCGATGATACACCTCTAAGGAAATACGTGAGCGTTGCCCTGAAGAAGGTGGGATTCGAACTCGAGTGGAAGGGAGAGAAGATTGGGATCCTGAGGTGGCAGACTTGCATACGTGCATTGAGCAGGAAGAACTGGAAGCCCCTTGCGTAGAGGTACTGTTCGTGTTCGCGTTGTCTGACTATTTGTACAACCCTCATCACTGCTCAATGGCACATTGTCGTTTCCTATGGATCACCAATGCAAGACGGTTGATCTCACGAGCTGAGGAACTTCGCAATGCTCTCTGCGACTTGTTCCCAGTCGCCACCCCGCACTGTGAAGTCATGCCCTGCGCCTTGAATCGTGACTAGTTGCGCGCTTGGAATGCGTTTGTTGATTTCGAGCGCGTCGGCGTAAGCAACAAGCGCATCGTGAGTGCCCTGAGCGCGGCAGCATGTTCGTCATTCAAGCAGATTACGGAAGGGAGCTTTGCAGAACGTACGTGAATAATAAGCACTTCCACCTGCTTGCCGTTGGCTGCCGTCGTGCTGGCGATCTTGTCGAAGGCCCAGAGCAGACCATGGATCGGTCCTCCGTGCAAGCACGAGTACACGCCATCGGCGTAGCCGGGAAGGAGATCGTGTTGTAGTTTAATCAACTGTCATGGCCCTCAATACCTCGGGCACGGACTGACGGTCAAACTGCGCACCTCCTGAAATTGCGGGATCGGACTATCCACGGACTGCGGCTGGTGACCAAAAGGTAATGTCAGTGATCGACGGAGTGATTGACGGCAATCTCAGGAGCATACCTTGCCATCTGGACCTAGAGGCGGCTCGGGGGGCGGATCGCCTTGCTGCAGAACGTGTAAGTGGACGTCAGGCAACCGGGCCTATGGAGCTCACCTCATGTACCCCCGCGGACGCCATAAAGATGACCTTGCCTGAGACGAGATGGGGCAGCGTCGCGGTGAGCGCGGCCGTTATCCCGCCGCCCTATGAGTGGAACACCTGAGTTGTCAGCTAGTCGGCGGTACTGTCGGCCCACCATAGAGAACCCCGCGATGTGAGCATGCTCCCACTTGAGGTACTGCAGGAGCAGTGCGAGCTGGGTCACGAAGAGGTTGGCGTGGTAGGCCGTCTTGGGGGCATCAGTGTAACCTTTGCCACACAGGTCTGGAAGGTGGATTTCAGTAATACATGTTCATCCCGATTCGAGCAGCGCGTGCCGCGTACGTACCGTAAAGCAAGACTCGAAAGCCCCGCTCGACGAGGTAGGGCGCGATGAACGTCCAGGTGGGGCTTGGCATCGATAGGCCGTGGACCAGAACGACCTGCGCACACGCTCCTCAGACCGAGATAAGCGTATCTTGCCCCCTTGACGCGCACCTTCGTGCCATTCTCTGGCCCCAAGAGCCAATAGCGCGTCCGGCCATAGGGGAGCTGGACGTACCCACCTACGCATTTGGCGCATCAGCAGAGGTCAATGTGTGGAGAGGGCTGATCATGCCATTCGGGTAGTAATCCTCCGGGTAGATCTCTCGTATCCTGGAGTCCGGCGGTAACGCTGCGATGGAGTGATGGACAGGATACGGATGCTATGCACATAATCAGTGATAGCGGACCGCAGACAGTGACCCGCTCACGACGCTGTCCGACATCGTTATGGATGTTCAACACCGATGCGCGAGGCAGCCGCGAAGACGAGCAAGGCTGGTTCAGGAATCAGCGGAGGCCCGTCCCGGCGACTTTCGGCCCTCGAGTCAGCCTGAGGGCATCGTGGGTGTTCAGTACACGCCGCATCCTGTTATAGAACACATGGCAAAGGTCTCAAGCTTCCAGAACAGAATTTTCAGTGAACCCGCAGCGCATGTTATCGACGAGGGTCAGCGATCGGCCGGTCGATCTTTTATACACCATCGCGTAGGCTATCCCTGACACCCTTGAGCATCGCTGAGTTTGCCACGCAGTGAAATACAGACAACATTCCTAAGGTGCTGAGGCATGACACAAGCAGTCATACACCACCCATTTCCACGTCCCCATCCGGCGCCGCGCCTGGAATATCCCCATCTGCGTTAGCTAGTAACGCCTCCGCTGCCTTCCGGATATTGGAAATCTTCTCTCGCATCACGCGGATGGATTCTGGGAAGAGATCTTCAGGAGAGTACGGCCCTTCTGATTCCACAGTGACTACGAGATAAACAGGGTCAGCAAGGCTCCGAAGAGCCGGACAAAGCGACTGAGGGTTGGGATGCTCACATATGAACCAATCTCGAATTCTCTTGAGTTCCACGCATCCTTCGAACTCTTTATGCCGGAGGACCTCCCGGGACATGCTCTCCTTCCTCATGTTCCGCTCGTCGATCGATACTTGACCATTCCGGCCCACCTGTACGACGCCCGGGCTGAAGCATTTTGCGAACTTCTGAGCAAGATGTGACGGGACAGGTTTTGAAGGGTTCAGGATGATCAGTGGATGGATGCGGTAGGTTGCGGTCGCTGCAGAAGTAGATTATTAGCAATGTCAGAGAAGGGGGCTCCAGGAGGACCAACCAACTGGGCTCCATTTCGCGTGTTCTTTCCCGATGCCTTTGATTGCGTGAAATACCATGTCAATCTCCTGGCCTGGCCGGAGTTTTGCCAAAACGATGTTCTGCAGGCTTCGGGTCAGCCCCGATAGGACAGTTAACCGAACGAACACCCACTTTGTTTGTTGGCGCAGGTTTGGGAACGCCCTCCACAAACCTGTCCACCTGCTCACCCTGTGGCTCCCACTCCAGATCTCCGCTAAGCACCTCCCCGTGTATGAGTTTACGGGGAGCGTCTTTTTCCCTCGGCGTGCTCGCGTCGACTTCGCAAGTCACTTTGAGTTTGAATACAACTGTATCCTGATCTGTGGGTGTGCCGCCGGGTGCACGGAAGCAGAACGCAGCCGGGTCAACGTTCAACGGGACGAGGCCGATGCGCTGTGCGAGGACTTCATCTTGGATAACTGATGTGTTGTTCCAGACATAAACGTTTTCTATGGCAAGTGTTGGAATCTACGACGAGGGTTAGACGCATGCCTGAGGGAGCAGGATACATGGTCTGTACCTCCGACATCATTATTCTCCTGAATGCGTTTGCAATCGACGCATCCACTCCGACCAGATCAAATTCTACGGATCGCTGTGACAGCCTCTTCACCTCCACTTTAAGACTCTGTTGACATGCATGGCCTCAGCAGAATCGCCTATTCCTTGATTCATTACGAGTCTCACTTGCTTGAACCTGTCCAAGTCCCACCTGTGGTCTTCTCCCGGATAGTGCCCGGGATATTCTGTGTTCGAGACATGCGAGACGTGCTCTGCGTGAACGCCGACGTGTCTGCGAGGGTTATAGACGGACTGGGGGAGCTTTGACGACGAGGCAGAGGAGGAGGCCATTTTCGGCTTTGGACACTCGAAAGCGAGATGTTTGCAAGAAGTCGGATCTGAGATCTGCTAGAGTCGATCGCGCTGTGTATGACCGCCATGCCGTCTCTTCTGTCCTCTGCGTTCACCCCAGCTCACGCTCGACATCAGCCGTTCGTGCTCCTGCAGAGCTCGACGGCCCAGTCATGTCTACCCGTCCTACGACATGCAGTCAGCGAGTCCATGAGCAAGGTCGAAGGCTGCACGCTGCTGTTTTGCCTGCTGTACCCGCCGTCGACTTTCGTTGACCAGAGTCAACTTGTCTCTGAACGCTTTCGCCTCCTCGATTGGACCGCGAACGTACCAGGCTACAGCGACGATGATTTTGATATCTTTACTGAGATGCGTAAAAGAATCGAGGATGGTGTGTACGTCGAGCCGTCATGCGAAACCGCATTTACAGTGTTGTAGTCACCCCAGGCTCATTGACTGTGATCATTGACTCGGCCGACACCTTATTTTCCGACCTGGGTTCACTCTCGAGAACTGAGCAGCTTCTCTCGCTCTTGCTTTCCCTGGTCAAATCGCGAAACGGTACATCTTTCGTAATCATGTAGAGCGATGGGCTGACGAGCAGTATGATACTAGGCCCCAGTCCCCCAAGTTGCCTCATCGTGCATGCCCTTGCGCCATCCCAACTTGGATCCATCCTCTCCCAAGCGCGATTTTCTTCTAGCCTCACGCATCTCGTTGCTCATCCGACTGCTTTGATCACACACATTGCCTCGGCTTACCTCACCCCGCCGCCACCCCTCTCCTCACCAGAGAAGTTCTGGCGCGTCTTCGTCCCTATTTCTGCAAGGAACGAAGAGAGCGAGAAGCTTGTTTATGGGTCCGACGGTGAGGGTAGTGGTGGTAGCGAGTTCGTAGTGGAGGTGCTCGTGAGAGGTGCAGATGGCGGCGGGAGGCGGAGAGGCGTTGATAGGGTGTTGGAGGGTTGGTCTGGCGATGCGCCATGTGATGTGACTAACATTGCAACATTGAAGAGTATGTTTACTAAGAAGAAGGTCGAGGAGGTGCGCGCGAAGTTGCTTGCGTCGGAGGCTTTCAGCTCATGGGTGTATCCTCTTAGATTGCACTTGATCCTACTCAGAACCTTTCCTTTAACCTCAATCTTACGGGTGAACAGCAGCGGTCTCGGGCTCAGGTGCCCCTGCCGTACGTACATGATGGTAATGTTTGTCACTTTCCGCGTGGGATCAGAAATCGGGCTGACCGCACTGGTAGGAAGCTCTGGAGAGAAAGCCGGTGTGCTTCCGCCCTCCGCGATTCTGTATGATCCAGACTCTGCGGATGATTTGGACGACGATGATCCAGACGAGGACTTGGACATCTAGTTGCAGGATATATACTTTGTTCCAGAAATAAAAGAGACCGTAATGATTTGGAGACACAGAACAATCGTTGTCGCGACAAGATGCCTCTCCCATCTTGGCGGCGTAACACGGTCTAAAACATTATTTATTGCTGGACTACAGTATGATTGATTATGATGGCATGAAGAGACAGTACGGTGCGATGCCATGCAACAAGACGAAGACAACAAACCCAATACACTCAATGACGCAGGGAGAAGCTGCTGAGGAGTTGGGATCTGGAGACAAACGAGAACGAATGCACGACCTCACAACAACATACCACGCTCGACCCCCATCCTCCGATTCAAGCTTTCGTCGAACTCGAGGCCCAACGCCCGTAAAAATCCCCTCTCCTCGTCTCTCTCCACTGATTCGCACGCAGGCGTATCGCCGTCTGAGCTAGCGGATGATCCGCCGAGTCCAGGACACTCTACGCAGCTCAGCTCAACGCGTTTTGTGACAGGAGAGCCGGTCTCGAAAGGCTCCCCAAGTCCAATAGACGGACGGGTGCCCTCACCCCCAAATGCACTTGTGTCGCTTAACGCGGGTTCAGATGACGCATCGGCGAATGAGTCATCGCAGGAGGATGTCCAGTCCATGCTGTTCGTACCTGTGATGCTCTCCATCGAAGGTGCGGTACCTGCGAAGCTCATACTATCCAGCTCCGACTCCGGCGCAGGATACTCCTCCAATCCGACCGTACCACCCGTGCTCTCGAATCCAAACTGCCCAAGCATAGGCGTCCTTGCCTGGTCACACCCGGTATCCACCCCATCAGACCGCACCGATGCTTGTCGTAACCGTTGTTCAGTTGGCAGCAAAGATGGAGCCAGGGACGAGCCTGCGAAGCCAAGACCTGGCGTCAGCATGTCGAAACGCACCCCAGCGTCGATGATCGTGCTGAACGTGTCCCCCCTCGCGCGGTGGGATGAACGCGAGTTCGAAGTATTTACAGGTGTCACAGTCACGTCCGTGCTGCCACTGCTGTCCGCCCGTTCGATATCGCTGTTTCGACGTCCGACGGATACAACCATGCTCCGAGCACGCATAGCGCGCTTTGAGATCGCAGACGAAAGCGAGAAGCGACGTGACGATTGGGTCGTACCATTGTCTGACTGCGTGGCATGCGGTGGCTCCTTGTCCCTGGACAGTTCTTGAGGGGACGCCATCTCGTCGGACATTTCCTCGAGGACGCTGCAGACGGGATCCTCAACTAGTGGCACCGCCATCCTAGGTGCCTCTACTTGATTGACGACGGGGCTGCTTTGTCCCCCTGCGTATATTCTCGGTTTCGGTTGGTGCAGGTTAATCCTCGGCCCACCCACATCCCCCACATCCCAATTCTCACATCGTTCCTTACCAACCGGCATGCTGATCGGCCTTGCCCGCACCCGAACCGCATTCTTGGAGGTGCTCGCCGCTGGTGCGTCTTCGCCGTTCTGCAACAGTGAGTTGTGCACTGGTCTTTGTGGTTGCGGGAAATCCCAGAATGACCGCTTTGGCGCACTTCTGCCGACGAACATGCTAACGGGCCTGGCCCTCTCCTTGCCTTTCTTCGAACCAACTGGGGCTTGTTTCAGCGAGGACTGACTCGACTTTGCATCGAGACCCGTAGCTGAGATCATGCTGACGGGCCTGACAGGCGTGTCATTACGCGCAGGTGCATCACACGTAGGAGACCGAGGAAAATCGGGTATCGGGGGATGTGGCACCATTGCGGTCTTCAGTACATCCATCCGCGATTTGGACAGTGCCGATGAAAGAGAGAAGCGGCGTGCTGGCTTTGGGCCGGCTGCCTTGTCGTATACCTTCGCCTGTAGTAAGGATTCTGTCGGAGCAGTCTGCATACGTGAGCGAGGGAGACGGATCTTAGATGTACGAGGACTACTGGCAGGGCGTTCATCCTTCTTGAATTGTATGGACGGGCTGCCCCGCATATGCTGAAGTGGTATCGATAGGAGTCCTTTGGGGCTCGCCTCCGGGTTGTCGATGGGCAAGAAAGAATCTCGCCTGAGCATAGCGGGAGAGGAGGATGGTGACTTCGACATCTGCAGAGGCAGGGACCGACGTGACGCACGCGCGTCACGAGCTGGGGTCTCTGGCACGGGAATTGGCCGCTCCTGAGATCGACCTCCAATGAGTAGACTCACAGAATCTCGATCAACGTAAGCTTACCGACTCGTACTCGACTTTCGTCACGGCCGTGCGCCTAGTTTTCTTCACTTCCAGTTCATTGGAGCCCTCTATACCAGCATCCATTGGGACCCTACTTCCTTTTCCACCGAAGAAGCTCCTCAAGCGTCCACCAAACTTGCGCATTCGCCCAAGTAACCTCACAGGGCCATCACCCCTAGCAACTGGTGCCGAGTACATATCACCGATTTGCTCGACTTCGACGCAACTACTGACGGTCTGCCTGCGATCGCGCGGGGTGATGCGACGAACAGGTGTATGTGGTAAGTGTAAGAGCGGCGCGCTCATTCTGCGAGCGCGCATCCGGATGGCTTCCTCGACAGCGGTGTTATTTGCTTCATCATACTCGTCGTAATTCTCAGTGTCCGCGCCCGGCGTGCTGGGGGGTCTGGTACCGTTGCCTGGGCATCCCGCGACAACGAGCGCGGAGCCAAGGTCTTCCCCGTGGAGGCACTTGCGTGGGGACGGATTCAACACGGGCTCCTTGATTCCTCCTTCCGTCGTGAGTGAATCAGACATAGCAGAATGCAACGAGGTGGGGAGCGAAAGGGAAGAGCCTGATGCGGCCGCAGCGAATGCGTCCAGGTCGTCTGCCATTAGCAAATACGGCGAACTAATGGGTGGCTGAGGATTCTGGATAGGGTCCACGTCGGCAGGGAGGACGGGGGAATCTGTGCCGACGCTGTGTGCAGATGGGGAGGACAAGGAAGGGGAAACCAGGTGGCGGATCTCCTGATGGATGTCAGAAACGTGTCCGTGGCTGCTGCTAGCGGGCACAGGGAAGAATGTTGTCGCCATGGCCTCAGAGGAAAGAAGAGCAGGGACACCTTCACCCTGAACAGGATAGGCCGCTGTGTAGGAGGTCTCCATTGACAAGAGCTGCGAGCACGGGCTGGGTAGCGAATTGGTGTTCGTACCCGGAGAGGACGTGACCGCGTCCCAGTCTAGGCTAATCCGGGTTAACGGGAGGGGCTCCGCGAAGTCTAGGATTGGGGCGCCGATATACGTAGGACGTCTGGAGATAAGAGGCGGGAGAAAATCTGCCGCATTAGAGCTTGATATAGTAGTATTGGCGTCGATCATGTCTATGGTGGTATCATGCATGAAAGAATCATCACTGTGGCGTGTCTGATCATGGAAGGAACGGTAAAAAGAGCCTTGTCGAGATACGACAGTATCTTTCGTGTCTTGCGAGCTCTCAGTGTGAGGAGAAATCCATAGTGGATCCTGAAGCGACTGGGGGGTAAGGATACCCTCGGAGTCCTTTAGTCACGACGAATGCATCACTATATGCGGTCAACTAGAGCGAGAGACGCGCTCACCGTCGCCTCAGTAAAGGTTGAATGTTGGGATATGCTGGCACTTAGAGGCATGTTGATTGATGCGGGACTAGACACCAGGAGGGGCTGGGAGTTCGTCTGCTCGCGCGCACATCCAACGAGAGCGTCGTCCTCGGAACCATGCATTTCCAGGGTTGAAGATATTTGAAAACCCCAACCCTCTTCAACGAGCCGTGTGGGATCTTCTTTTCCCTCTACGCATCGCGACCGAGAGCTGAGATCACGGAGCTCAGGGAGCTGAGGCGGCGCGTCATCGCTGTAGACGGGCAAGCGCTGATCGTCGTCTTGATCTGACGAGGAAGTGTTGGGCCAGGCGCCAGGAAAGAAGGGCGTCGACATCTTTCGACGCCAGCGCAGCGCTGGGGGCATCCTAGAGCGCGGAGAGCAGGGGCGGGGGCAAGGATGGTGGTCGTCGAGGCCAACGAAGCACGACCAGCGGGCGAGGCGGCGTGGCGAGTCGGGCCATGCCTGCGAGCGTGGTACCGTGACATAAGTGGCAGGGAAAATGAGCCGCGGAACTCTAGGGTACGAAGCACGACACCTGCCATTTTCGGCTTGTGGCAAGCCATTCCCGCGCGACAGTCGCTCCAGCCAGGGCCAGCAAGCTGCGTACACGTCAAAAGGTTGTCAGTCCACGACACAACAAAACCATTCACTATCAAATTCACAGGCGATTCACCGCAAAAGGCTACTCAGTTTATGTGCTGGCAAGGCGAACAATCAGTCGACGGATGGTAATTTATTAGACCAAACCAGGCTCAGCGTCAATGTCTATACCGACATCTATTCCACATCCTCTAGATGCGACCAATGCGAGTACTTCCAAGCTCGCTCACAGCTCGCCCTTGACCGCCTTGCTGACACTCTCCGAGAAATAGTCAACGTTGTGGGCATTCAATCCCGCCATCGAGATGCGACCATCCGCTGTCATGTAGATGTGCGCCTTCTGTGCCAATGCCTGCGTTTGAGGAGTCGTCAACCCAGTGAAGCTTCACAGACATCGTTAACTTCTTTCCGATAAAAACAACAAGTGCCCATAATTCCGCACCTGAACATGCCAATCTGGCTCTTGATGTGGCCCCACTCGCCAGGCGTCTTCAGAGCGACCAGGTTGTCATACAGACGGCCACGCATCGAGATGATACGCTCTGCCATTCCCTTCACTTCACCCTCCCATTCCCTGTACAGCTCCGGGGTATTCAAGATCGTGCTTGCGATCCGCGCGCCGTGAAGCGGGGGGTTTGAGTACATCGGGCGAATCAGGATCTTCAACTGACTCTCAATACGCTTCCTCTCGTTCTCGTCTGCACACGTGAGTGAGAACGCGCCAACACGCTCTCCGTACAAGCCCATGTTCTTCGCAAACGACTGCGAGAGCGCGACCTGGTGGCCTTCCGAGACAAAGTGCCGCACAGCGAAAGCGTCGCGGGTGGTATCTCCAGAGGCAAAGCCCTGGTAAGCCATGTCAAAGAAGGGGAAGAGTGACCTCTCCTTGATAATGCCAGAGAGCTCCTTCCATTGCTCAAGCGTGGGGTCAACACCAGTGGGGTTGTGAGCACACGCGTGCAACAGAACGAGGGAGTTCGCAGGTATGTTCTGGGCAACCGATAAGCACTTAGCCCCGCCTGCCTGAACGTCCTATCTGCGTACCTTGAGATCCTCCTTCATACCCTCGAAGTCAAGACCGACGGTCTTCTTGTCAAAATACCTGTACTGCTTGACCTCCAAACCGGAGTCACGGAACACGGGGGTATGGTTGCCCCATGAAGGGGTCGGGATGTAGATCGCCTTTGTGTGGGGAAAAAATCGCTGGAAGAAAGCACCGCCAATTCGCAACGCACCCGTTCCCGAGATGGACTGCACGACAGCGACCTGAGTGAACGCCAAGTCAGCACGTGCGTCCCGATGGATGATCTCCAGAGTCCCACACGCACTGCGTTGTTGGACAAGGCCTTGCTGTCTACACCGTAGGCGAGTTTGGCCGCAGCCTTGGTGAACTCGGGCAGGCCGCTGATGGGCAGATACTCTTTGTCCGGGTTGCTCGCCGTGAGGAACTCCTCGGCCTTCTTGACACTGCTGAGGACGTAGGGCTTGCCATTGCCGTCACGGTATGCACCGACACCCAAGTTGATTTTGCGAGGGTCCTGGTCGGCCTTGAAGGCTTCCGTTACACCTGCACTAGTGCGTGAGCATTATAGTCGCGGCTCGAATCCGGCAAAATGCGACGGGTGCAGAAGTGATCTCAATGGAGCTCGAGGTCTCGAAGTGGATCAGCGTGACGGTTGGACGATGTGCCCTGTGTAGTTCCCGTCGGCTGAATGGCACGGCGGCGATCCCAGGGTTCGTGCGATATGTACACGTCAGCAGAGAACACTCACCCAAAATTGGATCCGGGGGCCCAGCAGGGACGTTGGACCAGGTGGAGAGGGCGGCAGCAGCGCGCACCTGCCTGGGTGCGGCGCGGGCGAGAGGGCGGGCGATGGCCTGCATTTTGTCGTGAGGTGTCAGCAAGGAGACAGGAGGAAATGGTCGGGCAGACCCGCGTGTCGTTTCTGCCACTTGAAAAATGGCCGTCATTCACGGAGCTAGAGCGGCGACTTGCGGCGAGGCAGGTCTAGGGTTATGACTGCACCTAACCCTAGTACAGCATCTTCATCCATCGATCGTTTCTGTGTGACTCGCGACACACGTCTCGAGTGGCCTGGAGTCATTGACCTCCATATAAAATAGAATCAGTGAACTCAGAGTCGTATTAACCATGGCCGACACTGAGCCCACGCAACCGCCGTGAGTACCACCCCCTAAGTGCTGGTTAGTAGTAGGGCTGATTACTGTAAAGGGTAGACGAGGCTGGGGATGCGAAGGTACCGTCAAAGAGCGAGCTGAAGAAACGCGCAAAAGAGGCAGAGAAGGCCAAGAAGGCGGCGGAGAAAGCTGAAAGACAGGCCGAACTCGACGCTCAGAAAGCGGCTGCTGAAGTTGTACGCGTCTCCGTTTCTTGAGCCCATACAATCGTCACCATGTCACCGATCAATGTCTTCTGTGTAGGACTTCGCTGCGGAATACTATGGCGCGCTGCCGCTAAACCAGTCACAGACACGCTTGAGACGGGCTCGCGTGCAGATTGCGTCCCTCACCCCTGACATGGACGGCACGCAAGTCCTGCTTCGCGCTCGTGTCCAGACTTCCCGTGCCCAGGGCAGTAAGATGGTTTTCTTCAACTTCCGCCAGCGCACCGACTCCGTCCAGGCCCTACTCAGCGTCTCGCCAGAGAAGGTGAGCAAGCAGATGGCCAAGTGGGCCGCCGGCCTGTCCATGGAGAGTATCGTTCTCGTGGAGGGCACCGTGAAGAAGGCGCCGGAACTGATCAAGAGCGCGACAGTGGGAGACGTCGAGATTCACATTTCGCAGGTACGTGCCAGCGTTTTATATCGTGCACAGTTAGTGAAAGTCGTCCCAGATACATCTCGAGTCGGGCGTTGAGGGAGTACTTCCGTTCAGTGTGGAGGACGCTGCACGATCGGAGACTGAGATTGAAACAGCGGAGGATGTGCAATTCAAAAGGGTGCTACTTGACACTCGACTTAACAATCGTGTCGTTGATTTGCGGGTGAGCCGCGCTCTCCTCCTCGTCTCAACGTTCGCCTTATGTCCCTTCCACAGACAACGACAAACCAAGCTATATTCAAGCTTCAGCACGCGATTGGCGGTATATTCCGTGACTACCTTGAAAGCAGGGACTTCACCGAGATCCACAGCCCGAAACTGCAAGGTTCCGCGACCGAATCCGGAGCCTCGGTCTTCAAGGTCAGCTACTTCAAAGGTACGCCCTCTTTGTATGGCCTTCCCTTTCCAGGCTTTACACGTACCCTCGCAGGCAATGCTTATCTCGCCCAGTCTCCGCAACTCGCCAAACAAATGGCCATCGCTGCCGACTTCGAGCGTGTCTACGAGATCGGGCCTGTCTTCCGCGCCGAGGACTCTAACACGCACCGCCATCTGACGGAGTTCATCGGCCTCGATCTCGAGATGGCGATCGACGAGCACTACCACGAGGTCCTTGAGCTACTCGACGGGCTGTTCGTCCACATGTTCCAGAGTTTGAGGCAGAGATATGCGAAGGAGATTGAGACCGTGAGACGTCAATTCCCTGCTGAGGAGTTCAAGTGGAGGGAAGGCCCGGAAGGGACGCTCAAGCTAAGCTTCAAGGAAGCGGTGGATTTGCTGGTGGAGGACGGCGTGGACCGGGCTGCGCTGGACGACATCAAGTGAGTCTGCTGCAGATATATGCCCGCACACGATCCTGATCGCGCGTGGCATGCAGCACCGAGAATGAGAAGCGTCTAGGGCGGATCGTCCGTGCGAAGTACGACACTGACTATTTCATCGTCGACAAGTTCCCAATGGCGCTTCGACCTTTCTACACCATGCCTGACCCGTCCGACCCCACGCTCTCCAATTCGTACGACTTCTTCATGCGCGGTGAAGAGATTCTCTCTGGCGCGCAGCGTGTTCACGACCCCGCACTCCTCACCAAATTGATGCGCGAGAAAGGCGTGGACCCTGCGACAATGGGTCCTTACCTGGACGCATTCCGGTTGGGGTGCCCGCCCCATGGTGGAGGCGGTATCGGTCTCGAGCGGGTGCTCATGTTGTTCTTAAAGGTGAACAACATCCGGCGCGTGTCCCTGTTCCCGCGCGACCCCAAGCGATTGGAACCGTAGAGTTTGGGTGGTAGTCTAAGATGTTCACATGTACCAGCATTCCTGACTAGGCAGCAATGTAGCAGATAGAAACCTGAAAATGTATCCATGTTTATAAACCCACTGTCAGATTCCCAATCATACAAGGTCATATGAATTGTCAAGCATACTATCAAATGACCAGCTCTGCAAAACGCACGTGGTTTGCAGAACTGGCACTACTCCCTCGTACTCCACTGTTTTATTCTGTAAATAATTGAGGATTCTATTGAGACCATACTCTTTCATATACCAAGTGCGATCGAGCAGGGGAGATTACAATGGAGAGCAGTTCACAAAACATCGCCCATGAAGGGTTCTGCAAAGTATCGGCTAGGAGATCACAGCAGCAGTTGAAGGTATTTCATTAATCGGGCTTACGGAACTAGTGGGTGTGCACATGCACAATGTATTCATGCAACCCGATTTGCTTTGGGATGTTATGATTCCACTGCATGGCACATCTGCAAAATCAGAGCTTTCAGGCGTGACAAGACCAGCCACCCGCTCGTTCTATTTCAAACTCCGCCTGGCACCTGCTAAATTTCAATCGAGCGCGGTCGCTGCAAGGGATCAACAATGCCGTGATGCCGTGTCCGAATGCAGACCTGCCGGTGTGACCCGAGCGTGACGGCTTTGCAGAACTGGCTTCGTTTCAAGTCTCGTCGCCGGCACTGGTCCTGTACAAGCACAACACGCGAAAAAGATGCTGCTTTTTTGACAAGGAGGTATAAAAATGGTCTACACACAGGCCTGTCCAAGTCCGAGGGGGAGAAATTGAGTAGTTGGGCGATGCAGCTCGAAACACTGCAAACCTTTGCAGAACTGGTCATCTGATAGTACTGCATGCCCTCTTACAATCACATCCACCTTGAACATTCTGATTCTGATGTCAATTTCTCACGAAATCACATTAATTTATAGTATGTAAGTAAGAGGAGCAATGCAATGTACTTAACTTGTGACATAGGGTTAGGGTTAGCACAAGGAGCGAGCAAAAATAAAGACCCGCCCAGCCCGAGGGCCGAAGCGGGACAGGAAAATATTAGGACAGTGCATGAGCCGAAGCCCATACAAACCGCAGGTTCCCCCTGAGGACATGGTCGCCGTGCTATGAGAAGCCCCAACGACCAACACTCCCGGGACGTGAAGGGAAACATTCCATCAAGGTAAGTATGAGTTAAATGCATGCTCCGCGCACCTTTATGTACTCTGGCAGAATTGTGCACGGACCAATATGTTCAGGGCAGGTTCGACTTGTTGATCAGTAAAGTAAAATCCGGTTCCTGTGAAGTTGGTTGACAACCGAACGATTATCTTCGGTTATCTTAGGTCAGCTACGGTGACTATTAGGTTGTTAACGCCAATGTTACTTCTGATACCTGGTCAAACTAGCTCGCGGCTAGACGACTGTAGTACAGTATATCATTTGAATTGGTGACATCTACAGCGTCCGTGCGGCGACGAAAGCAATGGATGAAGGTGCGACAAATAGAACATTACAGGCAGTGTGAAGATGCTGCAAACACAGATGACAGATCAGATATTACAGTATGCACATCGACCACCAAGTCGTTGCTACATGCGCTCAACTCAGCTCCATAATATAATGATACAATAAGCAAACAAGAGACTGACCCCTAGGCACGGTCTCTCCAGAGTAGCCCCTATAGCCTACTATTACCGTCTCTCCCTCCTACTCCGATGTCGATCTGACCGAGAAGAGCTCATGCTGCCAACCATATTGGCTGGTATCGTCCCCCGCTCAAGAGCAGCCGCAATCATCTCGGCGGGTAGGTCAATATGCACACCTTCAGAGTATGCATATGCATCTAAAGGAGAGTATGCTGGTGGCGGCCGTTCTGGTACCACTGAACCACGAGAAGAGGCTGTAGCTGACGAGTTCGAAGACACCAACGCCTGTAGGCGAATGTCGCTCTGCGGGTCTGGGGTGGGTGGCTCAGGACTGAGCGGCGAATCGGGCGGCGGGTGTACGTGAATCGCAAGCTCGGAACCTGTACATGAAGAACGCGAACCCGTGCGCGGGTGAGCGAGGGTGAACGGCTGGGGACGAGGCACGTTGAACTGGTTCGCACCTGCTCGCGAGGGCGACCGCGACGTCGGTGAGGTGTCGGATCCTGACGTGTATTCGCCCTCGGCTACGGCAGACTCAGTGTTCGCACTTTGAGTTGGGGAAGGAGGGAAATTAGCGTTAGGAAGCTCGTGGAACGGCATATCAGTAGGCGATATGTACCTCCGCGATGTTGGGGCAGGGCCCTCCCCTCCGTTATCAATTTCCTCTTCGATGGGTGTAATAGGCGGAGGTGGTGTCTCAGGGGGTGTGGGAGAGGTTATTGGGCTGCTATGAAAAGACGAAGACCCAACCGGAGTGGCCGTGCTAAGCACACTCCGAGGTCGACGTGAACGATGAGATCGTCTTGACCGAGAAGAGCCAGGAGGTGGGGAAACGGGGGCCACGAGACCGCTCTGCACGGGTAGGATGTCTCCACCAGCAGCTAGAAGTAGACTTCCTCGTTCGCTGCCATATGGGGGCGGAGGGGCTAACGTGCCAACGCTAGGCGCTAAACCCCATTTCTTCACGTTTGCTTCAATGAAGACGAAGCCAGACTGTCCCAAGTTGACGTGAACGCTACAGGGACCATCCGCGCCAACGGTAGGGAACAAATTCCAGTTGTTCAGGCCCATGTAAGCATCCTCCATCTTGCGACCGTTCTTTGTGAAGAATACAGTGCCAGTTCGAGGCCTGTAGCCAACCCCCAGTACATCACCCTCCTTGAGTGGCATCCCACAGGTTTGTGCAGTGAAAGGATAGTTGTGGGACTTGTCACCGTTCGAATGATAAGCAACCGAGTATCGGCACAGCCCTGGGAGCCTGAACCATGGGTACGGCTTCGTTGCGAGACCAACAGCTACGTTCGTACTCTCTGGGAGATCGAACATCTTCACCTCCCAGTAGTACACCTCATTCAGCTTGGGGAGAGGTAAATTAGACTGCACCGAGGAAGCCGAAGATGGATCCGGGAGGAAGGTTATCTCCGTACGAGCATGTACGAGCATTGAATTCATCGCCTCGAAGTCAGGCTCGAACGACCATGCCGAGACTCCCTTCTCCTGAATGGAGAGGAATTGAGACAGTGTAATATCCGTCGGAAGAGAATTAGGCGGGTACTGTAGTTGGTACTCTGGAATTCAAGAAATTGAATAAGTAACATATTCAGCGATTAAGAGACGATCTGAGCGTACCCCTCGCACGCCCGTAAGACCTGTGTTCACCCTCAGAAGCAGTCTCAAGCCAGCGAGACTCCACACCCTCGAAACCACCCTCACCCTCGATGAGATCCTCACGGCTCATGTCGATAGGTCCGTCATGGTCGCGTAGCATGATACCGCGCCGGCGGCGGAGCAGGATAACACATAGCAGGAATATGAGGAGGAGGAAAAGGAACGTTGAGAGAACGATAAGAAGGGGGAGGAGAACGTAAAATGCGTCGCGAGAGCCGTTGCTTGGTGGGAACGAGTCGTTGTCGGGTATGTCGAGCCCATGCGGGTTGCTGACAGTAGCTCTGAGCGTATCGTGCAGGGTGTCGTAACCAACAGCGAGTACATCCGTAGCGTCATCCCAACGCCGGCGGGGAAGGCGTTCGACGCCCATATGTGCGCGAGAGAAGGATGTGAAAGCGGATAGGAAAGGCAGCGCAAGCACTGGTCAGAGTAAGAAGGCTGGGAGTGAAGTGGATTGAGCCGAGACGATGGGCCGCTGGTCGCACAGGCGAGGACTCGCGCGCCGGCCGGTGCGCTCCGGAGCCTCCGGAGGTCGCTTAGTCAGCGTGGGGGAGCGCTTGGGGAGCGCGGGCGCTCGTACCTGGCGACTTCTCTCGCAGCCACCGCTAACCTGTAGTCCTGTATGGCAAAGTCATGAACGTAAACCTCACCCCCACCACTTCTCCGAAGGTCAGACGGAAGGGCTCAGCACGACGTCCCAGAACTGTCTCCATTCTGCCGCCATTCACGCAGGAAACCCATGATAATGCTCTGTATGCAATCAGAGCCTACCTGAAGGGGCGGACGTCGTACGACTCGTTTCCTGTTAGCTACCGCCTCATTGTGCTAGATTCCAAGTTGGAAGTGCGGAAGGCCCTTACATGCCTTCTGTCCAATGGTATGTCCAGTCATCATGGCCATGAATCATCGTGTACAAGCATCTGCTCATCTAACCGTCGCCGCAGGCGTGGTATCCGCACCGTTATGGAACAGCGAAAAATCATGTTTCGCTGGGATGTTCACAGTCTCAGACATCATCCACCTCATCCAATACTACTACAGATTTTCTTCCTACGACACTGCCGAGCAGGATGTGGAAACCTTCCGTCTGGAGTCACTGCGAGGTAAGGCTTCTGTTACGTCTACTTCCTATCGGGGAACCCACCCACAACTGCTACCGCAGATATCGAGAAAAAGCTGGGAGTAGCGCCACCTCCCCTCCTTCGCGAAAAGCCCAATTCTTCGCTATATGATGCTGCGAGGCTCCTGATCCAGACCCACGCCCGCCGTGTCCCATTGTTGGACCATGACACGGAGACGGGACACGAGGTCATTGCGTCAATATTGACACAATATCGCCTCCTCAAGTTCATTTCCATCAACGTTCGTGTCGCCTTCCACTTCTAGCGCGAGACAACCGAGAGATGACATGTTCACCGCAGTGTCCGAAGGACATTCAGCTGTTGCATGTACCGTTGCGCAAGCTGAATATTGGAACATATGTCCACGACTCATCACCACCGACAGACGATGCACCACAAGGGTATAATCGTTTCCGCCCCATTGCCACCGCTACGATGTCGACGCTGGTTTTCGACGTTGTGCACATGTTCTCCGAGCGAGGTATTTCGGCAGTTCCGATCATTGATGAAGATGGTATTGTCGTGAATCTTTATGAGACGGTCGACGTTATTGTGTGTATTACGGACTCCCCTTTCCACTGTGCATTCATGTCTCATCACTTGCCTTAGGCTCTCGTCCGTAATGGGCAATATCAATCTCTGGACCTGACCATAGCTGAGGCTTTGAACCTCCGGCAACCGGATTTCCCTGGAGTTGTCATATGTACGGCTGCGGATTCGCTGGGAACCCTGATGCAGCTCATCAAGAAGAGGAGAGTCCATCGTCTGGTGGTTGTTGAGGGCGACGTGCGTTATTCACCTCGTCGCTTCAGTACTGTGCTCATGCTGTGAGGCTGTTACAGGAAGAGGAGAAGCGGGGAGGCCGGAAAGGCAGGCTACTCGGGATTATCACCCTCAGCGACGTTCTCCGATATATCATTGGCGAGCCCGCCATTGGCGAAACGCCAGAACCTGGATCTGGTCGAGTGTCTGTCTTTGAGCGGCGGTCTTCCCAAGACAGTATGCGGCCACCTTTCACACCTGGGAACCCCGCACCTCCAGAGGAGCCTTCAGAGCCTGAATCTGCGGGATTTACAGTGCCGACAGAGCAATCACCACTGGCAGAGAAGGTGACAGCACAAGTAGAGGAGCAGCCACCTGAGGGAAATGGTACACCTGAGGCGGCTGAGAGTGCTGAGAGTTGACGGTGGTTGTTCAGACGGATGCGTGTAGAATGTACGAATGTGTAGCCCTATCTAATGCCTTGCGCCCATGCATGGAGTAATATACCTTGTACGTTCGTCATCAATGTTGCTTGGATTTCATGGGTTCTAGAATGGCATCTTCGTTTCTTACCGCCGATGTATGACGGAAGTACGCCATATGCTGATGACTAGGTTACTTGCCACTGCACGACGAGAACGCTGGTGGTGTGGGCGTCTGTATCCGCGGCTCTCTCTCTGGCGCTTCCCAATAGGGCACACTCCCCGTTATAACTTACATAGCTCGTTGCCTCTCATGTCCGCAATCCAGGCTATCCATGTCCGCGGCTGGGAGGAGCGTCCGGAGCCTAAGACTCATGTCGTCTACCGCATCGAGATTCAAGCCTCTGTCCGCTCCTGGCAGATGTGGCGGCGCTACTCCGAGTTTGTTGACCTGCACACCGAGCTTACCAAGTCGACGAGAGCTGCTCCGCCTGAGGAGCTACCGCCTAAGCACCCCTTCTCGCTCTTCAAGCCAAAAAACCTCACGCAGCTCGAGGAGCGCCGTGCTGGACTCGAGCATTACCTTCGAGCCATCCTCAGTGCGAAGGATGATCGCTGGCGGGAGTCTTTCGCATTCCGTGACTTTCTCGGAGTGCCCGTGGGGAAGCAGGTCGGTCTTGATGGCTCCGGGCCTTCGCAGTTCACCTCGTCCTCCTGGCTTGACGAGCACACGGACCTGCAAGCACGAGTACGCGACGTCCGCGCGGACATCAACAGGCGTGATGCACTGTCCGACCGCGGCGACGTATCAGCCTCGCACCAGTCAAACGTACAGGCGAAGAAGAAGCTAGCGGGCATCCTGACGCGCGTCGGGTTGCTGGAGGACGGGCTCCGGACGTTAGCCATGAGTGGGATGAGCGAGGGTGAGCTGCAGCGGCGGACGGACATGGTCGCGAGATTGCGGGACGACTGCGAGAAGTTGGCGAAGATGGTCACGGTTGCTCGGTTGACCTCCCGCGGTATTGGATCGTCAGCAGAACGCAATCCTGCAGCACCAACGGACCGCGCGGCACTGTTGGACGCGCCAGCCTCCACGACATCACCGTCCTCATCTGGCTTCAGCAGACCCGTGCGCGTTTTTGGCGCCGCCGCGAAGCCCCAGGAGACGGAGCAGACACGACCACTAGACGACCACGGCTTGCTTCAGCTGCAGCAGACACAAGTGGAGCAACAGGATGAACAGCTAGCAGCCCTCACTACGATCCTACAACGGCAGAGGCATCTAGGCCTGGCAATACATAGCGAGATCGAGCAACAGAATGAGATGCTGGACGACCTGACAAATGAGGTAGACCAGGTTGGAGGGAAGCTAACATCTGCGAAGAGGCAGATGAATAGACTTGGCTAACATACATGCCTCTATTGGTCGGTGCTTGAAGGGAAGGAATCATATGGACATGGGATTTGTGTTCTAATACTCATGAGTGATCGTAAGGATAGTGTGTGCATTACAATAGTGCATACTAGGGTACTCCATTGTCTATCTCAGGCCTACAGTGTCACGATCCATCTGCGTCCGCTGGTTTTGCGAGGAACTTTCCAATTCCCTATTACCGGGTCAACGACTAATGTATCAGTAGACTTTGAATACGACATACCTCGAAACATCCAATCATGATACCGCATGCAGGCGCAATCTTGACTATTCGCGGTAATATCCCAGCATATAAAGCGCTCACGCCTTCATTCCGGACGATCTCCACCATCAGCGGGAATGTTGCTGTCTTCGCAGAATGCCCCTGCATCGACATCGCCTGGCGCCGTGTTTTCAGCACGTCGAACGGAGACGTCAGCAACGCAGATGTGGTTCCGCTTATTGCACCGCTCGCGAACGCAACCTGCGGCCCTGTCAACCCTTCACGTGCGAAAGCGGCCTTGCATGTCTCGTATCCTGCCCAATACAATCCGCTGAATGGCACATCGCGCCACAATGTCGGCCCTAGCCCACGGTAGAGATAATTGATACCATGTGCACGGGTAAGGCCATGCACGGATGTGAGGACAGAACGGAGAGTATGTGGGTTATCCGGAGAAAGCGGGGTTGATTGCAGATTGGTCCGAATGAGCTCGAGAGGGGACATGAAAGAAGAGACGAATGTTCGTGCGAGCATACCCGAGGTGAGAGGCACGACGGGGGCAGGGAGTAGGGGAGGTAGCGCGACATTCAGTAAGTGATCGTATGTGAGCATGTACACTGTGGAAGATGGTATTCCGATCACCCTGAGGTGATGAATGAGACATGAAACAAGAGAAATGTGAAGGTGAGACGGGCAGCGTGCTTACAGCGTTGTCCCAGCGCCCTTCCAAAGACCTGGAATACCCTCCGCGCGAACTACATGCCGGATGGCATCGAGAAAACCAGTCACTCTCTCTTGCCTCATGATCCCATGATCCCAGACACAAACAACTTCTCCTTCCAAAGCTGGAGCCAGTGAGGACATTCGCCGCACGCAGGGCACCTGGTTTGCTGCGGGCTGGCAGCACATACCTGCCGGTGGATTTGGGAAAAGGGGCTGAGGCGGGGAGGGTCGTTGCGTCTGCAACCGCGTCTTCACCACGTCGAACGGTGTCACTGCGAGGTCATCGTCAACAATGCATGTAAAGGTAGTCAACGTGGGACCTACTCGTGAGGGCAGTAAGCGTCGCCCCCGTCGCCGCGGCGACGATTTTTGCTTGGAACGGCTCCATGTCGAGCCTCGCAGGAAGGACTGACCGTCGACGGGAAGGCGAGGCTGGAGAGCAGCGAGAAAGATGCGAGGAGAGGATGAGCTATTTCAGTGGAAGGAACTAATCGTGCCGGACCGTAAGCGTCATCCAGACAGCCGAATCTCGTATCCATTTATCAGATACCACTTTGAGCCTTTTCCCCATCTAATCTTATCTGAGTCAGTCTGGGCGCCCAGCACGATCCATCCTTGTGCATTCAACTTTGTAACTACAGGGAATAGTCTAGATGGCCACTCATGCGCATGAGTAGCTCCCGAAACATAGATACAGGTTTATTAGACAGCAGTTTGCTCCATACCAGATTTTGTACTGTAATAATATTGCGGAGGCACAGCCCATAAGATGGGAGAATGGATATCGAATGAGCAGAATCACAAGGCACGGGGACAATGCTGAGAGGATACAGTGAAGGAGTGTGTAGATGCGTATAGCCGAGGAGTATGCAGAGCAGACAGTGGGACGAGCAACGAATGGTCGATTGAAGAGGTTAGAGCATGTCGACTAATCAGTCGGATGTGAAATACAGAAGACGGCTACGCTTTTGATGCGGGTATATGCAAGTTGATAGCTGCTCAGAAGGCCATGGGTGAGATGCGTCTGCCACCAATAGCCAACATGACATTACCTCTAAACCACGTCAAAGCATCCGATGTCGAAGGCGCCTCAAAGTACAATATAGCCTTGTTGTCCACTAAGCGCAGGGCTATATCAAATGGTCAGAATCATGCCGAATCCACGCAAGCCGAGAGGACGCACCATTGCCATGCACGATGCTTGCAGGCTGCGGTAGCGTCTGCATGCGCAATACCGCCCAAAGATCTACTGACGAGTTGGGGTCCTGCCCATCGGACGGATCTCGACATAAAACCAGCAGGTCGTTGCACAAAATGCCAACCAGGGACCGCGGAGTCAATTCGGGGGCCAGGCATTCTACCTGCACATCTGACGCATCTCCGTGAGAGTCAATAATCTCGAAAGATACGGTGGTTTTCCGGACGACCCGGGTGAGCTGCAGCCGACCGTCCATGATAAGACGACTAAACCATACGTGAGCCTTCTGTCAGGTTATAGATCGCACCTACATACCGATGCGGCTGCACCAGAGGACTGGGGAACTTGCCACGAATCCGCGACTGCCACTGAACAAGCCTCCGTCTTGACTCAGACTCGCGCTTACCCTCGTTCATGTTAGTCGCCAAAGATGATATCTCATCCAGCGCGTGCTGTAGAGGATCGTCTAGGTAATCATACATAGGAGGGCTGCTCCTGACAAGATCCTCTAGCTAAGCCAGATATCAGCAACGGCAATCTATGGAGAAACAGACGCCAATTACCAGTAGACGATAGCGCGGGATGCGCTGGACAGGGAGAAGGAGATACCCTTCTAGGTTGAGCTGTGAATGCCGAGGGCTCATGCGGCAACGCTTCAAGTATGCCTTTATTCGCTTCTTTTGGCCTGAAGACAGTGACGCCGTCGGGGAAGGGATATTGTCCACGACGGCTCCCGGGGCAGCGGCTGCCATTGTCGTCAAACCAAGACCAACGAGCTGGGCACTGCTTGATGAAGGAGATAGTGTCTGGCCTGCAAGTGTCCCCGGTCTATCTGAGGTCCACATTTTGATCCTGTGCACGGAGTTGTCGAAGTTGCTATGAGCAATATCAGCCGAGAGCCCCAGCAAGACACGATCATCGGCTTACTTGATGTATGTGGAGTACATCTTCATGAACGCCGCGTATGAGACGAACACCTGCGCAACCTTCGTGGCGACATCGAGCGACAAGTATCCATCAGCGTCCTTGAGCATCAAGTCTTCGGAAGGAATGAGGAGGGGAGCCGCCACACGCTCAAGAGCAGGCAGGAAGCTATCCTTGTGGAACACATGGAGGGCTTCTAGACCGCCGAAAACAACCTTGCGCTCCTGGGCAGGAACAACTGTTTCCTGCTTCTGGCTGACACCACTCAAGACATTGATCGGGGTAGCCGCAGGCGCAATATATATATCCACCAGTTCCTGAAGGCCCTTGACGTATGTCCGCTCAGTCCTGCACTACAAGTCAGCAAATGATCATTGGGATAATGCGTTACGCTACTCACTCGACGATCTCTCGGATGATTCTGCAACGCTTACCCCGGTCATCCTTGTATTTACGCTCCTCACCAGAACCGTTGCTGTCCGTGGTGGCGACACTGTTGGTCTGTGTGGTATAGGCGCTGCACAAGCCTATCCTTGAATCGACAGAACGCAGGCCTGCTGATGAATCCGGCCTAGAGGGCGGTCGGGAACTTGACGAGACGAGTGAAGGAACAGAGGTCTCGGACGGCACTCTGCCGTTCTCCACCATCGTTGGACGTCTCGAACGAGCACCACTCTGTGGTTCAACCGGTACAGGAAGCGGCGGCGCTTGAGAAAGGCTCAGGTCATGCATGTCTCGAAGGTATGCTATGACTGAGCGCAAAGCGCGTATACGGGCCTCCCGCTGTCGCTCCTCCTCTCGATGCTGAGACTGCTCCAGTGTATCTGTTGTCACAGCGACTGGACTCGATACCTCCAGGTTGTCCTCACCGTCGTTCGTCGCTGTTACTCCTCCAACGAAATTCGACGCAGCCGGGATGGGGATGGGGTGTACATCAATAGGCAGGAAACTCCTGCGCTTCGCACCGCGGGAAGTTGGCGTAGCCGCCAGAAGGTTGGGGGATGACGGAGAGGTCGGACTGAACTCTGACAGTCTTTGCGTGTCCAAGGTGGGTTTCTGGGGTACTCTCGGCGGAGGGTCATCCGGTGCTGGTTCTTGGGCTATGGTAGGCAGCGACTCTTCCGTCGGTAGGGGCGGTAGTGCGTGGTTGTTACTCAAGAGGGCGCCGGTTGTAGAGATCCTAACATTGATCTGCGGTATCAACCCAGGGTTCGTGGAGGCCGCCCTGCTCAGCGCCGGACGTGCGTTCGCCGTAGCTTGCCGACTCAGAGATGGCGGTAGTCGAGGTGAAGGTTCCGGCCTCATCTTTCCCATTGACATCTTTTTCAAGAATCCCCAGCGACGAGTTTTCTCCTCTTTTGGAGGCGATGGTAGATCGGCCAGCGCCTGACCCTCATCTCGAGGCCGAGGTGCCTCCGGATGTTTACTGGGCAGCGTTGCGCGCCTTGGCATTGGCATTGAAGGTAGTGCTGGAACCTCGCCGTCTTCGTCTTCCACAGGTGTGTTGTCCCAAAAGCTATTATCCTTAGTAATCCTCGTCCGAGCTGCATTCGGCGACGTTGAGCCCGACGCAACGCCCAAGCTCGCAAAGCGCTTTGGTACCACCTGGCTGTCACGCGGTAAGGACGCGGCGTTCAGTAAGTTCGAGCTTGAAGCGGAAGTTACGTATTCCGAGAGTGCGGCGCGTTGCGGAGTCGACGTCGCCGACTTCGAAGTGGGATCGGTAGTGTTTGACCGGTTCCTCCGCAACTCACCGGCGCTCTTCATTTTTCGCACCTCCTTCTCTCCGCCTCCCTCCACCTCCTGGCGCCCCTTAGACGACGGCGGTCGTGAAGATCCAGGAGAGGCCATGGCAGAACGGTTTGCCGCTCTAGTCTTTTCGTAGTACGTGCGATTGGGGGTTGTGCGTGTGCGAGACAGAGAAGGTGCGGGCACGTCTGAGGGTCCAGGGACTGGTGCAGTGATCGAGCGTGCCAGATGGGGCGCACGTGGGGCGGTGATAGTATCCTCGTCTTCCTGCGCAACCTGTTGGTTGTCACCATCAGGCCAGGGCAGGTCCAACACGTCTTCTGCATCGGTATCGGCATGAGTACTCGCGAGGCTGGCCGATTTGAGAGAAAACATGGGAGTAGATGGGGGGTAGAGAGGCGATGACGGTAGTTTCGTCAATAGAGGCTCCATAAGGGCTTTCCATGGACCTTGGAACGGGTTGTCGTCAACGAGCAGGGTCTCTAAAGCCGGCAACAGACAAAGCCAGCTGGGAAGAGCATGCAACTTGTTTCTTCGGAAGCTTAATGTATGAAGCCTGTCCAGGGCACTAAGCGAATCAGGCAGCGTGCTGATTCCCGTAGAGTCGATGATGAGGACCCTCAGGGACGTGAGTCTAGAGAGGAACTCGGGGAGGGCACGGATCGGATTAGAGGCAATGTTGAGCTCCTCCAGATTCGTGCAAGACGCAAGTGCAGGAGGCAGGGCGACAAGGAAGTTGGCAGAGATGTCAAGAGCGAGCAAGGTATTTGCAATAGGCGGCAGCGAGGTGTTCAAGAAGGAAGGCACACTGTTCGGGGTGGTTGATGAGCCAATCAGTAAGTGCGTTGTACCTGGATGGTATAACAGCAGATGTTAGATTACTGTTTGCACAATACCCGGTACCACATACCTGGCTTCACCTGCAACTTCACGATTGGCATGTCATCTCCCCGCACTATGATACCAAGTCCTTCCTCAACGACAACCATGGCACGAGTGGATTCCTCCTCCTCTTCTGCCTCTCCTGCCCCACCCTCTTCATCTGATAGTGCATCGTCATCGCTCGTTTCATCCTCGCTTCCCAAACCCGCTTCGTCCCGCTCATCCACCGGCTGCCATCCCGTGTCAAAACTGGGCGTTGCACGTAAAGGGCGAAATCCGGGGTCTGACGGAGGATTGTTTCCGACTGAAGAGGACCGAGACCTGACACTATTCGCGTAGTAATCTGACCAGCGACTGCCCTCGAGCGGGGGTCTACCTGGCATTGAGGAAGATGTCCCAGCGTCGTCGTCTTGGGTTATACCAGTGACACTTATCTCACCATCAATCCCAACGACATGTACATGTCCGAAGTCGCCGGAACGGGCAGAGTTGGTGTATGCCGAAGATCGAGTTGACGCGGAGGACGAACCTGCCGAAGAAAGCGCCGGTGTCGACGTGCCATGCTGCCAACGCGGCGGGCGAACCGGATAAGGATCGGGAAATTGCGAAGGGTCGGGAAGTGACGTGGGCAATGAAGGGGAACGAGTGGACTGAGAGGAGCTCAGGTCTGAAGCCATCGAGTTGTCCTCAGATGCTGAGCGTCCAAGAAGTTTTTGAGGATGCGAGAAGGCAGGTGGCGGAGACTGCCGCGTGATGGAGGGTGACTCTACTATGTAGGCACTGGATGGAGACACACCGGTTGCCGGGAGACCATCCTCGGGAGCCCAATCATGCCGTGGAGCGGCGAGAACGTTCAAAAGAGCGGGGATGCGTGAGTCGTTGGACATTGGAGACTTGGCAGGCGGGAACGGGGAGGGCAATTCGTGTGCGTCGAACGAATCTCGATCTGAGCGCGCGAGGAAAGAGAGATCAGTGCGGGCATATAAGACAGCAGCAGAGAAAAGTAGACAAGGAAGGAAGGAGCGTGCGGGATGTACTGGGGACAGACAGTAGAGTAAAGATCAGCCAGGAGGATCAGCATATGAGAGTGTGCTACCTCTGTAGACAACATCAACGGTGACAAACAAATGCACACGGTCGCGGACAGCGCTCCGAGCCAGGCATGCACGTTTCGCGCAGTCGGCGATGACGAGGGTAAGAGACTCACCTTGAACGGAGACCATTGCAGCGGGACCTTCTGAGTCGTCTCTCCAAAAGCCGAGGACGGGGCTGTCGCGGCGTACGAGTATATCCAGGCCAGAGACAGCGTGATCTCCGATGGGAAGCATGAAACAGAGCTGGAGCAGTGTTGCCCTGGGGCTGTCGGGGTTGCGACGCGCGTTGCGGTCTGATGGGAGGAGAACAGCAACGCTGGCTGGGAGGACCTCACAGCACGCAAGAGCAACAACCCGTCGGTCTCTTGTGTGCGCATCACAGCTGCCCCGCCGAGTCGATAATTAACACGCCGCCCTCACGTGCGGCTAGACGTAAGACTCCCACTCGGAATTTACGTTCTTGCTCTCGATCACCTCCTAAAAAAATATCTTCCCACCAGCGCAGCCCCTCAAAATTTGTTTTATTCCCGATGACACTCCTGTTACAACTGAGGTGGCACATCGCTCAAACCTATCCTTGAGACCCCTTGCAAGCGCGGGCAGTGTGGAACCTTAACCAAGTCAGCGAGCTCGAATGTATGTGTGCATCATGGCGACGAGTATATTCATCCGTGACAGTTCATATAATTGCATCAACCGAAAAAGCCTCCGGCGTTGGTTAGCCTTTCAAGTTTCTGCTAGATTTAAGCGCTCCCATGGACTACCATCACACTGGGGGGACACGAGTTGATGTCAGACTGGCGAATATTTGGCCAGAATTTGGTCTCAAACTGAGACCATTGAGACCAGATTTGAGACCGCCCAGTAGGGTTACCAAAAAAGGAAGATTTGAATTGAAAGCAGGAGCATATTTACCTGGTGAATATCTGGTCGCAATGGTCACAATTTGAGACCGAATTCCGACTAGATATTCGCCAGTCTGACATCAACTCACGTCTCCGGTGTCACGTCGAGCTGTCCAGTGTCCTGTGCCACTGCCACCCTCTCTGACGCAGCGAAGGCCCCGTGCGAGCCGCCTCACGCTTCTCGACGGGCCTTGAAGAGTGCTATCCTGGCAGGACAGCTGGTGGGAATCACGGCCCCATTGACGGTGCCGACCAAGATGGTACATCGAGCTTCTCACCTCGCCGTAAGCTGAGCTCCTATAAGTACAGTACACTTGCTCATAATGCATCAGCTCATAATGCATAAGAGCTCATACTGCATCAAGAGAGGTGGGTACAGGAATGGGCGCTCACACCGAAATCACAATATGATAATGCATAATAGCTCATAATGCATCAAGAATGTCGGGCACCGACCTGATGCAGTATGAGATAGTGTACTGTACAAGGAGACGGAAGAACATGGCTTAGACTCCAGAGCCCTAGGCACGGATCCAGAGGTAAAAAGACACGCTGCCTCTCGAGTTTCAGGTCAGAGCTCCGCATCTATCAAAGCACGAGCAAAGGTTTGGTTTTGGCTCATTGTGTCGTTTCCACGAAGCTAGTGCCCATATGAAACCTTCAGCCTCCATGTGCAGATGGAGAAACGTCATTGAATATCTATAGACGAGGGCGTCCATCTGCTCAATACATCGACATCGGTGTGATCACCGGGGGAACGAGGAGAATGCCAACATTGACGACGTCGACGACGTTGATGTTGAGAGGTACGCCCTCAACAGCTCTGAGAAAAGCATGTTCTGAATCGATATAAGATACAACGAATGAGATATGAGTGAATGAATACATCCGTGCTTAATATAAGTAATGAGAAGTGTACGCAGGAACCCGAGCACACATGCAACCCTATTGATACAGTAACGTCACACATTACATCTATAGAACCACGACGATCAGAATATCTCAATGGCAACGCAATGATGAAGGTCACTCACCAGCCATGACCAGAAGCGCTCTACCCAGTTCTTCGGTGGGGGCTCGTCATACCTGTCACTCCAATGTCAACCTACGTCCGCAAGGGACAACGATCACATAGACGTACGTATCAGCCTCTATCTCCTTGAGACCGCTGACAAAATCCATGTCGGCGGCGCGCACATACGGTACTTTCGTCCAGAGCTTGGCACCAACATAAAGGACAGGGAAGAGCCCGAAGGGGAGGTAGTTCGTTACGAACGTCGCGGTATTCCAGTTACCCTTGAGGAACACCGCCCATCCGCTAAACTGTGCGTCTGTCAGGACCCGAACATTGAGCGCGGAAAAACGTGCTACGCACGAAGCAGACGATAAGGCATGCGATCATACCGTACCACGCGGCGTAAGGCTGGAAGCGGGACGCGTACGGTAATTCCGCACGGTTGAAGCCCTGTAGCCTGAAACCCTTGTAGAACCGGAGGTACGTGAGGCAGATACCGAACCAGGTCATCAAACCAGCGATCGCTACACGTGCACGTTAGCTCACGACTTCAATGATGTGTCGCAATCTCGCAGACTCACAAGTCACTGTCGGAACGAGTGCAATCAGTACTCAGCGCGGGAGCTCGAGCGAAGATGTGGAACGCACTGTTGGAGAACCAGCCGAACACTGTCCCTGAGCCGCTGTTGATGCCCATGTACGCGAGCGTGGCGAAGAGCGCACACGTAATCAGCGAAACGTAGGGGAGACCGTTCTTCGTGGTGCGAGCAAACACCTTAGGTGCATTACCGACCACGGCGAGACCGTCTATAGCGAAAAGGTGTAAATCAGTCGTCGCGGTCCAAATTTCGTGGAGACATACAAAGGGCCCTAGAGCTGGTGTATAGATCACTGGACGCGGCAGAGCAAGCGGACGTGAGTAGGGCAGCGTTGATCACCGACGGCAATCCCTTGATGCCAGCAGTCGTGATGGCAATGACGAACGGCGATCCCGCGGCATTCGATTGGTTAAGGTTGAGACCGGGGTAGTTAGAGGGCACCAGCAACCCGATAATGATGACACCACCGATGTAGAAGAGTAAGATACGGATGTACACCCGGCGAATCGCCTTGGGGAGGTTGCGGCGCGGATTCTTGGCTTCACCAGCGGCGATCTAATGGGTCGTGAGCACACATCCAAACCAGAAAAACGCAACAATGGCCGTACAGCAACAATCTCGGTACCAATGAAGGAGAACGCGGCCTGGGTCATGACGGCCCACCACCCGAGGAAACGGCCAGTGACTCCGTCTATGTTATTATACTGGACGAAGGGACCAGGGTGCTTCCAGTATCGGAAACCAATACGGTCGTGATTGGGTCCACCTCCGAGATCGAGGACGATACCGAGGATGATGAGACCGACAATAGTGATGACCTTGATGGATGCGAATATGAATTCCGCCTCTCCATACGCACCAGCACCAAACATGTTGATGATGACGACGACAACAATGAATATGGAGACCCATGCTGCAGCGTTGATCTTCTCGTTCCAGAAGCCAATCAGCACTGCTGCAGCACTGAGCTCGGCCGGGAGGATAATCGTCCAGTTGTACCCTGCAGAACTTCCCATTAAGCACGGCAGCATGGTGCTTGTGGCGAGAGTTGTCACTCACAGTAATTCCAACCCATTGTGAACGAAAAGGCGGGGTCGACGAACCGCTCAGCTAGCCTGATGTGACCGCCGGGAAGAGGAAGATACGCAACCATTTCACCCAAAGAAATCTAGCGGATAAAATTTAGCGTCCGCGAGGCTTTAAGTGGATGACCTCCAGCGTACCATGACACTGTAGCATATGGTACCGACTATGGAGTAACCCAGCAGAAGTCCAACCGGACCACCATATCTGAGGGAGTTTGCAGTACCCAGAAACAGACCGGTTCCAATGACACCGCCAATACTGTGCGAGAAGGTCGTTGAGGCCTTTCTGAGGGCGTCGAGTTGCAAGAGCCACATACCTGATCATGGCGATGTGTCGGTTTTTCAGCTGACGCTTCAGTCTGGTCTCTGGTGGGCCCAGGCTGTCGACATGTTGCGACTCGGAGTCGTAGATGTCGGTGGCGATGTGCTCGTCCTTGATATTAACCTTGTCATTGTACTCTCCGTCGGACATGATTGTCTGGAGGATGACGGGGAGGACGACCAAGGGCTACTTGGGCTACTTGGCCGTTGGGCAAGTTGTCTCATATAGCTGAGCCTACTAAGCGCTGATGCAATCAAAAACTTACTTATCAGCCGTTTGTCATAGGTGGGAAGGACACATTCTCCACCCAGCTGATGGTGGCCTGAACCTGCCTTGTTTCGGTCAGTCTCCTCCTGGCGATGCTGCCTCGGTACAGCTCGGTAGCTGGGGAAAGTTGGGGAAACAGGGTCGATCAGAGACCAGCCGTATCTCGCTCCTTCGGTTGCCTATCTCGCCAGGGGCCATGTCGCATGAGGATGTGGGTGAGGCCCGCATGGTCACAACAGGGGTGCAGCTCGTGCGACCTGGGCTGTGCGGGAGTCGCACTCAAAATGGGCATCCTTATTTTCCTAGATGAATGTTCCGACCACCGCGCAGCCAAGCAGTGCGAGGCGTGTCGCGTGGTCGTCGTTCACCTCCCCACTCACGATTGATCGGTTCCTGTCAGTGCGCCACACCGCCTCCCGACCTTCCCGGGTTTCGAGCTCTTGCGAGACGTACCGCAGGGCAGCGAGGGCACAAACGGTATTCTCGTGGCCGTGTCGGACGCGCAGCCATGAGCAATGTACTCCGGATTTGATCAGATAGGCGTTACACGAATGAAGAATCAAGACCACTGGTGCTTCGAGCACCGCCAAGCTGCAGTCAAAATCAGACCACAGCTCAATTGGATGATAAGCGAACAGGTACAATTAAATCATCTCCGCTACCACAAACCGATGAGGCATCCAGATAAGTATCCAGAGCACAGCACATCCGATATCCACAACTCGGATCGCGACAACAACAGGAAACCACTACAACAGCAGAGCATCGACGCATCAGAACAACGGGCCTTAACCCCTAAACCATTCGGCCAATGATTGCCAGATGCTTTTCGGAGGGTTGGGCACACAGGGTGGTCGGTCCTGGGGTGCGCCCCATGCCAGCTCCGGCTCCTGGACCTCTTCTTTCTTTACGACAGGCGGAAGAAGGCTACGACGGGCACGCCCATTCTTGCGCTTCGGTGGTCTGCGCTCCGACTGAGGGAGCTTTGGGACGCTGAACCCAGCGCGGCTGCCAGTTGGCCACGTGGGGGAACTGCGCTGTCGCCGCGGGCTGCTCCCGGAGGGCTGGGATGGACCAGGGGTTGCCTGTCTTTGCCTCGGTGCCGAAGGTTGAGACGGACCTGGCGTTGCTCGTCTCTGCCTCGATGAAGACGGTCTTGATGCACCAGGCTGCACCTGACGCCGACCATGACGACGCTTCGGTCTTGGTGGAGGCGTGGCACCGATTGACATGTAGCCGATAGCCAGAGCATCCCACTCGTACAGTCGAGCTTTGTATTCCTCGTCAGTTTCACTCTCGCTGTCGAGATTCTCCACAGCATCTTCAATCTTCACACGTGTTTCACCAGCAGAAGTTCCGGGCGCAGGTCCACCAGGTACGGGACCGCTAAACACAGGTCCACCATTGACAGACACGGGTTCACCAGATACGGGTCCATCGAGGAACCAGTCTGGCGCGGAGTCGTCAGCAGTCTCGTAAGGCATGCCATAGTCGACAATTGGTCCTTCAGATGGCATAGGAACAGACACTGCGGGTGCTGAGGCACCTTCGATGTCTGCTGGCCGACGGCGCCTGCGGGGTAGCTCGCTGAGAATGTAACACTCCTGCAACTTCTTCATTGTGCCGCACTCGAAGGAGTTGAGAATGGCTCTCTTCTCACCCGGCATTACGGGCAGGCTCGGAGGGCCTAGCTTGGGCGAGAGGCAGACCTCGTGCTGGTCCGTCCAGAATTCCTTACTTTGGGGCAGCTTCCGGTGTCTGCGCGGTTTAGACCTCTTGAGAATCGATGGCAGGCGCGGCGTCTTCTCACCGGGCCAGGTGATCTTCTCCCTGGGTGGTGGCGGAGCCCGTCGTTTCCACTGTGCCACAGTGATGGCCTCGCAATGAGCGGTAACATCCAGGCGTTCAGCCGAATCGATGCATTCCAGCTCGCGATCCTCCTTGAAATACCACGCTGCGCCTTTCTTCTTCCATGCCTGGTCAGATTCATCGGTGAGACTCCGCTTGCGCTTTAGCTCTCCCAGAGCAATGCTCGCCCCTGGAGGGCGATCGCTGGCAGAGCGTCTCCAATTGGGCGGAAGACAGGACTTGACGTCGCCCCTATAGTACGGGAGGCCCATCTTGTCGGCCTGTTCCGCGTTCGTCATGCGGATATAGCGCACACGCTCGATCTCCATACGGATTTCAGTGGGCGGATGCTGGACGTAGTAGCCCTTCGCGCCGCTATAAGACATGTATCCGTAGTCGGTCACCTTTGGGTCGCGAGAAGGCGCTGTCGATGCTCGAGGCAGGTCCTGACCCGCAGCCAGTTCGTCCACGGAGGATGTCAACCTTGCATAGGGATTAGACGGAAGAGGGGCAGATAGTCCGTTCGCCGCGCCATAATCGCGCACAATGGGTTCCTTCGAGGGGACAGAAGGCGACGATGCGGCGAGCGGCAAGTCAAGGGCGTTGTCATCATGCAGGGGCTGTGGTCCACCCGAAGTCCATGCTCGTATTCGCCGAGAGTACGGGTATGGGTCCCCGTCGTCTGGGTACTCCCACCTGGGCTGTTCGGCGACACTCTTCTCGGCGGTCTCGGGACGCAATCGCTTCGACGTGGGGCCTTCCACCTCTGCCTCCTCCGACATTGATCGCTTGCGCTTGCGCACGTTATAATCTCCGATGAGCACTGTCTCCATGTCATCTTCATCCGGTCCATCCAGAAGGCTCTGAACATGAGGCGCATGCTGCCCATCCCTGATACGTTTTGCCTCCAGCTCCTCGACAATCTGTCTGAACTGTCTGAAGGCCACCTGCACCTGTTCCGCTGTCTGTCCTGGGACAATAAAGCGGCGTGGGAGAGCATTTTCATCGCGGATCCAGCGTTTCTGCCATGTCGAGTCGGGGACTGGTGGATTTATCAAGTCGTCTGCCATGTACGGCTCGTCATCGTCGACAGGCCCCTGGGCTTTACCCTTAGCGACGGCGACGCGCTGCTTTCTCAGTGCTTGATTGCGCCGGGTGACGGCTTTCGACCTCTCGCGCTTCGCAGATTCATATTCACGCGCGTCCGCGTAGTCAATCTTGAATGCCACTTCGCGTGTTTCGAGACGCAGCTGGGCGTCATCCGTTCGAGCAATACCGACGGCGAGGATCTCCTCTTTGGCATAGCTTTCTTGGAAGTTCACCAGCGTCACCCGGCCATCGCCTCCGATGAGTATGTTGTGCAGTTCGGGATGGCCGTGCAGGATTCCCCTGTCGTGTATCTCCCAAAATGCATCAAGGACGCGTATCTTCAGGACAAGGGGCATATCGGGAGATGCCTCCATCCAGAATGAGTGATGCGGTGGCTCCATGGCCATGCTGACGGCGAGCCCGTCATAGTTCACGCTGATGAGAGAGGGTATGATTGATCCTTGAAGGCTGCGAAGATGTTTGGACGACTTGAATAGTGCAAGCTGGAGGTGATAGTAAGAACACGTAATAGTAACAAGTTGACCTGGTAGACACCTCTCTAAAGAATCCGGTCATCCGGGGTCGGTCTCTAGCCAACCAGCTACATGGCGCTGTCAGTATACCGTTGGGAGTATCAAGGGAAAAGTTTATACGCACCTGCGTGATATGTAGGTCACTGGAGTGTCTGCTATCATGCCGCTCTTCAGAGCCACAGAACAACTTCCGTCGACTGTTGAGAGACCACTTGTGAGTGAATGTGGCGTGCATTAGCAGAAAGAAACATACCGCCGAGCTCAAGCAGCGTGTTCAATTTGAATATCGTTTGTTGGTGTGCGAATGCCCATCGTCCACTAGGGACGTAGAGTTGGCTCCACAGAACATTGGGAGGAAACTTATCGTCAGACGCCCCCTTCCTCTCCTTGTGGCGTCGTCGGATCAGTTCTGCACGTTCCTCCTCATCTGAGGAATCATCATCCACTGGTCTTTGCTTCTTCCTATCCCAATCAATCATGTCGCGCGAGCGAGGGACACCGGGGATTGGGGCAGGAACACGGAGTTGAGATCGCGGCTGTGGCACACCCTCGAGTTGGTAAGTCGCGCTCAGTACGCGGTAGAATATCGAGGTTTCCGGTGATTGTGGATCGTTCGTTGTGCGCGTCCACACAGGGTGGATTCCCGCGATGCTGAGAGCCATGGGTGGCCAAACGACACGTTCCAGTTGCCAGATAGTTGCTCAAATGTCGTCTAAACGCAGTAAGTCAAGTGTAGAGTGCACAGTGCACAGTTGCGTAGGGGAGACGATGGTGGTAAGGTGGAAGGAGGCAAGAGAGACAGACGACCATGCTATAACCAACATCGCCTTGTTCTTTACGCTTTGGCCGACACACGGAAGGCACAAGCAACCACGGCCTACTCGTTTCGGAACAAAGCAACACATGCACGTGCCCCTGCCACATCCGCGGCGCGCTTATGTACTCCTAACCCCGGTCGTCACTCCGTTGGCGCAGTCCATGGTGCATTGAGAACGATTCATCTGTATCAGATTCTACAACTCATAAATGAACTAGGCAGCCAGAACGGCAACTTCGTCCGGGCGGACGTCCAGGTCACTGAATGCAGACCGCGTAAACTGAAAGTGTGCCAGTAGGCTGTGCCAGTGCCTTGACAACACCACCGAGCCTGGCCACCACCTGTTAATCCTTGTTGTTGTTAGCTCCCTGTAAGCACTTTCCGCGAGAGTTCCATGAAGCTGAAGGGCTGAGCCCTGCATAGATGCCACTCTACGTACCCAGTGTGCACATGCAGTGTAGTTACATGATTGCTGCTCAACGATGCATTGGTTTGCAACAAAGGCTACGGTAGGGCAGTAAAAGCGCCGTGCAATAGGATGACACAGCCCAATTGAACGTGCACGATCAATGAGCCAATAACACCACTTGTGACCTGATGCAATATATATATATATATATATATATACAAGCTTGACCAGAATCTGGAGACACACCAGCGCATTGAGATGTGTGGATAAAATTATGTACATCGTTCCTGTGCAGAACCTGCTAGTATTCTTATTCAGGCGGCTGCGTGCCACTCTTGTTCCCAGACCTAACCCGCGACAATCAGTCTCGGTCAGTCTTCTGCAGCGGCAGATTCTCGAGTAGATGGGATGCATTACCTCGAAGAATCGCCTCCTATCGCCAACTCTCACGCCTCGACAACTCGTAAGGTCAAGCTTCTGCAGCCTTGGGCAAGCGTCGATAATAGGGAACAGGCCAGTACCTGCATCTCTGTCGAATCATCGTACTAACAATGCCTCCCTTGCACCAACTCACTGGTAAGTTTCGTCCCGCCCACAGCCAAATTTTCTAGTTGTGTACATGCTGAGATGAACGGAGCAGCATCGTCGTCCACTGCAGTATTATTCAGTAGTAAGACCTGTGTTCTTGTCGGTCCTTCTTCCGCGCTTTCTTGTAATAATCCTTCTAGATCCGATGAGCGCATGTTTGCTATGCTGGACATATTCAGGACCTAATAGGAGCTCGATATGAATGCAGCAAGTCTGAGAGTTTTCGCCATGACCTTACCACGCATTTCCTGCCTACTCGGCGCACGAAATCACCTAATGCACGACTATTCTTGCGCCCAGTCAAACCCAACTTCGTATTGCCTACCAAGTTGATCTTTTCGAGGCGCGGACATTTTTGCAGAATACCAGTAAGGTCATACAGCGTCTGGTCGCTCATGCTCATTGCAGTGGAGTTTCCTATAGCTGCGCTGGATCCTTGACCTCCTCCGAGAGCGGCGATATGGAGGGTGACGAGGTCTGGGAATTGTGCGACAGTCTTAAGCAGTTCGTTGCCCGTCACTTTTGTAGAAGTGAGAGAGAGCTTCTCCAACGGCTTCCCGCTGAGCAACTGCGAGGGATGTCGGATAAGAGTAAAAGAGAGATCGACGCGTCGCAAATTTGGGCAGATACGCATGAAGGGGCTCAAAGCGTTGTCGCTCACGAATGTTTGGCGTAGCTTAAGTGTGCGCAACTTGCGGAGCTGGAAGTCTTCGTGGGCGCTGCATGCAGCCATCAGCTTGGCGAAGGCAGCATCTGTCTGCACAGAATCACATTTATTATTTATAACGCTGAGCCTACAGAGAGTTGTCAGACGGACCCAGCTAGAGACCCCGGCCGCCTTCAACACCTCCAAGTTCGTACATGCCAACAGAACCGGAGCTACGAGGGCAGGCGTTACGGAGGTATAGCTGAGATCAAGAACGACGAGTTTGGGACACGTCTTCACCACGGCACGACATGTCTTCTCTGCAACCTTGGTGCATCCTCTACGCCGCAAGCGATTATTGCTGGGCAATGCGGATAGCCAACATATCATACCTAAGATTGATGACTCTTAGAGACGGCGACTTGGCGATGATGGTCGCGAAAACTGAATCTGGGTCCTTCTCGAAGTCTGTGAGGTGTAACTCTTGCAGTTGTGAAGCTGTTGGAGAATCACGGATGGCCATGAATGTACGCCTGTTTACTCCGGGCAGGCTTCCATCCAGCGCAATTGATGGCCCACGAACGAAATTCTAGTGACATAGCAACTTAGACATCATGAGTCGCAGGAGAAGTGGACCCACAGACCGCAACAATAATATCATCGCTGAGACATTGAGGGCAACTCGACTTCAGCGCTGAGAAGACCCTCCTGGCCAAGGGATCTGGCAAGTCCCGGAGCCAGGACTTAACGTCATCCCACACAACCAGATTTTCCGGCAAGCGTTTGAAGTTCTCTGCAAAAACACGCACACACAAGGAGGAAAGAGAGGAGCTGAGAGATGGTACGACGCGTATAGAGAGCGCTGTCGCGGTTGGTGCACTGACTTGGGCCTGTGCCGTCGGGATCCTATCATCGTCAGTAGGCAGGCCGATTCCTAAACGGCGTCGCTTCGTGGGCCGCGCACTGCTCATGGCGCTGTCAAGTCAATACAACGCGGCCAAATCGAAACAGGTTGGTGGGCTAAGATCCCGGAGTGATAAAGTGTGCGTGATGGATAGAGTGCAAGGGACGATAAGTGGCACCGCACTTACCACTACTATATCGGGCCGGGATCTCGGCCACCCTCTTGGTCAGACCCGTACCATGGGCTCAGTTTCCAAGCCTACCACAAGATAGTCATATCAGTAGGTAGAAAAAATTAGCAGATTATACTGGTGCGCCTTTTGTGCTAGACTGCCAAAGATTGGTTGAACAATGCTCGGATGACCGAGTAGGGAGGGTGGCCGAGATCCCGGCGCGTCGCCCGATACAGTATTGATGGTGTAAGGGACCGAGATTGCCAGATCGGAATCAAGATGTGACTTCTACCAAACATCAACCTTGCCTCAAGTTGTTGGTTCCTTTTATTGTCACTGAGGGCGGAGCCCTATGTAGACAGTATCAATACATTATCTGGTTCCGTCCCTGTCGCTCCTTGTCTCTGGGCATGGCCTTCTGCTGAGGCTTCAGGCGGTGGGGGATAGTGAATATTCATACAGTAGTGGATTAGGGGAGGTGAGGGGTCTTGCAGTGTTCATCATCTGCATCCAATTCAGAGTCTTTTGTTTGTCATCTCCTGGTGCCTCACATAAGTGATACAGTACACTATCTCAGGTCAGTCCCCAACATTCTTGATGCATTATGAGCTATTATGCATTATCATGTGAGCACCCATTCCTGTACCCACCTCTATTGATGCAGTATGAGCTCTTATGCATTATGAGCTGATGCATTATGAGCAAGTGTACTGTAGTTCGTCCTTGAAACATGAGGCTTGGACAAGCAGTTGCTGCACATTTTTGCTGAAAGATTGACAACGTGAACCAATTGGACAGCCCACTATACTGTACGTACGGTTGGACTTTAAAAAGCCACTATTAGTCTGTGTGAGTGAACTGCGATCACGTTTCGAAGGGGTCCGAACTTTGAGTACAACAACAAACTTGAGATTCTATCGCACGAATGTCTCGACTAGGTTCAAACTAGTGTCAATACCTAGCGGTGAGCCCCCATAGCCAGAAGCTACCAATCAAGAAACCAAGAGGCGCAACTGTTGCTCTCCACAGCACTCGCTCGAATACCTTTACGGCCGCCACCCCATCATCGCTGCCGCTGAGAGTGAGCAACAGCATTGGAAGCCGTGTGAACAAGCTAACGAGGTTCAGCGGGGGTGGGAACGTGTATGGCGTGGAGTATCGTACGACGGTGCGAATATAGGACCGACGTGCCTCAGTACCGATAGGTCTTGAGTACCGATCCCAAGGGTTTGGTGTCTGCCGCACGAAAGAAGGATAGACCAGGACGAGCATGGCTAAACAGCAGATCATCAGGAGGAACAGTACAGCAAACAACGACAGGAATGCCACTCGGGATTCGATAGGCGCGGGCGAGAGTGTAGCGCGCAGCACCCCCGGAAAGATATCGGCCAGGGATGTTGACAACAGGAACAGCGAAAGCAGCAAGGCTGGCAGAAAGAAGGTGACCACCGGGATGAATACGTGGGAAACACCATGCCAGATGAGGACCGACCGAGGTAACATATGCTCGGCCGGGAACAGATGCTGGGGACTAGTAGACTCGGGGAGGTGCATATCAAGGACAATCCACGAAAATGAAAACAACAGCAATGCATAAGCGAAGTCGTTTGGCTGCGGGACTTCAGGCAGATGCATTATGAAGGCCGCCAGCACGAGAACGAAGGGGATTACGGAAGCTGTCGGACGTTGGAGGATTCTTGCGCACGAGTAGAGGATGAGGATTCCCTCACGCTTGTCCAGATAAGCAGATGCGGTTGGGTCCACAGACACCATGGGCGGGAGAATAAGAAAACTGACGAGCGCAAAGAGGTATGCGGACAGAAAAAATAGTTCCACGGCATGCAACACTCTAAGGTAAATGTCAGTTGATGAATTGGCCGCCATGATTGCACTCCACTTACCTCGGAGTACAGAGTGCGTCAAGGTTACGTAGGAAGCGGATCGGAAGAGGTACGTCCCTTGGAATATCAAAGATACCCTGTTTCCAGACATCTCGGACGCTGGAGATGACAATGGGATGTGCGAGAAGCTCTTGCGGCGTCCCAGGGGCGGAGAGGAAGTCGACGACTGCACGGATGACAGTCAACCGCGATTCCAGGGACAATGATCAAAATACCACGAACCTCGTTTTGCGTGCCGTTCCTCGCTGTCATAATTGAACGAATTCCACATCACCTGCTTTATCTCGCCCCCTCCGCTGCATGTATCCAAGAACTCGGCCCACAGATTGAGAAGTCGCTGGTTGATGAGAAGCTGGTCGTCCGCATACTGCTTCTCTGCCTGCCACCGCTGGAGGATGTCTCCACGGAGCGACCTTTGCGCGTGTTTCGAGAGAGAGTAGAATAGTACGATGAGGGAGAACGCAACAGTATTTGCTCGCGAATGGAGAGGCTCAGGACAGAGGTCGGAAGCGGTGAGAGACGCGAAGCCCTTCGCTTGTATCTGGAGGACTACCGGCTCAACGAGATGTGCCACATAAGGCGTCCCAGTATTCTGAGACAGTGGTCTGGCTGGGAGGAGTGCCGTCGTCTCCGTAGGTTGTTCGTGGTCAACTTCGCCTGCGCCGTTATGCATCGCGGTAAGGAGCGTTGGCGCGTTCACGTGGGACGCGTCTGCCAAGCGTCTACGTAGATATCAGGTATTGTCAGTGTGACCTCGTACAGTACTGCCCACTCTGTGCATGACATTCACCTGTCGTCGCCCGCCGCCATGTCCAGCGTGAACGAGCCGCTCTTGCAAACCATCGAGCCCGACGAGGCCGAACAGCCCCTCGCCGGAAACATAAGCAATGCCTCGACCACTCCCCGACCACCTGCGGCACCTAGGCAACAGATGGCGACCAACCCGGGGGACGCGGAATCAGGTATGCGTGTAACGAATACACATTTAGCTATTGCTGAGCTGGCTGCTGTAACCCTGCACAGGCATAGCAGGCATATTCCGACAAGTGTGCATCCCGTTCTTATTCAGAGGACCGTCCTCACGTCCTGCTAGTCAGCTCATCCCATGGCCCTCTTCTTCCTCTACCTCTTCCGAATAGCGGCCATAGCCGTGTACCTGCTGTGCGGGTTCTTTACAAAGGAATTCGTCATATCGGTACGACATCCCCCATGCGTTGTTCACAATACTGACATATACCGGTGCAGACCGTACTCGTTGTAGTCTTGTTAGCGATGGATTTCTGGAACTGCAGGGTGAGTCCCTTCTCTACGTAGGACTGACAAGTATTGACACGCCCAATAGAATGTGGCAGGCCGAATTCTAGTCGGCCTGCGGTATTGGAACCAGGTGGACGAAGACGGGGAGAGCTATTGGGTGTTCGAGAGCCGAGACGTGAGATTTATCTGTGCATGTATCTTGCCATCCTTAAGTCTGTTTTTGCTCTCCAGACATCCCGCCCGGCCAATCCCATCGACTCGAGGTAAGCTTCCTATACCCATTGGCACGACACAGCGAAACAATCGCAGACTGGCTTTCCACAGGATGTTCTGGGTAAGCACAGTGTGTAACGTCTGGTCCGCTTCTTCATGTTTGCATCAGGTCGCACTGTACGCCTTTCCTCTGCTGTGGCTGGCACTCCTGGTCGTTTCGTTCTTGAAGTTCAACGTCTCGTGAGTTTTCGAACGATCACTGTTACCAGTATGCCTACTCACGCCGACAATGTGCCGCACAGCTTCATACCAATTGTCTTGCTTGCGCTGGTCTTCAATATAAGCAATGCAATCGGGTTCACTTACGCGTGAGTAACTCGGGTTTGAGCTCTCGACCGGCTTCTTACCGCATCGCAGCGACCGCGACGCAAAAGACAAGTGGGCAAAGGCTTCGTCAGTCTGGAACGCGGGGATGGGCGGCATTGGCGGCCAGCTCTTAGGCGGTGTCGTCAGGAACAGCGTTGGCAGGATCTTCAAGTAGCACATTCACTCTCCGAGGCCAGACTCCATCCGATCCGTTGTGAGCCAAATATCTATTTCCATTTCTCGCTCGCTTCTCGCTCTGCGGAGCGGCTCAAGTGCCATCTACCAATAGTAAGGGGGGCAGTGAAGACGAAGGCGTACAGAGATGCGAAGGCGAGCGTGTGCGTCACAGGTGGAGTGTGCGACTATTTACTATACAGACACGACGGTGCGATGCGGAGTCCGGTCTTAAAAAGTCATGGCAGTGAAGATAAAATATGCAGTGGATGCCCGGGGTCCCGAATCCATGTGCAGCTATAATACAGAATAACGCGTGAAGGGTCCAAGTTGCAGAATTGTCAGCGGAATGGGGAAGGGATGCGAAATACGGAACGCAACGGTGGCCGGGAGACGAAAACGAAGCGTGACGACAGGACGATGCGAGCACTACTTGCCCAGGCCGCCGAACCACCCTCTCGCGTCTACGCGAGAAGACGCCACTGTAGGCGTCGTGGGTGGAGGAACGCCGATGAAAGACCGGCGCCGACCGTCAGCCTTGAAAGACGAGACACGCGGCGTCGCCAAGGGAGGGAAAGGGTACGGGGCGTTCGACGTGAGCGTCATGGTGGAGGGGGTACGCGTGGTTAGGGTGGGTGAAGGAGGAAACACGAATAGGGTCTGGGAAGGTGTCGACACTGCGGACGTGAGTTTTGGCTTCGACGAATGCTGTACCTTGATACGGAGATCCGCTTGAGGACGGGAAGGCTTGCGTGCATCCGCGCAAGGGCGACGAGCGCTGACAGGTGGTAGTGGGGAAGGGGGTGAGTTGACAGGGACCACGGGTGACGAGGGGACAGGCGGTAAGATGGCTAAGTGAGCAGGACGTCGCCGCGACTTTGATGGTCTAGGCGTTAAATCAAAGGTTGCCTTGATCGCCGTGGCTGGAGGAGGGGGTAGGACGAAACTCGATCTATGATGGGGAGCTGAAGGAGGCATCCGAACTGGAGCCGCCTGGAGCGCAGTGAGGGACCCTGAAGCCTCCTCACCGGAATCCTTCCGCGAGCGTGATCCGCTGGCTTCATCTTCCGTGGGCTCAGCGCTCGAACAGCCAGTTCCCTCACTGCTCTCGTCAAAACCGCCACCCACGCCCAAAAGCTCTTCCTCCTCATCCTCTTCGAGTAAGTTCTCGCTCAACAGACTACTCCCTGTCATGACGCTAGCAATCGAACCTGCACGCTTCCGTGATCCTAAGCGGCTCCTCCTCGTGCACGGCTGAGATGAGCTTGTGGAAGACATGGACGGCTTGCGCGCCATGCGGCGGTCCTCCATAGCCTGGTCCAACGCCCTAGCCTCGCGCATTATCTCAATGCTCTCCCTATCGTCGTCATGCTTTGGCTCGTCCATCAATATACGCTGCCGACTCCATTCTGCTTCGGAAGGCGACTCGTCGAACGACCCGGGAGAGGCATTACTGGTCTTGAGCGTTCGTTCATAATCTAATAACTGATAAATAAGGCTGGTTCGGTCAAATGAACATCAGTGATAATGGAACCGTGGAGAACGCTACATACGACATGTTGGGTCCGATGGCGTTGCTCTTCTCCTTTACGAAGTCGTAAGCACCCTGCATGCCCTTCAAAGCCCATACATCACATGGCACATTCGGCGATCGCTCAGCTGCTGCGCGCATAACTAAGGCAATCACTAGGGTTGCAGAACGAGAGACGCCGCATTGACAGCTGCAATGAACGTGAGTCAAACGAGCTGTCATAGACTCGTAGCTACATACTGTATCAAAACGCCGTCTCCACGTTCGAGAGCCCGATCGACAAACGCGAATGCAACCTGGAAACCTTGATGTACGAGGTCCGCCTGGCCGTGCGACCAGGGCAGCTTCAGGTAGTGCATTGCCGGCCTGCCGCTGGGGACGTGGGGAGGATAGTAGGTCGTCTCGGAGTCACTTGCGCCCACGCTCAAATCTGGAGTGGACATGAAAGCGCGATTGGGCTGCACCACGTCAAAAACGGTGGAGACTTCCTTGGCCACATTGAGGATCGACCGTATACCGCGTTCCATGTGGCTTGTCCAATCGCGGACGTTGTCCTCAGACCCGAGCCAGACGCCCGGAAGGATCTGCACGGGACCATCATGGTACGGAGCAGAGCCGGAACTCTCGTCTTCCTCGCCTTTCCTGCGCAAAGAGGTCGCCGGAACGGCTGGAAGTGATACGATCGAGAGGCGCCGTTTGGGCTCCATGACCAGGCTGTCCGAGGACAGCAAGGAGTTGGTGGACGACTGGGCGGAAGGGAGGGCGAGGGAGAGTTTCTTCATATTCTTGGAGGTACGCGGCTTGCTGGGGGCAGGAAAGATAAACGAGTCAGAATCGGAAGTTGCAGATGAAAGTGCAGAGACGGAGGCAGAACTCTCGCTCTGGACAAGCGCTATTTCGGAGTTGAGAGCAGGGGTGGCAATGCGGAGAGAAGATGGAGGCCCCCTTCTGCGCTGCGTGGCAGGTTGGAGGGAGCGGAGGGCAGACTGGGGACGGGGGGTGGCATCCATGGTTTTGAGGTGGGTCGACACGCCAGCGTGTGCGACAGCGCTGGAACAGGTAAGGAGAAGATGGAGAACGTGAGATGGGCAAGGGCCCGAGGACGAAGAAACGAAAGAGGAATAAAAGGAAGAGGGAAGAGGGAAAAGCCCCAACAGCTGCGTTACTCGTAGGACGGGGAGGGGGAACGAGGAACGACCGTTGCGGTCGGCATGCGGGACGACAGGAGCATATGTACCACTTCAACTGTGAGAGTCGGCTCCGTATTTGTGCCTTCCCACGTGGTTCTCTGGTCTCCAAACACCCGCGCGCCCCGGCCCCCTCCACCCGCAGCCACCCGCGCCTCTTGCACCTGCCATTTGCTGCTGTGCTTGTGCTTGTTGCCACACCATTGCCGCTTCCTCTTGTCGCCTTGTTCCCAGCCTCATTGTCCCCCACAAATTCATTGTCTGCTTTCCCCCGGCAGGACTGCTACGCAGAGGCCACAGCCCGCGATGCAACCACCCGCGCCCGCGCGTGCTGTGCATCATGCATTCATGATGTGCGCGCCCCAACTTCCGGTCTCAATTCGCGTATTGGCCCTCGCGCCTGCTTAGACGCGAGCTTAGTTCCAGATGTCATCTTCGCGTGCAGGTGCGCTTGTATTCACAAGGGTCTTACCCAGATTCGACCACGATCGTCCAACTCACTACCCGTATGAACTCGTGCTTCCCTTTAGGGCCAATACACTCGTGTGCACGGTCAGTCTGTATCGGATTCTGCTATAGCAACTTGCCAGGATACCAGGGGCGCGATCGGCCTCGATGCCCGAGTATTTGTATGGCTTCATGTCGATGTGAACATACCGCCGCTGCGCCCAGACTGCGTCGCGAAGCATGTATATGAAAGCCTTACCGACCGCTCGCAGCTTACCCGCGTCGTGACTCCAATGCTGCCATCCTCAATTTGTGACCATACATGATACGTATTCCGCGGATCTGGTTCTCGTACTATCTAGGATTTGATCATGAGTATGGCCACATGGTCACGAATGCCATATAATGCACGGACACGAGAATGCCCGTGTGGCTGTCTTTGATCCTTTACTATCGCCTAGATACAGGATGTTGTGGACTCGCGCACCAGGCGCATATAAACATCTAATCCACATATTGAACGCATCAATGTGATCTGCCTTCTTTGATCACCTCTCCCCGCAACCCTCTGTGCAGTGCATCAATTATATCGGTTAACATATTCCACTACTCTGAATCTGGATGCGTCGTGCAATGCCTCGTCATCTGCGCCTCCGTGTGTGTGCAGGGCGGAAAGCCTGGTCGAGCCCCGCAAGTCGCAACGGCCGGCGGGGCCGAGTTCAGAGTTCAAGATGCTGGGCGCGGACTTGCTTGAGCGCTCGCGCCAACTGCAGCATCGTGCGATTCCACAACTTCCGAAATTCGTGAATTCGCGATGCCCAACCGTCTCCAGTGGGCCTATTTAGCCTCGTTCTTCGTCTCTTTCTTCTCTCTTGTTGCTCTCTCCCGTTTCATCAACCTGAAATTGAAGGAGGCCGGTTACGACGTCTCGCGTCTAATACTGATAGGTCTTCCACCAAAAGAGGGTGACATGGACAATCAGACCAGCACAAGCAACCCGTCGTCCGCCGGCCTCTTGGGAGGGAATGCCACGCAACTGCTGGCCCTCGTCGTCGCATTCGCTACGAGTGCGCTCATATACAAAAAGTTCGGCCCGACCCAAAGTGAGTGACACGTCCCAACCCGTTACTGACTGGTCGCAGAGTGAGCTGGCACGTAGAGCGTAAGCCGGTATTGGACCCAACAAAATGGCAGGAGTTTCCGCTGAAGGAGAAGGTACAAATATCCTCCAACACTGCTGTGTGAGTGCCAAGTAGGCTGCAGGAGCTATTGGGAGCTGACGGCGCTCGTAGCTACCGCTTCGCCCTTCCCAATCCAGACGACGTCCTGGGCTTGCCCATCGGCCAGCACATCTCGGTGTCTGCTGAGATCAATGGCAAGGACATCACGCGGAGTTACACGCCCACCAGCAGCGACGACAACCTGGGTCATTTCGACTTGCTCATCAAGGTCGAACGCATGCCATCTTCCTATCCGTCGTCTTGCTGACTTGGCAGCGTAGGCATACGAAAAGGGCAATATCTCTCGCTACATCTCGCTGCTCAAGATCGGCGACAAGGTCCGCGTGAAGGGGCCCAAAGGCCAGTTCACCTACAGGCCATCGCAATGGCGTGTCCTGGGCATGATCGCGGGGGGCACCGGCATCACGCCCATGCTGCAGGTCATCCGCGCCGCGCTCAAGAACCCGGCGGACCACACGGCGCTGAACCTCATCTACGCCAACGTCAACCACGAGGATATCCTCCTGAAGAAGGAGCTGGACGAGCTCGCTGCGAGGCACCCGAACCGCTTCAAGGTATTCTACGTGCTCAACAACCCACCAGAGGCCTGGACGGGCGGCGTCGGATTCGTGTCAAAGGATCAGGTCGAGAACTGGATGCCGGCGCCGAACCCCCATAACGATGTCAAGATTATGATGTGTGGTACGTGCTACCTCGTCCATCAGCACCCCGCCCGCCGGCGTCCTGACCAGCGGCATACAGGACCCCCTCCCATGATGACTGCCATGAAGTGAGCTGTCCTCGCTGGTCCTTGTCGCCTTTCTGACTCCTGGCCAGGAAACACTTGGCGGAACTCAATTACCCCGCTCCTCGAACAGTCAGCAAGCTCGAGGACCAGGTAAGAGTGCAACTCCAGTGTTACTGTATTCTGGCTGACGGCATACAGGTGTTCATCTTCTGAGCCATAATGCTTATTATGTCGGGGGATCTAGCGTTACACAGGTTTCTTGGGTGCTCACACATAGATTTTGCTTGGGTGTCGTGAAACGCCGCCGTGCGCGCCACGTCTAGAGTTGTTGCCTCTTTCATCGGAGAACACCGACAGTCAATCTATCGTTCGACTTGAGCCTTCCCGCACAGCCCAAGATAATCTCAGCGCATCCTTGGGTAAGTCCGAGTTGTCATTTGTATACCCCCCCGCGCGCTGGGATTGAGGCTGGTTGTGCTGTTCGTCTATCATCAAATCCCAGCTTTGCAATCTTGTTTTGCACGGCCGTGTCCTGTGGATGCCATTGGATTAGAAATCCGGTCTGAATGTACTACACGGGCTCCAATGAGAGCTCACTGATGTGTCGTTCTGCGAGGATTCAGGCTTTCGAGTTGCAACGAGAAGAGACACCGAGTTGACATCTAATGCCGCCGCCGCTCCGGTCCCGAGTATATACGCATAAGCACAATGTTGACACTACTTATCGGCCCCATGTTTTGCGTTGGATCTCATATATCCCACAGTCAGTGACTAGTTGTAAGTGGTTGTAGGTAAGTATTACGGAGTTGCATTGGCATCGCTTCTCACGATAAGTTGATCAACGTGGTGCGGTTGCGCCAGGACCTCGTTGCACTCGCGTGGCTCTGGAATCTTTTCCTCACTGGTTCGGACATATATACTGCAAAGACACCGGTCGCACTCCTGATAACATTGACTCACAAGGCCGTGTCTAGCATCGGCTGCCAGCACTTGTATCATGAGACACTAATAGGTCTGAGTAAAGTCCGCGAGCCCACTGTCAGTCCTCTGCGGGGGTATTGACAACCTGTTTTCAGGCATCCGACTTCGAGCATGGATGCAACAGACGACCCGCAAGCCGTGTCTGTCAAGACCGAGCCTGAGGATGCTCCGTCAGGAGGCTACCACCCGTCGTATCCGCCCAGTCCGGACACCGACATCACCCTCTGCTCGAACGAAGGGATGCTGTTCGCCGTGTCGTCCCACCTCCTGAAGCTGACATGTGGGTTCTTCAACACGATGTTCAGCCTACCGCGGGATGCGGCGGGGACAGACGCGAACGAGCCCATCCCGATGTCCGAGGACTCGCACGTCATTGCGGGTCTGCTGGACCTGGCATTTCGGATGGACGTGCCCCCGTTGCACTCGATCGACCTGCTAGAGTCCATCCTGCGCGCGGCCGAGAAGTACGACGTGACCCCCGCGATGGTGATGATACGGAACTCCCTCACCTCGCCGCTCTTGGAGGCGTCTCCGACCCGCATCTACGGTATCGCGTGCGAGCGTGGTTGGGACAAGGAGGCATCGTGGGCCTCCTCCAAGACCATCTCCCTCGATCTCTGCTCGGCGGATGCTCTGTCGGACCTGTCCCGAATGAACGGCGTCGCTGTAACGAAGCTCCTCGAGCTTCACCGGAGAAGAAGAGATCTGCTGCGGTCTCAGCTCGACGATCCGGACATCTTTGAAGAGGGAAACCGAGATCGTCCAGAGTGCAGCACCTGCGACGAGGCGGTTGACAACAATCCGTGGCAGCTGTTCAAGTACTGTTTGGTGTCAAGGATGGAACGCGAGCCGATATCCTTGGACGATCTAGATGGGCGGGAAATGGAGGACATAGTTGAGGCTACCTGCCCGCGTTGCAAGAAAAGGCTATACAATCCCGTGCGAACGAAGAGGCGGTTGCGCGAGATCATCAAAGGCCTCCCAGACAGGGTTGAAGTGAGTACGATGCGGCTGAATCTGTCTCCGGCAAGGCTAACTAGATCTGCTTATCCAGTTCCCCTGAGGGAGTGAGCCGCCTTGAGGATGGTTAACTGAGTGCGCGCAGTGTATGCGATAAGAACTGTATGTAGCATGGTCACTTTGAGGCGAGGCATGACGTGCCCATCCGTGTGCCGGCTCCGATATGCATCCATCACTCCAGACCTAGACACCTTGGCCAGACCGAGTGAGTATGTCACTGCTGGTTGGCGTGCTTGGCCCGGCACGGAGTGAATTCTGGTGACTGCGAATGCGGCGATCGCGCATCATCATGTCGACATGGGCTTCGTCGGTGAGCATGTCATACGAACCAGGGTGCCGCTAATACCGCGCTGGTCACGGTCGGGCTGACTGGATGTCCTCATACGGTGACAGGTGCCAATGTCTACTATCTGATACGTATTGCGCTGCACCTGCCTCCAGTATATAAACTACTCCCGTCCGCTGTAACTTCCCATTGTACTTCACCCTCAACCCCGTTTCTCCTCGCAGATCCACCTACAGCCTCACTCTCAGCATGTCCAAGGTTTGGCATTCGAGTGTTGACAGGGTGTCCGAGTTATTGAAAAGACACCGCCGTCAGCCCGCCATCCTCTACGTCTTCGGCTTGTCCGTGTGGTCTGCCGTACCTGAGCTCGCCGTGTAAGTGCTGCTATGTAGGCCCTGCATATAGATAAGCACGGTGGTAATCTCCTTACATCAGTGAAGAGCTTGGGTACTCGCAGGGCGCTGTTGAGAAGAAGGTCGTGAACCTCGTTGAAGGCGAGAACTTCACTCCAGAATTTCTCCAGATTGTACGTCGCCCCTCACCCGCCCGCTCAGACTGGCAGTCCCTAACACCTGTACAGAACCCGAAGGCAACCCTGCCCACCCTGCAGGCTGACGGCCGTGTCTTCACGGACACCGAATCTGTCACAAGATGGCTTGTGAAGAACGCGCCTAAGAAGGTTGCGCCAGGTACAGCGTTCATCGCCAAACTCCATCAAGAAAAATACGATCCGAACTTCCCGCTTTTACTCATCGTAAGTCGTCTCCAAGACGGTCAACAAGGGCAAGGGGAGCTCATTTGCGCTGATCAGCGAAACGAGGACGAACTGAAGGCTGCATCGTCCGGGTTTCCAAACCTCTTCGTCCAGAACCGTAAGTCTTGCAACACTATCTTCTCCCTGGAAACCGACACCTCGACACCAGGCCAGAATGCGCTTGAAAAGCATTCCAAGACAGAACAGGCTGCGCCGTTCAAGCAATTCTATGAAGACAAGATTGCGAGCAACGGTGGCATCCTCTCCATCTACAAGGGAGAGACTGCTCCCGACGACTTTTACAGGCAGTCCGAGGCCCACTGGAAGACTATCTCGGCCTTTATCCTGAACGAGCTGCCGACCGTCCTGCCTGAAAGCGGCTTCCTAGGTGGCGCCACGCCAGGCGAGGACGACTTCCACCTGGCCGCTTGGCTTGCACGCCTGGCACATGTCAACGGCGGATCTGTGGGCAAGGAGGGATACAAGGCGCTTGAGAAAGAGACGAAACAGTCCATCCCTCCAAAGGTAGCTGCGTACTGGGCGGCGTGGTCGGAGAGGCCGAGCTGGAAGAAGGTATATGCTGATGGCCTGCACTAACATCGATGAGTGCCATACCGACCTTGAGAATTGATAGCTCCGTTCCTTGTCGTTGTATTAGTTAATGTTCCGCACCCGATATGCACGTCTCTTCGTTAATAGGGTAGGCATGTCCGATGCGTAGCTGAAGAGGTGGCATGATGTCAACGTGTGGTCGGTCAGTCAATCTGTCAGACAAATCAGACGTACAGTGAACACTCACCTGACTGGCAACTCGAAACGATGACAGCACACAGCAGAATGTTCGCAGCAGACCAGGAACCCGCGCCGACATATAGTTGTTGGTTGTCGTCGTGCTGCATCTACTTGATCATCCAGGGACGTACCAGGCACCTGTTTCCTGACAATGCACACCGGGGCTGCTTGAGTGAATAGTGATCTCAGCATGAACAGTCATGCACATATGACAACGTCAAAGCTCTGCCGACATCGCCTCGCTCAGATGCGAGCTGGAGCCCTCGAGCATTTCCTGCCTACAGTCATCCAAGCTGCCATGCCGTATCAGCACTATCCATACCGAGGCGAGCCCACGCCCACTTACATGCGTCTAATCCCCACCGCAGCGTCCATGCCCACGACGAACTCGTCCTCGGTCGGTTCTCTAGACGCGTGTCGCGCATGCTGTATTGCGGCGTCGTAATAATGGAGTGGCGTCAGGCCGTCCCCGTCTCGCGGCAGCAGGGGTATGATGAAACGAAAGTGGTGCAGCATGCGTGCGTGTGGTCGCAGAGCCGGGTGGCTTGGAATAATGAGATGCGCGAGTGCGTCTGCCCCCCCGCGCCACAACGTGAGAGGCCTTGAAAGGCGAGATGCACAGGATGCGTCGAACTCACCGATCTCGCGCACGGTATCGAGAAGAGCGGTCCGGAAGCGCACGCCGTCGTATTTGGTGTCTTGAGGAAGTCAGACGATGTACTCTCTACAAAGGGCGCGCACGCACCTGGCCTGCCCCAACCATCCTGATATCCGTCTTTCGGCTGTGATTCGTAGGCAATGAGGCAAGCGCGGGTATATTCTTGCTGGATAAATCGATGCACTGGCTAGACTCGCATGTTGGCCTTCGGCGGCGCAAGCTCGCAAACATGCCGACTCACTTCTGGCAGGTCAGCCCGGCCCAGCGTACGATATGTCTTCGAAATTCGTTGCAACCGCCTGTGCACCGCAATCCTGCGCTTCAAGCAGAACACGACAGACATGAAAGCCTGTGGGAGCGTGTCAGGGCCCTCCGCGATCCAGTTCGCAACAAGGCAGTCAGCTTACGACGAGCGCATACGCCGCCCCTATGATCACTGCATTGAAGTTCTTCTCCCATGTCCGCTTCCGGTCCGTCCTCACTGCCTGGGAGAGTAGCAGGGCGCATGACACCGCCGAGAAGATGATGATGAGCAGGAGGAGGGCAGCATAGAGGAACAGGGAGACTGCGAAAGTCCCTCGAGACTTTGAGAACATTCACTCCACCGACATACAGTGCTGAAGCCAGGCTGAAGCGTAACTGAGCGTGGTGGCGCTCAACATGGCTAAGCCAATCACATGCAACTCAGACTCAGACTGGAACCCAACGTTCCGACGTTCAACAGCAACTACATGTGCCAATAGCCCTTCCGTCTTCTCAGTAAATGTACATGGAATCAGATCCCGGGCTCTGCTATGCGAAGGCCGAAAACAAAAGCTTCGTGCAGAGAAAAACAAAACACCACACGGTGAACAACCGTTAGCCCTGCACGTTTTGACTTTACAACAAACATTCATCAGTGGTTTACCCCTGCAGCGGGAGAGACTTGGACTTACGCAAACTCTCCGATGACGTTGCCCTGCGTGAGGTATTCGCAGACGTAGTACTGCGCGTCCTTGATATCGAGCATGCATGTGAAGGATTGCTACAACACACGCTCTCGATTAACTACTCACCCCGTCACTTGCCGGGAAGATGCCGGTGCAGTTTTGTACCGCACAGCCAACCTGGGTTGTAGCCTTCCATACCACTTGGGTAAAGTGAGATGCCACGGGATTGCCAGCATTGTATTGAGCTGGAAGACATAGTAGGTCCATGTCAGCATTGCGGTATGCGGTACGGATATGCCCATCAACCAAATACCCACAAGCTTCATCAGTCCAAGACTTGATCGCCTGATCGATACCGTAGTCATCGCCGGTACCAGCCGCCAAATTCTCTGCGGGACAAGGTAACCAGATAGTTAAATATAACACAGGTGTTATGCATACCTCCATACGGGCCAAGCTTTCCGCCAGAATGCTCGAAGACGCAGCCATTCGCCCATTGTTGGGCGGCAGCGGCGAGCGTATCATTCCATGTCAACGCTGCAGCATCATATTGCGCGCGAACAGTGTTATGGTCGTTCAGGTACTGATCAATATCACTGCTTGACGTGCTACCCGAGCCGGAGGAACTTGTCGAAGCAGTGGTAGCAGCGGGAGACAAGACGGAGGCTGTGCTAGGAATTGACGAGGTAGTCTCCAGATCACCGCTGGAAGACGGAGCCGGCTCTTCAGATGTTGTAGTTGCGGGGTCGGGTTCTTGTCGCACTAGAGGGGCTATGGTAGAAGTGGGTGCCAGTGGTATGGCCGATGGAAAGGATGCACCTTCCGCCTGAGAGAAGACGAGTGAACTGGTGGGAAGTGAGGATGACGAGATAATCTGGGTTGTACTGTTTCCCGGAGGTGCAGTTGCAGTCGCGAATGATGAGTTAGTCGACCTGTCAAAGATGCAGAGTGCGGGAGAGTCAGGTCATGGCTGGCGAGTAATGGTGAAGGCTGAGTACGCACGAGGAGGGCCTGACACGGCAGGATCGCCGCCTGACTTTCCCTACATAGCGTGGCATTAGATCATACTCGTCCTCAGTAAGGCGCTGCCTCAGATCCTGTCTCTTGTGATGGCGATGCGCGTGAGACAATCCCGCGAGGCCCTCCGGGACGAAAGTGAAGATCACGGCTAAGAAGAGAAACACCAGCAGGAGGTGGTTCATCTCGGATGAAGAGCGTTGATTGCAAACGAAGGAAGGAGCGAGAGCGAAAGGAGCGCGAAGAGAGAACCACTTGGGCTGACAGGAGAATATAAAGAAAGGAGCTTGGGTAGTCTCGGATTCTAGGTGGTAGTTTGCGAGAGAGGACGTTAATTCGGGCCAGAAAGTGGAATTCACGTCGTTAAGGACACCGATGGATCGCGTCCTCGGTTATTGAGCGCTCTGTTGCGCATGGCGATGGGCGCGTGGTCGCAGAGGAGAATCGCTTGAGGATGGCCATCTCAGTTGCGAGATCGACGTCGGGAGGAAAAATGGGTGAGGCGTGTTATTCGCGTCTGGCCAACTTGTCTTCGCACCCCGAGCAGTGGCACAAGCCGGGCGACGCGGTTATGTCACGTGCGACAACCGTGATCGCAACACGACCGGACTCCAATTCCTCGGTCCCGTCGTCAGTGCTGCCCTTCTATACGCTGTGTTAACCCAACAACGGACCATGACTGCGCCAGAGGATCCTCCGTACTACATCCTAGTCTCTCGTTCGACCCCGTTGGCATCCGCTTCAGCAACACTCAGTCATCCAGTCATTGAGTATCACTACGCCGACGATTCGCCCCACTCGCTGCTTCCACGTTTTCCTGGAGAACACATCCTCGTAATTGATTACGATCCTGCACAAGGCGCGTCTCCAACAGCGAAGAGTCTCTCTGCTGATCTCGCCATCTCTGGGGTGAAGGTCACAGATGCCGCTGGCGCCGGCGGATTGGACGAGGAGCACAAGATGTACATTCTCGAGACGACCACAATGCCTGAGGAAATGTATGTTCCCTTAGCTTGACTCATACGAAGATTCATTGTGGGATCGCGCTTGACCAGCATGGATGAAGAAGACTTACAAGCGCCTCACGCCCTCCTGGCGCGTTTCAAACACAGGTGTATGAGGTCATAATCTATATCGAACACGATACTAACCTCTGTTCAGAAACACCATTATTCGGCACGCTCTCGACTACCTCGAAGCACCGGGGAAAGAGCCACAGTCCGCCAGCTCGCCGGCGCCAGCTGCGGACTCTTCGCCTGTCACATAGGGGGTGAACGTCGGAGGCGATCGCTGAACTGACACAGCCTGACGATGGCGCAAGACAACCTAGCGCATAGAAGAATGTACCTTGTATCGTGAGTGAACTCACGATTACCTAGGCTGACGCTTCATGGGCGTTATGAACTTATCAGATGGCCGTCCAGACTTACATACATCTTCTTCCTTTTCGACTACCCGTACCGTATCGTTCACTCAATGCCAACTTCTCTGCTTCGTTATTGCCGATAAGTCCCCTTGCGTTGGCAGTCAGCATTCCTATATATTCGGACTCGTGAAGGGGACATCATATCTCATTTGCGAACAGCGTGTTAACAAGAGTTGGTGCAGCTTTAATCGCGTTCCAACCCCGCTCTCTGCACGTAACTCAGGCATTCTCAGCCGTGCCGGGTTGAAAGCGACATTCCTGACTCCAGTTCGAGGCCTGCGGAATCCGGCGGGATCATTGGCCCCGGTCGAAGCTGAGACTGGGCGGCATCGTCCTGCTCTTCAACCTTATCTCTTGGTTCTATATAACTCCCATGTTGCAAGGTCGTTCAATCGATCGCCCTCATCTCAACAGTCATTCCGCCATGGAAATTTTCATGTGCAACATCTCTGCTAGCATAGATGAAAATAGACTGTCGAAGCGTTTGACGCCGTTATTTCAGAGCTCAGATAGCGGCCATATTGGTGCTAACTCTGTCAGTTTTGTAGTCCGTATCTTCCCCGACACCCTAGGAGGAACAAGAAAGGGTATTATTACAGTGCCTAGGCAAGCGATGGGCCAGAAATTCCTACTTATATACGGAGGGAAGGCGCCGCAGAAGCGTATCAAAGTCCTCGGAATCCCTATCTTTTTCAAGGAGAGCAACACTAGGGGTGTTCTGGCGAGGATACAGCGCCTGGCCCATATCAACCCTCCACGAATACGCCAGGCCGCGGAGGAGGCGAAGGTTGCCGTGGCTGCTCTGCAGTTCGGGTGGTTCTGCAGAGATGACGTCTTCTCCATCGAGTGGGAGAAGCGACCTCCGTACAAAGCAGAGCTAGTCTACGTGGACTCGGAGAGGCAAATGGTAATTACATGGTATGAGAAGGACGCCATCCGATTTGTCAAAATTCGCACTTCCTCGATCTACTGGGCGGGAGCCGCTTTGGATGCCTCAGGCGATCCCGCAATCATGTTCTATCTCAATCATCCGCCATCCTTTGAAGCAGAGCTCCCGGATGCTGAGCTAACTGCTCAAATGGCAAAGCTGATGATACGGACGAGGACTCGAGAGAAGCCAAGACGGCAACGATTGTCCTCTTTCAACGACGACCACGCATCCATCGCTCCTCATACATCCCTCGCCATACGAGTCTTGTGTCAGACTGCAGCATATGTGACAGCTTTTCTGTCGCTTGGTCGGCTGGCGCACACCCAAGTTGACTCCTTCTTATATCATACTGTCAGGCGGGGGCTCTTTGAGCCAGCCGTACGCCAGGCTTATACAGCGTGGCTAGCGAGGTTGCCCTGGCTGGTAGCTTTTCAAGTAGAGGCACTCTTTCGCAGTTCGCTACTGGACATGCGGGAAATACACCGGTTCCTGCGTCCTCAAATCGACTCGGTGGTCACAAAGAAGGGCGTTGCATTCGCCAGCGCCCTTCTGCGAGACTTCAGGTCGCGAGTCGACGCTACCTCCTGGGCCGACGAAGGTGTGGCGGCCGGGAAACCTTCACTGGAGTACCTGTTCGCTGCTGCACTCCGCGAGCTGCGGGAGAGACCCCCGTTTCTCGAATTGCCGACAGCAGATGACGAAGACCTCTTTTCATGTTTGCATGTCACCGTGACGCCCACCGCAATTCACCTTGACGGGCCTTTCCCCGAACGATCGAACAGAGTGATTCGTCGCTACAAAGCTAACCAGGACTGCTTCATCCGAGTCAGCTTCCTGGAAGAAACATTCCTCGCGTATCGCTTCGATCGCAACATCGATGGTCACGACTTGGTTGACAGGAGGGTTAAACACTTCCTATTGAACGGGCTCTCGGACATCGCTGGTCGGCGATTCGAGTTCCTCGCATACTCTCAGTCCGCCCTCAAGGAGCACGCCGTTTGGTTCGTCAAGCCATTCCGAGAAGGCGGACGAATTATCACAGCGGCCACTATCATTGAGAGTTTGGGGTCTTTCCGTAACCTCGAATACGATCAGACTCTCATGTTCTGCCCCGCTCGATATGCCGCGCGTATATCGCAAGCATTCACCGCGACGGACTCTTCGGTCTCCGTCGAAGCGGAGGAGATTTTGGCTGTATTGGACATCGTGACGCCGGATGGGAAGTACTGTTTCACAGACGGAGTTGGCACTATTTCATCGGAGCTCGCCAAGGCGATCTGGGACGAGCTGGCTGCGAAAGGACGACGAGCTGGTCGCGCGCAAACCTGCCCTAAGTTATACCAGATTCGCTTCCAAGGTTCGAAGGGCATGCTTAGCGTCGACTACAAGCTTCGTGGACGAGCCATTGGCCTACGTCCCTCGATGATCAAGTTCGACGCACCACAATCGCTCACCATTGAAATCGCGCGAGCTGTCGATCGCCCAGGGAAGTACTTCCTGAATCGCCCGCTGATCATGTTGCTAGAAGGACTCGGCGTACCGTACGGTGTCTTTCAGTCTCTCCAGGATGCCGCGGTTCGCGATGCCCAAGAGTCTACAAATTCACTGGAAAAGTCTGCTCGTTTGTTGGACGCCCACGGGTTAGGGGCGTCGTTTCGAATTACCTCAACGTTGCTCAACCTCCATCGCCTTGGTGTTAAACCTTTAGCGGAGGACACGTTTTGGCAGCAGACAATGGACTTTGCTGTCAATCATGTCCTCCGAGAGTTGAAACACCATGCGCGCATTCCAGTGCCGGCTGCCAGTGGTTGGACTTTGGTTGGTGTAGCCGACCACCACAGGTATTTGAATGAGGGAGAGATCTTCGCTTGTGTGGATGCGCCGAACGAGCAGGGACTCCTATACCTGGAGGGCCCTATTTTGATATCACGCTCGCCGACCATTCATCTCGGCGACGTCCAGATTGTGCAGGCAATAGGCAGACCTCCGCCCGGTTCACCCTTCAAACGCGAATCACTAAGGAATGGTGTAGTGTTTTCCACCAAAGGTGCGAGACAGAGAACCTACGTCATTCGTCGCTTCGATAATAATATCTTTCACAGGCTACCGACCCCTCTCTACATGTCTCGGCGGTGGAGACCTCGATGGCGACATTTATAATCTAACCTCCATGGTGGAACTGCATCCTCCGCGGCTGTACGAACCGGCAGGCTACGAGCCATCCAAGAAGAAATATGTAGACCATCCAAGTACGATGCGAGACGTGGCCGATTTTGTCGCAGAATATATCTGCAGTGACGTGAGTGGGGACCACTCGTGCTCGCCCTCCAGACTTAAAGCACATCTTGGCAGACCATAGGGATCATTGCCACAAACTGGCTTATCATAGCAGACCAGAGCACCGAAGGCATCTTTAATAAGGACTGTTTATTGCTCTCTGGATTGCACAGCACCGCCGTCGATTACCCTAAAACTGGGGTCCCCGTGCCTCTAGAGGAGATCCCGAGGCTGGAAAGCAAGACCAAACCTGACTGGCATGCCCCAGAGACACACAACGACAATGAAAAGGACTACTACGAAAGCAACAGGGCGATCGGTCGGCTATTTCGTTCGATCAAGCTGCCTGCCTTGAAGACCCTAGCACGCGCGACACGACTCCAGCTTCGTCATATGGAGGACGGCCATGAGACTCTCCAGGATATCATTGCCAAATTTCGATCGAAGAAACCGAAACAAGGAAATCCTGTACTGCGCACGGTGCAGTCTCGCATCAAGAAATACATTCCTCTTTCAGTGCGCAGAGTCGACGACGGCGTCATCAACACAATGTGGCGACTGCTGCTGTCGTACACGTCTCAGTTGCGCAGTATGTGTGTTGCGAACACAGTGTCGTTCTCTCGTTCGGCGATGCTCACCGAAGAAGAGGCACTGATTGGGACAATCGTGGCGAATACCTCCCAGCCACGCAGACGTAAAGACGCTATGTCCCGCTTACGAGAACAGACCACAAGTTTAGTGAAGGCCATCCGGGCAGTGATATCCGGTGATGACGATACTCCGCCTAAGGAGTCACTGGAACGAGCGTTCGTCGCATACAAGGTTGCGCTCATTGAAGAGGACTACTTCGGGGCAAGAAGTTTTGCGTGGGTGGCATTGGGGGAGATATTCGACGCAATCAGAGATGTTGAGGAGGCACTTCAATTATCCACGTTGTAGGTGGGCCAGTAATGGATGGCAGTAAAAATGTGGGTGCGTGGTGCTGACTGCTCAAGCGAAGTGTACTGATATCTATTGCAGGCACATTCATCTTCTTGGACCCGAGCAAAGGCTTGTTCTTTCGTGTCTGTAACAATCAGCGTCTGGTTGCGGACGACATTGCACGCAAGATTAGGTTCGTCGAGTAGCTGTATGCCAAGGACAATGACGTATGAATGTAAGATCGTGGACAAAGGCATCATCGCTTCCTGTTCTTGCCCGTACGGTGCTTCACGCCAGATGGTGACTGTTTCGCCACGCTGGTGGTTGCGGAACTCTCTTCCTGAGAGGCATTCATCAGAGCCGACAGCCTGAATACATATGAACAAAGTGATAATTAGCGGCATGGACAAGAGCAGCAGTAGGACACCAACCCGCCGCTGATATCACCGCTCTGAAGTGAACTCTGCAAAGCCCCAATCCGCGCCTGACGCTTGTTGAAATCCTGCAACGCCTCCGGGTCCATAGTTTTCTGAGTCGACATATGAACGACCAATAGCACTATCGAAATGACGTAGGTACATACCATAAGGTATGGCATAGCTAGCATCATGCCACCCATAACCAGCATCATCAACATCATGGGGCTTTGGAACATGCCAACCAGGTTGAATGACTGGTGCGGTACGAAGTAGTCATTCCTCAAGCGAGGGGTGAGAAGAATTGGATAAGGGAGTGTTATTGTAGACGGTGGGAAGAGGGGTGTCCCTGGAACGTAGGGCCGAACTTCTGGTAGCGACTCTGTCTCGAAAACGTCTATTCGAAGCTGGACCAGGTGTCACCCAGACGCATGATTGCGTAAACATGGGCAGTCGTACCTTGTCAAAGTGATAGTCATGAGAGAGTACTGACAAAATATATGTTCCTGATGGAACATCTGGACTAAACGCAACGCGTGAGATTGGACATGCCACAGGCCTGCATAAGTACGCACATCTCGAAGCCGCCGTCCAGTGTCACCCCTCCCCTTAGCTTTCCGTCATCAAGAACAACTTTAGCTTGTCGTAAGTCACCAATGGCTACGTATGATGAGGTAAGTCTGTGTCTCTCGGATGACAACACCTATACACACAGGGACATATCTCGTTCCAGAGGACACGCCCTTTGAGGTCCGCTGCACGAGCTATGCAGGATAGACTATTGAGAATGAGTAAGCTAAAACAGTCTTGATAAGTGAGTCCCCAGAGCTCACGTCGTTAGAACAAGTAATGTGAGAGGGATACGCATCGCGAAGCAATGTGTTAGTGTCACCAGGTCAGCTTGAAGTCGATCCCAGAAAGGAAGCCAATAGAGGCTCTTGCCAAACAAAGCCAAATGCATACAATTCCTCTGCTTCGATCAGAATATAGACAAACTCGACCACATTGACAGTAGTGCCCCAAGGGCACCGGGCATCCTCTGTATCTACAAACTTCCTGTTTTTGGTTGATCTCCGCTCTAGTTCGCCTTCATCATGCGCCAGAAGCGGGCAAAGGCATATCGCAAATTGATGAGCTTATACTGCATGACCTTCGGCTTCAGGCAGCCATATCAAGTCCTCGGTTCGTAGGCCCCGCTCGCAAAAAATCAACTTTTTAAATGATGCATTACTGGCAGTGGACTCCGAAGTGTGCAGAGCTTCTGTTGCACACAAGATCTCTCTCGCAAAGCAGCTTGAAACAGTACTCCAAGGCGCCGTCAAACCCAGTAAGCCTGTTCTTAAGTTGCAGTCCTGGAATTGTCAGCTCAACAAGCGGCGAAGCCGCCTTCCAGTGATTACGCAGTGCTGCATACATCAGCTTTACCTCCAGGGCGAGACCCAGCAGCCCGCTGTCGACCTGGCGAAAACATTCGAGCGGCGGAAGTGCAACCACAGGGAGGCTATCCCTGGGGACGAGTGTTTGGCTAGCGTCGTCGGTGCGTCTTCACCCCATGTATTTATCCAATCCTCTATGCCAATCCTCTCGGACCGTAGGTGAGACGAATAAACACCGTTACGTGATTGCTACACAATCACAAGAGCTTCGTTCGAAGCTGCGTACAGTACCTGCTGTTCCCCTGGTTCACATCAACCGTTCTGTGATGGTTCTGGAACCGCCCAGTCAAGCGACGCTGGATGCCAAAGAATTCGTTCGTCATCTTCATGACTTCAGATACCTTTCTGCTCTAAGTACCTGGTTTGCAGGCGGAAGAGCAAACTTTGCACCCATCCACACCAGAGATTGCGACTCTTCTGTCCACTTCAATTACGGCTGAACCACCAAAGAAGAAGGGGCCGAAAGGGCCGAATCCCTTGAGTGTGAAGAAGAAAAAGGTCAAAACAGATCTATCCGCGTTTATCCATTCTTCTAGCCAGGGCCAGCAAGATCAAGCAGGCTTGAAGCGCAAACGCGTGGTTTCTGACGACCCCACCCCGAAAGAGGCAGTCGGACGGAAACGCAGACGACGTCATAAGGGGAACGAGGCGAGTAATGAAGCTGAAGCTGCTAGCAGCATCATAGAAACGTCTTAGTTTTGTACTGTTGTGCGCTATATGACCCTTGCGATTCACTCATCCACGCCCTTGCGTACAGTGCGTAACATATCGTGTCAATCATGGTATAGCCGTATAGGTATGATACAGTGATGTACAAGTCGCGATCGAGATCATAAGACTGCCAACGGAATCAAGGTAATCAGTTACCGCCACGGAGACGAAGGACTACAAAGTTGAGTAAGTGATATGTACGAGAAAGGAACAAAAGACAACTTGCCAAGATGGAGAGTTGACTCCTTCTGAATGTTGTAGTCCGACAGCGTCCTGCCGTCTTCCAACTGCTTCCCGGCGAAAATCAGACGTTGCTGGTCAGGAGGGATGCCCTCCTTATCCTGAATCTTCGCCTTGACGTTGTCAATCGTATCCGACGATTCAACCTCCAGCGTAATCGTCTTCCCCGTCAACGTCTTAACGAAGATCTGCATCCCACCACGAAGACGAAGCACAAGGTGCAGCGTCGACTCCTTCTGGATGTTGTAATCCGACAGTGTTCGACCGTCCTCGAGCTGCTTGCCAGCGAAGATAAGGCGCTGCTGATCCGGAGGAATGCCCTCCTTGTCCTGAATCTTCGCCTTGACGTTATCGATTGTGTCCGACGACTCAACCTCAAGCGTGATTGTCTTGCCGGTCAGAGTCTTGACGAAGATCTGCATACCGCCACGTAAACGGAGCACTGATGGAATAGTCAAGGGCTTGTCGATGTTATACAACATTCATCTACGTACCAAGGTGGAGAGTAGACTCCTTCTGGATGTTGTAGTCCGACAACGTGCGACCGTCTTCAAGTTGCTTGCCAGCAAAGATGAGACGCTGCTGGTCTGGAGGGATGCCCTCCTTGTCCTGGATCTTTGCTTTGACATTGTCAATCGTGTCCGAAGACTCCACTTCCAGGGTGATTGTCTTCCCCGTGAGAGTCTTCACAAAAATCTGCATGCCTCCACGCAAACGAAGGACAAGATGAAGGGTGGACTCCTTCTGGATGTTGTAATCAGAAAGGGTACGACCATCCTCAAGCTGTTTGCCAGCGAAGATGAGACGCTGCTGGTCTGGAGGGATGCCCTCCTTGTCCTGGATCTTGGCCTTGACATTGTCAATCGTGTCCGAAGACTCGACCTCGAGAGTGATCGTCTTGCCAGTCAAGGTCTTGACGAAGATCTGCATACCGCCGCGAAGACGGAGTACTAGGTGGAGGGTAGACTCCTTCTGGATGTTGTAGTCGGAGAGGGTACGCCCATCCTCGAGCTGCTTGCCGGCAAAGATAAGACGCTGCTGATCCGGAGGAATGCTGCAACCATCATAAGAATTACTACTCGCTGACACCCAACTACAGACTCACCCCTCCTTGTCTTGGATCTTGGCCTTGACGTTATCGATGGTGTCGGAAGACTCGACCTCAAGGGTAATGGTCTTGCCGGTAAGAGTCTTAACAAATATCTGCATGGCGAGAACGGTAGAGTGTGGTGGTTGTGAAGAGAGTAAGGACAACAACTGTTGGTGCATCGCAAGGCACAACGCGCATTATATAGCCCAGATAGGGCGGAGATTGAAATCTGACTCGCGGGCGGACTACGATCAGTCCAGCGGCACCGCCCTCTACTCTAATTTCAACTAAGATAGTTCCAGCAACTGCCCGAATACTCGAGCTAATTCTCGCAGACTCGTCCAGCTTTCGTACAGTGCATCAGGGGGCGGATCAATATGTGACTGCCACTGGGGCCCGGTACAAAACAAAGTCAGTATTTCCATGGATATTACTTGCATGGCAAGTCACTCAGTATGAGCGAGCTTAAGCGAGGTCTACTGCTACAACTGCGTGTCCTGTCTCCCATCTGAGCCGAGTTCAATGAGAGCCTAGAAATGTCTGTGAAGGACAAAAACAAAAACAATTCTGTTCTGTTCAAGTGTTTCCGAACGCCGTGACCTGACCTGAACATTCACCTCTGGATAGACGAGTCGGTCAATGTAAGATTTGACAGTGAAGACTCACATACACGATTATCGGTAGCTTTTCTCCAAAGCCACTAAACAAGAAGTGTGAGACATCATAATCGCATCGCGCAATCGGAAAACCATTCAGTGCATCATTGGATGCTAGTCTTGTATCCCATAACCTCACGCACCCTATCCCACGAAGTTGTCAGTAGAGTAGAGTGGGAGTTTAGGGCCATCAGATTACCATCCGCACCGCCGGTAAGAAGCTTAAGCCCATGTGACGCATCTTGTATCCATTGTGCTTCGACGACCCCATAGTGGCTGGCCTCTGTGTAGGCACCATCTTCATGCGCGAAGGCGTGCAATATGCCCCTTTCCAGAAATCGTACATCATATACGTGCGTTGCGTTGTCACTTCGTGCGACAGCCAGGTAAATGCCGTCCGAGCTCATCGAAAGGGAGTCCACTGCGGCCCTTCCATGTCTATGAAAGGGCGCCAGTTCAACCTGCCTTACGGCTTGTGTTAAGCGACGCCTTGCATCGTATCGCCGCACGAGGTATTGACGGTCTGAACATTCCGTGGCGAGGACCAACGTCTCTCCTGTTTTCCGGCACAGCTATATCTATTTTCATCATCCTGGCGCAAAGACCGAGTTACTGACCAGTTGTATCAATGGTAACTCTGCGGCCTGCCTCCTGAGTGTCAAACGCGAGGATGTGCTGCCCCGTCCTTGCATCAAAAGCCTTATGAAGGCCAGTGAAGTCTCTGTTGTCCAAGGGTGCAGAAGAAGTAAAGATAATATCCGACGACGCATCTCTTCCCCAAATGAAGTCGGCCGTCGTATGGGTTATGTCCGGAGCAATGGGCAAGGCAGTACGATCTGACAAGATCTGTTGCAAATATACGTAGCTGTGACGACCATGAGCATGATCTTCGCTCGAATGACCAGGTCATACTTAACCCATCGGAACCTCCTACAGCTAATAGAGAGTCCGCAGGCTTGAACAGTAGTTTGTATGGGCAGGCATCATATGGGACTGTACATGTGCTAAGCAAGGATACAACAGTGAGACTCAAGCGAGACTTACCCGTGTGGATGAGCTTTGGTGATCTGCCATCCTGAACACCTCTGCAGTCGAATTGTCGCACCGCGCAATCAGCTCCAGATGACGCCATGATCCATGGACTGGAACAATAGCAGTCAGTGGGCGTAGACGCCTAGTTGGAATCAAGGCGCATACTCAACGTGGCTAAGTTGAACGTCGTTCACCGTGCAGTATCGTACTATGCTGTCGACAGCATCTGCAGCTGACAAATTTAATTAGCACGTCTAGAGCGGAGAGACAGGAAACTGAGATACAACGATGCGGTGCTAAAGGCCGTGATATGTGATGTTCTCGAAGTACAAGGGATTTGCCGCCACACCAGATGCTAAGGCCGCCTTCGAGGTTGTATGTCATTTCAGCGTTGACAGCGCCGATGCCTAGCATTATCAAATGATGAGTACGAGTCATGTAAGTCAACCAGACCTCAAGCCTTACCGCGAGCGTCTGACTCGTTGACATACTGACCTCCCGGCACTACACTGGCTGTTACGATCATGTCACCATACCTTATGATCTTGGTGACCCCTTGGTGGACCACACATCAACGTATCGCTTGTGCGCAAGGAGAGGTCGGCTTACGGCCAGGAGCGCGAGTGATAGTCTCGACGGCATGCATTTGCCGGTGAACCCAGGGGCTCCGGGTCCTGCTCCCACGTTGAGTCCGAGGCCGTCTCATCTGTAATACCAGCACCAATGTTCAGCGCACCTTGTTAGTCCATTAAAATCCACATACATCATTCCAAATGTATCCAACCCCTGCATATTCAGGGAGGTCGACTCGAGTGCCTGATCTTCGCAACATGTTCGAAGTATGTATTTGTTCCCGGAGTCGTTTCATCCTGAGTGAATGATTTTCATGGGACAAGCCACCCATTGAAAGGGATTTCAATCCGAGTATCAGTCTCTTATCTGCTTGTGCTTGTCGCGACAGAAGAACAGGGTCGGAGCGTTTGGATGCTTGCCACTGTACCTCGGCATGTCAGACGTCGCCGCAAGGTCACCACAAGCACCCACGGAACTTACGTTCTTCCTAACGTTCAGATCCAGAGCGGCGTACACTCTTCCATATTCATGTTCACTGTCGGTGTCCTCGTCGTCATCGATTATGACAGGAGCGACAGGACTAGGAGTGTCAGAGTTGACCCAGTCAAGGGGCTCTGGTGTGTCTTGATGCAATGTCACAGCGTCATCTACCGTATACTTGAAGTCATGTCCCGACGACCCAACCTCCTCAACGGATGACCTCTGCCGATGTGCATTCGCTTCGGAGCGTTTCTGGCTCTAGTAGAAGAACATCGCACTGCAACATCCACAGCGAGCTACTATTCACTGTACCTTCGAAGCGCACTGTTCTTGGACACCCTCTCTGGTAGTCAAGGACCGCCTCGGCTGCTGCGATACTGGTGTTACTGGAGTAGTTGAGGCCTCTTTTCTCTGGCGTTTCGCGCCAGGCTCGACATCGATGGGCAGATTATGTTTGCAAGATGGTCCTGGTGCACTTCCAGGCTTGGTAGAAGAATCGAGTTCCTTGATACGACAGCGAAATATATATTGCTGTACGTACGTACCCTAGAACGAAATCGCCTCGATTGCGGGGCAGGGGACAAGGCTCTTGCGCCACTGTTAATAGGACGTGGTGTGTCCCGGGAGTCGTCTTCAGAACTATCGATCACAATAACTTCTCTCCGTGAAGCTCTTGCTCTTCCCTGGAACTCTTTCTGTAAATCAGGATTAATAACCAAAGTCATCATGGTGTCCCACTGGCGGGAGCATAAACTCGAGCACGCACATACGCTTGATGCCTCCCTGGAACCCGTTGGACCTTGACGAGTTCAATCTCTGGATCGGATTCAACGAGATTCACCTCAGCAACATCGTCGTTCATAGTCTTTGTGTACACAGATTGCCTGAGTCGACTTGAGCGTGTTCAAAGGTTATGTACAGGCAAGACTCGGGTTGTCGGACAGTGTTGGCTTGTCGGACAGCTTCCTAATTTGTTTATTAGGCGCTCATACACCTGCCTTAGGCAAGTGCATTAAATTTGATCGCTGTGACCGTTACATTGGGCGCTAAATGGGCGCCAAACCGTACGGGGTCGCCAGACGTTAGGGAGAAGTGCGGTGGTGGGGTGCGACTCCTCCCATCGGATGGGTACGAGACCAGTGCGGCAATGTTCTGCGACTAACCGGGGGGATGGTCTCAATTAGCAGCTGATATCAATGTGATAGACTTGTCATCTGAGGCATCGTCTCAGCGACGAGTGCGGGCAATGTACTCGCACACGGCTCGTGAGACGTCGAGTTTGCAATGCCGCAGGATGCAAGAGTTGGGTAGGGTGTAAGCTGCTAGTGAGCTCCGCCTGCCTTTCAAGTTGTGGCAGTTGTGGCAGTTGTGGGCCGTCGATTGATGTCCTGATGGCCTCTGTAATACGCATCTTCATGTCTGAGACATGGTCCCAACCTATGCGGACTCATACTTGCGTGTTATATAAATACAAGGGATAGCAAGCGGTGGTCTGAGTACGGCCGGTCCCGTCTGCCCTTCTTTTCATTTCAGTATTGATCCTTCTGTTATACTCGACGCACGACTCTTATGCTCAGGATGCGATTCAATGTTCTCGTGATCGACCTCTTCGTTGTCGTTGGTGTTGTGCCCGCCTTGGTGATTCCTACTACGGTACGTCTGACATTCGTGACCTGTTCTTAAATCGTCAACTCACCCCTTTTCCCAGACCAGTGGACTTGCAGTTCGAAAACGTGTTGATGAACCACCAGTCGATTGGTGGCGGAGTTCTGGCGACCGGAATGGTGCGTTCTGACCTTCTACTCTGTCAGTCATCTCATATTGAAATCTTTGTCTGGCAGTACTCTGGGTTTTCTTGAACCGTCGCGGCGGATATTTTATCCACAGGGAGAAAACTATGCAACTGAATTCTCAAGTGTACTATGCGGAGTCCGAGGCAGATCACTCGCCGGCTATGGCAATCAAATATGACCAGGGCGAGGTTGTATCTCGGAAAGTAATGAGTCCCGTATGCTCCTCCATCATGTGTGTATTGAATGTAAACTAAACTCCTGCCCGAAAACAGTATGGCCAAGCAAAGATTGGGATAGCTGAGAAGGATGATGTTCAGTGGTACCTTCGTCATCCACCCTCAGGAGACCTCGAGTTTTTCACCCGCACACCTGCGTACAAGAAGCTAGTTGCGAAGCGTGAACATGACGAGCGTGAATTTAACAAGGAAGTCGAGGAGCTTATCAACCAGGCTGCTGGGCTTGCTGTCAAACGTGTTGAAGAACTACGTTCTCCCTGCTGGGGACAGATGGGAGTAGTTCGGCTGAATCACTTCATGTTCAACTTCGTTGGTGAAAAATCAAGGGCTGAGGTACTAATGGTGTCAATGGTGAAGAAGAGGGGGACTTCGAGAAACGTTATGGTGTGTTTCATTTTTGGCATGCTTTTTCATTTAGATATTAACAGCACTCGTCACAGTCTGCTGATCTCAAGCAGCAATTGCTTAATCAGTTCCGAGAAGATTGGAAAGCAGATCCAGAAGGCGGAGTTAATAAACATGGTGAGACCGATGGTGGAACAAATAAACGGAAAGCAGGTCCAGATGGTAGAACAGATAAACAGAAAGCAGATCCAGATGGTAAAAGAATTAGAAATAGCATGAATGTCGACAGATTACTGAACTGAAAGAAAAATAACCTGCGTAGGCTCTTTTCGTGCTAGCGAGGAAACAAATCTGTCAGTGCTTGCATGGGCTTAATCAAACAGAGCTTGAAGCCTGGGTATAGTTTTTATCATTATAGTTAAATGAAGGCTTTTGTAGTTGTACATGTTGTGAGTGTGCAAGGATCCCTGTATGCTGGGGGGGGGGGATAATTGCAGAACAGCTCTTTGCATGCGGGAAGATGCTGATAAAATCGAGCACATCAAACAGCATGCGAATTGTGCAACGTAATATACTGATCCCCGTAGAGACTCATAACCCGGTATTGTATATCGGAACTCATCAGTTCCACAGACCACCGAAATGAGTACTATCGCACATTCAAACTGAGGACAACAGACACGGAATATCAACACTACACATTAGGAGTACGATATGACTCCGATGGTACAGTAGAAGACGATAAACAGGAGTGCTACAATCAAACAACGCTGTCGGATGGTGGGATTACAGTTGCTGATCGGAATTACAAGCTCGGAAGTAGCGTATAACAAGTCGATGCATGTGATGTGCTGTATACAGACACAATCACAATGTCCCCTTCCATGCGTCCATGGACAAAAAATTCCGTCCACGCACGCGTTCACTAACCCCACGCTTGCACGACGCTTCCCCGCAGCCACCTCCCACTCTTCTCCTTCTTCAGACAAGGCTTCCCCTCCTCGAGGCTCTTCCCCAGACCCACTCGCGCTCGGCTCCACAGCCGGCTCATCCGTGAGCGCGGCTGCTCCGGTGTGATGTGCATAAAGTCCGACTGGCCCTTCGCAGCGTCGTTTGGCGAGGTGCGCGGGCTCGGGGTGCCACTCATGCGAGATGAGGACGGAGACATCGTTGCTGGAGACGCGCCAGGCGCGCGCCGCACATGCGCCCAGGGACTCGAGGCTGGACTCCCCGCATGTCCGTGCGGCGAGGGGTGCGCGGATCTCGCCGCGCGCGCTCGCTCGGCCTCCTGGGGCGTGCTCGGGCTGTGCGTGAGGGAGCGCGCGAGACCGAGCGATCCGGGCAAAGGCAGAGGACCGCTTGCGGGCGGCACGGGCGGTAGGGGAAGGGCAGAAGGCAAAGGCGGCAAGGGCGGAGCGATACGCCGGTGCTGCTGCAGGAAGGGCTGCGCGGGCTCGTAGCGCATCGGGCGGCGGATGAACGGGGTGCTGCGTGCCTTGCGCAGCGGGGACACCGGGCGTTCCGGCGGCGCGCGGAGCTGTGTCTGGATACCGAGCGAACGATACTCTGCTGAGGAGTTGCGCGCGTGCCCGGAAGATGAGGCGGAGAACGAAGACGTTGGTACTGACGAGTATGCGGATGCTCAGGACGCGTCCGTACTTGAGGATGCCCTAGGGCCCGCCGTCCCTGGCTGAAGCCTCGATCGTACGTCCGCACCTGTAGCGACGAATGGTTGCCATCCGAAGTTGAGCGTGTTCGACATGGAACTCGAGCGCCTCCGATGGCTCCTTCCCTGGTCGTGATAGCGGCATGGCTTTTCAAAGTCGAATTGTGACAACAGTTGTAGCGGGGGCGGTGACATCGGCGAGGATGTAGATGGAGTATGTGGACTGGGGGCAGTCGACGAAGAAGACATAGTCGCACTAGATCCCGGGGGGCCGACATGAGGGAGGTTACTGGGGCTAAGGCATCGCAGCAAACGCTCAAGGTGGCCGTCGACGTCATCTTCGAGCCCAGGAGAGTTGTTGCCCAAAGTGTCAATTTCGGGATTGGACAGTGGCGAAGTATCCGCGAGAGGTGATGAGATGTCCTCAGCGAGGGGCTTCTGAGCTGTCCCTCTCGGACACATTGAGCTCCTGGTCGCTGTGGAATTACATTTCTTCCATCTCGTCGTCGTCGTCGTCGAAAAAACACGGGGGCCCAGGCGCGTCTGGGACAGGCCCGAAGCCTTCGAGCTTTGCCGCGCTCATTTCTACTCTGGTCATGCTTTCATTTGGGTCGATGACTGTCATCCTATTGTCAGCGTACCCAGCACTCGCATATACATGTGGACTACGTCCAGCCCGGAGAAAAGGCGGTGTCTGCGGGAGCGGGAGATTTGGCGGGGTGTCGCGCTCAAGAGAAAGAAGTGAGAGGGGAAACTCGGGCGCTGTCTTCAGAAGAGAGGGGAAGGCTGTTGCAAGGTCATGCATAGAGGAACTCCGTAGAGCAGGAGTGTCGCTCGAAGAAGGACTTGCAGCCTCCCAAGAGAAGTGCTCGTCATCGAAGAGGTCCTCCTCGTCCCCGCCTTGGTCGTGCTCCTCTGGGGACTTGACGTCCCTCCTGTGTATCTGCTTTGGGGATTTGTCCTTTCCTTCAGGTGACAGACACACACTCCGGTCGGGCGAGTGTAAGGCGCAAGGCCTCCGAGAACTGTGCATGGGAATGGAAATGAACAGCACGGCGTCGATGCGCACGTTCCTCCTGCGACGCGTCCGCCTGGGGAGATGGAGCGGATGCAAGCCTCTCGAGGTCTCCGAGTCCAAGTCCGGTGGGTACGCTTGGTCGCGCTTTGAGGCGCCCAGTCCTGCGCTCGAACGTGCGAGGGGGCGAACCGATGGGTATTCGGGAAGAGGAACCACCCGAGCGTGTCGACGAGGAGATGGTGCGCGAGCGGACAGGCGTGAAGTGTACGCCCTCATACGAGAGGGGAGTGCAGGAATAGAGGCTGTGCACTCTGGTGCAGTCTTGTGGCGGTGTTATGGGTGAGCGAATCCAACGAGGGCTCGCCGAGTCCAAGGGCCCGGAGGGTTCGTGCGGACGAGACGCCGCTATCGGGGACTGCACTTTGGCAAGTTTGATATGGAAATCGTGAGATCAAAAAACCGAAAGGGAGACTGACAGCCACAATAGGGCGGTGCCTGTCAACAAGGGATGCAAGGTGAGCATCATCATAGTGACCCTCAAACTTTACGAACCCATCTCGGGGCAAGAAGCATTCACCACAATAGATTGGAAATTGATACAAATCAGACCCACTTATGAAAGGACTGCGCCGGCGGTCCATAATTCAAGGTGACCATTAGCAGACATCGCGTGAGGCTGGAGAGACACACAATCCACACAATACTAACAGTCCACACAGTATATGTTTCTGCCAGGTACAACTGAAAATGATGAGCATCCGACAAGAAGACGGACAGAAGTCGACCAACGAAGAAAGCCGCATGCAGAGATAGGGGATAGGAACCGTGATCGTGGGACAGTTTCAGCTGAAATCTTACATAAGCAACCACGCCAGCAACCATGGACTCCAGAAGAAGGCGAAACACGACGATCGTGGACTCATAACCAATTATTGCATATCGGAATAACGCGGAGGACCCAAAAATCATAGAACAGTATAGTCTATGGCAACCCAAAGACGTATCGCCATGTCCTTCTCCATGGACGCGGAAGCAAGCATTGCTTTCGTCGGATGCGACTGCAAGAGGATGAAATTGAAGCTTGGAGTGAAAAAACCTCATCACTCACCGCTACTGCAATTACAACATCTATAGTGCTGGCCATGAGGACAGAATCGGGAAAAGATAGCATGGGACTCGACGCACCCCTATGTCCTTCCATAACTTGTACCACTTTACGCGTCTGAAGATCCCACAGATATATCTTCATATCCTCACTCCCACTCACTATATGCTTTGCACCGGGGGCGAAGTCGGAAAACAAACAATACGTCCGATTCGTGTGGCCCGTGTATGTTTTGACACAGCGCGATGTCTGAACGTTCCACAGGCGGATCGTCGAGTCTTGTGTAGAGGCAAGAATGAACTTCGAATTCGGAGTAAACTTGATGTGAGAGCTGTGCAGCAGCACATAAGCACTACAGGACAGACTTATGCATCATGCAAGTGTCACCATATTGGATTATCGTCGTCGGCTAATGTCTTCAGACACTGTCCGGACTCCGCGTCCCAGATGCGACTGCGACACTATCAGCATTCCTCTCTGCAGAGCCTGAGAATTAGCGTACATAAGGCCGTCCATAGCGCATGAAGCAATGAGTGTGCCATCGTGATTGAAGGTAACAGCTGTCACAGGATCCGAGTGCGCGGGTAATGTTTTCAAGGTTCTTCCTATATCGAGACAGTTCACAAATCACTGAGATGCATTGCTGGATAATATACACACCCCTCGCTACGTCCCATATCCGCACCGTTTCGTCGAAACCGCCTGACACCAGTAGGTTGGACTTCGGGCTGAAATGGACGCAGAAGACAAAATTGGTGTGGCCCTTGAGGATCACCATCGTTTGCATCTTCAGAGACCATTTACTTGCGGTCGATACGAAGGGTGATGCTATAGCTCACCGTCTCAAGGCTCCATATTCTAATAGTCTTGTCATCAGAGGCGGACGCCAGGAACTCGCCGTCCGGAGACCATGCAACGTCGGAGATGCCTTCCGTGTGCCCTTCAAGTGTGTTCAGAATCTCCCCGGTCTCTGTGTTCCACAACTTGACCGTTTTATCAGCGGCTTCCTTGCAAACAACATAGATGAGCAGAGTCCAGTAGGTTGGGGGTAGCGGCTCACCTGCCGAGGCGAGCATCCTGCCGTCTACACTAAATTTTATTGAGGATATAGATCGGCTATGTCCGCTCAGAATGTACTGTGTTCTATAAGATGGTGGCCGGTCGGGTGTGGGCAATCTGGAGGGACCACCAACAGCAGACGGTGGGGGCGAAGCGGTCTTCTCTACTTTCGTCCCTGCTTCATCATCTGCACTATGACGCGGGAAGCCGTGAACGTTCGAAGTAGAGGCGTCATTCGGTTCTGAAGTGGACATTGTTCTCAGATAGAACAGCGGGGTGTCGCGGACCCTTGTAATGATCAAGGTAGGTCGAGTCCAACACGAATGGATAGGCGCCGAGAACCAGGTTCATGTAGCGTGCAAGCGCTCGTAAATATTGCGGTTTTCATGTTGGGTGTCTAGCGCCCGTCCCCGCCTCAGTTTTCGCGCCGCCCCGCGCTTACAGACCTCCACCTCAGAAACATGATATCTCCCTAACTACTCATTTTATCGACTCAGCAACAACATTTTTGGAATCTACGCATTGGAATCTGGTGCACTGCACATCTGTTTTGTCGCAATACACCCTTTTCAAATATCGCTACACAGCAGTCTCGCAAGCACGAGAAACACAATGGCGGACGGTGGATGTGGTTGGCAGGCTCGGGAATGGCCGGGGTCAGTTCAGGCTAGTTACAGTGGGCTGTTGGTAGGAGGGAGAACAATAGGTGTCTCATTGTACAGTATGCCGCTCATACGGTTATTGCTATCTCTGTCTCAGTTGGTCAGCCCCGAATACTATGTAACGAGAAAATGTATACTATGAGGTCTTTGAGTATCTTGAAGGTGCTCTTGAATATCTGCACAGCCATGGAGAGTTGCCGTCTAAGGAACAGTGTGTGTGGTTAAAGTTGAGTTGTATGGACACAGGGGCCATTGACATGGCAGGCAGTCTATGGTAGACCAGCAACACATTGATGTCTAGGTCAGGTCACAATCTCTGATTGTGTAGGTGTACCTAAATAATCTCATCTGTACCATCCCTGAAGGACATTCATTCATTCTGTGCTTTTGACACATGAAGTTACCGTACAAGACAGCTATTTTTCTCCCTCCTACCAACAGCCCACTGCAGCTAGCCCCAACTCTTCTGAACTGACCCCAGCCATTCCCGAGCCTGCCAACCACATCCACCGTCCGCCATTGTGTTTCTCGTGCTTGCGAGACTGCTGTGTAGCGATATTTGAAAAGGGTGTATTGCGACAAAACAGATGTGCAGTGCACCAGATTCCAATGCGTAGATTCCAAAAATGTTGTCGCTGAGTCGATAGAATGAGTGGTTGGGGAGATATCGTGTTTCTGAGGTGGTCTGTAAGCGCGGGACAGCGCGAAAACTGGGGGGGACAGGCGCTAGACACCCAACCTGAAAACCGCAATAAGTGAAAAGTTGTCTCGACCTGAGCAAGTGCATTTCATTCTGTGACCTTGCGACATCACCCCCTCCTCGTTTGGTGAGGCCTTGACCTGTCCCTTCCTCGTCAGTTCTCAGACCATGGCTACGGTTGCATCCACTTGGGCCTCGCCGCCTACCAGGACACCGTTGATCGAGAACCTTGTATCCGGTGTTGGTGAGCCTACAAGAACCGTGGTCACGTCGTTAAAAATCTCATTTTCTGCTCAGACAGATACAACCCAAACAATGTTGGGATCCTAGAGGACTACCTCTACCACCAGACCCGGAGCGAGGAGTACGACTGCTTGGCCAACCTCGCCATCCTCAAACTGTACGTTCACCAAGCGTCTCCAACGCCAAATGTCTGCTCACTAGCCCGCGCGCACGTCTCCACAGATACCAATTCAACCCCGATCTCTACAATCCCGACGTAGTTATCAACATCCTCATCAAAGCCCTCACCTCCACCCCCTTCCCCGACTTCAACCTCTGCCTTTCACTACTCGACGAGCGGCCGATAACCCCAAACCCCGACGAGCCCGACCCGCTGCCCTCCCTCCTCCCCGTCCTCACGACGCTTTACAATCTCCTTCAACAGTGCCGCTTCCCTGCATTCTGGGCGACGTACCGCTCTGACGAGGCAGAGTCGCTCCGCGACAATTACACGGTGGAGTGCGTGGGCTTCGAGAACTCAGTGCGGGGTGTCGTGATTCGTGCAGTGAAGACGGCTTTCAAGCGGATAGGGGGCGACCGGCTGGGGTCGTATCTCGACTTGTCAGGTATGTCTAGTGGGCTGGTCCTCTTCGTATAACTGATTTCCACTCTTAAAGGCGATGACCTGACTGCCTATGTCGAGAAGCTTGGGTGGACTATTAATCCTTCGACGGACGTCGTTACCGTCCCGACAAATTTGGATAACAACCCGCACTCAACCGTGGTGCACGAGTCCATCCAGCTACCACGTTCGTAACCCTTCGTTTCCTCTTTGAGTGATTCGGCTCAAGCCCTCTATAGAGCTCACAAAAATCATTAAGCACGCGGCACAGACTGCATGACCTGTTTACTTTGGCTATCTTTTTGTATCGTTAAGCAACATTTTGTGATGTCATGATGCTTACAACACGAGAGGATGTTCAATTGGGTTGTAATAGCGGAAGTGCAAATCCCGCGGCACCATGGACACGTCGGACAAGTGAACGAAGCAAGTATGATCATTCGTAAATGGTATCCTATCTCAAAAGTACATGAGTTTACTGCAGATCAAGTCCTCTCACTGCATCGACCAAACACTGGCGATTGTCCCCCAGGTCGCCATAACCACCGCGCTCACCAATAATAGCCCATCCCACCATCCACACTGTCCAGCCAGCGCCACTTTCGCAGACACAGGACCGATCACACACAGCAGGAATGATGTGAACGCGCCCAGGAATGCCATCATTGAGCTGAAGTTGGGCACGAAGATCGACACTGCGACAGAGCACAGCGTGAAGACAGTACGTTCTATCGCTGTGAACGCGCCATTCCGCGCGCGGTAGGATTTTGCGGGTGCCCGGGAGGTTACCTCTGGGTCCTGGGAGATCTTGGCGTCGTGCTCGTCAAGGATGCCAGCGCCGCTGTCGATGCCTAGCATCATTTCTAGGGTGAGGTTGAACTGAGAGTGCCTTGGCGTCAGCGAGCTCCTAACAGAAGAGCGCACAGACGCGCACTCACAGGTCTTGTAGAGAGAGCGAACTTTGATCTGGACGAAGTCCAGTCATTCGAAGCTGATATCAACAAGTGCCATGGAAGACTCACAAAGGGGCTACCACCAAGCCCCATAGAGCAATCTTGTTCAATATGGGAAAGGGACTGTAATTAGCAAGATCCTGGCTGAACTGCGCAGATGTCAGCTCAATGACACGAAGTAAAAGACGATAGCATCCAATTACCTCCTCGCTGACTGCGTCCCCGAACATCATGTACCCAGCGATTCCAATCACAGCATAAATGCCAGTAGCAACAGTGAATGCATGCGTGATCATACTGTCGAATTGCAAGGGGTCAACCATGTCCCTGACGAGCGAGGGGACTACTGCATGCCCGGCGAACTACGAGGTATTGAGCGCGGACTATGTGGATAAGATGGTACACACACTACTCACACCAGCCATGAAGAGCCCATAGGAGAGTCCCAGATGGAGCGAGCTGCGAATGCCCAGGCTGGTCGGCGCCGACTCCCAAAGGCTGCCCGGGCTTTCGGGCTTGGATAGGCCGTCCAGAACCATGACGGCGATGATGAGCAGGGTGGAGAGGATCCCTATAACGGAAGTATAAGATAGAACGGAGAGGGGTAGCATCGTTGTGGGTATCAAGCTGTATCGTCGGGTCAATTCGGGCGTGCTGGGGCAAGGGCGGAAAGGGACGACTCACATCACAAGACCGACGAGTTTGTAAGTAACGGGAGAATGTGAGGGGACGACTGCATATAGAGAGTCGGCATACAGGGTGACCAATGCAACACTACAGGAGGCGTCAGACGCAAACTATCAGTTGCAAAATGAGAACAGACCTGACGGTAAACAGCTCCAAGCAGAATATTGCGCTGATCCAGGGACCCGAACGGAGGCCGAATGCCTTCTTACCTATGTCAGAGTATGACCTCAGATAGGGGTCTTCTAGGATGATATGCGCGAGGATTTTGGCGCTACGAAGTATGTCAGTTTTAGGACGCGGACGCAAGACAGAACTCGAAGGGGCTCACGTATAGCAGGTAATCCAGCCGTACAAGGTGATGATAAGTGTGCCTCCAATCCAACCAGCGTACGCAAATGCTAGAGGCTCCGAGAGCATTCCTATGCCGAGGAGGATTGCTATGGCGTTAAAGAGCTACATGCAATAAAGACAATTAGAGATTCAAGATCTGATACGGAGGTAAGCCAACGCGGTACCGTTTGACCATATGTGCTGTGATCCGAGACAACTTTGCTTTTAGCAGCTGACCGACGCCCAGACTTCCCACCGCTCAGCTGGGACGTGCACCGTGACATCACAGGTGGGCTCGCAGTCTCTGCAAAATCTGGCTTGGTCATGAGAGACATATGCTCTGCGTGGCCCGCGTATGGCATGGTTGTTGGTGTTCTCAAGAGGGGCGTATGCTCCTCGGGAATCGCAACGCTCCCTCCGGAAGCCGCGGTGACTTGAGAACGAGTCCTTAAGGGCGACAGAAAAGGTTGTCTGCCTCGAGCTGTGGGTGGCCCAGCCGCATCAGGCGTGAGGTCTTCATCCCACTGAAGGTTGCACACTGGAGCATCGTAAGGCAGCCCATCCCCTAGTGCAGCATTGAGGTCGTGTTCGCCATCTTCGTCAACGACAGGCTCTTCTTGTTCCAAGAAATCCTCATCTTCCGACGCGCCAGAAGCGAAGACCGAGTCTGAGAGGTATTCCTGTGTGCGTCGGTCTAAGTGCAGTGAGCCACACCACACCGGACATGGATGAAGACAGGGCTACTCACAGGATTCGATGACATCGCGGACACCTGACAAGGAGCGGGGCCGGGAGTTAGGACTGAATTCGGATGACATGGAGGACATGATGCTGGTCGTAGGAAACGTTCGTCAGCTAGGACTTGACTAGTGAGATGAGGATTCGTTATTGTTCCAATGGAGCCGGGCTACCTATAAAGTGGGTACAGCACAGGTGAGGGGTGTCATAGGGTAGGGTGTACGGTCTGCCTCGATGGGGGAGCTATGGAGGGGCCCGTTGAAAAGGAGCTCATCAAGGCTAGCGAAAATTGCGGAAGATCGAGTATAAATCCCTTCCATCTCAATAGGCGCGCCTTGGAAGCCCGGATCTTCCAGCCTTACGTCGAGCCCATCGCGTAGTGCATGCAACGACATCACAGGGCCTGGCCGTCGCGGAGGTCGGGAGAGTGCAGTTTGTACAGTAGTAGGGGCCTTCAGAGTTGAGCTTGGGTTTTAGGCGCTCCAAGCTGAAGGGCTCAGCCAGAGCGAGTGGTTCTCTTGAATAGACCCTAGGCTAGGGGTAAATTATGCAGCAGTTCGCTCGCTGCTCAAAACCCAAGCTCAACTCTGAAGGCCCCTAATCGGCGTCCATCTCAGCACGTTGCGTGACTACACGATTAGATGCAATTCGCAACAATGACAGTATGCTACGTAACATGAGGCTTGAATACATGATAGCGAGGATGTGTTGCTAATGCAAAAGTACACACAAATCAGCAGTGGTGCTCGCGATCAGGACACGTTGACGGCTTTCTTATTCGTCCACTGCATGTACGGCTCTCTTGTAATGTCGGCTGCATGCTTGGTTCGCATGCTCCGTCGAGCCTCCGGCTGTACCGCCCTGGCAGCCACATCCTGACAAATATAATCAGACAGCTACGTATGTCGAGAAAACAGCGAAACCTACCGCGCTGCGTCTACGCATTCCAGGGGCGAGATGCGACCACCACTTCGTGAAGGTGTTCTTCAGAGCCAGCTCCCGAACTCCCTTCGGATTCAACCATGCCACGAACTGGTCGAGCTGCAATGCACATCATATGAGCATCAAGACAGAGGAGCCCATAAGAACATGGACGTACCTCCTCTAGGTCGTTGTACACCGCCCACTCGCCCACACCTAGTATCCCTTCCTCGCCCTCCTCGATTTTCCGGCGCGCCGTCACAACCCCCTCCCTCCTCTGCAGAATCTCGATATCAAACTCGCTCGGGCCCTGCACAAACACCCGCCCGCTCCCATACTGGATCGTCCCGCCGCTGCCCACCAACGATGCCGCGCCCATCCCGTCGAACCACCAGATCCGGTTATAGAACCGGTCCTTCCCGAGAGGCTTCACTCTCACAGAGCCCAGCAGCTTCCTGAACTCCCGCTCGATGCCCTCCAGGCGCCGCTCGAGCTTGTTCACCTCCTCGTCCAGTCGCCGGTGCTCCGCGATCGCCTGCTTAGCCGACGCCGCCTTCGCGCGCGCGATTTCCCGTGCCTTCGCGGCGGTCCGCCGCGTCTCCTTGTGCCGCGCGTCACCATCCTCATCTGAGCCTGGCAAGTCGGAGAGATCAGACGAGTCTTGCATCTTGACGTCTTGGTCGGCAATGCCATTCACAGACGCCTCAGCTGCCTTGATGTCGCCGAGTGCGCCCATCTCTTCCATACTGAACACAACAGATGAGCGTGTCATTAGCAGTCTAAAGGTGATTCAATCACTGACCACTGCTTCTTGGTCCTGTTCACCTCGATCTTTTCCTTCCGCAGCGCGGTGAGCTGTTCTTCGCACCATTCCATATGACTGTGAATGGTCTTGCTTGAGATCGCCAAGTCACACATGAAAGCGAGAATGGCCACCCGATCTGCAGCGGAGAGGGTGTAGTACTGGAGGCTCGGTGGAGACGGTATAGCCAGGGTAACAGGTGCCGGGCTCGAGGACGGCGACGACGACGAAGAGGCCGATGCCTCTGTACTAGGGTCAGGCGCAAAGAGCAATCGGGTCAGGATCTCTCGCAGCCGAGGGAGGTTCTCAAAATGCGCATGCTAAGGGATACAGTCAGTCTCAACGTTGTACATACCAGACGATCACGTACATCTTTCAGGCAGCCAACAAGTGATTCCTCCCAGCCATCCCGGCCATCTGAATGCCGCAAGGGCGCACGCTCCCAGTTGTTGCCCACATCCGCCATAGCAGCAGTCAGCTGATCAATGGACACACCAAAGACCAAGTCGTCGTCTCCTTCCATCTCCTGCTTTAAAGCGATCAAGGACATCACAGCACTATGTCGATTAAATGGCACAGTCCGGAGGAGATAGATGAGAGTGGCGTGAATTTCAGCCAGGAGAGAGCATGCGGGTTCAACAGCAGTATGTCGGAGGGCCGCTTCAAACTCGTCCATGGATAACGACGATAGATGCAGCGGCTGTCTGGACGAAGGAGACTAATCAGCTTGCCTGATATTGATACTATGCACATGCCTACAAAGCACTCACCCATAAACAACCAAGAAATTCCATGCCATGAGAAACGCCTCGTTCGTAGCAGAGTCGTGGCCAAACGGCATCGCAGCACGGCTGGGAACTGGTCTCTTCAGCTTCATGCCCGCTCTCTTCTCTCTGTCTCCGATGACCACGTCCAGGTCCTCGGTCGGGTAGCGAATTGGCTTCTTCTTTGCCTTCTCCGCGGCCAATCGCTCCTTCTCCTGCTGAGCCTGCTGAGCCTTGGCTGCCTTCTCGCGGGCCTCCTGCTCGCGTCTCTCTACCGCGGCAGCAAGGGCTTTCACTGGAGTACAACATGAGTACGGAGAAGCGAGGCTACAATGAGACGGACCTTTCTCCTCCGCCGCAGCCGACATCTTCTTCTGTTTCTTCTTCTCAGGGCCTTCCTTCTCCTCCCAGACTTTCTTCCGCTTGTCCGTCTCGCCTTTCTTGATAGCGTCGACGTCTTTGCGGGTCTCCTCAGGCATGACAGTGTTGACGCCATACCGCAATGCAATGGGGGTCTTCACCGTCCATGGTGAAGCCACTGCGGGCGCGCGGTCAACGCAATCTCGGATGAACCGGCGAAGGATGGATTTGGAGAACGTAAGGCGATCGCGACTGAGGCGTTAATACGAGGCACATCAGGCGGTGATAGATTGTAAACAACCAGACGAAACACACCTCATAATGGTGCAGTTCACGTCCATGACGTTCCCACTCCACTTCACGGCATCCTTGCCTTTGTGTTTGTCGTGGCTTTTGCTCCCAGGTTGCTGCTCTGGGTCGAGTATCTGCACCTTGTAAATGTAATTTGTCGGGTCGTCTTTCATGTTGGCGTCCTTTACGGGTATCTTGAGGTCCTCAGCGATGACATGAAGGGGCTGCTTGTGCCCGTCTAGGGGTGGAGATGATGTGGAAGCCTGGGCACTTGAGCTGGGTTTAGATGAAGACGGGGCAGACGCAGGTTTGGGAGGGGTAACATGGAGGAGGCGAGCGGAGTATCTACAATAAAGACCGTCAACAATATGCGAAAATGAATGATGGATATAAGCGCACTTCTCGCCATCAATCTCAACCAGCACTCCTAGTGGTGTCGTACAGTCAATCACGAAGGTTCATAGGGAAGGGAAGGGAAGGCACGAGACGCACTCTCATCACAGTAGAAGCGGTTCTTGAACCGTTCATATACGGCCTCGACGAGATGGTCCAGGCGGCCCATGACCTCTGGAGTGGAGGCAAACCACCATGAAGTCAGTGCACGAATGCGGAGGATGAAAGCGCATCTTGGGCACTCACGCCACTGGACAGCCTTCAAGACTGCGGCCTTGAGCGGGTCAGGGAACCTGGAGTGCATTATGCGGGCCTCCTGCCGCTCGCTCTCGAGTGCTTGGAAGTAGTCGAGCCCACTCTTGCCCGTGACTTCACACTGGAACTGTTTGAGGCGGTAAAAGGACATCCTTGCGGCGTAAGCTCTGGCGAAGAACGTTTGGGTATACCACGACCGCAGAACAATGACCGGAAAGGCGAGGACGCACTCGTATGTCTCAAAGATCTCGCCGGTCTGAGCTAGGAAGTAGACCTCCTTGTTGGGGTTGGTCTTCGCGGCGAGGAGGAGCTCTGGCGAGGGCTCGATGAGCACCACGCGTTTGCGCCTGCAGGTAGGCATGCTGGGATGGTAGGGAGGGCGGGAAAAGGGCGGCGGACGGGAGGAGGGAAGGGGTGGGATCGGGCTTAGGGACAGGTGGCCTGGTTGGGATCTGGGGGCGTGAAGCGGTCGCTTGCATTTTTGCTGTAGTGCGTCTCCCGAGGCCGGCCACGCTCAGCCACCCTCGGGCCTCCACCCTCATTTCATACTCAGCCCGTGTCTTGTCCACTTGCCACCACCTCACACTCTCTGGCCCCAACTCGATGCTTTGTCTCACACGTTCTCTAGACTGCACGGGCACTCCGCCGCTGTCCCATCCACAGTGGACAGCACTCGACTTTGACGCGTCCGCGTCTGCGTGCGCAGGCGGGAGTGATTCTTGGGCCGTCCCCACAGACTAATTCTCTCCTCACAAACGTATGTCTCGACCTATCTGGAGCCGGTAAAAAGCACTTATTGTATTCATAGTCTGGCTCGCTAAGTAAACATGGCCGCCCGCACTCTGATGCACACTGTCATTCAGACTTTTGTTAGCCTACGGTCCAAGGCTTATTTATCACACCAACATCAACATCTTCATCAATGTCCACCAATATTGATGCGCGTCGTGGTACTGGCATGGAGAAGGAGCCTGCAGCACTCACAGGTGTGGTTCATCGACTCGACTCGGACCCGAGTGCAACAGGTGACCTTTGTACGCCTGTCTCTACGTTCTTCCCATGTTCTGCCCTCGCCCCACCACATCCAGAGCCTGGCACGGATTTACCTCGAGTAGTATACAATGATCGACACCATCCTGGCGCCACCATCGGCTTCATGAGCCCTTGTGCTGTGCGGTCTTCATCCTCGGGTCTAGTCTGCACCAGTTGGACCAGCGCCGGAACGGTCACGTGCCAATGCTGTATCGCGTCCCTTGCACCTATCACCGAGTGTTCCAACCCAATATTGTGTATCTATAACACGGAGATCCTGAGTACAGCTGTGTCCCACCGTTTAATACTAAGTGAACAATGGGTATTGTCGTGAATACATCAACAAGGGGAATACTCTACGACAGCTGCGTAAGCTAAAGCAGTGCATCATCGTGTGTAACCAGTAACCAGCACTTGGTGACTATTAGAATCGTCGTTAAGGGGGTGTCGCGGTATGGAACAGGAAGAACCTCCACTAGAAAGGGAAACATGGGTACAGAGTCGTTAAGTGGTGATCTGTCACTCGAAAGCTGTTCCAGTGCGACAGAGTTCACCAGTCCATCCAGTATATGCAGCAACTGTCCACAGGAGTCAAACAATCTATCCTCCCTCCTTTCCAGACCTCGGGGTCGCAGACCATTTATCACCTCTCGATCATCCTTTCGAACCTACGAACATGAGGATAGGTGCACAACTCGTCATCATACGATGATCTCACCCTTGTCGCGGCTCTTCGTAAACATCTTCCTGAATCCTGAACCAGACGACTTCTCTTGCTCCTTCTCCTTGGCGCCGACAGCGTCGATGATCACAATCGCTTTCGCCGCCGCAGACATGCTCGATATCGGCGTGCCTTGCGGCGAGCGAGGAACACGTGAATCCGAACTACTACGCTTGTGGGTCACCGGACGCTGAGTCGAGGGTCCAAGATTGGGAGACTTGGCGCGACGGGTCGGGGAGATACTCTGGGTCTGTCGACCCTTCCCCTTGTCCTTCTGGTCTCCTCTCTCAATGTTAACTATGACCCATCCGTCAGAGTCGCGAGGCGTTGGGCTTCGTCGTCGTCTCTTTGGCGCCTCAGCAGACCCACCAGTCGTATCGGGCGACCTAGATGGAGATGTTTGTCCACTAGTCGACCCTAGCGACCTCAGTGTTTCTCCTCCGTCGCCCTCGGTGTCCATTGGCCTACTACCCGCGGGAGGGCCACGCCCAAGTTGCTCTTGACTGGGATGTTCTGCGATGGTAGGAGGCAACATACTCATCACGACGTCATGCGGTCGCCGCTCGTCCCTTGGAGTTGGGGCCCAAGCGCTGGGACTCGTGTATCTTTCCATTCTGGGCAGTGGCTGGCGAGTCTTGCTATGTGGTCCAGGTGGGTATTGCTTCTCTCCTTCGTCCTCCTCCTCCTTGATCCAGGCTAGTGTCGACCGCGGCTCCGGGTCTCTCCCTGTCCATTGGATGGGAATTTCATATGAACTCCTAGCGGTGCCAATGGACAGCGCAGAGTCACGGAACAAAAGTGACGGCAAAAGTGGGGGCGTAGGTGTACGAGGTATGTCTGGCACAGCTTCTCGAGGTAAACCGTCTTTATCCCGCCTCACGCTGTCCTGACTTCGGTCTGCTGACGTATTTGCTCCGCCGAAATAATCTGGTCGGGAGGCTTGCGTGGGTGTGGGTGATTGCATCAGGGGCGTGAGATATGGCGGAGATGGTATACTGGTTGAATACAGCGGGGGCGTGGTAGGGGGCGCTGAGCCAGTGTGGTCATCAAAAGAGGCGTCTCTCGAATGCGAAAGAGCTGGTATAGCATCTGGAGTAGGTGGCGATTGCGGCAGGATCGGATCTCGCGTGAAGGTAGGATAGGGAAGGATTGGCGGCTGCCGCGTGGAGGGAAGGTCGATCTGGCCGACGCTGGGTTCATCCCGATATCTGTAGATATGGACATGACCAGCAACACTAGCAGTCATGTCTAGTATCTCCGGCGAGTGCGACAGACTCTCCCCTCTTGTGCCATTACCAGCACCAATGCCGGTCATGTCCACACTGCCCATGCTGTTGGAGAATGGATGTTGCTTGTTCTCTACAGGAGAGTTGGTAGCGCTGTCTGCGTCGCCCGTGAACGCAAGCGGAATGTTCACCTTCGGCGAGGCCTTCCGCAAGGTATTTGCCAGTGCCTTCGCCGCCACCGGTGTCAGAGGAGACGAGACTGCTGGCGCCGCGCTCAACCGGGATGTCGAAGCAACGGGTGCCAACTTCTCGTTTGAAGTCTGAGCAGTATGCGCGCTGTTCTCAGCCTTCAACTCCATATTGGAACCAGCAGGACTAGGCTGTGCCGAGGGACTCTCGGCCGGACCCGTAAAGATCCACAGGTCTTGTTTGCGTGAGCGGTTTGTAAGGGTGAGCGAAGTAAGTAACGTGAACGCATGTCCGTCAAGAATGGAGAGCAAAGACAGGATCTGCTGCAGCGAATCCGCAGCAAAGTTGTCTTCCTGGAAGACTAATGGCATTGCAGTAAATCTACATTCATAGCGCAGATCGGACACGCCACGCACATTTGTACCCTTTCAACTTGAACTGATACGTAGCATCCCCCAGTTTCTTCTCAGAAACGACACCCAGAGGCCATGAGCCTCTCACTGCCTGGAGAATGGCAGGGGTAGATGCGAGAGGTGGTTCCACTACGCGCAGCACGCTCGGGGAAACAAAGGATATCGCAAAGGGAATCCGGCCGGATTGTGGCTGCGTGGCTGCGGGCGGAGACGCGTATGACCCTGCAACAGGCGAACTGGACAAAGCCACAGGCTTGGAGAAAGCGATGGCGACACGGTCGTCTGGTTCCCGGCCATAGTCGATAGAGGCTAGGAACGCATACCCGCACTGAAAGACGGTATTGAGGATAGCAACAACAAGCTTCTCCGAGTCGACGCCCTTTGGGCTGGCCCATGGTCTCCGGTCGAGTACGAATTCGAGGAATTGTTTGTGTGCATGCTCGCGAACGCTCACAAGGTCGTGCTGATCGAAGAGACGGCGCAGAGCAGATATGACAGGTCCAGGGAAGCTGTACACGCGCACGAGGTTCGCGCCAGACAAAGTCAGCAGGGCAAAGGACGAGATGACTCGTTGGTCGCGTATGAACTCCTTGCGAGGCATGAATTGACCAGTGCTGCTGCCATTAGAAGGAGGGATGTTGGGGATAGGATGCTTGGTCAATTGAGGAGAGGAGCTCGGCTGGGACATGACAGTAGTAGTATGCAACGGAGCTGCGTGCCATAGCTTGCTCTATCGTGCTGTCTATTAGATGTGGAACTCGCTCGCCGCGCCGTACTCACGTCAGGGCTCACCGCGGCCGCATGCCATACCACGTGCACCTGCCTTTCTCAACTTCCCGCGACAAAACATCCAGTCGTCGATGCTCACAAGGTCCATTCCCGCCTCTCACTGCCTCGGTGCTAATCGGGTAAGGATATGCGTTTAGAGGCGCAAGGGGCTCTTGTTCACGACCTGAGCGTTCAAACCGTCACTGAGTTTGTGGGTGCCATAAAGGAACTGGCTTACTGGCGTCCGCACAGTCGGGTGTGGAATGTCAGGTAGGAAGACCAGAAAGACGTCCATTGGGTGGATCATGTCGAGATCCCGTCTGGTGACCCGAGTTGTGGTTGTGCTACAAAGCGGGAGCGAGATTCCATCCAGGTCGAGGACCCGGATACCAACGACATAGACCTCCGAAACGTCGCGAACATTGCAAGAGATGATCATGGAGGTCATAGTGAAAGATGCAGACCATTTGTCGTGGCGCAGCTCGTGTACGTTCTACCTGATTGTCTCACTCCTATCCTGTCATCGTTGACACGAGGGGAAAGTTCGGGCACGCCCACACGACGCATTGATCTAGGTGGAACTTCCATGATATGTTCTCCCTGAAACGATACGAGACGAGAAACTGCGTGATGTATTGTTGGAAAGTACGTAACTTACTGCTCAAGTTGTGAGATCATTCGAGCGGGTGTTAGGAATATAAGTACCTGAGGCACAGTATCCAGATTGAAAACTGGGAAAAGCGAGAATGACAGTGGCCACGTAACAATTTGAAGAAAGCCTAACTTGGTGACTATGCTCTTCGAGAACTGGTTCATAGTCCGAAGGATAATCACCTCTGCAGTGACAGAAGGACATAGTTCAAGCGGAGGATCTCTAGGAGAATTGGCACCGTCGACTCTACAATGCTACATTCTTCGTCCATGACTAGTCCGGGAGCAAAAGCGACAAAACTATCTCCAGGACGCGGTGACTCCTTGCAGGTGAATTCAGCGCGAGGTCAGTCATGAGCAGACAATATTGCTGCGATTTCTAAGTGACTGTACACTCAAAGCTAAGATGCAGTTCCGGACGCCGGACCGTTCGCAGGGCTCCCGGGCCGGCGCACGTCCGGCCCGCCGTCGATCTTGCTCAGGAGTTACTTCGCACTTCAGGATGTACTTAAAGGTCGCATTCGAGGAGGTCGATGGGTTCATTTGCTGCACTTTCCACCACCACGCCCTTTACTCGTAGAGTATTACTATGTCGACCGAAATGAAGAAGCTGAACGTGTTGATGTGTGAGTCGGCACGCAACGTGGATCTGTCTGACTAGCTCATAAATCCCGTCGTTTCATTTCCGCCCAGGTGGCACTGTGAGTATGTCGCGGCGACAGTTGTCGTTCAGGTAATGTTAATTGGCATTGCATTTATCTAGGGAGAGTACACCACAGGATGGACGGGTTCCGGAGCGTCGAAGTCGGATAAGAAGGTGAGGGTGCATCTCTTCACCATCAGGGTAAAATGTAGCTGATCGTATTGAATCTACTTAGATCGGGGTGAGCCTCACTCTGCGCCGCAAAGTTAAATTGTCGTTAATGTCCGAACAGGTCGTTGGTCTGACCCTCTTCGATCTTCGAAGGCTGGGCAAGGTCGATAAACTCGGTATGGTTGGTGTCAACGGATCGAAATTTCCAGCAATCCGAAAGCACTTGCAGGAGAACATTAAAGATGTATACAAAGACATGGACACGACGTAGGTAATCACCCCGCGACGTGAAACGTGTCTTATGCTTCCGCAGCTTTGACGCATTCCCGGAGGAAAGCAAGGTCGACCCCGAGGCCTGTAAGTGGCACTTATGCACAAACTTCGACAGGTGCTGACTATACAATCGTTCAGACAAGGCCGCCATTGACAGAATGTCCCCGGGAGATGCTATTGTGATTTTCACTCCCGACAGTCAGTGGCACTGACCACCTGTCAATTTGTCTGCTCAGTATTCTTAGGCACGCATTATCCCATCGCGCGCTACGCTATCGAGCATGACATCCATGTGCTGGTTACGAAGCCTGCCGTTCAGCTGCTTCCTCATCATGTTGACCTCATCGAATTGGCTAAGAAACGCGGCGCCGTCTGCTTCGTGGAGCACCACAAAAGGCATCTTATCCACCTTCGGCTTGGTGTTGCATTAACACCATTCTTGGTAGATTCGACCCGGTGTATAGCGATGCAAGAGCTCGAGCAGCAACTCTGGGTGAATTCAACTTCTTCAGCGCCTGGATGAGCCAGCCAAAGAGCCAGCTGGAGACCTTCCGTGCCTGGGCGGGAAAGGATTCAGACATCAGGTTCGTGCCCCCGCATTCTCCATGAGCCACCTGTTGATAATCTGGTGCAGCTATTACCTCTCGTCTCATCACATCGATATTCATTGCTGGATAATGCAAGGCAAAGCTGTTCCTACCCGTGTAGTCGCGAGCGCCGCGACTGGCATCGCGACGGGCGAGCCCTACAACTGTGTGCCTCAAACCGAGGATACCATCACTCTTCTTGTAGACTGGCAATCCCTAAACAGCTCAAAACACAAAGGAACCGCGGTCTACACCGCATCATGGACCGCACCCCTCAAGTCTGGCGTGCATTCGGCGCAACATTGGTATTATATGGCCGAGAAGGTTTGTTGAGTGGCCCGGTTCCCCGGTCACAGAGCGATTACTAATAGTCCGACAGGGAGAGATCAATGTCGACCAAGCGCACCGTGGCTATGACATCGTCCAAGACGAGTCGGGAAAGGCCTGGTACAATCCATTCTAGTGCGGATCGTTCCCCTTTTCTGTTCTGTTCCACGGTCTAATATTAGGGTCTGCCAGCATGAAATATTCGCCTTCAGAGAGCGGTCATTTCGACGGCCAGCGGGGCTACGGTTACATTTCGATTGAGAAATTCATCGACGCCGCACGGAGTGTCAATGCAGGAGAGGCGCAGCCCGCCGACTTCGACGCGCACGGGTTGCCGACCATCTCCAACACGGTTCTTACCACAGCCATTCTTCACGCCGGCCGTATCAGTCTGGACGAGAAGCGGCCGGTGAACATCAAGCATAGTGACGGCCAGTGGTCGCTGGAGTAGTGTACTGGTGCGGGCACATATACGTCTGTGGTCGGTGAAGTCGATCGTAGCTCTACGATGGTTGTAAAAATCTGAATTATCTGTACCATGTATCATACGTTGTTAACCACTACGATGACTGCGTTCCCCGCATCTTTTCCCACTATCTGCGAAGATGAGCCGTCAGCAACTCCACTCATACTCACACGGGCTGCGATACATCCACACTTCATTCCAGGGTTTTTGATGGTGAGGTCCATCCATTGAGGGCGGTGTACGGCATGATTGAGCTCATTCGGGCCCATCCCTGCAAGTGACCGTAGTGCTGAGGTGATTTCTCCGCATTGATGAGCGTGATAAGTAGTCTGAATCCTGCATCTGCCAGTGCCAGTGCCACTGGCGACCGCGCAGGACACTCCGACACTGACAGAGATCCCATGTCGGCAGAAAACATCACGAGTCCCGGATTACGTCCGAATCAGCACCTGAGCGAAAGGCATCACCGCAAGTCGCGCAGCACTCCAAGGCTGTGTGTCTGGCCATATGCGCCCTTCTCTCGTCCTAGTTACCTGGAAGGTTCCATGACAGGCGAAGGCCCTTGTGCAGCGTACAGCATCTCACGGCAGAAGTGAATGGACGAACCTAAATAATACCTAGTGGGTAATTCTACCGATAGGACGGAATTGCCACAGCGCCCGGGCGCTGTCTGTGACTCTGAATCACGGAGCGCAAGGAGTCGTTTCTGTAATTGATAATAATCAGATTGATTGGATTGCTACTGCGTAGTGTAGAACAGGACAGGATGCGCGGAACGATGAGTAGCCCTTTAGGCTCGTGCGTGCGGGGATGAGACGACAGTTGTACGTACGGAGATGTTGCAACACTGGCGATACGCTACGGAAGAGAGAAGGGAAGAATGATAATATCGCTTTGACACCGGAGAAAAAGAGGAAGGGATGCTGACTGACCGACGTAAATAAATCGGGGAGAAGGACTTTGTACAATAATGTTGAAGAATAAAGTAGAACGAAAGGATGTTAAAAGGATAGGGAGCCTGTCGAGCTCATCGCGTAAGGCGATTCGGATCGGACGCAGTAGAATGATGGGGATGCATATAGAGTAACAGTCGACAATGATTGTGTTGGCGGACAATTCAGTGGGTGAATAGTCCGCATCCCGTAGAAGTCGACAAGACGACAAGGTCAATACGACGCGGAGGGGCCGCGGCAGAGGCAGAAGAAGTGAAGCTGTCCTTGAGAGTACTCGTACACCAACAATTGCGTACACGTCGCGCAACCTTGAGTGCCGCCCCTCGGGTACGACCTTGTCTCCGACTTGTACAGGCGTCTGCTTGGACGCTGTGGATGCTGATACGATGAGAGAAAAAATTGCAGGGAAGGGATGCATGCATGATGTTGTTGAGATTGCGAGAGAAACAGGAGTGCGCGTGATATGCCGATGAACGACGTGTATTGTAGTGGTGATACATTTTGCGGTTCTTGACGTTGCGACACGAAAAATCTTTTACAACCGGGGACCAGGCTCGCGCTAAGGCCAGAGTCGCGTACGACGAGTGCAGTGAGCAGGTCACGAGACAGCTGCAGTAGGAGGGGACGAGAGGTTCAAGTTGTGAAGCGCTTGTCGGCCAAACTTGACGTAGTCCTGAGGGAGGAATTGCTCTGGCACAGGTACCAGGTACTGCTTGTTGACAACCGGCTCGAAAGTCGATGACGGTAGGTTCTCCTTGTCATCCGATACCATCGCATCCGAAATCATTGAACCCGAAAAGAGATCGCTCGAGAACATGGGGCTCGTCGGAGTAACTGGCATGTCATCCGAAAGGTCCGAGGCCGTCGTCGAGACACTCATGGGTGTGGACACCTTCTGCGAGTATGTGCGGACGGGCGTCAAGGGAAGGGGGGCGAGGGGCTGGCGTCTGAAGCGCCTGCCTTCGAGATAATATTGCACGACTGACGTCGATGCCTTCGAGAAGAATGCGTAAGAGTACTTTTTGACCAACGTCTTCGAAAGATCATCCACGTGCTGTGCTAGACGTTCGTCCAATAGTTCCACGACCTCCAAGCATTCTTCAGTCTCCTCGAAGAAACGACGTGGCTTCTCACAGAGGAACCTTGCGAGCGTCAGGGAACCCAAGGCGATGCTTGAGGGTGCGTATTGGCAGAATTCACGGTAGAATAGCGTGATCTCCATGAGAAATCTTGCAACGTGCTGTACCTTGATATCCTCTACGTAGGGGCCACAGCACATTAACCGCAACCATGCTTCTGCGGTCGGATGACCGAGCGTCCACTGGATTGTCGACAAGACGTGTTGTTCCATCTGGATGAACGCGGACTCGTCGTACGTGTCCTGACAGATCTGCGCTAGGTCGGTAACTGTTGGTACGCGCTCCTTGGCGTCTTCAAACTTCGCAGCGATCCAAAGTGCGGCGCAGCCAACTAGCTGGTAATGCTTCACGTAGACGATGCGGCGCGAAACGTAACGGTCGATGATGTTCAGGGTGAGGTACAACGTCTCCGGACGAAGACGGAACGTGAAATGGATCTCGACCAAGAAATCGACTAGACATGGGCGCATATGCCACCGAATTTCCGGTTGCTGGTCCATGGAGGTGGTGGAAGCGGCAGTGCAACGCTAAATGCAGAATTCTCGACCTGTGAGCAGTTCATGATGCCCACGAGTGACGAGCAATGCCTACCTCCATTTCATGCATGTACCGACGAATGTCTTCCCGGTACTCCTCCTCCAAATAGATGCCTTCCCTCCTCATCACAATCAAATGTGCATGCCGTTGTCGTAGAAGAGCGGACTCGTTCTTCGTGACGCGGGGCGTCTTGCGAATCAGAGCCGGCGGGAGGTACACGGACGGCGAGTGTTTGCTCGACTTGGAAACGCCATGGGGAGACGGGCGTTTCTTGAGGTAGGCAGAATGACGGGAGGCCCGCGATGAAGAGGGCGCGATGTCTTTCATATTGACTGGAGAGGTTGTAACCGATGCAGACGAGAGTGGATTCACTGGGCTGCTGGCCATGGGGAGAACACCGTCAGTAGACCACTCGAGACATTTGGACGTATCGGTCATGATGCACGAGCTCGACATGGACTGAGGCCCCCTGCTGTACCAAGTACTGGGTAGAGGCCACCAGCGATTGGAAGCAAGGAGGCAAGCTCAGCAAAGGGGCACACTCGCGAGCGCGGATACGAACAGTATTCGGTGATTACACGAAAGGCGAGGTGACGGCGCGGGCAAATGGGCAATGTGGGCCACATCCACCACGCTCTAGTCACGTCGCGCAGAGTGACCGCACGTCCGATCAGTATGCAGCGCAGCTGCTGTACGATCGACGACGGTCATTTATGTGCCCGCGTCGACAGGTGCTTGGGCTCGCCACGACAAGAACAGGTGTGGAGGGGGAACTCACATGTGATGAGAATGTGATCATGCGACAGCTGGGAGGAATATGGGAAGGATGAGAGGCAGGAGGAACACGATCCCAAGGCTAGAGAAAGAAAACAGTCGTCAGCGTGGCGGGTTCGTGAGCAGGGTAGAGCGGAGTCGTCAGTCGCTGGGGCTGGCGAGGACGACAAAGAAGAGGGGAAAGAAGACTGGGCCAAATGAGCTATGAGGGAGCCGGGCGGCCGGGGCGGTCGTACAAAGAAATAAATGGCACCTATCGATCCAAAATGTAAACAGAAACAGAAATGTAAAGTACAAGGTCGCGACGTGACGGCAGCCGCAGCGTGTTACGCATAATCAGCCATATCGGTTTGATCGCCTGTGTCATCTGATGCACGTGCTGTGTGTCTACTCGGGCCCTTACCTGTAACCGGGCAAGCAGTGCCGCAAATGGAGATCAAGGGGCGCGAGCGAAGATGGCGGGAGCAGACAATATACGAGAAGTTGACGAAATAAGAGAAACCCGACGAGAAAGAGGGACAATCGACGGGCGAGCGCGTGGTCACGTGGATACGAGATTATCGAGATTGGGCATCCCGCCATTTCCAATGGGTTTCCTGCTCACGGCCCACGTTTCTCGACGCCGCCCCTGCGAGTGACGCAGAACGCATTTGGGTGACCCTTACCTCGAGAGACACACTGGCGGCGCGACGAGTACCTGCCCCCGCCGTTCGCGTCAGTCTCCATCATCATCTGCAGTGCTGTTCGTCCTCACCGGCAACGCTCGATTCCCCACAATCTGCAAATTATCTGTCGCAAGTCCGTCAGCATCCATATGTTGCCCCGCATACATCGACAGCCTCGTAACAATCCACCGCGACCTTAATTCATCCACATCATCTCCTCTCAGTCACATCGACATCACCGCATCGTCTCCCTCAACACTAGCTTTCACATCATCTGCACGCTGCCATCGCACAAGACCAACTATCGACAACGGGTAAACTCACGTTGATGTTTCTGTTAGCTTGCTTTCTTGCGACAACCGACGACCCGACGAAACGACTGGAATTAGGCGAACCTTGATACTGTTGGTGGACGGACGAGACCTGAGGACACGGTACAAGAGAGAGACAGAGTCGGACAAAGGAGAGACTACGGGCAACGGTTTGCCGCTTTCTACGCTGTGCTCGGGCGGCGAGACGAGATCGGGGCGAGTATGAGGCGCTGGGAGAGGCGGCTGCTTCGACGAGCGAAGATGTGGTCGCACGCTGACCGCTTCCTCCCCCTGCTGCGGTCTTTGAGACTCGCGATGGCTCGGCGGCGTCGACGAGGAGACGGGGGGTTGCGACGAGAAATGAGCTCTCGGTGGTCTTGAAGACCAAATGGTGACGTGGGCAGGTGTGTATGGCCAAAGTTAACGTACCTCTCCAGCGTGTATCAGGCCATTTGCGATTCGTTTATGGATCTCTCATAAACAGGCTTCCCGGATGCAATGCCCATTGGTCCGTTTACGGTTCTAACTCGTGCGCCCTCAACACGTTGTCCGCCTGCAGGCATTGCCGGATTGATTGCCAGTGCCACTTTCAGTGATTTAGATAAGCTCCCCGCAAACTGTCGTCCAGGCTCCTGCACCGTCGTCGTCGCCTTCTCGGCGCTCAGCAATTCGTATATTCGTCTGTGTTCCAAGCTCAGCGCGAGCGTCTGGCACGCTCTGTTTCCCCGCTACAAATCCCTGAATCGCGATCCTGCAAGATGACTCTGCCTGAGCGATCCCGCAAGATGGCTCTGCCTGAGCAAACCCGCAAGATGGCTCTGCCTGAGCAAACCCGCAAGATGGCTCTGCCTGAGCGATCCCGCTATGGCCGATGCAGTCGCGCCATGTCTCGTTGCGAGAGCGAGCGATGGGACAGCCCTTCCGAGAGCGCCCTGATGCTCAGCAGAGATGGCACCGCCAGCGAGACCTGGGCATCCTTCACGGACGCTAGACTCGCCATCACCCAGAGTCTTATCTGCCGAATCATGACGCTCGTATTTCGCCCAACTGGGGAAAGACTGGGATCATGTAGGGCCGCTTGACGTACTCCTGGATATTGCGCTCCTGACACGATCGACTGCATGACGGACTCGAGGCAGGGAGGCGCTACGCGTCGATGAGGATCTGCAGTGTGGACAGCCTTTGCGGGCATTCAGACAGCCTCCCCAGCGCAGGCCAAGCGTAGACCAGGTGGTCTGCTCTCGAGAGTCGCGAATCGTACGCTCGCGTTGATGTCTGCTCAAGTATCATGGCGTGTGGGCGACAGCATCGAGACGCCGCCACACGTCGCGCCCGGACCCGGCAGCGCAACCGGGAGCCCGCCGTGAGACCACTGGGTGTACGCTCGCGACGGGCGGTACGTGTCAGCTTGGCCAGGTGCCCAGGAACGACGCGCACGCTGGCGTTGCAACGAAGACAATAGTGTGGATAGGAGCGCACATTATCCGACATCACTGGAAGGGGACCCCTGCGTGATGGTGTTCATATTAGATAAATGGCAGCCAATGGAGCAGTAACAGGTGTCGGGGAAGCATTAGAGCTTGGTAACAAGCATACGATGAAGTGTATGGTCCGAATCGTTCCCGACTTCGATGTCGTAACGCATCCGACAAGGCGTGGAATCCCCGGACATTGCGAAGACGGCGTTCTCGAGCGAGCATTAACCCCACTGCAGACTGCTCAGTCTCTGCTCTTCGCGTTAAAGCGGCGTAGCGTGCCTGCAGTGCCGAGACACGTTGCCAGGGTTCTACCATATCCAATGCTCATGGTGCAGCGACGTGGGCGGTCGAGGCCTGTCGGGTCATCGATGATGAACCTGTATCTGCATTCTCACCAAGCGTTTACCCGAGAGGATGGTCACGAACACGGAAGGGGCTGGATGCGCGCGTGGAGGAGAAGACGGCTCTCGCGAGGACCGGACAAAGGACGGACGGGAGCTGTCTCAAACCCGACGCTGTCTTTGTGCCGGAGACGAGCAGCCACTGACCTGCAGACTTGTCAATCCGCAGAAGGAAGTAGCTGGGATACTTAGGTTTCTGCATCCCTTCTGTCGGTATCCACATACCTAAAAGGTGAAACCAGGTCAGATCGAAACCAGATCGATCACACAATCCGGCCCCCGGGTCGGAACCTTCCCTTTCTGGCGTAGAGGGGATCTGACTGAAACGATATGCAGCGTCTCACACGTCTGCGCAGCACGCGAGCGTACCGTCCAAGCCATCCCCGCAGTGACTGGCAACAGCATGCGGATCGCCAGTCTCTCCAGCAACAGCATCAGTCTCACACAATTAGTCAGCTTTTAACCACGAAGACAACACCAGAAGACGACCAGAAACATAGTATCGACTTGACATTCGGCTGGAAAGTCCATCGGTGCTTGATTATACGTACAATATTGCTACCAGGTCCGAACGAACGGTGGCAGCCCGTTGGCCGAGCGCAGCTGAGCGACACTGGCGCACGGCGGCTGCGTATGTCGGCAGCAATAGCCGCGGTCACGGCTGCGTCAAAGACCGATCTAAAGGCGACGTGCGGAAAAACGAAACAGAAGGCGTCCAGCACGTCTAAGAGCGCACAGGGCGCTTACTCTCTGTGGCCACCCAACAAGAGGGCCATCAGATCCTGCGTGCCCTGTGAATTCCCCCCCGGGAGACCCTGCTGCTGGAGATGAGGCGGGAGCATGTGCGGTATCAAGTGAGACGGCAACTGTTGTTGCTGTTGCTGGCGCATCGGTATGTGCGAGGGGAGTTGCCCAGAAGGTCCGTGCTGGGGAGCAAATGCTGGCCCTTGTCCTCGAAGTCCGCCGCCCACGCCGACACCCATGCCTCCCCCGCCCATTCCCAGCAGCTGTGCTTGGTGGCCCGTCCTCAGGTCGAGGTGGTTCTGAAGACCCAGGTTCGCCATCCCGTTGATACCCAAAGGGTTCTGCGGGGCGGGTCCGCGGATCTGAGGGCCGCCGAAACCACCCAAGCCAGCGTTGCTAACTCCACCTCCCCCTAGATTGTTGTATCCTTGTGGGAGAGACGACCCTCCGTGCAGGCCGCCCTGGGGACCACCAGCCATTCCACTCATGGGGCCGCCGAGATACTGAGATGGGTCGTGCGGAGGCCTGCCACCCAAGTTGGCGAGCCCCGGCGGTAGTCGTTGTCCAGATCCTCCAAGTGAGTTTTGGTTCGGCGAGGGATTTCCTCGGAATTGCTGTTGCTGAAGAGGCATACCGCCGTTGCGTAGCATACCGGGCTGCTGTTGAGGGTACATGGTAGGCAATGAGCCAGGGTACATCTGGTCAAGGCTGCCACGCTGTTGTTGCTGCTGCTGCTGCAGGCGCAGATTAAAGTGCAGCGGGTCGTCCAATTGCTCGTTGAAGAGTACACCGCTAGGCTCCCTGCTGCGGGACCGTGGATGCGCGGGTCGGAGTCCCGGGACCATGCCGTCTGGGACGAATCTGTCGTCCATACGGCTATCATATAGGGAATCGAGATGGTTGCCCTGTGGGAAATGTTGTTGGTGGATCTGTTGCTGCAATAAATCCGGCGGATTCGGTGCGAATTGGCTACCCCCAGAAGGAATGCGTCCGGATGAAGCAATCTGAGGAGAGGAACGATGATTCTGCAAAGGGGACTGAGCGTGTGTACAATAACCCATGTTCTCGCAGCATACCTGCGCCGAGTTCTGCAGCATGGCGAAAATGTCCTCCATGGACCTGGTATCCCCGGTTCCGTTCAGCCCTCCGTTCAGCCCTACGCCACCTTGGCGCGGATCAGGCATCGCTGCGTTGGACGGGAAACCACCCATAACAGAACCTTTCCTGCCCATGGTCGGCACATCCTTGGGTTTTGGATCGAAGAATTTCGCAAAACGACTGCCTTTGCCCGTCGCGTAGTTCGGACCACCAGGTATGCCGTTCACGATGTCGAGAGAACTCGAGGACCCGGCAACCAGATCGCCGTACGATGGGCCGCCGAGGTCATTTGGAAGACCCAGCGCTGCTCGCTCGACAGCGGACGCTCGGCGCAGGTCTGCCATCTGACCGAATGCTGCGCCTTCGAGTAGTTCCTCGTACGGACCGGACGTTTGCGACAGACTGCTGTGAGGGGAGAAGCTTCTTTGCACCCTCGAAGCGTCAAAAGGATTGTGCCTGCCATTTGGATGGTAAAGGGGATCAACGGACATAACATCAGGCAACATGTTATGGTTGGAAGGAGCGGGGGGATTGCCAGACAGCCTAGGGGGGGCCAAGCCAGACACGCCGGGAGGAGGAGGTACATGATTGACAGGGGGATCGAGGCCGGTAAGACCTTTCGGAGGTATAGGATCAGTACCAAGTGGACCTGAGGTCGGACGAGAGCCAAATGCGAGAAGGCGAGAGCCAGCGGGCGGATTGAAAGGAGTAGACGCATTCGATGAGGGAGGATCTAGAGAAGACGGGTCAGATAATGATGGGGTTGCAGCAACGCCGGGTGGGTGCAGAGTGGACGCTGCGCGAGAACCGAGAACTCTTGAACGTTCGGGTGCTTGGTCGGGCAATGAGCATCTCGCAACTGAGGAGGTGGAGGACGAATCGATTGGTGTAGGTGCGATCAAATCTGAGAGTATCGATTGCGATCCATCAGGAGGAGGGGCTGCTGACTTCGTTGATGACATGCCATCCGCATGAGCTCGGTTGATGATGGCCTGGGACTCGTCAACCACGCTCTGAGAAGGAGAGTTGATTGCTGAACAACAGAAGGATAATCAGTCGTCGTTTTTGGGCAAGAGAGACACTAACTGTTTGCGGCGAATGAATGATCAGAAGCGGGAATGGGGGAGGCATTTGTATGCTGCTCGCTTTCTTTTTTCTCGGCCTCCCGTTTCATCATTAACTTGAACAGTTGGATTTCGTCCAGTTGAGCCTCAGGGGCAGTGGATGGTTGAACAAAGACCGATGCAGCGGCTGACTGTACATCCTCAGATGTCTTCACCGCTGTAGCAGAGGCCTCACTCTCCTTTTCTTGCCGCTCTTTCTCCTTCATGCCCTTCTTCCACGCCTGTATACCATCCAGCTCACCGTCGGCACTCCTTCCACCAAGTATACCCCCACTAGGTGTAGTCGGCACGTATGTTTCCATCCACGCAGGCTCAGCCTCCTTCTCACGTTCTCGCCTATCTTCCCTATCCTTCCCCTCCTCGCCTCCTACGCGTCGCTCCCGGGGTGCGCCACGTCTTGGCCGAGGATCGCGATCTTCTGACGGACGCTCTCTATCACGTTCTTCGTGCCTGTCCCAACGGTCGCGGTCCCGTTCGCGCCTTCCAGCCAACCGCTCCTCGCGCCTGCCGTCGTCTCGCCACCGCCTGGGATCGTCATCCGTGTCTCGTTCGACATCTCTCGGACGATAACGATCGCCTCTTGGGTAATGATCGTCACGGTCTCGCTCGCTACGGTTGTAAAAGTCGTCCCATTCGCGTCGGTGATCATCCCGCTCGCGCCTAGGATAGTCTTCCTTGTCTCGACGAGGGTCATCGCGATCTTCCACCCGACGGTCTCGTGTCTTGTCGCGCTCCTTCTCCCTGTCATCCCTGTCGCGCCTTGCGGATGGCTCGCGTCTGGAGCGAGAAGATTCGCGAGCCCGTGATCTGGGGCGCTCACGGATGTCACGGTCTCTCCGAGAAACATCAGAGCCTAATATCAAAACGAAATTCCTATGAGACCTGAGCAAAACGAAACTTCAAACAAACTGACGGTCATCTTTCCCTGTACGTGGAGCATCTAAGATCTCATTGTGAAGGTTTATACTGTAGGATTGCTAGGGTGACGACTCACCCCTCCGCCAGTCTTCGCTACTCTCGCCAATTTTGCGCTTCGAGGGCTCTCTGACTTCGGATCGTCGAGAAGCCAGGGTAGAGCTTTGCGCCTGCCCAGGACGTGACTGAGCATTAGAGGAAAGATGGGGAGCGGAATCGCGTTCCTTGCCCCGTATAACGGATGCTGAAGATGATAATGCTAGCCGATCCCTGTCGTATTTGTCGGAAAGCTGAGAGTAATCAGAGCTTGTAGTTCTAGAACGTCTTCCGTGCTCACATTTCTCAGGCGTTCTTGTCCCTCCTTGTCCCTCAAATCCCGCTCTCGCTCTCGCTCGGAGTCCTTATCCTTGTCGCGGTCATTTGCGCGGAGAGTTTGATGCCTGAAGTGGCCCATCTGAGATGGCTGGGAAAGAGCCGAACGAAAAGAGGCCCGAGATGGGTCTTGAAAAAATCAACATGGAACTTAAGTCTAGTAACCCTAATGTGAGATGTAAGACGCACCACTGTCCTCTGCATCTCGTCGGAAACTACACCACAGTCAATATCTGGTCAATATCATTCATCGGTCGCTATGCATGTGGCACTTACCGTCTATCTCTGCCGTTAGTAGGGACCGCGGCTTCATTGTCTTTCTTCGCATTTGCTTGGTGTTCATTCCAGTCCCTGAGAGGCAGCACTTCAGCGGCGGCGCGTCGGTCCAGAGCACGATACACACCCAAACCAGTCTTTTAACGAAGGCATGCCTTCCGGAGGTTTGACCAAGGGAGAGTTGCGTAGGTGCATGACCTGTGAGCGCGTGTATACTCTCAACCGTCTTGGTGGCATGCCATCGCTTTTGCTCGTCAGCGCATCGCCTGTGTCTGTGTCTTGTAGGGAGACTTGGGCAACGCTCTCAACGAGATCGCTGATTGCAGCATCTGGGACAGAGACATCGAATGTTGTACCTTCTGTGGGTTTTCCCGCAATAGCGGAAGCCATGTTCGGATAGCGTGCAGGGTAGGTGGTAGTGGCGGCAGTGAAGGTACAGTGTGTACAGGACTGGCGTCTAGTTCTGTCGCGGCCAGCGATGCGGGCTTCAAAGATACCGAGACGCCCGTACCGTCCCGTTTGCACATTCGTCGCCTCTTTCATGCGGAGCCTCACACTGAAGCATTTCGTTCTTCAACAGAGAGTTCTAAATCTCTACCGCCAGGCTCTACGTGCAACAAGATGTATGACCCTCACAAAGTCTGTGGACTGACTGACTGGACCGAGCCCGTTAGTTATCCCGGATCCCCAGGCGCGGAAAGAAACTATCTCATGGATTCGCAGCGAGTTCGAGAGGCATAGACATATCGACGACGTGGTATGTGGCATGATACGCACTTTCGCAAACATCCTCCTGATCCTTAATGCACGCTCAAAAGACATTGATTGAGGAGAAGTTGGCATCCGGTCGTCGAGAATTGAACAAGGTCTTTCCTCTCTTACCATCACCAATGCCCCGCATTCGGAGATGATAGCGCGACGCTAAATCTCGAGGTCTTGAGGCCGATAAATGCCTATATGCGGCTCAATCACAGGACATGGACTACTGGGGTGCGTGCGCCACCGTAAGTACTATTACTATCTACTCGTCCGCCACAGGACACGAAGGCCGTTATTTCATGAGCACCTCACACGTTGGTTCTTGATTGCTCTGTAACTCCACAGTCTGGTTTGACTCATGCGAGCCTGCTGATCTTTCGAGTTTTTCAGATGTTCAAGCACTTTTACATGCGCTCAGAACGCCGACATTGTGCAGACAGTCCAGCAACGTATCAATGTATAATATGGCTACTTCACTTGCGATGCTCCGGAATCTTAGTTGGCAGGTCTACGACTCGACACAAATGAGGGGAAAATAGGATTTTATATCATGTGCACTGACCAAGGGGCTACCGTCGGGACTTGCCGAGACTCCAACCCCCCTTGTAGTTGTCCCCAACTCGGCCCCGGGGTCCTGATTTCACGGCGCTGATGCATATTGTCGCATTTTGTGGGTTGCTCCTTGATACCTCAATAATACATGGGCTTGTATCGATAGATAATTGACATGATGTCAAGCTGATTGCAAACTAGTAACATCCATCATACCCTCACTCCTCCAGGTCCAATCAGTCTTACCTTGAAAGACAGCACAATCCTGCAGACCAGAGCCATACACAAATGTCCCAATTCACTGCCCATTATGCATGCCCACACCATCCAGACCTGTGACTATCTGGAAGTATAATGTGCTGGATATACCTCCACAACTCCTTGTCATCTCTAAAGCAAAAGAAGGCTGGTTGGGTCTTGATGCAGAGTTCACTGATGACTGGCACAATGAAAGCAAGATTTCTGATAGTGACAGAATACAAGAATTGCAAGAGACAGTAGCACTATAGCAGAAGCGAGGTGGAGCGAAGTCGGCCAGGGTGAAGGAGCCACCAGTGAAGGTTGCGCGACGTTGAGCATGGGTCGACAGATAGAGGATCGTTATCCTATCGTTATCTGAGTACCAGAGTAATCTTATCAGTAGTTGTCCTCTCGATCTCGGCCACGGGGTCCTGCCACTTCACTCATGGGGGTTGGTGTCAGAAATCCATAGTATGAACGCCCCTCGGCACTGACTATCTCCCGATGCCACCTGGATCTTGACTGTAGTACTGAGCCTGCAGCAGAATGTGGTATAAGCTTTCGTCGAACCTTGTTATGGGCCGCTCATATATGCTATCTGCTCTATCTTAGCGCCAATCCAGTTACATCGCGACCCATCGTCCACCTTCATTGCAACGAGTCATGGATATCTTCATGAGTAATCTCGCGTTCAACCTAGACGAACGGACTCTGAAGATTGAACTTGCCAACGTCTTCCATTGCCCCGACTACACCACCGACTCTTCTGCTATCAATTTCGAAGTGCGGATTTTCAAACATAACAAAGGTCAGACGAAGAAGGGTACAATTACCGTCCCTTCCATCGAGATCGGGAGGAGGTTTTTGGAAGAATATGGCCTCCCTTCTCCTCGCAAGTACGTCCACCTGGGGACTCGAATTAACTTCCAACCAAGCAACAGACCCTCCCGTGCTGCTGTCGTGGAGAACATACGACGTCTTCCTTATGTCGATCCAAGACTCCTACAGGAAAGAGATGCGAGGACATCGGAGGTTAGAGGTATGGTTGTTGAAGTTGCTGCGTTGCAATTTGGATGGGTGTGTAGGGATGAAATATTCTCGGTGGAGCTGGAAAAGCTTCCACTTAACAAGGCGGAGCTGATGTTTGACGAAGATAAAAGGGAGTTCCGAATCAAGTGGCACGAACCCACCTTGTTGCGCTTCATCGCCATTCGCACGAATTCGATTTATTGGACAAGCGCGGGACAGGACGTCTACGGCGGGCCCGCGATTTTCTTTTATCTGAATCACGCACCGTCCTACGAGACAGAATCACAGGACGCGGAGCTCGTGTCTTTGTTTTCACAGATGCTCACGGGGAGGCCTCTCAACACACCCAGACGGGAACGAGAGTCTGCATTCGATGCGGAGCATGAGCCAATCGCACCCTACACGTCTCTCGCAATCCGTATCGTGTGTCAATCAGTCAGTAGTTTGGAGACATTCCATTCCTTGGGTCGCATAGCGCATGTTCAAGTTGACAACACTACATACCCGGTCGACAACCGCGGGATCTTCTCGCCGTCAATCCGTGCTCTGTACGATGCTTGGGTACGCGCAATACCCTGGCCCGTTGCCTTTCAAGTAGAGGCGTTGCTGCGGGCCCATGTCACTGATACGCGAGAACTGGTCCAACTGTTACGACCAATGATAGAAGAGACGATCTCGCGTTACGGACTTGCATCCACAACTACTTTCCTCCGCGACTTCCATACACGTGCAAAAGCAGTTTTTTGGTTGGGTGATGAAGCCTATACCTCCCAAAACACCATCGAGGAACTGTTTTCTTCGGCGCGGCGCGACTTCTTCTCGAAACCTCCTAGTCTAGGCGTTCCAACCGCTGATGATACCGACCTCTTCGACTGCCTCCACGTCACCATAACTCCTACCACTATGTACCTCGAGGGCCCATTCCCGGAGCGATCAAATAGGGTCATGCGCAATTACAAAGCGAACCAGGAAAGCTTCTTGCGTGTAAGCTTCCAGGACGAAAGCCAGCTCGCATATCGTTTCGATCGCGATATCAACGGCCGCGGTTTAATCGACAGGAGAGTAAAGTATTTCCTCCTTCACGGCCTTGTGATTGCTGGTCGTCATTTCGATTTTCTCGCTTACTCCCAATCCGCGTTGAAAGAACATGCGGTGTGGTTCGTCAAGCAGTTTGAACACGAAGGCCAAGCCGTATCCTCTGCCACCATCATAGAGAGCCTTGGCTCTTTTCGCAACCTTGCGTACGATCGGACGCTCATGCATTGTCCTGCTCGATATGCTGCACGCATCTCGCAGGCCTTCACGGCGACGGATTCCTCGATCTCGATTGAAGCGGAGGAGCTCGTCGCCAATGCAGACATTGTGACCCCGGATCGCAAATACTGTTTCACGGATGGAGTAGGAACAATCTCTCCTGAACTTGCTCGAGAGATATGGCGTGAGTTACGTGGAAAAGGTCGCCGAGCTGGGCGCGTGAGGACCTACCCACGTCTATACCAAATCCGCTTGGGAGGATCTAAGGGCATGCTTAGCGTCGACTATAGACTCCAGGGGCGTGCCGTTGGGCTACGCCCTTCGATGATCAAATTCGATGCCCCTCATTCCCTCTCCATCGAGATCGCACGAGCGTTCGACCGCCCAGGCAAGTACTATCTCAACCGTCCCCTCATTATGTTGCTTGAGGGGCTTGGTGTGCCGTACGAAGTGTTCCAGACCCTTCAGGACGACGCAGTTCGGGATGCCCAGGAGTCAACAGAGTCGCTTGAACGGTCAGCCCGCCTTCTGGAGTCGTTCGGCTTGGGAGCATCCTATCGCATTACATCGACAATGCTCAGCCTTCACAGACTTGGTATTGGGCCTCTTAATGAGGACATGTTCTGGCAGCAAATAATGGACTTTGCTGTCAATCATGTCCTCAGAGAGCTTAAGCACCACGCGCGCATTCCTGTTCCACAAGGATGGACGCTTGTGGGTGCCGCCGACATCCACAACTACCTTAAAGAAGGAGAGATTTTCGCTTGCATTGTCTCGGAGGATGCTTCCAAGTTGGTCTACCTGGAAGGACTTATCCTCATATCCCGTTCGCCAACCATTCATCCTGGTGATGTGCAGATCGTCCGTGCAATCGGTAGACCGCCGGAAGGGTCCCCTTTTCAACACGAGTCACTTCAAAACGGCGTCATATTCTCGACTCAAGGTAGGAATCCATAGGACTTTTGGTCGGGCATGTGTATCATCACAGTACTGACGACCATACCCCACTCCTGCCAGGACGTCGGCCGTTGCCCTCGTGTCTTGGAGGGGGGGACCTGGATGGAGACACCTACAATCTCACCCCCATGGTGGGATTGCACCCTTCACGATTATGCGAACCAGCAAGCTATGAAGCGGCGCAAAGGAAGTTAGTTGATCATGAGAGCACAATGGAAGACGTAGCCGATTTCGTGGCTGAGTATATCAACAGCGATGTGAGGACAGTTCCACACACACCCTTGTCCTCCACCTGACTAGAACGTTCAGACATTGGGCATCATCGCCATTAACTGGTTGATCATTGCGGACCAAAGCTCACAAGGAATCATGGACCCTGATTGCCTCACTTTGGCCCAACTACACAGCGACGCCGTGGACTATCCGAAAAGTGGTAACCCGGTGCCGCTGGAGAGGATACCCAAGCTGAAATTCAGGGCGAAGCCTGACTGGAACGCCCCGGAAACGCACATTGACACGAGCGACTCGGCACAGCATTATAAGAGTCAGAGAGCAATAGGCAAGCTATTCCGTTCCATCGAGCTTCCTGCTTTGAGGACCGTCGCGAGAGTGGCGCGTTATCAGCGGCAGCACATGGACGATGAATACGAGCACACGGTAGCAGAAATTGTTGGAGAATTTCGCTCACGCGAGCCGCACCATGATAACTTCATCCAGCAGACCGTCGAGGACCGCATCATGGAGTTCATCCCCCTGTCGGAGGACAGCATCGAGGAGACCACGATCACTACAATATGGCAGCTACTGCAGTCATATACGTCTCAGCTGCGTGGCATATGTGCTGCACACGCTCTTTCATACTCCCGTTCGGCCATGCTTACGGAGGAGGAGGCGGTGGTCGGTACGATTGTGGCGAAGACTTCTCAGCCACGGAAGCGCAAGGACATGATGTCTCGACTCCGAGAACAAACAGGAAGCCTCGTGAAAGGGGTACGGGCAGAGATTGCCGGTGACGACAATACACCGCTAGAGATATGGCTAGAACGGGCATGGATGGCTTACGAAGTTGCGCTCATCGAAGACGACTACTTCGGAGCACGTAGTTTCGCGTGGATCGCTTTGGGCGAGATCTTTGACGCTATCCGGGACATCGAAGAGGAAGAACGAAACGCTCTACAGTGATGACTGAAACGCGTCCTTGGTCTCTCAAGCACATGTGGCAAGATCTTCCTGCATGTACGTACGTGTTGATTGTTTGTAGGAACGACTCCAGAGCATTCGATGGAATTTCAGCAGTGGGTCCAGATGTAATGAAATACAGCTCTTACAAGTTCGTCCGACTTACGCACATATGAGGACTGGTCAACTTTCAGGAAACACTAGCGCGGTGCCCGAGAGGATTATATGCACAACAACTGCGAGTGTGTTTCATGCAGTGTTACGGAGAACTAGTGATGGGTATTAGCAGCGGAGAACACGAAAACGTGGCTAATACTCACTGAGAATCACCGAGTCTCCCCTGAAAGGTAACAGCGATCAGACCGAGAAAGTTGGTGCCCAAGACGACTAAGCACTCACCGCAGAAACATTTTGCTGATGAACCTATCCTTGTTAACCGGCTTCTTGTTCTTACCCTTCGGCAATTCGGTCCACATCTATGAGTCGGCAGGATGAGTGTTCCGTCCACGCCAGTATGAACCTATACTCGCCTCCTTTACGTTTTCAAGGACCTGTGGACCCCGCAGATTGAGTAGCGATCTCGCTATACACTGAAGATACACACCATGTTGCTATGTCTGTCAAACGCCTTCACACGGGCCAGCAGTTTTTTGTTGTTTCGGAGGGAGATGAGAACTTGCGTATGATTCCGCACGGCCTGTTGGAGCACGGACAGAGGGCCCTGGCTGATCTCATGCTCTTCGAGGGCGCGCAGCTGCGTTTCGTCAAGTTCAGACTTGGGGACGTGGACGTATTGACTGTGGATTGCATTCAGACAACGTCGAGAACACTAAGAAAGCGTATGTACCTCATCTTGCCTGAGAGTCGAGTGAAAGTCGAACACTTGAAAGAGGCGGAACGTGTTTGGCATGCCAAACAAGGCGGTCGAAAAGTCTCGATCTCGATCTCCGATTGGTCGCTTCAGCCACTCGCTCCTTCACCGACTACCATTTGTTGTTAAAAACGAAATCATGGGTCGTTTGAGGCAGAAAGGAAAGGCCGGTGCTGCCAAGGCGTATGTGACCCGCTCTGTGGCCGTAAAGAAGCTGCAGTGTTCATTGGCGGACTTCCGGAGATTGTGCATACTAAAAGGTACGTCTGTTCCTCTATGATATAGTCCCGGCTGACCGTGCTTGCAAAGGTATCTTTCCTCGCGAGCCTCGCAACAAAAAGAAGGCGAACAAAGGATCTTCTGCCCCGACATCCTTCTACTATGCGAAAGATATCGCTTACCTCGCGCACGAACCCGTGCTCAAGAAGCTTCGGGAGCACAAGGCATTCGCCAAGAAACTTTCCAGAGCACTAGGGAGAGGAGAGTGGAGTAGCGCTAAAAGCTTAGAGGAGAACAAGCCTGTGTACCGTCTTGACCACATCATCAAAGAACGGTGCGTTTACCTCTTTTATCTATAAATTAACGACCCTCACTTTCGCAGGTACCCGACTTTCATTGACGCCGTGCGAGACATTGATGATGCTCTATGCATGATCTTTCTGTTTGCTTCTTTGCCCTCAAATGCTCAAGTCGCTACATCCCTGGTCGAGAACTGTGCACGGCTTGCTTTGGAATGGCAGCTGTATGTTATGCACACCCGTGCGTTACGAAAGGTCTTCTTGTCTATCAAGGGTGTCTACTACCAAGCCGAAGTCATGGACCAGACGGTGACATGGTTGGTACCATATCAATTCACTCAGAGCGTACGCCACTTCCTATCCCTCCGTCCGTAAGTCGTATTGAACTACTGTTGCTAGGTACCTCCAGATGTCGACGTGCGGGTTATGCTAACATTCTTGGAATTATATCAGACCCTCCTGGGCTTTGTCTTCTTTAAGCTATACGCCGACTCCGGCCTTGTTTACCCTCCTCCCCGAGATGTGGAGAAGGATGAAGCAGGGGCCGGTGTAGGAGCGTTCCGATTGCAGGAAGCGACGTCCATACCAGCCTCTGGTTCGAAAATGAAGGAGGTCGAAGTCAGCGGCAAGCGCGTAACCACGAAGGACGTTAAACAAACAATCAAGAGTATTGCGACTACCATTCCTGGTGACGCGGATGTCGCCGTCCCTGTGGTGGATTCCACCGCCGTGGACGATGACGAGGAGTTTGTACAACATCCTTCTACATCAGATCCTGATGAAGCCGAGTCGCTACCAACGTTCCGCAGTCTGGCCGCGCTTCCTCAGTCAAGCACGTCAAAACTGTTTGCGCCATACGCGTTCTGGCTCTCGCGCGAGACGTCACGACCAATATTTGAGTTCATCATCCGCTCATTTGGAGGTCGGATAGGTTGGCCGGAGTCATCGGGAAGTGGCTCCCCGTTTGGCGAGACAGACGAGTCTATCACGCATGTCATTATCGACCGACCCCTCGCCGAGAAACCGAACCTAACCGAGGAGGAGGCGGAAAGAAAACGGCAGCGAAAGTATGTCCAACCACAATGGGTTGTGGACTGTATCAATTCCGGTAAGATCCTACTGGAGGAGCCGTACCTCCAGGGCCAGGCGCTGCCTCCCCACCTCAGTCCGTTCGGTGACTTTGTAGGAGCGTATGATCCCACAGCAGGGGCTGAAGGAGGCGATGCCGAGATGGAGGACGCTGAAGCGGAGGAAGCGAAGCAAGATATCCAAGAGGCCGAGGGCAGTGAGGCGGACGAGGAAGTCATCCGGCCGGAGAAGGCAGCTCTGAAGGCGGCGGCGGAAGCTGAAGATGAAGCGGCTATACGAGCTGCAGAGCTGGAGGCGGAGGCGGCGGGTGTCGATTATGGCACGTTCGAAAAGGAAGCTCAGAAGGCGATGAAGAAGGCGGCGAGGTCACCCGCCTCTCGGTCGGAAGGCGAGACTGAGCAGGAGATGAATAAGATGTTGATGAGCAATAAGCAGCGGAAGCTGTACGAGCGCATGAAGTATGGCGAATGGAAACGGGCGGCGGAGGTGAGCATCTATGGCCTTTGCCCGGCTATGTTTGATGTGGGTTCGGTTGCAGAAACAAAACCTGCAGCAGAGAAAGCGAGCTATCGAAAAGGAAAAGCGCAAGAAGGCTAAGTCGTAGAGACGGATCTTGGCCATGCACCATCTACTGACACTCCTCGCATGTATCATCTGTCGTTGTTACTATTGCGTTTGGTGTAGTTCCATCGACCGTGCTAGTTGTCGCCAGGGATACGGCACAGTTTTTAACACGCATGGGACGCGCTCAGGGTGAATGTGAACACATTTCAATTCATATTCCTAGTAACAAGGTTTGCAACACTGCTTTCCATAGCTGTATCCGCCTCCCCAGAAATTCACCGTTGACCACACGTACGCCATGGCAATACTTCCCGAGTTTGGTGAGTCGACTCAGATTGGAAGGCGACGTTGATGAGCTCACAGTTCAGATGTCGCCCGCTTCCCAGGCCTCCAAGAGGTCAGCCATGTCGGAGTTGAGTTTCTCCAATGTCAAGGCCTTCATGTTGTAGCCCGCCAGCCTGAGCTCCCGCATGGCAGCCCATACCCAGTTCTGGCAATTCCAATTGTAGTCGTGGCGGTAAGTTGGGACGCCGGAAAAGATCTGTTCGACGTTGGGAAGGTCACTCTTGGGAATGGTACCCACAACCAGCGTTCCACGCCAATTGGCGTTGGTGATCGGCACGTCGTGCAAGGCTTCGTAGTAGAACGTATCGATATTGCCGGCGGCGTTGTAGAGGTTACCGATGGGGGTGTCGTCAGTACCGGCAGTCTTGATAGTGATCGCCCAGTGGAGTGGCAGCATCTTGCCCCTGGAGTCTTTACCTCGCCAGGACTGAGTCACGGTGAGGGTATAGTCTGTGTCGGCCATGGATTTGTGTGGCTGTAAAGGGCAATGAGGATCTGAGAACGTGCGACAGGGGTGGAAGACCGACCTCGTTGCAGATCTAGTACGTAAAGATGCTGCGTGCAGAAGTGTGCGATGATCTGGAAGCGTCTTAACGCGTCAGAGCGTGTCACCAATATGCATTATCCTGTGCGCAGACATGCCTTGGTTGACAGATTGGATTAGACGCAACGATGGCAGAGGAGATGCGAGGATGGTTGGTCGGGGGGAGGGATGATTGAGAGAACCATCGATCCTTTATAGTCAGTCGGAAGGGATAGAAACGAGAACAAAGCGATGTGGATTGGCAACCCAGCGGGCGCAAGGACAAGTTGATCCGGCTGGCGAGGACGCGAGGTGTCACGGTGACCTCAGACAGTCACGTTGTGGGCGTGTATTTTGACCGTGTTTGGCTGTCTTACCTTGTATGGACGTGCGTCTGGGCCCCGCCCTTCATTTCGCCCGCACTCCTCGCCGCCCTCTGTTCTCTCCACGCTGGCTTCCTGGGCTTCACCACTCGTACACCCCCAAGACCAGTGCCGCGTACGACTTAGCGTACCGCCGGCTCGGTATGGTCGGGAAATTCGGCCTTGGTAGCATAGGTTTGACGTCTCGTAATGTCCGCGACGCGTCCGCTCCACCACCACCTCAGAGCCAAGAGGAGAGCTCGAACCAGGCAAAGGATGTTGCGAGGGACCATGTTGGATCCAGTGCATCACACACAACGACCTCTTACTTCTTCTCCCTTCCTATATGGAAGCGACGCGGGACTAACACCCTCACTCCCGCAGCACGGTCGTCATCCGACGAGCTTGGCGTTGTACACCGGTCTTTGGATGCATGTGGCCCGATGAGGGACAAAGCACTTCCTCCAACCCCCTCCGAAATCGATTTGACTACTCTGAGGAGGGCAGGCTCGTCCAAGGAAGGGCGTGGGACAAGCAACTTTGAGGTGGGAGAGCGAGCATCTGCTGACATAGGACGCGCTTCGGGGCCGTCATCTGCTTCTCAATCCTCGCGAAGCTCTCCCATGCTAGTGCAGTCTACTTCTCAGCCGACTGTCGCGCTGGCCCGAGCTGCCCTGGGGCTCGGGTTACCCCATGTCATGCCTGGATCTGTCTCTGCTTCCTCATCGACCACCGACCTTCACTCAATACCCATCCCGCCTACACCCCCGGAGTCACTGTCGCCTCATTCAACAATGAGACGTGCTAAGAGTTTCCATCCTGACACCGAGGCACCTCGTCGAGAGAATATCCCATCTGATCGTGCCCAAGCCAGCAGACGTACTCGAGGTCTGTCCATAGGCCCTTTCCACTTCGCCTCTAATGATAAGGGGAAAGAGCGAGCACACGACCCCGATGTGGATGCAGGTTATATGCTGCCCGCCTCGAAATCGCTGTCGCGCAAAAACTCCTTCTGGTCAAGGAAGAGAGTTGAATCGCAGAACTCTTCTCCGCCCTCCCGTTTGTCGTCTGACCCGTCTTTGAGACCGATCCTCCCCTCAATACAACCCATCTCACCTTTCTACGTTGATACCATTATGCCCGCGCATCCCCCTCGTAGTCCTGGCCCACCCACACCGCGGTCCGGTGACTTACGTCGGAGACATTCAGAGCGGACGCGTTTTAGAACTGCGAAGCCCGACTACTTCGAAACACCCCTGCCACCCGACGTACCATCACAACCCTCTACATCTCCGGAAAAGCGCCGGGTGAAACGACCTAAGACGGCAGATCCTGCCATTAGTGCTCGTGCCTCCTTCTTCCACGAGGTCCCCCGAGTGGTCACATCCTCCCCTCCTCCAATCGAGCCTCTTCTTCCTAATCATGAAGAGTCTTCTCTGGATTCGCCGCCACCCCCAATACCGTCAGCCACACCTTCGTCTGCTCGTCGACCACGAGCTCAGACGAACCCTCCACTCCTTCATCGTCTATCTGTGAATTTGTTCGGCTCTTCTCCCACATCGAGTTCGCATACACCCTACATCGCGCCCAGCCCTCTATACGACACACCCACGTTCACTCCTGATCCTCTCACCGCTTCCCCATCTTCTAGCCGTGACTCATCCCGACCATCCTTATCAAACCATTCGGTAGAAATCCCGAAGCCTCGCCTTGAGGACGAATCGCCGGAGAGCTACGTTGACCGGCTTGTTGAGGCTGTGAGCAAAGGCGAGGTCGCCACTATTCTAGCATCACAGTGAGTCGTTTGTCAAGGTCACGGATGCACCAGGCAGGCGCTTGACTGGTGTGCAGTGCAGATCCATTTCACGCAAAAGGTCTGCGGGTTTATATTGAGCGTTTCAAGTTCAATGGCGACCCTTTGGACGTAGCTGTTCGCAAACTGTTGATGGACGTCGGCTTACCAAGGGAGACCCAGCAGATTGATCGTGTCATCGAGGCCTTCGCAGCGAGATATATGCAGTGCAACCCCAACCTGTATATGTCTGACGGTATGTCTGCACTGCTCAGGTTGACGAACTATCTTTCATCAACCTTGCAGACCAACCGTATATTCTTGCGTTCAGCCTGATTATGTTGCACACGGATGCTTTCAACAAGCATAACAAGCGCAAGATGACGAAGGCTGATTACATGAAGAACACACGGCTGGTTCCTCCAGTCCCTCCAGAGGTGTTGGACGTACGCAGTTCTTCCGTACATGGGTGCACGTCACTTATTGACCGGGTTTGTTCCCATAGTACTTCTACGACAATATAGTGTTCGCCCCGTTCATCTTCATCGAGGATCCGGTCGACGTGAATGGGCCACATGTTTTCGCTGCAGACATCTCGAGCTCGCGTCGGATGTCTGTGTACATCCCTCCGACGCCGGGTTCGACGTCGACACTGCTTGGCAAGAGCAATAAGATTGACCCATACTATCTTATCACTCGCGTGAGTCTGCGCCTCTTAGCCTCATGACGTGCGTCTAATTGTCGTGCAGGACTTGCTGGACGATCTGCGCGTCAATGTGACCTCGTCGGTCCCTCCGGAGAACCCATACGTCTACCGGGGCACTGGTGGACCTTGGGATGAAGAGGAGTTACTCAGAGCATTCACCACTGCCGCCACGATCGAGATATCTGCGGAGAATCAGTATGGCACAACGCCTTTCTTCGGGTTGAGCGTTTCGGGCGGTCCTGGGCCTCTGCAGGCACCTCTATCTGCGGGTCTCTCATCTATGGTGCCGTATGGCGGGATATCGAGAGTCAGGGTGACCAAGGTCGGGTTACTTCAGCGTAAAGATGATGCCAATGAAGGCGGTCGCCGCGCAATGAATCGTAAGTGGCGGGAGTGGTGTGCGGTGTTAACAGGCTCGCATTTGCTCTTCTTTCGTGATCTGTCGTTGGCCACCTCTATCAACGAAGCGATCTCGTCGAGCAAGGGACACGTCCCGCAAACGCCGATGCCCGAGCCTGACGAGTATATCTCCGTCAAGGACTGCATCGCTGTCTTTGACAGGTCCTATTCGAAGGTTCGTGGTCCATGATTTCTTATGTCCATTTGTCAGGCCCTAATGTGTGGCACATCAAGCACCCGAACACGTTCCGCCTTGTCATGTCCGACAGGCGGCACTACCTGCTGCAGGCGCACGAGAAGGACGTGAACGAGTGGATATCCTGCATCAACTATGCCAGTGCCTTCAAGACGGCCGGCCTGAGGATGCGGGCGCCTGGGATGGACTACCGCGACATCGAGCTAACCGGCATCGCTGCTGCCGCCTCCCACTTGCGGGAGATGCAACGCCGCGCGGTGCCTGTCTCACCTCGAGTAATGACGTGGTACGGCGGACTGGACGTCGACACACAGTCGCCTGATCTCTCGTCATCACCAGTGGCGATGACCACATCAGTCTCAGCACCTGCCAGGAAGTCATCCTTCTCCACTCAGGGGTCCTCGACAGGTCGGGTCTCCGAGAGTTCTGCGAGACTGTTCAAGGCGACCTTTGACGAGGTCAAGACTGAACTGGCTGCCTCTGCCCGCTGGCCGCTCGAGAATGCCAATGGGAAACCGATTGGACGTCCCCGCAGGCTCAGCCTCGAATCCACGCCACGTTCCCCACCCATGTCGCAGAGCCCGGGATCAAGCGATTCTTCCATCCGCTCCTCACGCTCGGAACTGATCCGGAGAAAGCTGGGTGATTTGGAGGGGCGCATCACGCAGGTGCAGATGGAGCTCGACGCGGACATGCGCCTCGCCCGCAACTTGGCCGTGCTGACACCGTTTCAGCGGGCAACGCGGGAGCGCGTGCAGGCCGCGGTCCAGGGCGCCGCTAAGCGGATCATGCTGGCTCGGCTGGAGCTCGAGAAGCTAGTGTGCCATCGCGACGTGCTCTCCTACGATCTGCAAGCCGGGGAGCGCGACTGGGAGCGCACGAAACGCATCGCGCTGCGGGCGGCGACGGACAAGCTTGCTTCGCAGGAAGCGAAGCCGCCGCCTCGCCCGCTGACGGCGCTGTCTGTGCGCGTGAATGCGGAACAGTCGCTTGCCAGCTCACCGGTGAGTGCCCGTCATTCTGCGGGTGTTTCTACGGTTTCGCAGGGCAGGGACTCTTCGACCGGCGACGAGTCCTTCCACTCTGCGCACTCGAGCATTGAAGGGCATGACGGGGGCCCTGCTGCGTTCTTGGACGCGAGAGGCATCCAGACATTCGACACGCCTATGACGTCTCCTCTGTACGCGTCGAACGCGGCGGGAACGGAGTATCCGTTCCCTGACGTGACGGGCGGCACGCACGCAAACTCGATCGAGCTGCGTAGTCCGGCCAGCGAGCGGCTGTCGAGCCAGCACGGGAGCGAGGAGGGCGGACACGAGAAATTCTACACGGCGCCGGAGATGCAGGAAGAGCAGGCGGAGGAGTGGAACAAGACGCGGGCGGCGAAGCGGGTGTCGCTGGTGAAGCTACCGCCGGACCTGCGCATCTCTGTGTTGTTCGGGAAGCACGGGCGGACTGGGAGCGAGTCGATATCTGAGGCAACGGCGACTGCACCGTCGTCGCCGGACATGCCGGAAAAGCGGACACATGGCCGTACGATGGACACGTTCACGATGCTGGACATGTAGGGGGTGGAGTGGTTATGATTCGTGTAGATGTGGGCACGTTCGCTCGTTGGTAGGTTTGGATAGAGTAGCAGTATACCGCCTAGTACGGAATTACTTATCGTGTATGTATTGTAGACGGATAATTCGCAGCTGCACATAAGCACTGCTGAGGGTGGTGCATATGGAGATGTCAATTCTAATGCTTGTTCGCAGTAAGCTAGCTATGCACGACTGGCGAATTGACTCCAGATCGGGGACGTGCAGCAATATGGTACTGTTGATTATCTCGCAGAAACAAAATAATAATGGGACCCCCGATGGCGACGACCTGACGGCAGTTATGTGACCACCAAAGTTATAAATGAGGTCAAGGATACAGAGAAACATGTACACTATCCAGCCATCACACCGAACCAGCAAGACAACTACAGTTCGGCGACATGAAGACTACAACATTCCAAACATTACGACCAACAGCGCAACACAAGGATGTGTGCGATTCGAGTGCACGCACAACGGACTGGCAAGGCAACAACAACGGCGGCCTATCTTATAGGCAGGACGATGTTCGAGCAAGCGACGTTCACCAACGATCGTTCCTGCCACCGTATCCATTGTCATGCCCGCCGCCGTAGCCTCCCCCGCCGAAACGGGCACCACCTCCACGGCCACGGCCGCCTCCACCACCACTGTAGCGGCCTAGATAGGAAGAATGAGTGCAGCCTTAAGATTGCGACGACTGCCACTTACTGCGGCCACCGCCTCCACCGCCGAACATGGACATCTCTTCCAGTTGCGGAGGAACGTGAGCCTTTGCCTCGCGGAGAACGTTAATGAGCTCTCGAGCAGACTTGGCGTTATCTGTCGTGAAGTACGTGTAGGACGTTCCCTTCATGCCGGCACGCTGCGAGGCGGGATCAGTACAAAGCCAGAAATGATCGATGAGACGTGCTTACGCCTGTACGCCCGATACGGTGGATGTAGTCCTCGCAATTGTTGGGGAAGTCAAAGTTCTACAAAGGCTCGATTCAACACGATGCAAAGAAAACCCACTCGCCCACTCACAATGACATAGCCGATGTCCTTCACGTCTGCAGGCAGAACAGACCAGCAGACCCGAAGACAGACAAGCCATGAAAAATGACGCACGGTCGAGGAGGGCAGCGGGACCAGGACATAGAAGAAGACACAGAACGTGGTCAGAAAACAACACACGGCACAATTGCAGAGCACAGCGCTCGACGACAACATCGCAGGCGGGTCCCAGGACGCCTCGGCTGCGGATGCAGCTGAGGGATCCGAGCTATCGACAGGCAAGTCTTGTACGCGCCAACCCAGTGTCGGATGCAAGCGGACTTGTCCCTAGATGCGGTTGCTCGACTCCATGACCACTACCATACGATACGAAGAACGGTCGCGACGGTTCATGTAGGGCAGACCAAGCACGCCACGCAACCGGGCGGAAGCAGCGCGGCGAGGTCCGATGGATGGGTCAGAGGGAAGCTGGAGCAACGACCAGGTGATTCGCCGGATCTGGGAGCGCGTGTCGATCGTCTTGGCCTGTCTTGCTCCGGAAACGAACCAAAGGACCTGTAGAAACGTCACGGCTGCCACTGCAGCCCAGCGTTCGACTCCGGCACTCGCAGAGCGTCGAGAGTCATCCTGCAAGCAGTGTCGTAGCGCCCCCCCCCACCGAGAAGGAAAACATACCGAGTCCTCGCGACGCTACGTCGGTAGCAATGAGGATGGGTGAGTGACCGGCCTTGAACTCGCTCAGCACCCAGTCACGTTCACGTCTACGAGCAAAGTGAGTGCCGATGACGTCGTGAGACAGATATCCACGGACTGTTCCTTGTCGCCATGGATGGCCAAGGCAGGCCACCCGTCTTGACGAATGTATTTCGTTATCTCGTCCGCTACTCGTTTCGTGCCGACGAAGATGAGCACCTTCGCGTTTTCCCGGCTGATCTGGTCGAGGTGTTTGATCAGCTTGGTGCGCTTCTCAAAGTCGCTGCAGACTTCGACAATCTGCTGGATGTTGTGATTTGCAGTGAGTTCCGTCGAGCCGATATTGACCTGGATAAAGTCCTTCAAGAAATCCTGTTTAGAGATTGGTGAGGTCAGAGCGAGCATACAGAAAGTCCGACACTCTTACGTTCGCGAGCTTCTGGACATCCTTGGGCCAGGTAGCAGAGAACATCAGCGTTTGTCTGTCCGGACGAATTTGAGCCACGATCTTCCGAATCTGAGGCTCGAAGCCCATGTCAAGCATTCGATCCGCCTCGTCCATGACGAGATAGGTGATGCGACGCAGGTTTGTCTTCTGCGACTCAAGCATGTCAATCAGACGACCGGGGGTTGCAATCACGATCTCAACACCCCGCTGGAGATCGCGGATCTGAGGGCCCTTGGGGGCACCACCGTAGATAGCGGTGTTCCGGATTTTGGAGTTGGAGCTTATACTCACTAATGAGCGACAGAGCCAACCGAGTTGACATTGATACTCACCCGAACTTTGTGCACTCCTGCTGGATCTGGACGGCTAGCTCACGGGTGGGCGCCAGTATCAAAGCGATGGGACCATCGCCCGGGACGAGGAGAGGTTGCCTACGAGATGAACTGGTTTCAAATGGACGTGAGATCTGCCAAGACGGGAGACTTACGCATTGATGTGCAACATAGCGGGAAGCGCGAAGGCTATCGTCTTACCGCTACCGGTCTGAGAAATGGCGACGACATCTCTGCCACTAAGCGCCATAGGCCACGCCTGGCACTGAATGGGAGTCGGGGCGGTGAAGCCCTGGGCGCGTATAGTGGACATGATATACTCGGGAAAGCCGACCTCGTCGAAGGAGGTGACGGGCCTTGGAACGCCGCGTCCTTGGACTTTCATTTCCTTGGTCCTGCGGACATCCTCGATTACCCTATCGCTCCTGGAGGATACTCGCTTGTCTTCGACATAAAAGTTTTTTTCAAAGGGCGTGAGTTTATGGGAACTCCAGTCGACGTTGCGGAGGCCATCGCCGAGGTGACCCATCCGATCGTCTCCTCCACCCCAGCCACCTCCACCAGAGTGGCCTCCACCAGCGTAGCCACCACCGCCATAACCACCACCACCATAGCCACCAGTGTAAGACTGCAGGTTAGGAAAAAGAATAAGGAACTCTCTCTGTGGACGGACTGAGAGGAAACAAACCATTTGCAAAAGAGAAAGTTGCAGTGATGGAGGGAAGGAAGAAAGGGCGCGGGGCGATGCTGTGGCGATCTGCGGGAAGGGATCTGGGATCTGCGGCGGGGATCTGCAGAAAGAGATGCGTGGCTGAGACTTGGCTGAGACGCTTGACCAACAGTCGCGCCCCGTGAGGCCGTGATCCATGATGAGGTCGACCTCGCATCACGACATAATGATATTCGCGTCGTGCCCTGTCTCGTCCTCGTTCCTCCTCCCGCTCACCACGACGACGACAACGTGCGGCCCACTGATCTCATTCGCCGCGTCCAGTTGACAACGAGCCTAGAATCACCCATCAGTCGCTCAAGCGCATACGCTGACATTACACCCTGACCTGATGCGCAATGTCGGACTCTCCAGCGCCCAATTTCCACAGGAAATCCCTCTCCTTCCTCCCTTTCCTCTGGTTTCCCTCCAGGGCCTCGCACGTCCAACACCAGTCCGCGAACAGCGTGCGGGATCATCTCCACCCCAAGCCCTACGCCGCAGCCCCACCAGTCCATCCATCGACTTCCAACGACACCGCTAACGCGAGTTCTCCTCCCTCTCCCGCGTCCGCACAATTGTCGCCACCCAAACAACTCGTCCACAGCGGTATGAGACTCGCTTACAAGGTCAAGAAGCTCGGTCACATAGACACCGGCAACAAATCCAAGCACAAGTCTCGCCAACGCGTTGGCGACATACTCGAGGATCCCTACTCCCTCATGACAATGTCTCCTGCCCTGCTCAAACCAGGCTCCCCGTGCCCGTCCCCTTCTACGTTGTCCTTCCAAGAGAAAGATTCTACGCTGTCCTTCCAAGAGAAAGACACCACTGGCTCCCTCAGGCGCAGCGCGACCGTCGGCAGCCACTCGCATAGCCCTCCCACCTCCCTAGGGGTTCATCGGGCGCGTTCCCTGGCTACGTTCGCGACGCTAGACATTCCCTCAAATCCAGACTCTGAAGAGCGCGACCTCTCCCCCGTCGTTTTCGCCACGTGCGAGGAGACCAGCCATCCCTCGTCCGAGGCCAGCAGCGCGCTCTACTCCGAGTCCCTCTTGCCCTCCAAGACGCCCTTCATTCAGGAAGAGCCCGAGGTTCCCACCCAAGCCCGTCCGCGGCTCCTCCGCAACATCTCCGCGGATATTGACACGGAGAAGTCGCGTGATGGTTTCGCGTCATCTGTATCATCCTTCTCCAACTCAAAAGCGTCGCGGGTGTTCGATTCCATCGCCGCGCCTGGGAACCCTCCACCAGCGGACGTCGCTGTGCAGTATCCTCAGTCGAAGGGACGCACATCGTCTGCAGAACGACCTACCGCCCGTCTGCGCCACTCACCTTCCAGAACCCTTTTGGAAGCAAACATCTTGACGGCGCTGCCTCAGCGTACTGCATCTCTCCGTCGCGCACCAGATTCGCAGGGCACGCCCGTACGGCGACGTCTCAGTTTGGATCTCCGCTCGCTGTCGCCAGACCTTCCGAAGGGCGGCGCACGCCTGAGGAAGAGTCGATCGGCAACCGCGCAGAAGAGCCAGAAGGACCACGGAGATGACACTTTGAGTTCGTCTCTGGCCGACGACACCGGTCGGCTGGGAGAGCCCGCGGACGAGAAGCAGCACTCGCTCAACGTCCGGCGCGCGAAGAAGATGATGCAGGTGTGTGTTACCGTTGCCCCTGCTGCGCCTCCGCTCTTCGAGACTCACGCGAGGCGCCGCTCCTAGCTCTTCGGTGATAAGCCCCCCAAGGAGCTGTTCCAGATGAGCTCGCGTGGACAGCAGGACGACCTGATGGACACGGTGTCCATCCTCACGACCGTGTCCGAGAACAGGCGCGACTCGCGCGCGACCTTCACGTCCGTCGCGTCGAGCATCAGCGTGCGCCACGTCCGCGACTCCGTCCATTCCTCCAGCTCCGAGCCCGCCTCGCCGCTGCTCTCTCCAGGCGGCGCCGAGCTCGCGCCCGACCCCCGTCGCGAGGTACGCACGCAACCAGAAGAGGCAGTCAAGGAGCCTCCACCGAGCAAGGAGACCGACCCGCAGTCCGAGACAACAACGCGAAGCAGAACCTCCCCAGCAGCCCCTGCGCCTGCCCCATCGCCCGCCCCATCGCCCGCCCCGTCGCAGACACGTCCACCGCGCCGGTCCGCGTCGGTGCACTCGCGTCCAGGCACCCCCGCGTCCGTCCGCCCCGCCGGCCCACGCCCGTCCATCTCCTCCGCCGGCTCGGCCGCGCGCTCCCGCTCCCGCTCGCACTCGCGGAGCCACTCCATGATCTCGCAGTCGACGCAGCACGAGCCGCTGCCGCCGATGCCGATGCCGATGCCGACGACGACGATGAGCGCGTCCGCCCCGCCGTTCTCGGACCTCGTCCCGATCGCCTCGCGCGCGGACTCGGAGGTGTCGGGCGACCTCCGCACGCGGCGCATCCGCGCGGCGAAGCTGTCCAAGTTCTTCGGCGTCGCGCCGCGCGAGCTCATCGACGCGCTCGCGGGCCCGTCCCCGCCGTCGCCGACGCACTCGAGCACCGCCGACCCCCCGCGCCACGACGACCTCTTCTCATCCCCGACTCCCGCGCGGTCCAATGAGTCGTTCGGCTCGCAGGCCCTGTCTGGCGAGCCGGAGTGGGCGCGGCGGTCCTGGTCTCGCGAGCGGCCGAGCATCACTGTGGAGGTGGCGGCGGAGGTGCCGCGCGGGTTCCGACTAGGTCGGCTGGACAAGAGGCCCGTGCAGGAACTCGATATGGACGCTGTCCTGGACCAGCTTCGTAGGATGAGGTGAGGACTGGCACGGCGGGCCCATCCGTGCGAGTGCGAGCTCGGTGCATTGGCCGGCGAGTGCTGTCGAGGCCCTGGTGGCTACATGCGAGTGTTCTGTTGGAATCCCTTCGAGAGGTATAATTTAACGCAACGTATCCTTCAATCTATGCAACACACTACCCACCATGTAATTGCCACCCATCACTTATGATATCCGCCGCATGCTACATACTTATGCGCCCGCTGCCCGTTGTTCCTTGTGGTCATCAGGACGTCGTGATCATTTCTCGGTTGTGTTGTTGCATGCTTAGATGCCAGGCATTAGTAGGGTCAGTCAATATTGTTACTTCAACAGCCAGCCTAGTTGCTCTAAATCCTGACTCTGATGTGCCGTCTCACCGCGTTCAGACGTGAACTAGTGCGTGGATCCATGAATACAATTATGCCTATCCTTTCTGACACATAGAGTCGGTGCTACAAGCTACTGCTGATCTAAGACAGGTCCTCGATGACCTGAGCAGAGCGCTCCTTGGACTCCTGAGAGACGTTGGGGTTGTTGACAGCAGCCTATGCGAGGTGGATATCAACGGATATGCAGAGCAAGCGACGTTGAATTACCTTGTGGCCCTGCCTGACCTGGGCATCGTGGGCCTCTGCGCCATCGGCCTCTCCGCTCTGCTGCATCTCGTTGAGACGAGCTTCGGCACGTTCCTTGGCCTCCTCCGAACTGTTCGGGTTAGACATGGCAGCCTCTGTCAAAGACAGTCGGCGTCAATGCAACAACGTTTATCAAGTAGTGGCTTACTGAGGCCGCGAGCAACCTGTATGCGCCAGTGGTCAGTATGGACATGAGAGAGAGGTGCGGGGAAGCCTACGTTTCCGGGGTTGTTGGACATCTTAAATACACAAGAGGGTGGTTCGAATGTGGGCGTGCAGGTGGTGGTACGAGGTCAAGTTGATGGGGAGACACGTCCCCACTGCTCTGTCTTATATATGCGCTGGGGCTGGCAATGACGGCACAAGTTCGAAAGCTGTCGACCTTTTGCTACGGTGACGGCGGGTTCCTTCCACTTCACCTGCCATATTCGTGTCCAGCACCCGCCGCCACATGACGTCATCCGCGCATCGGTGTCGCCGAAGAGGCATGGCCGGCGCCGGTGACGCACCGTGGACGGAGTGCGCATGGAAGTCGGGCAAAGACGGGGCCTCGGATCCGGACAAGTGAAAGGATCCGCATTAATGGAAGTTCCAATCGTTCCATGTTCACCAGCTCAAACAGAGTCAAACCATGTACAGACGCACGCCCACAGCGTAAGCGTCTCCTCCGCGCTCAGCGAAGACCACGCTCCCCGAACTCACAACACCGCGCGTGGAACAACTTCGTCGCGGGTCCACTCACAACGGGCGCGGCGTGCATCAGAGGTGACGCGTCGGTACGTCGCGTAAAAGGTGGAAACGAATATTTACTGTCCGAGTGTGTGGCTCAAGTCGCTTGAATATGGGTGACGCAAAAATGCGCGTATGGGTGCCACCCAAGAGCGCTCGCCGACACATAAAATCACCCAGCTCCCAGCTCCCGGCTAGCAAACGTCAATATCCTAGTTGCAACCTCTTTCACCAACGTCAGCCTTATATCTTGAATCCGCAATGACCAACCCCGGCAACGTAGGCATCGGCTTTCCGTGCTCTCTTTTTAGAGTGCAGCTCACTTGACGATTCGTCGACAGGTCGCTCGCGGCCTGAAGGCTGCCATCTCCAATCCCAACGTCTCTGAAGAGGCCAAGGAGCGCGCGTCGGAGCGTCTCGACGACATGCAGGAGAGCGGTAAGCTCAGCTCCAAGGAAGCTCACGAGGCCAACGTCGCTATCGGCCACAAGGTGCGTTCGTGCCCCGCCTCGAAATCGGGATAGCGTGTTGATTAATTGGCCTGCCTCTTCAGGCCGCTCTCTCCAACCCGCACGTCTCTGAAGAGGCCAAAGAGCACTCCGCCGAGGTCCTCGGTGATATGGACTAGGGGTGTCTTCATACCATGTCGCTCTCGCGCTTTGATCTATCGTGGGTAATGTCAGGAGTGTAATACAAACGTTGTATATTATCATACCGGAGTATCCATCATGTTTATAATGCGCTGTCTGGTTGGTCCCTGTCGGAACTGCATATTTAGTGCCACTCTCGACGTTGCGAGGTTTGCCGTTGGGACGGGCGAGACCAGCCCACGAGTACCAGTAACCCAACACTGTATAGCAGCGACAGTGCGAGGGTCGCGGAGAGAAGATAATGGAAAGGCTACTTCCGCAGCAGAATATATATGGGGTCTCCCAGCACGATACTCGTCAAATGCCGGAATGAGCCCGTAAGCGACATGAGCAGCCCGCCAAACGACGCATACACGGTCCTGAGGGCACACCGCCTGGTTGAGCATACACAAGACCACACGAGGCTCCCGAACACTCACACAATCTCTTGCGAGCCACCATCAAATCTGTACACCTTGAGGGAGGAGCTTAGGTTCAGCGAGCGCCGTTCACGACCCACCGGACACGACGGGCTCACCTTCCCGTACATGACGTAGTCGTAGTCCTCCTCCAGACCCCTCCTGCCCTTCCCGTCCGGCCTCCAGACGTCGTGGTCCTTCTCGTCCTCCTCGCCGCTGGCCGCGTTTGGCGGTCCCCGCGCCAGCGACGACGCGAGCGCGAGTGCGAAGGACTGGTCTTTCTGAAGCTGGTAGAGCTCGATGTTGTAGTCGAGGGTCAGGTCCATGTCGTAGTTCTTCGAGTGCGCATACAGGCGCGATACTGAAAAGGACGCGGCGCGTGTGCATTGTCAGTCAGGTCCTGAGTCCGGTTGACGCAGGGCACACGCACCTCGATCGAACTTTTTGCCCTCTTTGTCGATGGCGCTGATTGTGAAGATGTCGTCGAAGACGATGTTGGAGGTGTTTGAGGACATCTTGGGTGGATGGGCAGGGGCAGACGAAGCCTGAAGGCGGACTATTGCGACTGTAGAATAACGGAGCAGGCGACGAGTTTGCGCGATCGCACAAATCCCGATCTCGCTTGATGCCGAGATGCGGGTCACGCCCATGCCACTCGCGCGGCGTGACGGTGCCACAGACGCGTCTTTGTCTCCTGTCTCCTCAGTCCGCGCTGTACGACTGCTTCGCGCTCCCCGTACTCCCATAGCAGCTCAAACTTACCCGTACGTAGCCATGGAAGACCCCTTCTCTGTTTCTCCCTCAGGTCTGGCGAAACCCGACAAACATGTCTGCGCCGTCTGCAAGAAAGAGCCTGCGCCCGGGGGAGACGTTGAAGCGTTGCCAGAAGTGCGCACCGTGCCATACTGCTCGAAACAATGGTGAGATCGCAGCTACGGACTTCAAATGACAGCGGCTGAATCCCTTGTCGATGTATGCTGATCACGTCTATTTTGTTTTTCAGTCAGGTCGCCGATTGGAAGCAGCACAAGCTGATCTGGTGCGCACCACCGCGCATGTCGCCACTGAAGATGCTGAAAATACACTGTGATAAGCGTCACCTACACTAAAGACAATGTGCTGAACTCGACGGGCATGAACTTTGGCGAGAAGAGCCCAAAGTCCGCGAAGAGGACGCAAGGCCTCCGCACCAGGCACGCACGATTCCATGCGTTTACTCCCCTCGGCTGCGTCTCTGACTCGCGCTGGACAGAGGTGAGGTCCTGAATGACCTCTCAGTCTGGGCGAACGCGCACAACGGGTCGGTGTCTGTGCGCCGGTGCATTGCGTCCGTCCTCCCGCCTCACTGACTTAAACCTCACGCGGACACACCCAGAGACACGCTCACCGTCGCCGCTTGGCAAGCGATGGACCTCGTGCGCGACATCCGCAAGGCGGAGACGCACTTCTTCGCGCTCACGCTCCGGAGGAACGCCGTGCGGACGGGCCCCCGCGCCATGTACCAGCTCGTCGACGCAGAGGTGCTCCCGCTGTCGCTCCTCTCCGAGAAGTTCGCGTCCGCCGCGAGCCTCGCCGACGGCGTCCCGTTCAGCCCGACGGACGTGCTGAATAGGGACAGGGAGGCACGCCTCAGGGATGGCGCGCTTGGCTCGGTGCTGGTCATGTCGTTCGAGCTCTCTCCTGGGGAGAACATGTCCGTGAGGGACGCTGTGCTCAAGGTCTGTCCTCGATCTCGCCGCCACTCTTCTGCTGGGACTCGCGGTGTTGACTTGGTCTGGTGCCTACAGAAACACACTCCGATTTTCCAGCCGCTGGGTCTGTTCCAGGTACATAAGCGGTCAGTCTCCCGCATGGTAAGTGGATGATGGAACTGGTGATCCTGTTTGTTCACTCCACCATCTTCGAAGCCTCAAGGTCCCCCCGGTATGTGGAAGATCTGCCTCAAGAGCGCACTAGATGGCGGGGCGTACTCCATGAGGTTCCAGGCCGCCTGACGTGTACCGCCGTGGGCTGCGAAACGAGCGAACCCTGCATCATGACGGGCGATGTCGGTTCGCACTCTCCGCAATTTCGACCGAAGTACTGATGGACGCGCGAGGCGCGGTGTAAACGTAATGACATGTGGAGGTCCTGTACTATCAAGTCAAGAAGGCTCATGTTTGTATTGCTCGGCTTGTATCCGTTTGTAGCGCGTTGTAGCTTTTTTCGCGAGCTTCTAAATGTTATATAACGACGTTCATTTAACTGCACGTCAGAAGCGGCGGATGGCCGGCCCGAGACCGGAAGATGGACGCCACTTCGAGAATTGATAGTACAGTATTCAAGTCTCAATTTCTGCTATGCTTGCATGTGTTGGACATTGTCAATGCTCACCAAGGGCTGGATCTACAACATTTGCAGTGTTTGAACTATAGTCTGCAGGGTCACCAGCCCTTCGCGCCTCGCACTTCCATCTCCAAGCATTTCAACAAAGTGTATCTTGTCTCTCCTACTTCCCATTTCCCATCCTCGCCAGGCATGCGGAAGAAAGGTGCTACGCACGCCTTCCCAATGGCGGTGAAGAGGTCCTCTAGGATCCACGTCAATCGGGGACCGGTGAGCTCGATGGCGGGTTCGGAGTTGACTTCCAACAGGTACACCTGGAACCTCCGTCCGGTAGATGGCGTAGTGGAAGGTGTGACGAGGAAGTCGATGCCAAACAGCTCGAAGGCGTTCGAAAGCGCCTGGAGGAACACATTCAGCGGGCTGTATGTTGAGTAGGAATGGAACGCACCTGAAAGTGAACGCTCATGTCGAGAGCAGCTTTGAATGTCTCCGAGAGGGCCTCGGCAATTTGTGATTTGATATCGTCGATGTCTTCAGCAGTAAGCTGGTCGTACTGAGGTGTCGCAGAGGCTTGTTGTGTCTTCCTCGATACGCGAATATCCTCAGCGTCAACGATCTGACCCATCGCTCGTGGGGGCCTTGGTTGACGCGGATGCCCCGTCTGAGTCTGAGGCGAGAAGGGTAGCACATGGCAGCCGACGAGTTCGTCGAGCAGTCGAACGCCGGCTTCACCCCGCTCCGTCTGTAGGGAAGTGTTGGTTAAGTGTCCCGCCAGGTCTTCATTGACTTCCTCAGCTGTCGTTCTTTTCTCAGAAGCTCCCGGCGCCGTGTAGGGCACGGCAGAGAAGAGTGCGAGCATTCGCGTGTACATGTAGACCGTGAGGGCACCAGATGCGACGCAGTAGACGCGGAGGTGGAACTAGCCCAGAATAAGCAGTATGGCAGACGGTGCAAGCGTAGTGAGCTGACTTTGTGTCCACGTAGATTCTGAAAGTGTGGTTTAGGTTCTTCGCCCAGCGGAACCTCTTTGGGATCCAGAAGTACTGGGGTGGCGAGATATTCCTGGGGAAGTATTCATTCGTAAGCATGAGCATTGTGTGAACATCTTGTCTAGTGCACGGTGAAGATCGACTCACCTGAACCACGAAGTGCCGCAACTGGGATGTAGTGACTGCTGTGTCCGGGTTAGAAGAACCATGTGGTTCCTGACCGTCCTCGTCTTCTCCCTCATCCTCCTCAAGCTCAAAACCTTCAAATATCTTCCTGAGATCGTCTTTAGTATGAAACAGCCTTATACCCATCCCACGGTCGGCCATGCCAGGCTTCAGGATCCACCATGTCTTCTCGTCCTCGTTGTCTAGCTTTTGACCTAAATCGTATAGATCGTCGCTCCATAATTCGTCGAGTTCGTCCGCAAAACTGAGCTCGATATCCCATGTCCTCGGTACAGCAGCCTTCAGCGGGGACGCAGTGTGCTTCGTTACGTAGTTTCGAATGCAGCGTGAAAGATAATGCTTCCGGATCAGGGCCTTGCGGATGATGTATGAAGACGAGAGGACTTTGGATCCTGACTGTTCTTGATGGGTGACGTCGTGATCTATAGTGTCGTATGTCGACCATTGCAGCAAGTGGATGGGGGAAGACAAGAGCTGCTGGGAAAGAGATTCGACGATGGTTGGTGGCGGTTCGAGAGATGCCAGAGCCATCCGTACAAGTCTGTCCGTCAACGGCGCCGACGGCCAAGATACAAGTGCGGTGAATGTCTCCATCGTTGGCCGTTCACCGAGTACGCGCTCCCAACAAGCGAGTGGTTGAAGACTGCGAAGGCCTTTTCGTTTGGGATACTTACAAAGTGAATTTGAAGATCGCACGGGGTTCGAATGGAGATGAGATGGGATGGCGGAATCACAAGCCACCGGAATTGGTAAGGAGATGATCGTCACCACGCTCGCTTTGCCTCAGTCGCGTGCGCACACTCGACACGCCCGAGTGTCGGCACCGTGTCCTCATCTCGCCATCCTTCCGCTGACCGCTGGCCGAGATGGGGAACGCATACATATTCAGTCTCCAGCCCACATTCACTCAAGGACTGATCTTTGGGCAGTTTTCCATTCTCTTCCTGCTCACCCTTGTCCTCAAGTACCTCTTTTTCGACACTGTGGCCGATCCGTCATACCGGGCATCCTCCTACCAACCAAAACTTGAAAGAGACGAGGAGGACGCAACGCATATTTCCGACAGACTTGCGGGGGGGCTGAATGCGAATGGCAAGGCGGAGACGGGCGGACTAGAGAGCGCGGATTGGCTCAATGGTGTGCTACGGCAGGTACGCTACAGCTTGTTGGATGACTCAGCTTGATGTTTGAATCCCCCTGTTTCCTCAGGTAGTAGACTCGTACCGTGTGAAGCTCCGTGATGGCCTCGCTGGTGTTGCTGGCGACGAGGTGGCGCGAAAGCGCGTGGAGGATTTTGCGAATAGATTGCGTCCTCCTGGCTTTCTTGTGCGTTAATGTATTCCTCCTGGTCCCGCTCTGAGCTCATAGTCCACTGCACTAAGGACCCCATCAAAGTCCATTCCGTGGACTTGGGTTTATCAGCTCCCCGTCTGTCCAGGGCACGCCCCAAACAGTCAGCCACACCTAACGCCGATCCTGTATGTGGCTTCATTCTTCTGTGAGCATCAACGGTTTGCCAACATCTGTGGCTAGGCCATTGAGCTTGACATCGACTACGTCGATGTTGTTTCAATATCTTTTTCGACATCCGTCCTGTTCAATTACCCCTTCACCTCATTCGCCCGTCTCCCCGTCTCACTCACAATCTCACTTTCGCTCTTCTCTGCATCAGTAAGCACTCTTCCGAAGTCGTATTACGACCCAACGCTTAATTGATGTGACGACTCTAGGTCCTCTTAACGCCGCCACAGCCCCACTCACCGCATCCTACGATGTCTATTGCGCTACCATCTCCAGATACCGACTTCACGCTTGACCTGCAGACAAAATCACTCATGGGAAGCCGGGCAAAACTGGCAGACGTGCCAAAACTGCATGAACTTATCACGAACCAGGTCCGCTTGTTTTCGAAACAAGGACGTTACGGCACTCACTCCGGTCGCAGATACGCCAAGTGCTGGTAGATAAAGGGACATTCAAGATCGTGCTCCCGGGTCTAGCCAGTGTTGATGAAGTCAAAGAGGATCTTCAGAACGAAAGGCAGATGGGTAGCTTGCCCATCAATTAGCATCCCTTTTAATTTATATTCAATCGCTATCAGGGCTGTTGTAGGTAAGAGTCATGAATGAGGATGCACAACTAAACGTGGCGCCAGACCTTAGTACTGTAAATCGTTGTGTATTAATGGATGGAGTATTCTAAATCCTTTAAGTGCCTTCGGGGGGCATTCCAAGCTCAGACTGTTGGGTTTCTGGGCCAACCCCTCCTGTTCAGGCTTGCTACCTGTGGTCTCTCTTCAACCCTCCCCGCCGCAGAAATGCACCGCGGGTACTTATCTAACATTAATGGACACGACATGCGGGATTTTGGTGTCCCTACCGTTTGGGTGAACTCTGTAGATGGCACGGCGCTGGTGGAACATCTATTCACTCCTATGAATTGACAATACTTTGCTATAGAACACCCAAAACGCGACCAATCTCAGGCACCAGTCCACAGGACACGGTCCCAGGTCTTGTCAGAGATGTTTATGTGAGCACCGCATCCCAGCGCATTGGGAACGCGCAGAGAGCCCCTCAGTCGTCGTGAGTATGATCGGCTTTGGCATTCACTTTCCTGCGTTTCTGGGGTCTATTGCCCTGCTCGGCCCCTCCACTTCTTCTCTTGTCCTTTGCTGCTGCTGCAAAGGTGGACCCCTCCACAGGCACCGCGATGGCTGTGCTCTTGCCTTTGGCCGTCTGGGGTGCGTCGGCAGGATACAGCAGATTGTTGAGCGCCGTATTGAAACCGATCCGTCGAAAACCCATACAGTATGCCTTCAGGACTCCGTCATGATACATCTTGTGCACCGTCTTCGTGACCACGGGCGGAACTAAGTCGGGCTGCTGGATAGTTCTGTTCAGCAGAAAATTGGTGGGGCGCTGTCCAGTGCTCAACTGCTTAGAGGACACGCAAGGCATCGACAAGTCCTTTGCTCACCTTGTCTCTGGAGCTCAACGAGGTCACTTCGTCGAAAGAGAGAACTTCCGTGCCGACGTGCTCGTAAGTCCCGCAGTAATGCCAGCAATGGTCCTGTAGGTAGAACATCTCTAGATGTTGACGGGACGTCTTGTTTAGGCGACTTTGCAGGACAGTCCGAGCCCACGAGCCGCTCCCCTGGTCACTCGAGGGATAATAGCGATGGACTCTGTCGATCATCAGGAAATGATTGGTGTGGGATCCTGGCCAGATGGCCTGGTCAACGCTGCATGTCAGGTGCCCGTCGGCATGACTGTTATCAGTTTGAAGTACCAGATTGAGATGTCACCCTTCTTGTTCATACTGTATTCATAGGTGACTCACAAGAGAGCCCTCATTGCCTGAAACAGTGATGTTTGTTGATAGCAGCACAGAAGTGTCGGTGCTTGACTCACCTCGCTGATTTCGAGTTGACAGGATGACCCTTTCTTCGTGAACGGCCTAATGTTCATATCCTTGCGTCCTGGTACTGCCTGTTCCGCCTTCGATAGAAACTCAATCGGGCTGAAGCTTTTGACCTAACAGGAGGCATATGAAGTGCTTGCATATGGGGCACACCCTTTCTTACCTTGTGGGCAGATTCGGCTTCCTCGGCTCGTTTCAGAATTGTGTCACGCTCCCGCCTGGTGTCTTCAAGGTCTTCTTGCAACTGCGTCGCAGACCAAAGAGTAAAGTGGTATGCGTGCATGGCTAGAGATCACAACTATGGGTACTCACGCGACTCAAATCCTCTTTGACATTCTTGTATTTGTTTTTATAGCTTGCGAGTCGCTCCTCTAATTTAGTGGCGGCGGCTTCCTGATGAAAATTGGAGGATGTAGAAGTCTTCAAGGATCAAGAACACCGCACCATTGAGGACGACCGCGTCTCTAATTGCTGTATTTCTTTCGCCTGACGAACGTCAGCTGGGCGTGCCAATCAAGAGACAGTATATTGCCTCCGTACATGTTGGTAGGCTTCCAGTTCTCGTTTCTGTTCTAATTCCGACAACTGAAGACAAACGTCGTCGTATGGCTACACTCGCGAGTGAAATGAGCAGATTTACGACGAAAGAGCCGTACTCACAGATCCCTTCAACAGGTGAGGCTTGACATCCTGCCCCTCTAGGGCTGATTCTAAGCGCAACCGTAAGTCAGCTACCTCCCGCTTCAGGTCCGCATTTTCCTCTTTCAATGTGGCGTGTTCGGCGCTGTGCGCGACCGACACGCTGCGACTCTGGATTGTGCTATCTCATCACACAACAGTCATTGTAGCACAAAGGCTATACCTGTGAGTCTCGAAGGGCAGACTGCTGATTTCTCAACTGTTGGCGTAACTTCTTCAGCTCATTTCCCATCAGAGCGAGCATTTCCTGGGCGAGCACGGGATCGTTGCCGACTGAATCCATTAATCTCGGATAGCGATGCTAGTGTAGAGCCAGAGTGTGGAGCCGATTCTACAGTCGTGCGCAAGGGCCACAGGCTCAGACACAACCTGCTGTGCAAAAGCAAGACGGTCTCGCATGCACACAACAGTGGAAGTTTCCGAGTTCTATATGATGATCACCTGACCGTGACGTACGAGACACCACTGGTGACTGGGCCATCACTACTCTCGAGGATTTTTTACATAGCCATGTATACGGGATTGTATCTAGTGCATTTGGTGTAAGAGGTGTAACAATTGAGCCTGCAATACATAGCGTCACAGGGCCCCGAGGCCTTAAACAAACTCTGCAAGTGATGTAAGATGCACATTAGTTGCTCGTCTTATATTCAATTACAAGGCGTCGAATTCATGCACACCATACGAACAAAAGAAACTTGTTAACCCTAGCACAATCATTGCATGAGCTGACATCCAATAGAAGAATTGCTAGCAAAACCAACAGCAGGATCTCGATCTTAGTGTTGTTGTCGTCAATAATGCTTACAATATGCAGACCAAAAAATGTTTTTTATTTTGTACATGGCGAAACAGCAGTCCAATATTACCAGTTATTCAACAGTGTCACATCTGAATTTCGCCTCGGTGCTGGATCCATTACCGGTGTTCCGAATTCCCGGGCTTCTGCGATCTAAGACTACGCGTGAAGATGATTAGCATTGCCCAGTAGCGGTATGACGAGAGTACAACTTGCCACTCCGGTGACTCAGAGTATTGCTCCTTGACTGCCATGTCTAGTCCACTGAGCACTCTCCAAGTATCGGGCCCAATTCCTCGCAGCACATGCAACCTGTCTCCATGATTGATAGTGTAAAAGCACTCAATAAAAGGATGAGAAGACTCACATTTAGAGGTCATTGAGCCACTGTACATGCACAACTGTCTACTTGAAGGAATATTGTTGTAGTAAGACTCAGGTCCACAGCGGAGACGAAGTCCCAAAACCCCCAGGTCCATCATTTTAAATACAACAATCATCCAAAATCACGAGCACTGAACGGGTATGCTCCGGGTAGTCGAGAGTAGTGAGGAGGGCCGGCAGTTGAGTCTGGTCTCGTCGTCCTGGGTCACGGCGTGAATTGGTCCTAGACATTGATAATTATTCATAAAATCCGAGGAGGTGGGTCGCGTCCCAGTCTAGCACACGCGGCGCCGCGGCATGATGCATGCACAGACTCTTGTAGGTCGGACACTGAGCGCTATTTGAGCGAGCTGTAATCCAGACCTCTAGGGCTCTAATCGAGAGCCACAAGATCGTTCCCCGATTACACCTGGGGTCTACCTTCGCCATCCCACTGTTGCAACTCAATACTTATATTCTCGCTCTTTTTCACCGCTTGCATATTCACAGTAAGAGATCAACCAAATGCGACAACATGTAATTGTTGAAAACAGATTGCAGATTGTAATAACTGTTTGTCCGAGCGCGAATAAGAACAATTGTGCTCTTAACTCTTACTTTTCGTTACATATGATTAGATCAGGTGCAAACACTATACCTATTGTTAACATGTGCAAACATTCACCAATTCTTGCTCGAGTGTAGTGATGCCGGGGGATCGTGAGTCTCCAATTCTCGCAGATGCACTGGGAAGTCTCACTTGCAAGTCAGCGTATTGCCTCAGGACGCTATACCTAATACGCAGTTTTGACGCTGTTGAGTGACCACGGTGGTTTGTGTGCGACCCTCACGGTGACTGCTTCGACCTCGATGGCATCACTGGCAGGCGCGTGTACTGTGTACATCCATCAAGGCGTTCCCGCGTGCCGGAAACGCGCCATTTTGCTCTCGTTATTCTCATTGCTACATGCAACACAGATGGAACTCCTCGTTCAAGTTGTGTACAAGTTCTGAGTCGCTGTAATCATCCATCGAGGTATTGGCTATTGAGTATAACCTCCTCAGGGTTGATGAAACACTGACCAACCTTGTGGTCGTCGAGTTGCAGGTGAGTTGAGTAGGCTTGACTTCTGCATTCTAGGCGCACACAAGTGCCACCCAGTCGACAATTCCAAGAAAACGCCGCAGAGTGGTATTCATCGAACACACCAACCTAAGTGCACATGCCCACAATCAGCAGCCCTGTGTATTGGCTTTGCCGACTGGCGAGTGTACTGCCTCGTAGTGTCGTATGTGAGGCTGACCACTCAGAACACTCAGCGACGAGGCAGGACGGGACATACTGACATTCATTCATTGCCCATCGAAATACTTCTTGCTATGACACAAATCGAAAGCTGCACGACATGCAAATTGACGCCAGAACGTCTGCGAGGCCAGGGCTGTTCCTGCAATCTCCCGCCTCAACAAATAATTCCAAATGTCTGCCGATGGTGGAGAAATGTGGCGGTCTAAGAGCCGAGACTATGGGCCACCATCCATGTCTCTGCTAGAATGCCTATCGCGGTCTCGAAAGACATGCTAGCACGGGCGACATCCCGTCATCTGGAGGCCGAGACAGATGTGGCGTCTCCACTGCTGGACTAAACCTTCAAGAATCGGAGAAACTGGAACCAGGTGTCCTTCTACTACTCCGGACAGGCATTGCTGTGTACCAGCGATGGCAGCACTTGCGCATCATGTCGTCTTCGTTTGACGCTGTTGCAATCATCTTGGCTAGCTTCACTCACCTCTGCGTTCCCAACCTCACAACTCTGGACATCATCTGCGATGCCGAGATGGGACGACGGTATCCTCCCTTCACCATATTTGGTGGTGGTGCACCCTCCCTACGATGGGTCGAGCTGGAAGGCTGCACGCTCCATATTCGCTCGCGGCCTCTGACCGGATTGACGGCCGTCAGCTGTTCCTATCTGTTGCACGACTTGTATATCATGACAACCAACGTATCAGGTCTTACTCACTGGACGTTTGTCAGCAAGCGTGCTCCCGGCATCACGGTTCGCGGTAGCCCAATCCAATTGCCAGCTCTATGCAGCCTGTGACTCTGTGGGATGCCACACAGCATATGTCACCTTCGCAATATGCGTGCCCCTGGCCTTCAGATAAGATATGTACGCATTGAGAACGTCAAAAGGTTTCAAAATACTTCTCGAGGCCTTCGCCATCTCCGACGAGTTCTCGAACACGGTCAGATTCCCTATGTTGAGGTGGTTAGGCTTGGGAGATACACGCTATCCAAGCTGCGTTATCATGTATCACGTCTGAACGAGTTTACGAGCTTCTTCGGGCATTTTCCACCATCGAGCACTTCGACTTCAGCGGCGCAGATGTTTCTCTCGTTGTCCGCCAGCTTTCCGCCAGCTTCGCATTCCCCATTCGGGAGCAGAACACCATTTCCCTTCGCTGAAGATTCCGTGTTCCTGCGCGAAATCGTTGCACTGACGAGGGCGAGGAGGGCGGCTGGATGCCCGCTGCACAGGGCTGAATCGTCTGTGACGGTTGCCTTGTCGAGTGAACGTCTGCCGCAGATGCTATGCAGAGTGTTGCAGACGTATCTGCAAGAGATGCGGACAAAGCTGGTCCTCTACCCGTGTGTGGGGACATGGATACATTCGAGTTCGGAGAGACGAGGGTTGCGGACAACGGTGTGTTTGCACTGTTAGGTCAATTTTTTTGTGGCTTGAGTGTTGTTGAACGAGTCCTGACCCCACAACAAGCAGGGTTCAGGATTGGGAATAGTACGCCTCGCTCCGCTCCGGATCCTAGGCTAATAGCCCTATGAAAGAATGTAACGGCGCTCCACAGGTCAAGAACGATACTGGGTGGGCATTGGCCCAATATTGCTATTCGTGCCAATGGAAATCCTGCCATGATCCCGTTGAGCATTTAAACCTCAAGAACTCCGTGCGCGTGCTAACTCTGTGGATACTCATAGCGTTTTAGTAACAACTCCACTGTCATGAATCATGATGATACTACAATAGTTTTTGCGAACAGAATTGGATGGCCAAGCGGGGTGCACACCACATGTAGTATGAATTTAGCAGATTCTCCGGACAGCATTGAGCGTAAGTGTGTGCTGCATAGAGAGATGGAGCTGAGTAGATAGTGCTGTGGCCGCCTGGGCGCCTCCCATTCAACATTCCCAGGAATCCCAACTTCGCTCTTCGCTCAACTACGCTCTCACGACTGCTCAACCCATGTCAGACAGTGCCAGTTCATCCACTCCCTCCCGGAAACGCTCTCGATGGGATGTAGAGGATGACTCTACACAAGTCGACCGAGCGCACCAGCCAAGCAAACGTCGCACTAAGACAAAGTCTGCCAAACCTGCGCCCGCTACAGAGCAGGCTCCAACACCCTCTCAGGCACTTGTCGGACCACAACAAGCTTCGATAGTCCCGTCACGACCGCGCCATAGCAAATATGCACCACCACGGACGTTGCACCCTCCTCTCATTCCATCTCGCTCTGTGTATTGCTACGAAAGGCTGAACTCCATCGAGGAAGGCTCGTACGGAGTTGTATTCCGGGCCAGGGATAAGGAGACTGGAGACATCGTGGCACTCAAGAAGCTAAAGCTGGACGAAGAAAAGAATGGGTTTCCCATCACGGCCCTCCGCGAGATCAACTCGCTCATGGTGTGCAAGCACGAGAATGTGGTTGGAATTCGGGAGGTCGTAGTGGGCGATACATTGACACAGTACGTGTCGACCGTGTAAATACTGCTTTGACTGCTCTGAGCAATCTTATGGAGGGTTTTCATCGTGATGGACTTCATTGAGCATGATCTCAAGACGCTCCTCACCACGATGCCTGCGCCCTTCCTACAATCCGAGGTCAAGACATTAATGCTGCAGCTACTGTTAGCAGTAGCGCACTGTCATGAACGTTGGATTCTCCACCGTGACCTCAAGACCAGCAACCTCCTCATGAATAATCGCGGGACGATCAAGGTCGCCGACTTCGGTCTGGCGCGACGATACGGTGATCCTGTTGGTGTTGGCGGCCTGACTCAACTCGTAGTCACTTTGTGGTACCGGTAAGTTCGTCAATCCCGCCCGGTCTGTGTGCAACACTATCACCCGTCCCGCGTAAACGCAGCGCGCCCGAGATCCTGATGGGTGCCAAGGAATACTCCACAGCCGTCGACATGTGGTCCGTGGGATGCATCTTTGCCGAACTGCTTCTGAAGGAGCCGCTCTTTCAGGCGAAGGGGGAAATCGAGCTGCTATCCATGATCTTTAAACTCCTCGGTCCACCTACGTCCCAGTCGTGGTCGGACTACCAGTCTCTGCCATTGGCGAAGTCCATCACATTGCCCACGCCCCATCCCCCGCAACTTCGCCAGAAGTTTCAGTATATTACCGCTGCTGGCATTGATTTGATGGCACGCTTGTTGACGTACGACCCGGAGACGAGAATATCAGCACCAGAGGCGTTGAAACACCCGTACTTCAGGTAAGTCACTTTCCTTAAGGCAATCGTACAGCTTCGAATCGTTTCCCGCGTAGCGAGTCTCCATTCCCAAAACACCCAGACCTATTTGGCTCTTTCCCTTCCGCTGCTGCTGGAGAAAAGTGAGTTGTACCTCGGATATGGAAGACATATGACTGACCAATCGTGCCTAGGCGTAGAAAGCCATATGAGAGCCCTGCTGCACCCGTACGCGCAGCGGATTACAAATTGCTCACAGAATTTGACCCTTAGTGCTGCTTGGATATCTACTTAAACGAGGTTCCCTTATGTTTGCATTGTACTTGGCATTGCTGGACCGGAGAATCGCGCAGGGTTGACGTGTCCATGATAGGGCGGTGTACAATAATACAACATAACATCGGAAGAATAAGAGTGTAGGACAAAACACAGAGATTGAGATGCACGAAGTACACGTCATATCTACGTGGTGACAGGTTCCAGCTCCTCGTCGTTGAGAGCGGTGAGCGTCTCGCGCATTTTCTTGAAGCGGGCTTTGGTGCGCATTGCATCCCCGCACTTGTCATAATACTCCTGCACTTCCTCGACAGTGAAGCGGAACTCATGAGCTATGTCATGGAGTGTCCTGTCAACAACGTGCATTTCTTGTGGCTGAGCCGCTATTTCTTGTTGCGGGGCCTGATTAATCTGCTGCCCCTGTTGGAGTTGTTGGCCTTTTTGATCTGGTTGTATATCTTCTCTCTGCTGAGGATGAGTTTCTCCAGCAGGACTGCCATTGAGTCGTAAATCGAGTCGTTGTTAGGGATTACTGAAGACCCATAAAACACGCATGCCCACCTAGTTCTCAGCCTCTTTGTGGACCCTTCCTCGGACCCCTCCCCCTCTTGTTTGCGCTTTGCCCACACGGGCTGGGGCACGCCCGGGTCTCCTACACGAATTTGCCACTCGGTCTCATCGTCCTCCATCTCTTCCTCTGTTGCGTGCTTCCTGGCCGTCTCCGCATCCATTTGTACAGCAAGCGGTGGCATGCTCGAACCCAGTGGCGGCATCGGTATCGGCACCTGCCCTTGGGTCTGAAGCTGCATCGGAGCGGGGGCCGGACTTGGGTACATCATGCCCGGCATGCCGTTCATACCATTCACGTTCATCGGAAAACCCTGCTCTGGGTGGCCCACCGCCGTCAGCACGCCCGGAACGACGGGCATCGGGACTGGTGGGAAGGTTTCGAGCTCCTGCATCTCGGCCACCACTCCTGAGGGTCCGGCTATAGGACCGTTGCCACTACCTGAGCCCTTCTTGGGGCGGATGCGGCGGGGCTTCTCTTCTGGTGCGCGGACATAGCCGTACTGGCCCTTCGCGCCATGTGCGGGCTTCTTTTGCTCGACGATCTCAGAGATTTTGGTGTCTAGCCGCGTGGAGTTCTTCTTGTAGCGTTCGCGCCAGGACTGCCACGTATGACGTGTCACCCATGAGAACTCGGGATCGCCAGCCTGGTAGAACGCCGTGAGAGCGGTCGGGAGCCTCAGTCCAAAGGAACATACCATCTCGCAGAGTTGCTGGTATAACCTGTTACCGGTTCTCCCCCCTGTCTCCTTATATGGTATCTTTGCCGCAATCCATTCGCAGAGATGTGTTTCATCTTCTTCTGTGAACTGTGTTCTCCTGCCAAATGTCGTGATGAGCGAATCCAAGTCAGTCACTGAACCGATCCACGTACTCTTCGCCGGGCCTGCGCCCGCCAGGGTTCTTGTAGACGACGGGGGTGTAGATGACTTGGCCCTTCTCGATGCACTTCTTCACCCAGAGGTAAGACTCGACGTATTTTTCCGATTCGGTCTGATATGTCTTGACGAGGTGTTGGAAAATGTCCGTGTTTGGGTCAGCAAGGATGACGCGTGCTGATTGGGCGGAGGCAGTCGGATCGCCTCCGGAGTGCTGTGGGTAGTGTGGTTAGTCAATGTTGGGGTGGCGTGGCGTACGACCACAGGGCGCATTGAGTAGTAACGATGCCATTGCACAGAAGGCATCGACATGGTTAGAATACAACTCACCATGATCCGCGCGCTCAAGGTCGCCCTCACATTCACGTTCGCGATGCTCGAGTCAATATGCATCCGGATAGGTTGTCCTTCGTGAATGAATATTTGCTTCAGGAGCATGCCATGTATCTTGCATGCTTCGACAAAGGTGTATGGCACGAAGTAGCGGTCCGGACGGTCTGGACTGGTCCAACACAGGCGAAGTCGTTCCTCCTCAGCCGTGCCAGGTTGGACGAGGATGTATCCCGCGCGAGGTACCTTTGCCTCTACTCTCCCACCAAGACACTATAACAGATAAGTTCAAATGGACATAAGACACATTGTGTAGGGACACTCACAGCAATGGTCTCGCACACGTCTGCCTGGATCTCTTGCGGGATGTCCTTCTGAATGAAAAATTTGATTGCCATGCCATTGCTGTCTTGAAATATCGGCTATAGTCATAGTTACTCAGCAAGAACCGTATGAGGAGACGAGAGTGACAGACCATGGCAGTAACGTTAACCACGCACTCTCACTGGGAAAACAAACCTTGGGAGGGGGTTAGAGTTTGTCCTCGCCCAACTAGGTTAGGGTCCTGGTTACGCGCCACACACACGTGATCACATGGCACACGGCGGGCAAATCCTGACTCAATAGTGAGCTTTGAAGAGCTTGTCGCGCAGAAATTCATAAGGGTAAAGTGGCTATACGAAGCTTATATACATGTGTGCAACAAGTCATAATGCAGTGTAGCGCCAAGTTTGTGGTCACAGCTCCAGGACCTTCCCAGGGTTCATGATTCCGTGAGGGTCGAAGAGTGTCTTGATCTTCTTCATCCACTCAATGCTTACTGCGTTCTTGGAGTATGGAAGCGCATGCGTCTTGTGAACACCGATACCATGTTCTGCGGATATTGACCCTTTATAATTAGCTGTAGTAACGATTAGCATCTGCGACAGGTTCATAAGGAACGGAGGCACTTACAAACAAGCTCGTAGATGAAGGGTTCAAGGGCTGCCTCGATTTCTGGAGTGTATGCGTTCGCCACCACATTGAGATGTAGATTACCTGTCACATAGACTTCAGCATCGAGAGCTCCTACTAGGTGTAAATCACTTCTGACAACGCACCATCCCCGACGTGACCGTAGCCCACGACGTGCTTCACTGCCTGGTCGTGCATGAGACCCTTTGAGGCAAGGTGCTCACGTGTCAGGTCGATGACCTCCTTAAACTTCGCTTGGGGCACCGAGATGTCGTACTTGTAGGCCTTACCCTCTTTTGACATTGACTCGGTCAAGCCCTCGCGAATCGCCCATAGTGACGAGAATTGCGCGGGGGAAGTCGCCAACACACCAGTATTGATAAGCGAGGGTTCCTGCTCCATGAGATCTTCCAGCAACTTGTTGAGTTTCTGTTCAAGCACAGCATATAAACGAGGGGATGCCTAACGAGACAAGGAGAGCTACCTGCTCGTCGTGCTCCCGGTTGCTTCCGCTGGTCTCCACCAAAACGAGGCATTCTGCACCGTCCACATCCGCTTCATCAAGTGCCCTACCCTGACCATGCTTCACGGCGAGATCGTAAGCTCTCCTGTCGATAAATTCGAACGCTGAGAGAATCTCCGCGAGTTGCCGCTTGACCTCTTTGTATAGAGGTACTACATTATCAAATGCTGGGAGAGCGAGCATCATGTTATTAGAGGCTTGCGGGGCTGCAGCAGTTAGGATAGAGACTCCGGTAACGACACCAAGAGTACCCTCCGCGCCAATAAAGAGCTGCTTGAGGTCATAACCAGTGTTGTCCTTCCGGAGTGTGGTAAGCTGATCAAGGATTGTACCGTCTGGCAGGACGACCTCGAGACCAAGTACAGAGCCATGAAGAGAACCATACCGTAACAAACGGAGACCACCTGCATTGGTAGAGACGTTGCCACCAATCTGACAACTGAGCCGCGCCTTTAGTCTAGACAAGCAAACCAGCTACACGATATAGCGTACCTCCCCTTTGCCCCAAGATCAAGAGGTACGACATGATCATGTGGAATGAGGAACTCAGACAACGACTGCAAGATGCACCCAGCATCTGCAACCAGAATACCTGCACATAGGACCGATCTAAGTCCCCTTGGTCGGGTAACAAGCAGAGGGTATACACACACCAGACACATCATCAAAACTCCTGATGGTGTTCATATTCGCTAAACTGATTACTAGCTCGTCTTTAATTGGTACACCGCCCCCGACCAAACCCGTATTCCCGCCTTGCGGCACGACCCCGATGCGGCGTTCATTGCAATGCTTGACAATCTCGCTGACTTCTGTGGTCGTACGCGGCATAAGCACCGTTGTAGACTGACCGTGGTATTTGTTCATCCAGTCATTGTTAAAGGGCTCAAGCTCGGACGCGGGCGTTGCGGAGGAGCCGAGTGTGGAAAGGATGGCAGAAGGAGAGAGGATTTTGGAGAAGTGTGCGAGATCGGCTTCCGTGACTGCATTGAGTTTAGAGAAAAGGCGTACCCTGCTGCGGGACGGCAGCGAGGTCAGACGGCGAGCTACCTGGTGGGAGCGATACATCCTGGTCGCGGGCTTGCGCAGGGCTTGCGGTCTAAACTCTAAAGCACTGAGCAGATCGAGCCTGCGCCTTTGGGCGCTCGCTGTGGTCCGGCCACGTGAGGCGAGGTGAATCGAGATCTGACGCATCGCTCATCCCGCGCGTCTCAGTTCTGGCAGGCACCGCTCGGGCACTGTCAACACTGGCAGCGATTTGTGGTGGACGACCCTCTAATATGGACTGTCTCCTGTCTTCTTGCACTTAAAACCTTCTTGGTTTTCGGATCTTATATCTCTGATATGGCTGGCCACAGATGTTCAAATGATGACGTCGAGTTCTTTGGCTTCCAGCACGTCGACACGAACCAGAGCGCCCAGCATGCTCATAAGCTCGAGCAGGATGGAATAGTGTATTGCGGTTACCACAGTACAAAAGATCGTTCAAAGTCCAAGAAGCCACAACAACTGGAGGAGCCCCAGTTAGAGGGAAGACCACTACTTCAAGGTGTAACTGTGGTTAACCTCGTCTCAGACGATGAGGATGAATGTGGGTCAGGTGCGGGACCTAGCACATTGTGCACTACTGCAAAAGGAACCAGTCGATCTCAGCCTAATTTTAGGGTATGCATTGTCATTGTACTCTGATAGCGTGGCTAGATAATTACAGTGTACGGCTTAGCCCTCCTCGCTGTCAACCCTCACCAAACGATCCGAGTTCACAATACCTGGGACTTCCAAACGGCGAAAAAAGGATCAACAACGAAAACAACAACTGAGGGCTCAAACAGCACAGGTCAACCCATACAAGCGACGGAGGGCCACAGCAACCACACCGTTCACTTCAACATCGACTGGACCAAAGGAGATCATTGTCTTGTCAGATTCTGAGGATGAGATGCCTGCACCAAAGGTGAGACCCAGATGAGAATACTCGCTATACTGACACATGGCCCAGAAAATATGTATGAGGCAGCGTTCCACAACACAGCCTATGGCTGCCGAGCCTGAGCATGTTCAACGAAGGTCTCCGTCTCCAGCCACATCTGACCGGGAGCTGTGGCTGGATAATGACTTCTCGGAAACCATTTCTGCTCCCAACGAAGACCCTGTCAATGATCCCTACGACTCTGATCATGATTATGCTACGATATCTGATGCACTTCATCTAGACAACAATTCTAATGTGAGTTCTCAGGCTGTGTTCAGCAATTGTGCTGCGTGCAGATCGTTGACTTTTTTAGTGGATATCATTACCACTGTCCAACCCATTGTGGCAAGATGAAGACACCACCTCAAAGTTGGTGAACATGGTGGTATCACGCAATGGTCTCAGGTTAGAGGAGACTTTGAAGCACCAAGTACAGTGCCAAATGAGGCCAAGTCAACACAGTCTGGTTGTTGACGATGAAGGCTATGGTGGACAGCCTCTCTTATGGACTATGGCAAGTATTCTTGTACTGTTCTTTGATGATATCTGACAGTCTGTTAGTTATGTGCACCATGTCCTCATCATAGAGATGTCTTCAAACCTCTCCGTAATCTGCACCCGGCCTATACGCTTACCCCTGCGCCTGGTGGTGAGGCATATTATATAATTATTGAGAGTGTGTGTGGTCTGAAAGATTGTTCAAGGCATCAATCGCGTGTCGCAACGTGATGGCATAATCGCTATTGCGAGCGCAGCATCTGGTGGCGACGAGGGTATGCATTTACGGTCGTCTTGTGTCTGCATCTGGATGACTGCTTATTCGAAACAAAGATTCATCGGAGTTGTCCAGTGTAGACCCATATAATCGGGAAGGTACCCTGACCATCTGGTACAATGGGAAACGTAAGCTTGCACCAGGCCGCCAATATACAGTGCGGTATTTGACGCACATGGCTGGCCAGATCACATTCTACATGCCCACGAACGTATTCTTGCCGAGACGCGCAGCCCTTTGTCTCCAGGTATCTGTTATCCACTGGTTATGGTCAAGGACTATCCCTCTAAACGTGCAATGCTAGCAATGAAACATTACGTCGTGCAGGATGTACGGTTTAATCCTGTTTTGTAAGTTAATCGATTTTTTTCGCCAACGGCATCGTACTCATTGTTCGTATATGAAGTCCAAGCAGAATTGTATCAAGTGCCAACGATCGCACAGTGCGGATATGGGATTGCGAAGGTGTCCGTCAAGGCTCGCCACCCAAGTTGTTTCATACAGGTATGACTTTTCTGTCTGCTTAACAGCTCCTCGCGGGACCTTCTGGTACGTTCCAGAACACTACACCTGTACGATGGGCAAATTGCTCTTTCAGCCAGAAGAAGCTTTGTTGGCGATGGGTGCGCATGATGGGTTTGTGTGTTTGCGTCCGTTGTCAAGCATTTGCACTTACCATTCTCAAGCTCCGTGCATCTGCTGAGGGATGGTAGCGAGTCGACGCGTGTCAAGGCTCACCTACGGCTGTCCAGTAAGGATACTGACGAGATAGGTGATTTTGCCTGGGGGCGAGGCAGCCTATCAGGCAAACTGTTTGCATCCTCCATGGCGAAGGAAGAGAAGGAATTCAATGGAACCCACAAGGTCTTCGATGCGATGACTGAACGACCCGTCTGCACCATGGAAATCCTAGAGGCCGGGGACTCCATAGCAGTTGACGAAGCCGGTGAGGACGACGAACACTTGCGGTTTCGCTCAACTTACTCCTCCAGCAGGTAGTAGAGTGGCTATCGTGACGAGGACATCGCAGCGTGGCCATTCCCTATACCTCTTCGACGGACGACGCCTCTGTCCCCGGCCGACCTGCAAACTCGAGATGGACCGTTTCCAACAATGCGTGACGACCATGAAGTTCAGTCCGGACGGTATCTACCTTGCCATTGCACGGGACGACAACACGACCGACGTGTATGACTCGAGGTTTCTGACTCGAGGAAAACTGCACGCCTTCACACATGAGCCAGGGAATGTGCTTGCTTATACCAACGACGTGTATGGCGTCGTTGAAGCGGAGTGGGTTGAGGGGTCGCGCTCGGGCTTGGGACTGCTCACGGGCGGGTGCGATGGTGAGCGAGTAGGTTGTCTCAGCAGTGTACACTGATTGAATGCGCTTGCAGGTTGTGTGCGGCTGTGGGATGTGCGGCTCGCGGACAATGATCCGTCGAATGGCCTGCCGATCGCTGAATGCGAGCACGATCTGGGTCATTTCTCGCTGGGCGATCCATGCAGGGGCGAGTTCCCACTGGTTACGTGAGTGAGCGAATGTCGTTTCCCTAAACTTCTCTAATGTCGCTGTAGTGGCGAGATGTCGGGCAAAGTCACAATCTTCGATCGCACAGGAAGGTAGCTGCCAGTGCATTAACGGATACGATAACCCTCGATGATTCCGCAGGAACAGCTAGTCCGATACAATACTGATACATACGTATAGCGTGACAACAACAAAACTGATTCCACTAAGGTCATGAGATGGGTAAAGCAGATGCCGTTTTATCTACACGGACCAAGCTCTCAAGCTCGGTAAACATCAACTCGTCCCCCGCGACTTCGCGCTGCAGCATGAGATTCCAGGTGATCTCATCTTGGTACCCGCTGAGCAAGCCCATGCCGCGCTCAGGTCGAGTCTCCCCATGCTCCCCATAGCCCATGCCGAACATCAGAGTCGTGCCACTCGGGGTTTGCGCCGTGTCGAATGAATCCTCCGAGTCGTCAACGAGCCTCATTGCCTCGATGGCTCGTCGGACAGATATGATGAAGTACATACGCGCCTCTGGCGGGGAATATATCGAAAACTTCTTGACAAGACGAAGGAGAACCTTGGTGAACGCCAGGCTGCGGTCGGTCTTGATACGCTTCTTCAGCTGTGGAGGCGCCAGGAATGCGAGAGCATAGATTGCCATGACGAGCTTCTCAACGAAGCCCAGCCACACGTCGCGCATCACAACCTGGTAATCGTGGTCTGACACGGGCAGACGGTGTACAAGCGACTCCAAGAGCGTCCACAGCCACTCCTGTGAGACTGCTCCGGAGAGCAACCTGCGGTTGTCGTCGGGCTGGAAGAGCCGTGTGAAAGCTTCGAGAGTGGTGTCTGCGAGGCCCGGCGGACGGGGATGATGTACAGACGGTGCGATACCTGACATGATCATGGCAGCAAATGGTGACACAGCCTCGACGGGGTCTATCATGAAGGATGACAGCAGCTCGAACGCACGTCGTGCGTTCAGCAAGTCTTGCTTCGGCGGAGGGGTAGCCGAGGAAAAGGAGATAATGCCCGCGATGTTGACGAGGATGTGGACGACATCCTTCCTCAGTGTCAGCAAGTCCTGTAAAGACAGCACCTTACAGACGGGGGACGGCAGAGAATGCGGATCTGAGGATGGTGCCAACGCGCACAGCCGAAGGACGATGTTGAGCAGCCTGTCATGTTTCGCGAGATACTCCTGGTTGTCAGACATGTTGGAGAGATTGCGGATGATGTTCATGACAGCAAGCACTGTCTCTCCGGTACGTGGTCGAGGACCCATCTTGGCATCCTTCCAACCTTGCTTCGGCTGAAGCGATGCAAATGGCCTGGACCCCTCATCTATAAGTCCGTTCACTAGCTCTCGATGGGTGCAGATACGTTCCTGTGGCGCAGGCGATATGGAACCGTCGTCCTTAGCGCCGTCCAGCGCGATATCTTCCAACAGATCAAGTGCCTCTTCCAGCAAGTCAGGGGCCTGCTGAATGGGGAAACCTGGATCTTTGTGTGGATATTTCATGAGTGACAGCATGGTGAACGTTGTCAGGGCGTAAGACAGCTCCGTCGCCAGGCGAGACCTCATGGACATGGTGAGAGCGTCGACGTCAACTTGACCCCAATCGTTCATATCCTTGAGCGGCCGATGGCTAGCGCGCAACAATTCGTGTTGTATAGCGTCCAAATCTCTGCCTCCGGTAGTGTCGACATCGCGAGCGAGCGGCACGTACTCGATCTTGCGCCTTGACGGCTGTTTTATAATCCGGGTGGCTACTGGGGACTGCAACCTGTGCCCATTCTGCGAGCCAGAAGGTGGGGCGGACTGCAAAAGTATTCCACAATTAGAAGGGAAACAGCCTCGTGGTAAACAAGGAGAAGCTTACAGGTTGCATATCGGGGGGTTCTGTACCGCCCGTAACAGGTTAGCTAAAGTTCGCCCAGGGCTTATATAAAACGCACCTGTCTTCTGTCTGACGCGTTTTGAATCTAAATCCTCGGCCTCCCCTAGTTTGCGCTTACGGCTATTTGCATCTTGGTCGGCGTCAGGCCCATTAAGTTCGGATCCCACAACGGGATTGCCCCCGATGCTCGAGGTTGATCGTGTCATGTGCTGTGATATGCTCGAGGATGCGCTCATGCCGGATGCACTATTCAAACCGGCAACTGGGGGGTGTTGTACAAGCTGCGGAGTATGGGAAGAGTTTGTGGGCGACATCCGATTCGGGACCGCAGAGTCGAGCATCTGTGAAGACGCCGATGGCACAGGTTGTCCCATGCCAGCCAGGTTGATACTGGAGTCAGACGACATGCCTGATATTGCACCCATATTGGACGCCCCGGGTATTCCGTCTGGCATTCCACCCGGAAGTTGCGGATTACCAGGAATCTGTTGGCCACCCTGCTGAGCCGCAGCGCGCATCTGTTGTTCTCGCAGATTCCTCCGGTAGGCTTCCTCGAAGGGGCCAATGATATGCAGATAGTATCTGGCGAGAATTGGGGCGACGGACTGCTGGCCATGAGGCTGGGGCTCTGAGAACTGCTCGGGAAGATCCAGTTGGCGAAGTATGGCGGGCCATAGACCCTGCTGATTGACCTGGGGAAGTCGGGATCAAGAACATGGACAGCCGTCCTAAAACGGACACGTCCGAGTAACACACCTTGCTACCACCACCGCCCTGAAGAACCAGCGCCCATAACTTGTATAAATCCACATCCTTACCCGCGAGACGGATTACGCCAAGTTCTGTACGTGAGATTTCGAGCGGTCTCCATGGTGAGTTGGATGGGTCATAGCCTTGAGGCCACGGGGCGCCGACTAATTCGGGAGGAAGGGGGTTGTTGTTGCGGGTGTGGATGGTGGCAAGCCCGCCGAGGAACTGACGCCTCTTGTGCATGTGCTGCATGTGCTGCATGGCGATGTTCGGGTTAGGGTGTGCCATGTATGTCTGGGCCGTAAATTGAGATGAGCGTTGGCAGCATGAGGACTAATAGAAGGGAGACACTGACGTTAGGGGGGTGTGGCTGTGAGAGGTCCGGGGGGAGGCCGGGTGGCTGGAGAAGACCGGGCTGGTGCTGGAGACTTGGACTTGGCTGTTGGAGACTGAGGGCTGCGTTTGGGAGGCGAGCGGTCTGTGATTGAGGCGTCATCAATCCGCCGAAATAAGCCACCGAAGTTCCGCCAGGCGCAGAACGATTGCCGGCCTTTGCGAGTGAAGTCGCCTGCAGCGCTGCCATCTGCTTCGCCGCCAGTGCGTCCAACCCGCCAAAGTTCCCGCCAAACCCAAGCACCGCACCGCCATCCACCCCGCTTCCCCCCTGAGCCTGCAACCCGCTTGCGTTGTTCTGCTGCCTGTTTCGCTCTCCCATCAGACTCAACTGCGCTAAGACCGGCCGGCCGGTCACTCACATGTACAATCTCCCCGGCGCTGGGCTGGATCTCTTCCCGCCTTCGCGTTTGTTGGCCTCGACTTGACCGGGGACGCCAGTCTATCAAAGGCAACTCATCCGAGCCGCCACAGTCTACAGCCGCCCATCTCTTTTCCCGTGACCGCCACCACGCGCCTCATGCCATGCCCCCTTCAGAGATCGATGCCATTTTTGCTGCAAAGTCCAAGGGCAGGGCAAAAGCAGCCTTGACTCCACTTCCAGCCTCCTCATCGACCGATCCTCCCAAGAAAAACAAAAAGAAGAAAGACAAGTCTGCCAAGAGAAAACGCGAATTGGCTGACGACGACGGCGATGCGCAACCTGTTAAACGTCGACTACCGGAGACGGTACTCGACCCTTCGGTCGCCCCAAGAACGACTGCACCCAAGTCAATCAACCCCGCCAAACCGGAGAGGCTGGTTGCTGGCGGGAAGGTGAAGCAGAAGCGCAGCAAAGCCGACAAGCAAGAGGAAGATGCATTTAAGGACTCTAAAGGCGTCGGGCCCAGTATGTTACGATTTGTTTCAGTTTCCTGCCACTCCTAACTGACGTTTCCACAGGAAAAAGGACGGAGGAGGGTTTTGCTGTCTACAAAGAGGATGAATTAGGCTTGACAAACCAATGTGGTGGTAAGCGGAGTTTTCCCGTTTCGATGGCATTCGCTGACATATCCACTTCAGACACGCCGTTGTGCCCGTTTGACTGTGATTGCTGTAAGCCAACGAAGCTCCCACGTGTTCTCCTCATGTGCACATTTTTGTAGGTTTCTGAGTGACTATACACATCGGGATGTCTACCTCCTACCACGGACGCTTGCTAAGTGTGCAATCACATTCGCCTGGGGCTATCGCCGACGTGCACATGTACCGTATTGTGAGTAATTATCCGCTCTGGCCTGCATCGGCTCACACCGTTCAAAGCCGCGCACAATATATCTATATTTCTAGTGGAAGTCGTGATGCATGGCAGCCTTATATCCCCAGGCTCTATCGAAGCCTCGTCTACCTTCATTCATGGTTGTGCGAGGTCAATGTGCAGCCAAGAGTTAAATCTTCCAGATCATTCATTCTTACCGAGTCTTGACCCGTCGGGAAGATTGCGCGCAAGGTCGCCTTCTGGAGACAAATTGATTAGTGTTACCTGTCGTGTTATGTTAGGAAGGTGAGAAGATTGAACCCTTATGGTGGACAGATGCTCACATCAGAGCAGTTGTGTACCGCTTTCGCGACATCCAATTCACCGTGATTTTGCAAGATATATCTGTCAAAGTCCCTTCGCACTTCGGCCGTTTAGGTATCCTTGCGTCGCCTATTCGCGTGGCACGTCGAGGTCAAAACGCGGCCAAGAACACGTATGTTCGCTCCATGGCCACATTCGGTCGAGTCTACGTCGAATCGACTGCGTTGACAGAGTACAATGTTGATGCATGATTGGCTATGGGCAAATTCGCCCGCGACAGCGCTATTGCATACTGCGCGCTAATTAAGAATTCGCTGTGGATTTGTGTGTTTGTGCAATCCCGTCGTACTTTTTGTACTTGTACTACGTCATTTGCAGTTGTAGCATAGTACTTAGTAGTGGTACACAATGTTTGATCATATACTCAGACACATAGTCCAAGAAAAATGCTGACTAAGACAGCTAATACACAATTTATCTAATTAAAGTATGTCCTTAGCACGCTCCACGTCCGCTTTGGGACATCGTGAGTTGTATCTGGTGCATGATGTGGAGACATTTACTTGAAACACCACGAGATAACGCGCGCACAGCCTACGCACGGCGGTTCCGCAAAGCCTTGGCTAGAATTTGTGTGCTCAAATAATTGCCTCTGCGATCATGGGGCGCTTTGTGGATCCCCAGTCTCCTATATAGTTGCCCTTCTCCTCGTCTTGTCTCTTTTCATCGTTAGCTCCAGCTGTGCCGTTACAAAGCTGCAATGTCTACCGAACCACCGCCCAGTTATTCACCCGACCCAGCAGACGACGAGACGCACTCGGACGGCGCAATCGTCCAACCTCAAATTATCATCATCCCGACGGGCACCGACGTCAACTTTCAGCAGGGATACCTTGGCGCGGATGGCGAGCAGGCAGCAATCGAAGGCGAACTGCAGCTGAAGTGTGCGGACGACTTTCGTTGGGAGAAAGTGTACGTTACCATCTACCGCAACCGTATTGTGACGATTGACAGGACATCGTTGTCCAGCACCATGTCCCTCCGCTCTGTAGAGACGGCGTTTCAGACAGAAATCGAGCTGGGACACTCAGAGGTCGTGCTCCGGTCATCTAGTCCAGAAGGTCGCACTCTGCGCTCGAGCTTTCCGTTCGCCATCCCCTTGCCTCCGGACACCGCACAATGCATCCACACATCTCGCTCCTCTCTGTCCCACACCCTGACCGCTAAAATCTACGCGTCTGGGAGCAGCACGCCCGTGCTGACGAAGTCCGTCGTGGTGCACACTCGCCGGTACACCTCGCACTCCCTTGTCTGTGCGATTTCTCCTGAAACCAAGGATATCTGGGAACCCACCCATGTGCAAGCGCAGGTTCCGCGTACAACTTTCAAGGTTGGCGAGCCGATACCTATCTACCTCACAGTCCCAATACCGGACCGGGAACTAGTTGTGGAACATGGGCTAAGACTGAGGAACATCCGCGCGGAGCTGGTGAGGACAGTGCGTGTGAGGACGAGAGCTGAGGACGACTTCGCCTCGGGTTCTGATGTCACCCTGGATGAACTCTCGGACGCAGGCGATGAACCGTCTTCGTCTACTCAACGCGAAGACGCGAAGAGACCTCCGGTGTCTCAGGGAGAGCAAAAGGTGGTAGCTCTCTCCGGTGTATCCTGCCGACTGCATCCCACGCGCCCGATCCGTGTTCGCATCATTTTACATCCACCAGCAGGTTCCCCTCTGGCAACGCAGACGCGAGAGCTGCCCGCGGAGGATTATTACGCTCCGGACACCGTCGAGTGTGCTACCGCCACGCAGATTACGCTGCTGCACTCGGTCTCTTTCCGCCTCCGCGTACATGTGGCCTTCATGAACATGTCTTCGCACACGGAACGCATCTCGACCTTGGACATCCCCATAGTCCTTCTCCCTCGTGCGGCAGCATTGCCCGAGGTCGAGGATTCCATAGATATCGCTTACCACAAGAAGCATGATCGCCCACCGATGAGGACTAACAGAGCCGAAGATTTCGATGTACCCGGGTACGACGAGAGCGAGGCCGGACCTAGTTACCATAGTGGCGCCCCTCCACCCTTCGAGGAACGCGAGGCGCCTCCGCCCTTCTGGTCCGAGCCGGAGGCGTCCTCCTCATCCCGGTTGCCGACATTCCTGGAATCAGAGCAAGAGATATACGTTCCTTCCAGCGAGGATCCTACCATGGCTCTGCCGATGCATGACGCAGACCGCGCCATCGAGGGCGAAGGTGTGCTGTTTGGGTTCCCGCCCTCGGAGCAGTTCGATGGTTATGCGGATATGGAACGCTCCTTCACGCCTCCCCCAACCGTTGAGATGGCATCGAGGGATACCGACGTGACGTCGCTCGCGAATTTGAATTCGACTGCGGCTATGGAGGTGATGGGCCTCGCACTAGGAATGGACCATCCCGAGGATGCATTGTCGGGGCCGCCGCCGCCTCCGCCTCCGCCTATGGACGATCCTTCGGATCCTCCGCCTTCCATAGACTCAGATTTCAGGGACACCGAGGGCACCCACCAATCACCAAGATCGCATCCGCCTTCGCGTATGAACTCGGTCCAAATGGCCGAGCCAGACGACCATAACTTGAACCCGGACGCAGACGGCAGTCATGGGCATGCCCCTCCACCTTACCGCGTGCCTGACGGTGCAACACACCCCCACGACTCCGCTGGCCCACCTCCTTACATGGATTTTGTACATCACCTTCATTGATGTTGCAGTCGCAATTCAACTCTAGTTCCCTCACGTCGCGCCCATACATAACAAACGACAGTGTTTGTGTCCGCTGTAGAATATAAGCATATACGTGTCATGTGGACCATATAGATCGGACGAGGAAACAACAAGGCAAAAAGATAACGGTAGCAGTATGACTAGGAGAACATAAAGGAAAGGTCATCGCATCGCATGCATATCGGTCAGTGCACACTCGACCACCTGCGATCAACAATTGCAGGAATCCTTGCCCTTGGCGGCGTTCTCTTCAAGGTTTACACCACCCTCCTGCCCTCCCACACGAGCACCGGCAGCTCCCGGACGACCAGCACCGCCGCGAGAGGAAGCAAGGATCTGGTCAATAGGTATCTTCTTGGCTGAAAGAAAGAATATGATGTGAGCATATGGCAGCTGGCTGCGCGGGAAACAACGCCTACCAATTTCGGTGAACAGCTCTACAACACCGTCACCAGTCTTTGCACTCGTCTCGAAAAAAAGCAATCCAGCCTCCTGTGCATACGCCTCCGCTTCCTCTCTCGGCACCTGCCGCAAGCTCTCTGGCTCGCCTTCAGTGGATGTTTCACCGGGCGTGGCTGTTGCGTCGTCGGGTTCGTCCTCCGATTCTGGAGTTGCGGCTGTTGGCGCCGCTGCCGCAGACGATTGCACAAGATCAACCTTGTTACCGGCGAGAGCGATGACGATGTTGGGGTTGGCCTGTCGTTGTAGCTCCTTGACCCATGTCTTCGCCTTCTCCAGACTCGACGCTTTCGTGACATCGTAGACCACGACGGCGGCCTGGGCATTACGGTAGTACATGGGCTAGAGAGTAATAGTGTTGACGGTGTGAATTCCCACCGGATAGGCAGATGCGGTTAAACGTACAGCAAGGGAGTGGAAGCGCTCCTGTCCTGCTGTATCCCAGATCTCGTATCTCAGCACACGGTCCTCCAGCCGACATTTCTGGGTGAGGAACGCAGCGCCAATGGTGGGCTCCTTGTTGGCTTGAAAATCATTCGAAACCTACGTGTACGTTCAGAAATGACCACGATATGATGCACCTGAACACCTACAAATCGTAGCACTACAGACGACTTGCCGACAGCCGCCTCGCCTGTGTCACAGAGTGCGTATGAGTACCAGGCGGATACACGACAGGCAGCCGCAATGAGGACTCCACCGAACTCCAACAGAGTAGCTGACTAGTCCGATGACGAGACCGCTGTCGAACATGGGACGGGGATGGGTACGGACTGACCTAGCAGGACGAGCTTGACCTGAACAGATCGCTCAGCGGAGCCTGAAGCACCGTCAGCCATGTCTATAAGTGAGGAATAAAAGCGAGGGCAGGTTGGGCTTGGGAGGTGATAGCGTAACGAGGAAGCACAAGGCGCAGACGGTGGCGCCCATCATTGTTTACCGCGTGTTTATTGCCCCGTGCCATGCCGTACTTCCCTGCTCGCGGCAGCGGTGGGATGCCTTAGTGCGCACGACGCACAACCAACCGTCATCTCAGTCTCCTAATTCTCCTCGAAATCAATGGCTAAGAAGAAAAAGATTGTTCAGGAATCCTCCGAAGACGAGCTGCAGCAATACGTCGTTGGTAAATCGCCGTTAGCATTCATGAGTGCCTCAGGAAGGTGTATTAATGGTTACAGAGGTAATCTCCAAGGCAAGAGTCGACGACGATGGCGAGTGGGTAAGTGGACAGTTCGTCGTACGCCATGTACTGCACCTCAACCTCATCAATTGTAGGAATACTTTGTAAAGGTAGAGGGCTAGGCTTTGTGACTCTCTAGCCTTTGTAGTCTTATACATTCGATGGCAGTGGGCGAATTATGATTCAGATAATGATACGTACGTTTCTTTGCCCTTGACATTTCCCATGATGGATCAACTGTGATACAGTTGGGAGCCCGAGCAAAATGTGGCAGGATGCGACCGTCTCTTGAAAGGTTTCTGGAAGAATGTTGGCGTTGATGACGAAGACTATCCTCCAGGTCACACGGTATACGCCACGCCGACATGGATCGGTAAGTAGGGAACCTCTACCAACGTAATATTTTTCACGTTTGCAGAAAGGGAGAAGGCGTTCTTCAAGAAACATTTCGGTTCAACGTCCAAGGTCATGTCAGAAGACGAGCAGGAATCTGGAACATTGAATAGCGATGGGGACGTCCAACGGCCCTCGCCCAAACAGAATAGGAAATCCGGTATAGTAGCATCTGTCTGTAGGCCTCAGGCGTTCAGTCCTCGGTTTCAGACTAAGCTCGATACGCAGGGCTCTAAGAAGCAGCGCGAAACCGCTGGTAAGACAAAGAGGCTACGCTCTGAGACGCCGCCCTCCCCGCCTGTCACTAAGAAGACGAAGACAATTAAGAAGAAAAAGGCAACGAAACAGACTGTCAGTTAATCACTTCTGTTCTGAGTTCTACCTATGTGGCTCTCTAACTCTCCTGTCTAGAGAGTTGCTCAGGATGGCTCGAATGAAGACCCGAATGCGTCCGAGGGCTCTAGATCAGATGCTGCGTCACTAATTCTATCTGCGAGGATCAAAGCGAAAAAGCGTGCTACAGCGGACAAGTCTGTAAGTCAGACAATCCGTCACTCCGTCACGCTCATTCACAGGCACTCCCCAGTCCTTGTCGGATCAATCGAACGATAAGCCAGTCAATAAGGTACGGAAGTTGGACACGGAGTCCATGAAGGAGACGTCCAAGAAACCGACTGTAGACAAGGTATAATCTCCCACTGAACGTAGCTGAATGGCATTCATGTCGCGTTGCAGGGAAAACGCAAGGCCATTGCACCTGCGTCTACGGACCAGGAGGAAAGTGAAAGCATGGGGTCTCTCTTCTCAGGCTCAGAGAGGCCTTCATCACCAGACGTGTCATTAGCCAAAAAAGGTAACACTGTATCAAGACGCAGTTCTCGCGTGCTGACATGCGAGGGCAGAGCGACAACATGTCCCGGCACAGAGCCATCCAGTCCACTCGACGACAGCACCAATGCAGACCAAGTCAGTGCCAGCCCGCGACATTCGTACAGGAGATCCCTCAGCGGCAGGCAAGGACAAGTCAATCAGCAGCGGGATACCTACGAAGATGCGCCTAGCACAGACTGCGAAGAAGGTAGTGCCGACGAGGCCTGCCCCTCTTATGACCCCGAAACCGAATCTGGCCAAACTTTCGTTCAAGAAGAACATAGGAGCTGCGAGTGCCTCATCCACGCCTGTCCAAGAGAGTCAACCATCTCCCAGCTTTACCAATGTCCCTTCCGTTCAGTCGCCGATCTCTATGGAGGCTGCCTTTGCCTCACCCCAGCAAGCTGTACCCTACCCTCTGCCCACAGAAAACAAGTAATCATGGTCTTTCTTCTTGGTGACTATATTGACATGTGTTGCAGACGGCAGGCAGTACCACTACCAAGACGAACTATGACACTCCTCCAACCGGCTGAGGGACCGGCCTCCGAGGTGGACCAATTCTTATCTTCCATCATGCCGACAGAGTACGTTTGTATAGCCCATACTGCTATAAAAACTGAGAGCCTTATCGGAACAGGCTTGCTGCATCTATGGAGTAGGTGTCTGGCACGTTGTGCCCTTTTGATCATCTCCTTATCCCTTACTTTTGTGTTCCTTTGAGTGAGACTACTCTGGCTCTGGACGCCCCAGTACAGAGGCCGCCTCCCAATGCAGGTAGTGCACCCAAAGCGCCCGTTTTTGGCAAGTGCGTCGACCCAGCTTGGAGTAGTGGCTTGGATATTGACGTAACTATAGGATTCCGAGGAAATGGAAGTGGTCAGGCGAAGCGTTCATTGATGTTGAGGAAGGCAGAGCGATGCGACTCTGCAACGTAGCACTATATGATGCAACGGACCCCCGGCCAAATGGTCTGCGCTTCAGCCTTTGCTTCACCTCCATCGACTCCATCAGGCTTGGGAAGTTATATGATGTCGCCGATATCTACATGGTATTGCGGAGCTGCAGCTCCGTGCAGCAGATTGCGAAACTCGGACCGAGCGACGATGAAGATAGAGATGCAGTGAAGGCTTTAGCTCGTCACCTGGAGTCTCAACATGCTGTAAGTGCCATGAGTATGACAGGACTGCCTGAATGCATGCTGAGGTACCTTGCGCAGTTCACGTATTCACGTCTGAGCCTGGATAGAGTTGAAGTCGCCATGATGGTGGTGTTTCCACCGTCTATTGCGGAGCTGTGTAAATTCTTCAAGGTGCCGGCGGCAATGACACAAGACAGCACCATGGTCGCCGTCCTCCTACCCTGGGAATTGACTCGTCAGGAATACGAGGACGCGCGGTGGATCAAGCCGAGGACAAGTGAGGGAGCGAATGTGTCTCTGGACCGTGTCGTGGTCACTGCCGCTCGCGAGAAGTTTGGAAAAGACACCGCTGTCTATCAGGCGCTTCGAATGCTCAATGTTCCGCACACGATGTTCAAATTCCTGTCTTCTCGGTCTCAGCCATACTGTATCTGGCATTCTCCTGCGGATGGTACAGCGTCGGCGCCAGGTCCTGAGACTATGGCTCTGCGAGTCTTATTGGCAGCCTTCCGAGCCGTAGACATGGGGCTTAAGGCGGATGTACACGTCATATTCGTGCATATCGGTGCGCTGAAGACACTCTATAAACTGCCAGCCTTGGCAGAGAGGCGGGGAAAGCGGTTCGAGATCCGCTTCTACACGTATGGCACTCACGAAAGTGTTCCGCCCGATCGCTGGGGCATCCGTGAGATCTTCCCGCTAGGTATCCATGTCTGATCGTCCATATAGATGGATGCCACTGAAATTTCGATAGGAGGAATCGTCACCTTCACGCCGTCCGCCATCGTCAGCAGCATAGTCGAGATCTATGATTTCATCAAGAAGATAGATGAACATCCACTCTGGCAGTGTTACATCCTCCCATCCGTCATTGCTATGCTAGCCAAATTGACATGTCAAGATCAAGGTCCATTGATAATGTATGACAGGTCCGTCGCGCACAAGTTATTACGGTAGTACTGATTTCACTGAGATGTTCTGACATGTAGAGGCGAGTTCCTGTTCTCCGACCTGCTGGATATGATAGACGATGGCAAGATCTCTCTTCTCCGGGCTCCTCCTGTGACTCGGAACCCGAAGGACAACGATGACCCAGCCGCCAAGTGGATTTCATGGCAATGTGAGCTTCTACAGATGAACGCACGGGCTATCCTGGAAGGCTCGATCGCATTGGCTGCGGCGCAGTACAGCAATGTTCAAGAAAATGACCTGCCTGAGGCGATTCAGAAGGAGATTGTACGGGATTTGATGGGCTTGCAGATGCAGCCAGCCATCATGGACGAGTTTCGACGGTTTGTCGTGATTCGAAGCAAGAGCGACCGGTATGTCAGCGAGGACAAGGATGGTGTAAGTGTCAATTTCGTTATATTTGTCTGTGCACTGATGCCCCTTGAGATTGAATGTACGACCGTTACTGCGTTTGACTTCAAAGACGATTTCTTCGGGACGTAGCTATTTCCTTGCTTGGGTCAGGCCTGCATCCACCTCGCTTTCTTTGTGCTCAGGTCAGAATATCCCGGTACGCTATCTTATATGCATGCGAAGGTATAGGCTCCTGCATAGGAAGGGAAATACAACAGAGTGTGATCACAATAAAGTAATAACGACACTAAGAATCAAAATCGTCCCTAGTAGCGTTCGTAGCTACTGGCCATACGATCTCATAGAATGGTCGTACTTCGTCGCACGAGACGTAGATATCATCGTCCAGTTCGACCCACAGTGTATAGTCAAAGACTGCTGGACACTCGAATGGAATTCTCTGCGCTGTCTCCACCGCGTCCACCACCTCTGCCTCCACATTCGTCATTCCCGCGCCCGCTTCTCCCGGCACAGCAGCGCTGCTCAGGCCATCGCGCTTGTGCGAGCCCGAGCCCGCTGCCGCGGGGGAGTTCGGCAACGACGCAGTCTGGTCGTAGAACCAGAACGACTCACTCTGATAGTCGGCGACGTGCTTCTGGAGGAATGCGGCGTATTTGCCCTGCGGGTCCCCGTACGCGGCGGCGACCGCGGCGACGTGCGGGAAGATGTCGGAGACGTCCTCCTTACCCGGGTCGAGCGCCATGGTGTAGTCGAGCGCGGTCTGGATGGTTGCGCCGTACTTGGAGCGGGCGTTCCAGAGGTTCATCCCGAGCTGGTCCGCCATCTTGGCGATGGTCTGTGGGAGAGTGATGTCAGTGTCAGTACACGTAAGGAGGGCAAGGACTGTATCATGGACTCACGATCATGGCCTCAAGGTTGAAGCATCTGTAGTGGAACGGGCGGGTGCGGACCGCTTCGAAGGGCTGCTCGCCAGAGGCGGCGATCTGGTCGAGAAATTGATGCGTGAAATAGCTCTGCAGATCGGACATCGCGCCCTCGGTGTCCCCGAGGAAGATCTTGGTTGCTGCGAGCTGGTTCACGTAGAAGGTGTAGTGATTGCTGACATGCCGTTCGCCCCGTTGACGCAGTCAGCAACTATGGTGCCAGGTGGAAGTAGAGAAGCTCACTTTCCCTTGCTCGCGACCTGTTTTCCCAACGCACTGTTGCTCAACCACTGGCTATACTGGGTCATCCAGGCTGTCATCTCCTTATCCCGTGCTGCCGACCAATCCGGGTTCCCCGCCGCTTTCAATACCTGGATTGCATTCGCTACCTTCACGATGCCCCTCATGTCCAGCACACCCGTGAAAGTGCCTACTTGATGGTCTGGCCCCGGGCCCCTCACGAGCTGTCCGAAGTTCATGTTAGGGTTCATGCTCGTCTTGGCGTTCAGGAAGAACGCGTCAATGAACGAGACAGCATTGGAAGAATACGAGGAAGAGGAGGAAGTCTTAGAGCTAGACAGGACGTGCGCGAGGGCGTTGTAGAGGACAGACTGGGACATAGAGACGGCGGCAGGCGAGTCCGGGAGCGTAGGCACGTCGGGGTTGACTTTGCCGTCATGCACCTGGTAGGGACACGTCGTCCAAGCTGAATGTATGAGGGGTCTGTCAGCGCGACGGCGTGAGTCATTGGGCGAGACAACGCACTGGCAGTTGGAGCGAGAGACTTCGTCGGTGAAGGTGTACACTTGCTCGCTGGCGTCGTGGTTTTCGCGGGGGCCTCAGCGGGCGCAGGCGTGCCCATAATAGTTCCTATTGAACTCGAGGTACTAGTAGTCGGAAGACCAAGGTCAGGCATGGTGGCTGTCGGCGTTGGGACAGTCGACACCGAGATGATGCTCAGGGGTAATCCGGATGATTCGCCTGTGGGTAGATTGTCCTGAAGGGTGGCGAGGGTTCCGGTTTGCTCCTCATCAGAGGCCCTATGCCTGAGCTTTCTCATCCGACGATGGGAGCCGAAGATATCCCTCCTCCGTCTAGAGAAGGCAGAGGAATAATCGTATTGTAGCATGATGAGGGCTTCGTGTTCACTGTTCGAATCGCCCCCTCCATCATCGTACTGATCAGAACCATCCGTGGCGGAGTTAGGGCCATCACCAGAGTCGTCGTCACTGCCGTCATTCCCTGGACTATCCCCGGAATCGTCATCCCCAGGGTCACCTCCCCCAGGATTGGACAGATGATTTGTGCCTTTTTCGCACCAATTGCAGTTAGGCCAATGACTATTGAGAAGAATGAGTACCTGCGTAGTATCTGCAGTCGCGTACGTACTAGGGTGCCCAACTGAGGTAGTCTTGAGGATCGCCACTCGGAGGGGATACAGAGCCCTTATTGACAACCGCTATCATAAGCAGAGTGAGGTGTCAATGAAGGTTGAGAAAGTACGGGCGAGAACACGTACTCCAAGGACCAGACTTTGCAGAGCTACCAGCACTGTTGACAATACCCTTGCGGGCGTCGGCAGTGTTGCTCGAGCCTCTTGAGCCTGCTTGATTGAGTACGTAGTTGACATTTACCCAGTCATTTGGGTCGGCTGCAGCTCGATCAGTACGATCCACATGCAGCCCATAGTCGTGATATACTGACCAGCCGCGACGGAAGCGGCAGCGGCAAGGACGAGATTGAACGCTAAATGATGCATGACTGCTGCAGATCAGCAAAGTGAACGTAAACCAGCGTCGCACAGCTTCGTTGGAAGAGACAGAAACGAGTACTCAGCCCCACCAGTGGGAGAAGTAGAGAATGGTGATTCTGTCACAGTCAGTTGCATTCTTGAGGCCGTTGCGATTTCGTCTGGTAGGCTGACATGGGCACGGTGGTCATGCAGCGTACACGTGCTACAGTAATGTCGCTGCTAATGCAGGGAGCCCTAATGGAGACGATTACGAAGAGAGCATGCACGGCGGTGGGCGCAGGTACTCAGATGGCGCTGGGTCTGTCATTGAACGCCCGGCGCGTTCACGGCGTTGTCACGTGTCCGCGTCACATATTTTTCGACACTTTGCCAGCAGGCGTCTCTGAAAGCAGCGCAGGGCGAGCACGAACATGGCGGACCTCGCTAGGCTGTCGACGAGCACGACCGTTGTGCTCCGCAAGCGAAAGAGGTCTCGTAGTCCACTCGTCCTCCGAATCTCATCCTCGCCGTCTCCCAGCCACACTGTCTCCCAGTCCGAGTCCGAGTATGAGGACAGCCCTGTCTCCACGGTTCAAAAGGCAGGCCCGTCCAGACCGCCAACGCCTGCCTGCAAAAATTTATATGTATGCGACTTCGAGGGGTGCACCAAGGCCTACTCGAAGCCTTCCCGCCTAGCGGAGCACCAAAGATCGCACACAGGAGATGTACGCACATCGTTCGTTGTGCTTGTGGCCCATTGTTCTCACTCGCACGAAACCGTAGAGGCCGTTCGTTTGTGCTACATGCCAAAAGTCTTACCTTCGGGAGAGCCACCTCCAAGCTCATACCCGCACACACTTGCCCCAGTCCGCCAAGACATTCCTGTGTACAGAACCAGACTGCGGCAAGCGCTTCTGGACCTCTCAGCATCTCCGCGTGCACGAAAGCATGCACAAGGGAGAAAAGCCGTTCAAAGTATAGTCATCTGTTATGATTCTTGAGCTACAGTCTAATTCTCGCCTTGCAAAGTGTACAGAACCGCAGTGCAACGCAGCGTTCGCCAAGCAGTCCCAGCTCCGGGAACACGCCTGCTCAGCACATGCACCCCCCGGTACGAAGCCCTACCGCTGCTCGCTCCCCGTCTGTACCAAGTCCTTCTCGACTTACCAAAAGCTTCGTGCCCACCTCAAAACGCACGACGGTGCGCGCACTCATATCTGCGCCTTGCATCTGACGCTTGACACCCTTATTCCTCCTAGAGAAACGCTACACGTGCGTCCATGCGTCCTGCCTTCCGGCACCCGGCGCGGCACCGACCTACTTCTCAAAGTGGAGTAGCCTCCAAGAACACACGCGCACCGTGCATCCGCCGACGTGCCCGTATCCGACGTGCAACGGCAAGACTTTCACCGCGCAGAAGGGGCTCCGCGCGCACCTGAAAATCCACGCGCAGCGCGACCTCGAGGCGGAGCTCGAGAGGAGCGTCCATGCGGGTGCGGCCGGCAAGGGCGGCGAAGCAGGGGAACAGGATGGCGCGGGTCCCGATCGCGAGAGGAAGCGGAGGAGAGGTGGCGAGGTGGGGCGGGACTGGGTCTGCGAAGAAGCGGGGTGCGGGAAAGATTTCAAGTCGGTGCGTCTATCAGGCTTACTCCCCCTGTTCGCGGACTATGTCCTGAACTCTGGGTGTGTTGTGCTGCACAGAAGAAGGCCCTCACGACGCACCACAACGTCACCCACCTCGGGCGGCGCGACTTTCCGTGCCCATCGTGCGGGCGCGCCTTCGGGTACAAACACCTTCTCCAGCGCCATGTGGCCAAGTTGCACCCAGCCGAGCCAGTGTCATCTGACTCCGAAGAGGACAGTGACAACGACGCAGTCGAGGACAACCGGGACGGCGAAGAGGGAGAGAGAAACGATACCGCGCAGGCGGACGTGGAGAAGTTCGCCTTCAGCATAGACTGGATCACCGGCGCCGCATATGACACCCGCTGTCAAGCGCAACTCGACAGCGTGCAGTGTCCGTACCCCGACTTGCCTCCGTTGTTCCACTGTGTAGAGGCAGAGGTGGGTATTGCGCCGGGACTGAGGTGCCAGTACGTCTTCAGGAGGGCGTACGATTTAAGACGACATCTGCTGGCGGAGCATGGTGTAGAGGTCGGGAAAGATATGGTCGACAAGTGGGTGCGCTCGGTGAAGGCAGAGAAGACCCGAGCTCAGGAAACGTTATCAAGTTAGAGCATTGCTACTCATCTTATCCATCCATGTGTCCTATTGCTTTTGGAATCGCTCTGATCTAATTTACAAGGCAGCATATATTTTAGATTGCATGCTGAGGTCGTCAGGCGGCATGACTCGGGCATTGCGTAAATACATAATACGACTTGAAAGAGTACTTGCTACTACGTGAGAGGCGCTTGATTATAATAATACTGAATGCTACTGCCTGTATACATGACGTCCATGGGATTGCGGGGGCCAGGGCGGGGGCTATGAAGACAGACAGGGATCTCGGATACGTGCGGATGGAAGGCAACTAGGGTATGTACAGTACGCGGGTACCTACTAATATTTAGTGCAGTGCGAATCGAAACTGTGACCTGCAAATAGCCAGATAAAACAGTAGCATACTTACTGCATGTCTCACATAAGTTTTATCATCATGAAGGACTGGGCGACAGCCGCAATATCCGGAACGAGTGTACCCGGCGCTCGCAGAGGTAGATCTCGTCGTCCTTCCGGCCGAGGAAGAGCACCTCGTCCTGCGTCTTGTCCGAGTCCCCGTCGCCCGACAGCGAAAAGTCCGATCGCGGTGTCCGTGCGGGGCCCGTGCTCATCTTCTTGCGCTGGCCCTGCGACGACGGCGACTTTGCGGCGATGAGATTCGCATGAGACAGCGTTGGCATCGACGGCGAGGACGTGAGCGGCGCGCCAATCTTCCACACGAACGGCCCGCGGCGGCTGATGCACGAGATGGGGGGCTGGAAGTGTGGGTAGATTGTGCGTGAGTGGTCTGCGGGGCGGAGGAGGGCATCCCCGCAGTCGATGACCTCGACACCGCCTTGGCGCATCGCGACAATGACTGCACGATCGTCGACGTCGAATGCCTCCAGACGCTTGACGTCACCGAGCCTCACAGTCGTTGGCTCATCTTCGTCTGCAGTCCAAAGGAAGCGGCCCTTGAGCACCGACCTGCCACGAGCATCGACAACACTCGTGCTGTGTCCACCACGCGAAGAGAAAAACAAAGCAGGCGGCCCAAAATGTCTTGGCTGTGCCAGCAGTGAAATTGGTTGTAACAGCGGCCTCGACGTGTCCGTGACCGGTAACGACTGTTGCATCGGTGTGGATGTAGGGAGTGGGGGTGCAGACCGGAAAGGATGTGTCGGATCTACGCACTGCAGCCGCAGATCCCTCAAAAGAATATACTCGCTATCTTCCTCCCGCCTGACAGGTAGGTCAGGGGGAAGTAAACCATCTCGGTACCATGCCTGCATGAGTGTTGCCTTCCAAGGACCTGAACAGTCGACTTGAGCACTACATCTTGCAGAACTATTCGCTCGACTACTCACCATGCACAAGGCCCTTTGGATCTCGATAGAACCACCGTGATGGAGGTGCCGGTGTTGGTACCGGGAGGCCAGGAGGCGAGAACTGGGCGAATTGGACTTGAGAAAGATCCACGTTCACACCACCATTGACCTCTGGCTCGTACGTATTTCGGTATTGGATGAAGGAAGGATATGTGGGCGGGATAACATAATCATCAGCAATCGCGGCAAGAGGGAAATTCGGCGCAAATGTTAGTTGCTGGAAGGTTGTGTATGGACTAGACTGTGCCGCGGCAAGCGTAAGGAGCTCGTCAGTCGAGGCCGTTGCAGAACCATCGACCTGTGCTTGAGTGAGATCGGGAGTCTGGCCTCCCGTGGCAGCCGGGGTGACAGCTGGACTCGCTGCACCACCCTCAGGGCCAGTCGAGTTTGCCGTTGCTACCACGGTTACACTGACCACGGTATCTTCCTCCCCTGCTCCTGTTCCCTCCCCGTCTCCATCACCTGGCTGATCTGGTCTGGCTTCTCGAGCTCGACGTCGAGCGGCTCTCCGCTCTGCCCTCCCAACCCTGACCTCCCGTACTCTCACAGTAGCAGGTTCCAATCCAAAGACGTTCTGTGTGAATACGAGGAACACCTCGACAAGATCATCACCTTGTAGCTGTAGCTCGAGCGACCTTGGGGAATCCGGAAGGATGAAGGTGCGTGAAAGCTGCAGAGCTGTACGGTAAGTTCCAGCAAACAATTCCACCTTCTCGCCATTATCTCCGCAAAGAATAGCTAAGAAACTGATAGACATGGGCATGGGCATGAGCGCTCCGTCATCACAGTAACTCAAAGGAACACGGTACACCTTTTCTTAGCGGTCTCAACAGTCTTGATGAGGATTGCGCCTTTCGTCCCAGGCAGTTTCGCATACTCCAGCTTGGGCGCGGGTGCTGGCGGGGGTGAAGACAGACCTGCATATTTCCTTGCATCGGCATCGCGGGCTCTAGCGAGTGCAGGGATATCGTCGTATCGTCGCCCATGAAACGCATTCGTAATAATACGAGGAAGAAAACGAGCGGTAGATGGCAGTGGAGGAACGGTGCCGATAGTCACTGACCGGTCACGAATAACAGAATGGTTATTAGAGGGTGTAAGACCAGGAGATGTCGATGGTCTGGCCGGATTGGACGGCCGAGAAGTTGCAGTGGAGGTCGGTATGCCACGACTAGAATTTCGGCGTGCCAGAGCAGAAGGTCGGTGGGGAGGCTCATTAAGAGCATTCTCTTGTGTGTCATGGTCGTTGCTGTCCGTCGGAGACATCGTCAGGGGTATATCCTCTGGCACAGGCAGGAACGATGACTGGGAGTTGGTCGGCGAATGAGAAAAGATGCCGTCTAACACGGACCATCGTCTCCGTCGTCTACTCGACTGATCGCCTGTGCTCCGCCTGGTATTTATGGTCCCTGACTCGGAGGTGCGGGGACTGCTAGGAGTAGTACCTTGTATACCAAGGATGATCGGCTCTTGCTCGACGCGCGTGCCAGCTGGTGGCAAATCAGGCAGGCGGCTTTCCATCAATGCCTCCGCTAGTGATATTCGTTCCCGAGTAGGTGTAGTCGGTGAAGAAGGGTCGGCATCCCCTTCGTCTTCTTCATCTACATCGGCATCTACATCGGCATCTTGCGCCGATGTCGTGATATTACCAGAGTTGCTCATACCACGCACGGCCCGAGGTGTGGGGGGCTGCGGAGATAGTGAGAGCGCCTGTTGCAAGGTCAACAGCGTAGCATTTGGGGACGGTGGTGCATTTGCTACGGCAACGCGAGAGTTGGTCCTTGTCCTGGATAAGTCAAGGTTCGCGGGGCGATTCCGACGTTGTATAGACGACGATGACTGAGTACGCCCGAGGTCCAGAGCACCACTGGGTTGTTGTGACATAGCGGACAGTGTAGGGACGGGTACCATCGTACTCGTACGTTCGTCCAATACCTGGCTCCCACCTGGTGCTGCAACCACATTGATCGCTTCATCATCACTTGAGGCCCACTCGGCCTTCGAATCATAACCATACTCCTCTTGCGGTTCAACATGGAGCTCGCCAGTGTGCCGCCTGCTCACGGTGCCTTGTAGGACATTGCTTAGCGAGGTTGCACGAGATCGCGCCGGGACAACGTCGATGACTGGCTCGAGATTGCGTTGTGGCTCAAGGCCTCGTGGAGGCGATGATGCACTGCTGTATGCAGGTGGTGGTCCAAGAGAGGCGGGAGACACGTTGGGCGAGCTAGATCCTTCCGCAGTCTTCGGCCGCTTGGAAGTCGGTGAGCGAGTTTGTGCTGCTGGGGTCACAGTCGGTACGACAGAGATAGAGGACCGACGTCTGGCCTTCGTCGAACTTGAGGGAGGCAGTGGTATCTTCTCTGCTTTTTTCTCGAACGACCTCCTTTTCTCTGCACGAGGTTCAACAGCGGTTAGTGGAGGACGTTTCGCTCCTTCTCTGAGCGCGCGTTCCTGTTCCCTCCTGACCTCGACATCGACTCTCCACTCGACCGCTCTCCTGATATCCTCCAGTGCATATACCCGGACTCCATTCCGTCTGCCGGCAATCGCAACGAGCACTCCTCGGTGCTCCATGACCACCACACTCTTGAATGCGACTCTTCTGATCAAAGCATAGGGTTGCAGAGTAGGCGGAGTCACCAGGGGAAGTACATCTAAGCCCTGGGCATGGCATAGCAGTAGATAGTGAGGCTTGAGGAATGCACCGCTCGAGGGCGGTCCGTTAGCATGAGATGGGGATATCTCCGCGGTGACAGAAGAGAACGTGAGACCTAACTCCAACAAGCTAGGAGGTGGTAATCGAGGGGGAGGCGTGGAGGCGCGAGAAGGTCCTGGCGAAGATGCTCTTGAAGAATTATGGACGAGCGGCGACAATGGAGAACGAGACTCTTCAACAGCAGGAGGAGCAGTTTCACGTCGTCCTGGACGAATCAGGGAAGAGAGGAATCCGGACAATCGGTTGGATGCACGAGTCTAATGCAAACAGTAGGCAAGGATTCAGGAAATTGCTCCGAACATTGAACTCACATCGAGAGTCGACCGGTACCTGTTCCGTCTCGCCTGTGCACTAGATGCGGACGTGTCCGGCGATAAGCTGGGCCCTGAGATGTTCGCCGGGAAGTGCGTCACGCTTTGGGCTGTCGGCGGCACCGGACTGGTTGTTTCAGTGACCTGGACTATCGGCATGCTGTGCACACTGGTTGCATCCTCGTCAAATACATGCTCGCGAGCCGTCTCCTGAGGGACGGGGTCAACGTTTGTGGAGGATGGCGCACGAAGTGCAAGCGTTTTGTCAGGGGTTGCGACCTCTTCAACCTTGCTGGGTCCGACCTCGTCGTGAGATACCTCTCGTGCGTCTCTCTCGTCATCGGTTTCGATCGTGTCATGAGTGTCGCTCCATTGGTCGGACGCCATGGGTGGTGGTGAGCTGGTCGACGCGGGGTTGCCTTCAAGGGTGTCCGAAGACAATCCAGCTGGATGCAAAAGCATGCTTGACGACCGAAACCACACCCGTTAACGCCGACAAAGTGATCCAGCGGCCCGAGACACGCAGAGAATCAGGCAGCCACCACACACCTAGAACAGTGACGAACGAGCGTCGTCGAGGGTATGGAATGGCCGCTAGGGATGATGGGACCAGGGATGGTTCAGAGTAGGCGGTGTACTTGTAGAGGCGCGGACGACGCGCGTGCTCTCACTCCGCTTGATGACACGCATGTACGGCCATCTGACACTTCTCAGCGGCATTATCTCTCACCTGGCAAGGATCGCGGTAGTGATATCTGGTATCCCGTCCATCTGCGATGGAGAACGACTGGCAACCACCATCCAGATGTCATCGTTATGTAAGAACGCCCATGAGTAGCACAGGCTTTCCGTGAAATGACAATCAAAGTGTATCAAGACGGAAGCAACCCTCCTCGTTAACTGGGCAGATGCTTCAATCGTCGTCGTCATCATCCAGCCCTCCATTCCCAGCCAGCTCACTCCCAAAAGGATCCCCCTCCTCCATTGCCTTCCTGGTCTCAGCTGCTTTTCGTTTCCTCTTTTCTTCCGCTTTGCGCTCTGCTTCTTCTTGCTTCTTCAGGTACGCTTTGCTGCCAACTACCTTTTCCGGGTTTTTGCAGAGCTTCAGCCGCCTATCCACATTTCGCACGTCCTCGATGTCTGGCGGCACCCCATGGGTCATGATCGTGTCTTTGATTGACTCGATAACAGCGAGCATTCCTTCGTACTTGTCGGGGTATTTGAAACGCGTCCAGGTTGTCGCCAACTGAGACGAAACTAACGAAAGACATGCTAGCGCAATTTGCGCCGGTGTGAAAATGAGTTCGGCATCCGTCAGACGTGATGCGCGAACGTGGCTGACAGCAATGTCATATGAGCGGCGAATGTCTGTTGGTGAGAATTCTGGTAGTGCCTGCATGAGGGATGAATCCCACCATTTCGCCCACCTGACAACACGGCGCTCACCTGGCTATCCAGATACATTCCCCAGAGAGCCCTATGTGCATGCCACACAGCGAAATCGAATCCCAGGCTTTGTGCTACCAGGAACTCTAAGTCTAATACATCAGAAGGGTGGGTTTTTGGTATGTGGGCCGTGTAGGTCTCCAGCGAAATCGGGTTGTTCGTAGTCTTTGTGGCCAGAAAGAGGGCAGTAAGCCTGTGCGTAGAAAATCAGCATGCATATAACGAGAGACATTACGTATCGAAGCATACATAACATTCTTTGGATGCCAGTCCATCACTGTATTCTTGAGATAGAACCTTTTCAGGTATGTCATTGCGGTGGCCTCCACCTCCTCCGCAAACCGGAAGTGCCCGCACAACTGAGAGATTTTTCCCACATACAGCTTGACGAGCAGACGCTCTTCATCGGCGTTCAGAAAGGCCACGCCCGCGGAGGAGCCTGGCTACAGCGGATCGCTTCAGCAACAAAAAATGCAGAGCAGATAAAGCAAACGTGCCGAGTCCGCCTCAAAGGTGTCGCGTATTGCAGAGACTGCGGCTGTATTCAATGATGCACGAATGTGCGCGAGTTGTTGAGATGAGTAGCGCCAATGGCGGTACTGAGTGCTGGCTTCGTATATAGATGTCTTGCTTGAGGAGGCTTCGGCATTTGTGTGCGCTACAGGATCTGCAGCCATGAGCGCGGGCAGCGCAATGCGGCTGAAGTAGGAGGAGTGGACTTTCGGATGGCGCTTAACATGTGCGGACATATAGATCTGAGATATTACCCGATCCCGATCGCGGCGCTGTAATCGAATCGGGTAAAGCCCACTGCGTAGCAACAACCTGAGTGTGCAGGTCGCCTCACCCAACCCTTCTGCCCATCGTCATGTCCATCTCCCTGTCTCAGACCTCATTCGTTGCTCGCTGCTGATCCTGTCTAGTGGTACAGTGATATATGTAAACTATGAGCTCCCTGACGGTGCAGGACCACCGACGGTATGCTATCCAGGAACCACCCCCTTATATTCGACTCCCACATCCGCGCACTACGCTCTTTCGCCGCTTCACACTCTGCATGAGTCTTTGCCTGGTGCTTGTTCTGTTTCCGTTTTTTGTAAGTGCGGAGCCGCTCTATGAAAGGTCGCCTGTTCTCGATGAACAACTGGCTATTGGAATATACCCCACTAACAGGTGCGTATGTCTTGTGCCGCAGCAATCCTTTGCTCTGCCGACATACACTCGCATAGTACATGGGAAGCCGGAAAATATGCTGTAATTGACGTACACGTACGTATCTGAGCAGTCTCTCGAACCAGTCGCTCACTTAGGGCTAGGTTCATCTTGGCTCTGAGGATACTTCCCCGCCACGAGCTACCCGTTCGTCTTTACCCGACGCAATTGATATGCGCCTCGTCTCTTTCCATTCAAGATCAAACGTTATTCTGTCCGCAGACTCGTCACTCGTTCTCATTGGCCAGGAGCATTGTGAGGATGGTCTTATATTGCGATACCGATGGCCTGTGCCACCATGTTTGCCATCTGGGAGACATACAGTAAGTTACTGACTTATAGATACATCGATGAATCATCATTGAGATGTGTTAGCTACAGCTCCGGACTGAGGTCAGCCTGCCAGGCCATCGTCGCCAACTGCTCAACACGCCCATATCTGTGGTAGTCCCCGATGCCATTCGACCCGTGACCTGCTCTTCACAGAACATCCATCGAGCACAGCAATCTCAACAACGGTATTTGGTTAAGCGCGCGTTTCCCGGACCCACAAGTTCAAGTGTAGAGCCGGACGTCGGATCTATTCCCGCGACCATTATTCCGTCCACACTTCCGCTTACTGTTGTCTTCCCCTCCTCTTCCGCGTACTCAACATCCAGTAGTTTTGCGGGAAATTATACAGTACCCACGTCTACATCATATGCGTCGTACGGCTTCGGCACAGGCTCGGCGTCGAATGTGAGCACATCTGTCGAGGTCGTCACCACCACCGCCACGTCGATATCAGTGCAAACCTCGATATCGGTGACGACGGATGTAGAGACTGTCCTCACGACTGTCACAGGCCCGGATGCAACAAAGGTGTTGACAACAACGTACGTGCCACTACGTGCAATACTCCAGGTGGCAAAAGCTCAGTTTTGAGATCTCACCAGGATGACGCTGATATCAACGGCGATGGTCATGATTACAACGACCTCAACTGGTGATTTCCTCCCTGTCAATGCTGCGATCCATCCGGTCATGATACCTACTTCCGTCTTGTTGACAATTTGCTTATCGACAATGCTGTGGACGCTGTGCTCTTGAAACATTCACGTCGTATAATGGGACTCTGCCATTGTTCCTATCTAGGCCTTCTCGTTTTAGCCTTGAACCAACTCGTATGTCTTGGGAGTTCTACATCTACGACATCATTAATGGGGAGGTGGACGGGTGGTTGGGTTGGCTTTGGTTACGGACGTAGCTGACCCGTTGCTTACTCAATGGGACTGTTATCGGACAGTTTTCTGATTATTTGTACGATGTGCAAAGGCCGGTGGCCAAGCAATCAAGCGGAACATAGACTCCAACAATGGTCCAGGTTGGGTCAAATACATCATGCGTATGGTCGATAACGAGTGGCGAATGCAGGACACAATCCGTAGGGGTACAACATTGTCCATGGTCTGATTCAAGAAATGCGACTCTGGTCAAAAATGATCGCAAGCGGAGATCACTGGAGCACATGTATGAGCAGCTGCCAGAGAGATGAAGTCGCCTCCGAACACAGCTATCAGCAGATGACTTGCGGCGAGAACGCGTGGTTCTTACCAGGAGACCTAAGCAAGTTGTGCTTCAAGGGCTTTCAGGTGCGCCATCCCGCAAGCACCTCTGGTGAAATCTTTAACTAGCCGGTACTTCCGTCGTCCCGAGCATCCCCGCATATCACATATTGCCGTAGCTTGATCGCTAGGCCTTCCCGGCGCCGCTGGGCGATCCACGTCCATCGCGTCCGAGACAGAGGACGTATCCGAGGGTAACACAGATACTGGGACTGAGAAAGACAGAGACATCGTCTTCGAGGCTGCCGCTCCGTCCTCAGTACTAGCTGCCCGTGATGTAGATATCCACCTATACGTCGTGGGGATGATCATCTCGGTAGGCTCTCCCTCGGCACCGTCCTCAGCCTCGGCATCTCCACCTGTCCCTGCAGTCGGTCGATCCTCAGCAGTGGAAAGTGCGTTCCGCCTTCCTCTCGCCCGGGTTTGCTTCTTCAGAAGGCGGTTGATCGTCTCGGTCTGCAAATGGGGTTCATGACGCCGTTCACTATCTATGTGAAACTGTAACAATCCGGGGTGGCGTACCTTCTCGTCCTCGAGCTTTTTCTCTGTCAGATTTCTGCGCTTGCGCGCTGTTTCCTCTCGCTTGAGAGCGAGCTCTATCTCAGTGAGCTGTTTCTTCTTTCGCGAGCTCGTTGTAGCCTCTAGAGAACATTCGCGCATGAGCGACGAGCGGCGGTGGAACACGGAAGCAATTGTTCGGGCATACCGAGAGAAACGTGCGATGAGTCGACAACGTTTGCTAGTACAGCCTGACGTGCAGTCAAAGCCCTGGATGTCCCCGCTGTGGCGACCGAGGTTGACCGCGTAGATTGAGCATCCTCGTCCTCATCCTCGTCGACTTCGTCCTCTTCATCCTCGGACTCTATGTCGATGTCTATAGGAACACGACATGAACAGCGGAAGACCCAGCGGCTGAGATAGTTCTTACCGCGAGCAGCCGCTCTCCTGGATGTAGGTACTGGAGCCTCGTCAGGAGTGGAGACGGTTGTCTGCTGTCCGCCAAACCTCAACCTGATCTTGAGGCGAGGCTGGGTTGTTGGGCCCATGTCTGGCTGGTCGCCGGCGGACGATAAGGCATCAAGCTCTGAGTTTTCCTGGTGTTATGGGGCGAGTTCTTGAGCAAGTCAAGTGACAAGCGTAGGAAACGTGCGCACATCTGGCAATTCCTCTTCCTCAGGCTCATCATCTTCCGTGTCCTTGTCTTCTGCGACCTCGTCGTCCTCGGGCGGGTCCATGGCCATGTCTTCATCTTCTGTCTCAGGTTGTTGTGCCTCGTCGTCCAGCTCTGGATCGTCGACTATCTGGTCGACGTCGGACTGCTGTACGTCTTTGCGGCGGCGTGGCATGGTTAACGGCCGAATAGGGTACGCAAGGAAGGCCGCTCACCACTGGCGTTGTCCGATTCCGAGTCGTATGACATACTTCCCACCATCACTATCGAATGTACTTCGCTAAGTATACCACTGCCAATTGAGGGAAACCTGCAGGCTCCGCAAGCGCGTTGGGCGTCCATCAAGCCGTTACATCCTCGACGCGTGACGTCACATACGTGTCCAACGCGATCACGGGCCTCAACGGCGGCAACCCTGAGATGCGGCGCCGCGGATTTCATATTCTCGTCTGTTTCAGACAGTCGGTCGCTCCGCCATTCGGTACGGCGACCCTGCACCTTTAAACATATAAGTACAACGTTGTGTCTCTTCTCTCATTTTTGTTTTCGTCGACTTGTTTTTCCAGACTTCCCACTCACGGTTACAGCCATATTCTGATCTTTGATGGCGTCTGAAGAAAGTCTTGGTGAAGGAAATTCCGAGGGTCAGACCAACACCACTGCGACGCCCAACCAGGATACGCGCTCGAGAAAGTCAAAGCGTTCTGTTGACTGGCACGAGATACGTCTTGACGGCGAAGGCGAGGTGTGTTCATCACAGAGCAGCAATCTCAGACGCTGATTTGATCTGGCCACGCAGAATTCCGTGCCAGTCTAGTGAGCACATACCTATGCAGCTGATGCTAATTCTGAGGACATCCCTGAATCGAGTGATGACTGCAAGGACGTACGGCGGAAGATTCGTAAATTACAGCAGACCCCGGGCTTTAGGGTGAGGACACCTTAATCAGCTGCGAACCATTGAACGTCGGGCCTCACAATCCTGGCGTGCAGATCACTCACTGGCTTCGAGACATCGGAAACATCAAGTACAACTCGTGGTCCCGTTTCAGTAAGGCCTTCCTTACCGCCAGCCACTTAAACTATCTGACGACAATGCCTCTGCACAGTGAAAGCTGTGGGTCCGCATGCCGGGGCAGAGAATAGCATATATTACGCCGCGTAAGTCTCCTGGACGCACATGTGATCTGAATTGCTGACAAGGTGCCGTCCCCGCAGTTACATCTACTTCGAGAAAGTGAGGATCGCAGAAGGGAAGCCCAAGTCGGCCAAACGCGAGCAGAATGAAAGCGAACACCCTAGCGGCCTCTCCATGAGGGATCGCAGGCATATGTGGGTCTTCATTGGCCACTAGCCCACTACTTCCGGCGCGCTTCGTGCTGAAACGATTGTGGGGAGGGAACAGCATGGCACCTCATAGAGTGAAGTATCGTCAACTGAATATGTGTAGCTCGCCCCAGACCTCCTCTCTACTTCTAGACTCTACTAAAGCAAAACCTAATTACCTAGTCACTCCACAGCAAACAGGTATTCGTTGCAATATGAGATTCCTTTTCCTGTCCGATATATGACACATCGGCTGAAGGTATTTAAATATTGACTCTTGAGGTGAGCAATTCTGTCTTGCGACGCGTGTCGTGATCAACGACGCGCGACCGTGACACGACGGCGCCACAGTGACGTCTGCATCTAGCCAAGCGAGCGTAGTATAGTTGTTCCGAGCTTGCGCAACTCCTAAATCCGGTTTCTAGGACAGTCTTCCCAGGCTCTTCCTCCCCATCACCTGCGTACAGTATCTTCAAGACATCTTCATCTATCTTCCTCACGCAAGCTCTACTCAGAGGTACTATCTACGCATGGCGCCCAAGCGCAAGTCAGACGTGTTTGAAGAAGACGCGTCTGATGGGCCCACGCCCACGGCCGCGGCCATCTCTGACAACGAGAAGCCCTCAGCCAAGAAAACGCGCAAATCGAGTGCGAATGACGCGTCTGGTTCTAAGACAAGCACCGGAGGCAAGGGCAAGAAGACGCAAAAGACCGGACCATCTCAGAATTGGTGAGAGATTGAACTAGAAGAAGATACTGTACGCACGCGTCTTTTGGCGTTGTGCCTCCATCTGACCTGCCTCGTGTGCTCAGAGCAGCGTGCCAGTTTAGTGCGTGTTGTGTGAAAGAATGCATGTTGCATTCTCTGTGCTGATACGTGTGCTTTCAGTGACGACTGCAACGACATTCGACGCAAGATCCGCGCGCTGCTGAAGACCCCTGGTTTCAAGGTGGGTGTTTGGAGGTCATCCAGTCTACCATTCTTACGTGATGACATTGTCCTGGATATGGACAGATCACCCACTGGCTAGAGCAGATTGGGAAAATCAACAGCAGCTCTTACAATCGCTTCAGTGAGTAAAGCTTGTGGATTACATGACTCTAACAGAGGACTTATGGCCGTTGTCAACACAGTGAAGCTTAGCGGCCCGACGGGAGGTGATTGCAGAGGGCAAAAAGAAATCTGCGAAACGCCTCAGGACAGAGCAAGAGTCGAGGGGCGGCTTAGAGTTGCGGGATCGCAAGTGGGTGTGGGTCCCAGTTTGACCGTGATCACCAACTCGGCATAACGCACCCCTGCTTTTACCTCGCCGGTCATAACCTGTAACCCTTATTGTCGTAATCATGATGTTCATTATTCTGTCGTGGAGTGGTCTTTCCTCCACGCTTCGATCCATTGGACGATCCGTGCGACGTTTGATTCTAAATCCTCGGTGCTTTCACTTTTCAGCTCCACCACAATTTCCTGGGCATATGATGATCGAGCCTCGTCAAGCACGACCTCCATGATTTCTGCCTCGTTGTTTTCTTGGATCTTCTTCAGCGGGTAGCCTCTGCGCCGTAGGCAATGACAGTGAGTGATATATTGATGATTTGGACGACAGGGCTCACCGTTTCTCCAGGCGCTCCCATAGTTGAGTGTGATCGCAGCGCAGTACGACTACTAAGTCAACCCATCGTTCGGGGAACATGTCACTGGTATGCCAGTCAAGAATGATCCCTCCTGCCGATGCTAGAGGCTCTAACTCATCGAGGAGCTGCAACAGCGCGCGTTAGGCGAGCGATATCCGGACCGGAGAGACGTACCTTGTCCTCGTCGACCGTATGGCTCTGCCACTCTTCGTCGTACTGTTCGTACAGTCCCTTGTCCTTGACCCATTCGCCGACGTTGACATGCTTGAGCGGAACGGGAGATTCTGCAGCGAGCAGCTGTGCATGGGTAGTCTTGCCTGTGCCAGGAGTTCCGGTGACTACGATGACGGGAGCCTGTTTGGACGTAGACGACGGCATTTGAGATATATCACGGTATGACGATGTGGGGGTGGCGATGAATAGGCTGTGGACAAGGTTGAGTCGGCGCTGGTGCTGCTACAGCTGTTAGAATCACACTAGAGCGTGCTAGCGTGTGTAGGCGGCGAGTGTCTGTGGCTGGAAGAATAAGCGCCTGGACGCGAAAATTCACCGGAAGACACCGACCAGCGCACCAGGCCATCGGCGGACTCGATCGCAGGGCTCGGCAGGCGCTGGGCCGCCCCTGTGAGTGGTGAGGCCGCCACCGGCTAACACGACGACGGGAGTCCCGCGCATGTCGATGCCTGGAAGGGCGTGGACATGGACATACGACAGCCCGAGGAAATGTGACTTTGCCCGACGTCGGTTAGTGCGCGCCTGACGGACATTTACCCGTGTTGGGTATAGCCCTGCATCACCCTGTAATCGCCCGCGTGCTCGCGTGGAGGAGGACATATAAGGTCTTATGGACTTTGGACAGACGTCGCGACAATTGACTGCCTTCCGGCATTGCAGACAGTTGATCACGTTCCTCCAGCGACCTCCTTCCTCCCAGCCCTCCGCGCCGACAAATGCTAGAGCCCTCTTGAGTCCGTCTACCCCGGCTCCGCTCTCTCCAGCCAGTGGTCCCCCCGCCGCGTTATGTTCATACGAACATCGCCCTCGGCTGCAACGTTCTGGCAGTCTCCTGCGGCCTCTTCGTCTTCCATGCTATCGCTCCCTACTGGCGAGAGGGCCCCGACCATCGTGACCAGTGTCCGCATCCTTCCCTTCTCGACCTTGCTCGCTGCGGCAGCCGCAACCGCAACTCCTGTGGTGGCTAATCTGAACACGGATGTCACCATCTCCAATCACGCCGAGCTCGACCATGTACCGCTCCAGTCATTTTGGCCCACATATGATGCCATGTCTGATAGATCGCTGTTCACGAATGTTTATGTGGACGAACTACGAGTGCCAAAGGCCGCAGTGTTCGTGGCTGGTGCGCTTTGCGTCTTCTTCCTGCGCAACACGTGGACGTCGTTCGTGTACCTCTGGAGGACAAGGGTTAAGGACAAAACACTATTCTATCTACTCCTAGCGAGCCAATTGGCTGCACTGGTAGCAGTTGTTGTGAAGTCTGCGGGGCTTCTAGATGCAGCGGTTTCGTGCGATACGTGAGTGGCCTGCGTTGCATGACCAAACCAACACTGAGGCATGCGTACTCTAGTAATGGCGTCGTCGTGAAGGTCTTCACTAAGCTGTCCGGTGATCTCATGGTAAGCACGGTCGCCGGAGTTCATATGATGTTCATGAACCATGAGGACTACTACGTAGATTATGGGCATCCTCGGCGTCAAGGCCTACCGCTGTCTCGGTAACAGCTGTATCATACTTACAATCCTGCTCGTTGCAGTAATGGCATCGTGGATTCTCGATGGATTGCAGCTCTGGAAGTACGAAGCACACAGGGCCAAATCTGGTACGCATATATCCCTGACTTCATAACCGTAGACATGCTGAGTGCCTTGCGCTTCAACCAAGGCATGTGTGAGGTCGACGGTCGATCGACGTATTTGTCTGCCCTCCTCTTGCTGGACTTCGCTCAGACGGCGGCTCTCTGCGGATGCTGTGAGTTCTAATAGCCGTGTTTGCCTGCAACAGAGGTCACCCAAACTTATTTGGACCATATAGTCTTCTATGCTATTTGGAAGTCTTACCGGACACGCGCAGAGGCACGCGTGTCGATCTCGGTATCAGGAGATGGAAAGCTGTACGAGCGCAATGAGGCACAGGGAGCGACGAGCAGCGTCCAACCAAGCAGGGGCTGGTGGGACTATGTGCCAACGGCGCAGAGCAATCCCCGCAGCTCTGGCAGGCAACCCGTTTCCTTTCTGATGTGTCCGCTTGTGGACCGGTTCCGTCGATTGTGGGCTGAACATGACTGCCCGACTGCAATCGCTTATCAGAGAAAATCATCCCTTCCCGGAGAGTTCCCCATACCCCAGCCACCTCGGCGAGCTGCCCAGGCGTCAAGGAATCCTCTTCGACGTTTCGCGCGCTCGGTGTCCAACCCAATCCTCTCTTGTGCACGAAATTGGGGCCTGAGGTTCGCCAATTATCAGCTATTCCAGTTGATGTTGAGGAATGAGGTGAGTGGCTGTATCGTCTTACCCTCGCCAGTTGCTAACGATCGTATAGCTCCTATACACCACTCTGATAACCGGTATCTTCCTGGCGCTCTCCATAGCAATACTGGTCGGTATACACAGCGAAATCGAGTTGAACATTGAATCATGGGCAACAGTGAACTGTAAGCAATCCCATGTCATCGAGTAAGCCACACGTGATTCACCAATGGACAGGGGTTGTGGTTGCGATGTGCACGATGCAGAGCTTTGGACGAGTATTCCGTCGGCATGAGCTGGAATTCGTGCTGCAGCATCCGGCAGCATGGGATCGTATGCTGCGTATTGACGTGGACTACACGAAGATCTTTTTCGGACAAGGCCCGAATCGATTTCGGTCATCCGATGGCAGGGATGGTCGCCCGCATCCAGGGACTCAATCCGATGACGGTGCTGCCAGCATGCTTACTCGTTCGCACGATATTCCTCTGTCCTCCTATACTGTCTCTCCGATCTCTCCTTGCGCCTCACGGAAGCCATCTGCCGCTTCTTCACTGCCGTCCCTTCGCTTTGAACAGCCACCGTCCCCGCATGAAGCACACCTTAGAACACCAACATCCGACACCGTAGTTCACCTACCTTACCCTTCACCTACTACAAGCTTTGCCCACTTTTCATTCAACAGCACTCACACACGCGTGGATGCAGACCAGCCGCCAATTGCCCCAACAGAGATACAAAATCCTCTTGACGAGCGAAGGTTATCCCTTGACGTACGGACTAGTAGTGACCTGCAAACTGACATCGATCGTGGAGATAGGCCCTTGCGGATTAGTAGCTAGTATTAATGTCTAACGTTTCGCACCAGCATCATCACTGTATTACACCAGCATCATCATGTATGTATGCAATCCGCATCACGACCATAAGTACTGTTACTATCATAACTAGTATGAGAATGTTGCGACGTTCCTTAGACGCCGCCCTGGATTTGTCTGCTTTTGTTTGCTACTGGGCCCCGGCGTGACTGTTCGCCAAGGTCCACCATTGATTGCGATCTGTGAAGATCGGGATCGCGGAGAAGCAACTTACGATCCAAGATCCGTCACACGGCGGAATCTTCCGAGTCAGCCACACTCGACGTCCATGAACGAAGAGGACAAGCTCGTCAGCGTCCTACCCATCCACTATTCCAACGCACTCGCGCCCAACTTGCATGTGCACCAGTTTCCTCTGCTGACGCGTCCGTTGCAAGTACCGCCTACTGCAGTGGCTAGCGGGAAGCGGATTAAAGCTCGCGTCAAGCCTGGCGTGCGTAGGTTGGAACTACATGTGCCCGTCGACACAAGGCCAGAGGTCTGGAATGCCGAGCGGTCTAGGGAACTTGGAAAGGCGAGAATAGATGATGACAAGGAGAGAAACCAGCCGCCGCCGATGAAGCAGAGAGAAGGAGAGGAACCGAGACTTACCGAAGTGCGCATGCGGAGCGAACAGATCCCCCATGCAGGCGTGTATGTGTTGGGTATCGTGAGAGACGGTATGTTTATTGAGGTCGATGCATCTGGGGTGCTTACTTTAGAGTGACAGGCCAACTACATTTGCATCCAATAAGCGAGACCCACCAAATGCGTCCTACATTGACGTACATGGATGTGCTGACACGCAAGAGCAGACGGGGTCGCGGAGGTGCGGGATCAGATGATGACTCAGACGATGGTCCCCCTCCGGATCCAGACGAACCTGCTCCTGCCCCCACGCAGAAGAAGGAGAAAAAACCTGCCGGCGAAACAAAGGAAGTCCAGGTAGCTGTGCGAAGAACGGGGGATGACAGAGGCTTGTCATCTCAGGGTGGCATGACTCAAGTGCGGAGGGACATGCTCAAAGTAATCCACGACGAGGAGGATCAGGCGTGGCAAGATTACGAGTACTGCGATGGAGAGGTATGGTCCATACTTCTCGCGTTAGCTACGATCTCACCATCAGCGTAGACCGAAGAGTCCAATCACGCCTTCGAGTCAGTATTCTCTCTCAGCGACGAGCAGTTGAAGTGTAACACAGATATCACTGGTGTGTTGAAAGAGATCAAGGGTTTGTGAATTTGTGGTTCCTTCCGCCGTCTTTCGGCCACGCCGTAGCCTTGACGGCGATGCAAAAGGAGGGGAAGTGGGCTGTGACTGTCGGCGGAAGTGCACAATCACGGCGAGGCATTTTAATACATCCCGTTTTGTCAGCCTTCGTTGCAATGACTGTGGTCTGTCGAAAATCGCATTTGTTGCGAGAGGCGGGCGTTGCATCTGAGGTGTCGTCGGTCCTGGGCCTTTACCACCGTTCCTTCTGGCTTCCTGAATATAGCTGTTCCTAGTCTAGTGCCGGGGGAGTGAGTGACCTGCAGTATATTGATGCATATGCTTCCCTGTCAGTGCACGTGCCAAACGTCTGATATGGTACGCACTCAGTCTCACTCCAGTTCGCCGTCGGACATGCGTTGCTCACCCAACACCTCCTTGCCTCGAGCTCTTCGCGCCGTGTGACATGGACAGCGACACCGAGTCAGAGTCGCAAGCTTCTACCCATGAATGGGAAGCCGCAGAATTCGCGCCTATATCCACCGTCCATCGCCGTGGTTCTAGCGAAAGCACTTCGCAAACCGAGAGCATATCGATATCAGGTCGCGGCGTTGAGGCTGCGATAGCGGACCTCCATGCCTTGGACATGAAGGCAGTACAAGAGGTCTGTGGTCTGCACGCCGCACACGCTAGTTCTAACCTGTGCGGCAGAACGATTCTCTGCACGGCGTCATTCAGCGCGCTTCGGCCACCATTCTGACATTCCTCAACGGCATCGTCGCCGCGCCTTTTCCGGATGCCCCCCTGGAGGATATTGAACGCGCGATTGCCGCTCTCCGTGCGTTGTCTCCCGCACTATGACCATCCACCGCGTTGAATCGAATGAGAGCCCAGTGGACCCTGCTTTCATTACGTTGTTATTCGCATACAGGCAGGTCTTCTATGCCATTGCGGCACGGGAAGCCAGAATATCTTCAGCAGTCGTGTGTTGGGTGGACGTCGTACTTGCCAAGCTTGGAGACGCTGTGTCAGCGGTGGCAGCCGGGCCTGTCTCGACTTTCAGAGACAGGCAGGAACACCAATTAGCAGGGATGCAGAAGCAGATGGAGGGACATGCATTACGTGCATCTACGCAACTGCCAGGTAGAAAATCGTGTCGGCGATTGTTGATTCTCATGCTAATGTCCGATCAGGCACTTTGGACGCGCTACCGAATATGTTAGGAACGAACCATACCTCTCCTGCTGCTCTTCGCCTGTCGTTGCGCCTACTTTACGGGATCTATATACTTCGACCTCATATTCAAGGCACGAGCCCGTCACAATCCGCGGGGTAATCCATCGGACCTATTGACTTATTTGGGACTTTCTTCTGACCGTTGCGCTTCGTAGCTTCAGTGTGGAGAAGTTGTCTCTCCCCCTATCATTGTATTTGGACCGACATTCAAGTGTCGCTCAGCGTTCAGTCTTGGCATCTGCCTACAGCGAGGAGTCTACCGTTCAGGACAGAGTATCCTACGCGATGTTCCTATCGCTGTTTTCGGTATGGCCGCTGGTCTTCCGTCGGGGAGCTTGGCTGACACCCGTGCACGGAATCAGGCGACAGACGTGAACCAACTAAGTCGCGACCCTAGATCTTTCCGACCCAACACTGAGGCTACTCTGCTACGCCTCATCGTCATTGTCATGTGTCCCGAAAACCCACCGTCGACGGACACGGAGCTGATATCCCCATGTGTCACCCCCGACACAGCTCAGTTGATTCTCATGAGACATCCGGAGACGATGTCATGGTGCTGGACGGTCTGGGATGACCAGCGAATCGCACACGCAGAGGTGATAGATTACTTGGTGTGTCAATACCGTCTGTCATGAGGCGCGTAGACCTTATGGCCCGTGGGTCTGGCAGACGGCGACCTGGTTCTATCATCTCGGCGATCCGTTGGAAGACTCTCGCCGCGCCTGTGAGGCAGACCAGAATCGATATTGGGACGAAGATGCTTTGGAGGCTATGGATCTGGGACCCGCGGTTGCCTGCTCTACCATCACGGTACGTACCTAAAAACCCCGGGCTCCTGTTTGCGCTGACGGACGGCACTCATCGCTCAGAGGTTGATTTATCGCTCCCTATCTCAGTCTCCGAGAGGTTCCCTGCAGCCAGCGTCTTTGGATGTCATGCATAAGGCGTGTTGCTGCGCAACATACTTGCTAGGTGACAGAGGGGTTGGTAGTAGCCTGTTGCTTCACGAGATCAGTGTGGCGCTGTGCATATTTTTTTTCCTGTTTTTCCAGGATAGCGCAGTGACCATGAGTAAGTATTTTGTCATAACAGTCGATTCCTTCCTCTGATTCAAGCAGCCAAGGATGTGATCCTCGAGAGCTTGTCTCTCGTCCCCACAGATGTAACTCGCCCTGTAGTGGACGACTTGTTTAGCCGTGGCACAGATATACACACGAGTCTGGAGCACAGTAGGTCCTTCTTGTAGCACAGTGTCAATATTATTGCTTACTCTCTCCTAGTTATCACTCTACTCAATCGGTAGGTGTGATATATTAGTCGTTATAAACTAGCTTTAAATCATGGCCTAGATGGATTACTGACGAGGCAAGACGGAGCAAGTCGGGAACAGCAGATATTTCAAGTCTCAGGCAATTACTGCAGTTTATGACTCTGGTATGGCATAGCGGAGCCCGGCTTGACTTGTCTGGTCAAATATTGGCTTGCTTCCTTCGTGATCTGATCGACTGGGTCTCATCTGGTCGTCTTCGTCGGGAGGTCTTGAAGGCTCTGGATGCACCCTTGGTCTTGGCACTGGCGGCTCACAATGCATCTAAAAACGACAGACCGTGGAAGCACAACGCTGTCTGGGAGTTTGCTTTGCAGAATGAACCTACTAATTTGGCCATGGCGTGTAAGCTGATTTGTCGACGACGTTAGGTGACCCATGCTAACTGGGATTTCCAGCTGCTTTTTCTGCCTACATCTGTGCGACTGCGCGGCATTGCGACGTTGATCCCCTGACGTATGCTGAGGGCTGGAACTACTTGCGCGACACCCTGCTTCTCATTCTGACTAACCACTTCCTTGGACCGGATGAACCGCAAGCGTTGCTCGTCTGTTCCCTGGTCTGCGAGGCCCTGCGTTTTCTGGCAGTGTGTGCGGGTGATTCTGCAGGTGGGCCGGAGCCTGGGCTTATAAGGATTGTTGTACAACGCTGATCGTCTCTGCAGCTCAATATATACTGTCTTCTCCGTGGACCATAAACCTGTGCACGGAACTGGAGAATATAAACAAGATTTCTAACGTAGACACCGGTATTTACCACCAGCATTTACGGACTAGACTCGGACCGTACGCTGCCTCATTCGTCAGTGCTGTGAGTTGTCACACAACGCTATGCTGAATTGTCGAAATGATGAGCTGAGCCAGATGAGACGTGCGTTGTCGGTGCACGGTCAAGAGGAAATAGACTTGGTGAGTCGGTTTGGGCTTGATTTAGCAGTCGTTGATGTTTTGTAGGTTGCACCTACGAACTGGCTTCTATTCTGCCGATTTCAAACCGTACCCCAGATACTCGTCATACCTACTAGTAGTTAAAAGAGCTGTAGCTTATAGATGAATAATATGTTTGTATGCTCTGAAACCAGCGCAGGAGCGCGAATGATTCCAGCCTGACCGCGACCGTGTATATATGACGCGACAGTCATGTGATCGTGACTGAAGTCGAACATGCCGGTTGAGGGCAGCTCTCGTCTTGCTCTTGTCTATTACGCTTGCCGTTTGCCTTCCACTTCCACTCAGCCGCTCCTTTCACGACTTAACGATACTGCTTGATCACGAGCCTCTAAGTTCACGCTAAATGGGATTCTGCAGACGATGTGGTGATATCGTTGTCGGTCCTCGTTGCAAGTGCGGCGGGACTGCTGTCGGTGAGTATCTCTGTTCCGCCTGCGCCTTGAACTTCGCTGGAGCCTTGCTTGTAGCTCCTGTTGTAAGATGGGATCAGAATGATGGCAAGACGCAGGACAAATGGTCTCGCACGTACGTAACGAAGGAGAATTCCCCTGCTCGATCTGCTCGCGAGTCAGTAGATGATACCCTGCCTACCTCATCTACTTCCACTACTACTCCCTCTAAGCGCTTTCCACGCCCAGCATCCTCTGTCTCACTTGGCTCTCGCGTCTCTGCGCACATTGCCAACGTTACGACTCCTCGTCCACCATCACCTCTCAAGCAGGCGACCAGCTTAGAAGACCCCAATGCGCCGCCTTCCGCTTCTGCTGCGGCTGCGGGCATCTTACCCAACCTCAATCCAAACGGCTCGGTGCTTGCGAAGGTATACGGCTCTGTGCTTCAGCCCAAGGAGACTCTCGACTCGTTTCACTGTTCAGTGTGCTCCACCCCCTTCTCTCCAGATGCCACCATTTATCCCGAACCCTCTACATTATCCTCTACGGGCGTTGTGCTCACGGCAAACTCCAACACTCGCTTTCTCTGCCGTTCGTGCTTCATAGACACCGGCGGTTCCAAGGGTGACTGTTCTGCCTGCCACCGGCCTGTCCTCATCCTGAAGTCTGAAGGCGGCTTTGTGGAGAACAGCGGCCGCGTCTGGCACATGAAATGTTTCCAGTGTGATGGTTGTGCCAAGGACATTGGTGATGCACCCATGGTTGACCTCCTGGGCAAGCCATGCTGCGCCGATTGCTTTGAGACCTGCCTCACACGGTCTAACCGGAACACCCCACAGAAGTCCGGGAGGAAGGAGGATGAGCCAAGGAATAATCTGGGCGGGAGTCGGTGGGACAGGGAGAGGGAGCGTGAGGGCAGTCCGGCCCTAGATGAGCTCGAGCAACGCTTGGGAATTGTGCGTAGCAGGGAGAACACACCTGCCAAGCATGAACAACCTCTGCGCATGAAGAGCCCGATGACTGCGTCTTCTCCGCGCAGCCAGCTTGCCTCTCGGTCTACACCTGGCAATGCCGGAGGTGTGGACACCAGCCCCATCGTGGACCGCTTAGCTGCGCGCGTGCGGGCTGACTCTTTCCCTTCGCTTGGTTCTTCTCCTGTCACGAATGAGATCTCCGGCGGACGTTCATACAACAGGTTCAAGAGCCCAGAGCCAGATACGTCCGACGTGGATGGCAGCCCCTTGTCCTCTCGACGCACGACCAGGTACAAATCTCTGGAGCCCGATAATGACGGCAGCCCTATTCCACGACGCACGTACAACAGGTTCAGGAGCCCCGAGCCGGACGTCTTTGGCTCGAGCCCCGCCTCCAAAACTACTGGCAGTCCACGCTACGGCAGCCCCTCTGCTGCATCTAGGCAGCCGACCGAAGACGCCGTCGAGGAGATGAAGAAACGATTTCTGAGACAGGCGTCGCCCGCACCAGCGTCAGCTTCGGCCACAGCCGCCTCTGAGACGATGACCCCGAGAAGACGCTCGCGTTCGAGGGCGCGGAGCAGTGTCGGCGTCGTGAACGAGAGCGGTGTACTCAAACCTGCTCTGACGGGCACACCCGCTGCCATCGGTTCTGGTGTGAGCCGGGAGAGCGCGTCGCGGATCCCGAGGATGTCAGAAGACGCATCCCTGAGAGGGAGCCCGTCCGTAGGCGCGCAGCGGCCGCAGAAGACGGGGGAGACCGACTACGGTGCGCCGCGCCGTAACAGGACGGAGGAGACTGACCTTCCTACTCTGCACCGGGAAAGGACCGGAGAGGCTGACTACATGGTTTTACGCCCCGATAGGACAGGAAGGACAGATTATACAGGCCTAAGGAGCCACACGACTGGGGAGATTAGCTACAATGCCTTACGCCCTGACAGGACAGGACAAACTGAATTCCCTACTTTGGAACGCGACCGTACTGGTGATGTGTCCGTCCTCTCCTCTGCATCTGTGCGATCTCGAAAGGCGGCGGAGCCGGACTATACTCTTCGCCGAGACCGTACAGGCGAGGACGAAGTCGAGTCACTTCTTGGAGAGAAAGTGCCCACCGGCGACCTAATCGACTTGAGCACGGACGCGCCCGATGCAGAACCACCACGTGCGAGAGCGATGGGGCCCATGTCCGACCTTCCGGCAGTCCTAAACGCGAGTCGTTCACTGGGAGGCGTAGGGAACGCGGGCCTGGGTATCCACACAAGCGTGTCAAGGACTGAGCTAAACACGGCGTACGAGTCAGTGCCCTCTACTCCGGACCTGGGCAGTGAGTTCTCGGACACCACGAGCCCGACACACAGCTCAAGCGCACCATCCACTCCGCCGTCACTCAGCCCTCCGAGTCGGCGCCACAGCGGGTGCGGCTTAGGCTCTAGTTCCGGGAAACGCGAGGCGACACCTGTAATGTCTCAGACTTCGCGCACCACTGCTAACACCGGCACGCGCCACTCGCGCACTTTTGACGTGTTGAACAACACGCCGACGCCGAAGTCGAAGACGCTACCGAGCGGGCTGAATATCCCCTCGCCGACACCACTCGCGCCGGATGCACGTTGCGCGAAGTGCAACCTTCCCCTGTTCACGACGAAGCACGGGGGCAAGTTCGTCACGGTGCCTGAGGAGCCGTCGAGCAGCGGGGTGCCGCCGAAGACATATCATACTGCGTGCTTCAGGTGTAAAGTGTGCGGCAGGCTGTTTGAGGAGCGTGACGGCGGGCGGGCAGTGTTCGTCAGAGGGGAGGACGGGGCGTGTCATGTTGAGGTGCGTTCGTCCGAAGAGTATTGTGTTTCTGCTTACTGAGCGATTGGTTGGTATCAGTGTGCACCACCAGAGAAAGTCAAGGTCCACAGGATGACCAGTTCGATCCCGAAGCCATCCATGTCTAATTCTACAACACCGCTCTCGACGTCTCGAGCACACAATACGGCCACATATTCGTCTTCTGTGTCTTCTAGCCGATACGAGCGCCCGCCTCCCAGTGCGCCCGCGACCACCACTACATTCACGTTTCCCAAGTTCGGTGGGGGAGTCTCGTGTCCAGGATGCAATATGTCCGTGTCACCTATGGAGCGGGGCGTGGTGCCGGGTCCTCAGGGCACCCGGTGGCATGCAAACTGCTTGCTGTGCGGCGGGAAGGAGGCCAAGGGACGCAGGAAGGAGGAAGGCAAGCCCGGGTGCGGGAAGAAACTTGACAGCGCCGCGAAGACGGACACCGAAGGCCGCGTGTGGTGCCGGGAGTGTCTGGTAAGTCTCTTCTGGTAGCCGCACCGCTAGAACTGTGACTGACGCACTGCGGTAGCTGCTGCTGCCTGCTTCTATGCGCAACTCCTCTTCTCCTGCGCGCAGCCCGGTCGTGCCCTCGTATACGGGGGACCGAGGCGTAGCGCCGCAAAACACGGGCACGACCACTATGGCGCGCCAGTTCACCGGGTTGGGTGGCTCGGACGCGGCGCTCATGAGGCAGTTCACGGGCGGCGGGCTGAGCCCCACCAGGCAACTCTCATCCAGCCCCACGAAGCTATTTGACGGTCCGCGGCCGGGTTTTGGGCGCATTTATCCCCGCCCGAAGTCGGTCACCGGGATTCGGAGCACGAAGATTGATGGAGAAGGACGGGGGATGTTCTTGGTGAAGCAGCTTACAGGAGGGAGCAGCGTCGGTGGGCGGGAGTACGGTGTTTAACTTCAGGATATTCGAGTTTGGACAAGGACATTGTTTACATCTCTGCTATTGTTCGTTCGCACAATCGCTGTCGGTTGTATATATGTACAAGCTACACGGGGAGACAACCACTGCGCGCCCTAGTTCAGGCCTTCGTACAATAATGCCTTACGGACTGACCATGCTCTGCGTGAATGGGCAAAGAGAAAGTGTATTGTAGCTGGTATTAAGGCACTTGGGTGTAAGTAGTGAACAGTCTTGCGGAGCGACTAACGAGTTGAAGTGAGAAGTGACATGGGTAGGTGAGGACAGTAGTAAGATGCCCGTAAATGAATTAGACTCGCGGCAAGTCGCGCACTAGATAGTTTCAAAGATCATCGATTTCAATGAACCAACAGCGCCCGACTTTGTTTCTGCAGCACATTCGGTCTACATTTGCTTGCCAGGGCGCCGATGGAGGCAGTTGGGACTCAGAATAAGTACGCATGGAATCGCCTAGCTTGGAACGTGTGTTGGAAATGCAGTGTACGCTTCCGACGCACATGGCTCCCTGACAATAGAAATCGTAAGTGCTGTGGGAGAGTCGAGGTATGCCGACGTCATACACAATCACTTTGAAGAGATAAGAGGCGTCGAAATGGGCATCAACAGTCGAGTCGAGGTGAGGCCAGTTCAGTGTAGGCAAAGTGCCCGGTACCGTTCTCATGGGACTGATGCACAACAGGGACACTAGCATTGGGGCGCAAACACGAAGCGCGGAAGCTTCGGCCACCGGGTAAGGCTTGTACGGACCACCAAGGGCACTGTGTGGGTACGTACACATCAATGGGGTTCTAAGCCTGCTGAGAACGCACCACCATAAATTGGTAGACGGTCCGAATTGCCCAGACACTATTAGCTGCAGGGAGACGAGAAGGTGGCTAGTCTGCCTAGATGGTGCGCTTGATTCATATCCAAGCTTGAGTCAATGGATGCCCATCGGCCACGAGACACTGGTCTGCAGGCCATGCACATCAAGAGTGCGTTACAGATTGCCTGTTAGTAGCGCGGCGGTAAAAAGCATCGATGACACATTGCCGCTGGGCCTGTATGAAGGGAGAACGTGCCCACGAAAGCGTCGACGCCAGAGCGGGTCCAATGACCACGAGCAGACGTCCGAAGACGAGAGAAGCGGGGCGACAGCAGTATTGTGGGAGAGGACAGTGGTAGAGGGTAATGGTACAACAGTCGTTGGTTTGGCACGCGGTTCGGCCGCTGCCGGCACCGATATAGCAAGTGACTAAAGTGAACGAAATCTCAGCCACCTGGGCGATATCCACTCCGTCCATACTCTCAACATCTCAACCCTCGCTCGCTCGCACTCCCCGCGACGCGCTCATCTCGTCTCTCGTCTCTCGTCTCACCCGCCACGTCTGCGACTACGCCCCACGCGCCGTACATGGCTTCCACTACTCGCTGTTCTCGCCGCCCCAGATCCCAGTCCGCCTCCTCCCCTATCCGAGCTCTGGTTTCCACCGACGATCCCAAATGGCGCAGATCGTTCAAACGCACGCGGCCAAGCAACCCGTGCAGTCCTACCTACAAGGACCTCATGGCGTCCGGCGAGCCACCAGAGAAGTGGGACGTTGATCAATGGCGGAGGGGCAAGCGCGCGAGGATGCAGAGAGACACTCTCGTAAGTGCCCCTAGTCTACCGCGCACAGGACAGCGCATCTCACGTCGGGAATTCAGTCTGGAGATGGGGCGAGAGACACCCACGTCTATTCGCTTGCCCCCGCATTCGCAGAGAGGCATACTGCCCGCCCAGCGTCCTTCATTGGGCTCCCGTGCACATCAGCTGCCTTCGACCTGTTCCCTGAGCGTCGCCGCAGGAGAGCGCGTCACGCGTCTCCACCTAGCCCGCTCCACGACGCTGGGATGAGCGCACCCAATACCAACTTGGCGCCCTCCGATGAGCTAGACCATCTGCGTTCGTACGCGTTCTGGGAGTTGCAGCGAAGTGTGGCGGAGAGCAGCGAGGGCTTCGTTCAGCGCCTGCGCGATTGGGAGGACGCCCGATCAAGGCCATCGCCCAGCCCACCCCTCAGCCCGCGACATAGCCGTGAGGAGTCCTCGTCGCGGCCGCGGCGGATGGGAATCGCGTCTCCCTTCCTGCGAGAAACACAGCCCGAGCTGGGCACTGTCTGCGCCGACGAAGAGGATGACATAGAGATCGTCTCGGGCGAGCCCGCATCAGGATCAGCGCACTCCCATAACCGCAGTCCTTCCCACAAGAAGCGAGCCCTGTCTCTCAGCGTGATGGACATTGACACCCCTGGCATCGAAGTCCACTCGTCGACGCTCACGAGCGCAGAACCGAGCGAGCGCTGCTCCTCGCCAGTCAGCGCCTTCACGGGTCCGTCCGCCTGCTCGTCGGACGACGATATGTCGGCCGTCGAGTCCGAGTGCGAAGTCAGACCGTACGCCACGCCCGCTCTCACGCATACATACACCATCTCGTCCAACCCCTCTGCCATCTCCTTATCGCCCGACCGCTTCTCGCCGCTTGCCCTACCGAATCCGTGCGCCGTCAACGTCCCCACATCCGCCTCCCGCTCGGAGAAGGCGCTCGCTGCGCTCACCCTGGCGATGGCCAACGGTGCATGTGGCCTGAATGACTATTCGGCGCTGCACGACGCGGAAGCCCTGGCCATGTTGGACTCTCACATCGACGACTGCCAGGCTGGAGAGCTCTGGCATTGATTATCATTACCGTCCATTGCAAAATTGCACACGTATCCACCTGCATCTGTTTCACCTGATCCAAGCATCTCGCCTGCACAGTTCCTACAAACCAATGATTGTTTCAAGTCACGCCAAGTTACCAATCATGCTATATCCAAGGTCTCGTGTTGTCCTTTTGTCTCTAAAGTTGGATGGAAGTATGGCATCCTGCGATTCGTGTGTATTACTATCTTTATCGTCTCTCGCGGACTCTAGTTCATCTAGTTACATGCGTAAAGTAATCATGACGACTCTCTGGCAGTGTTTTCCGCCCCGGTATCCAAACGTTGCATTCCTATTCCTGGCCCTACTTGCATACATATTGCAAATGTACCTAGCAGAAGATCGTGACTATCAAACAGACTAGCTGGCTTGGTGTCATTGGTATTGAACGTGCGTGACGAGGCTTCCTCGTATCATGTACTGTACGAATTGTCCTTGCTGCGTTATAATGCGGAGTGTGACAGCTGCCGGTTCAGTGTCCTTTTCTTGAGATGCTCCTTTGACTCGAAAGTGCCATGATTCATCTTGAGTTATTGATGCAACTGTTACTGTAAGCAATCACGGGGCAGGCGGGAGGAGAGCTGCAAGATAAATGGACCATTGGTGTTCTAAACAAAGGGACTGAGCGGCGATACTGACCTGCAGCACGTTGGAGCGTATCCTGTAACAGCCCCCTAGGCACAGCTGTTTTCATCCGTCCTTCCCCCATTAGATTCGCCGACCTCTCGCCGTCTAGTACTGACACACCGAGTCCAGGGCGCTCTCCACTACGCTCCTCCTGCAGCACCGCGTCGCTCGGCTCCGCAGGGGCGTTACCAGCGTCGGACCGGGTTTGCTCTTCCAACGAGAGGAGCTCTGCGAGCTGCGTCGCGAGTGCGCTGGCGGCGGCGTTGGCCCACGCGCGGGTCTCGCACTCGAGCGTGGCGTTCTTCTCCTCGACGAGGCGCACGGCGTGCTCCGCGCGCACGCGGCGCGCGAGCTCCTCCGCGTGGTGTGCCTCCGCGCGCCGCCGGGCAGCGCGCTCGAGAGTGAGCGCGTGCTTCATCGCTGGGGCGCGCGGCGGGTGCAGAGAGGTCAGCGGGCCGTGCGCAGGAGGGAGGAGAGAATGTACCGTTGATGAGGTGCGCGACGCCGGGCGGGACGTACAGGCTTCCCTCTGTCGCCGCGGACGGCGAGAGCGCGGGGTGACGCGCGCAGGGAAGCGAGGCCATCTCTTCCAGGTCGAGCAACTGGAAGCTCGAGTCCGTATCGATATCGTCCCCGAGCTCTATCCCCTCGTCGGTCTCGTCTGGGTCTGGGGACTGTGAATCAGGATATAACAGATTCATCTCTGCGTCCGGATCATCTGGTTTCTCCCTCCAGCGGCGCTTGGCTAGCGGCCCAGTTGGCGAACTGGAACGCACGTCGTCGGGGTCATTATCTGTGTAGATATCCTCCTGATGTCTCTCCTTTTCTTTTCTCTTGTGTTTATTTGATGGTGGGTACGCACCATTGCTAGTTTGGGAGTGCTGGGTGGTGAAGGGGTTCTGTGAGGGAGCCGGGGTCAAGAGCCCAAGATCGTTATGGCTTGTTGTTCCCTCAGGTCCTTTGGCAAGGTGGCCCTCGTTGCACCGATCGCGACTCGCATGCGGTCTCATCTGGGTCTCATCAGTAGATCATCACATTGTCTGAGGGCGACTGACTGCGGGACGGTACGCGGCGAAACATGGGGGAACATTGAATGGTGTGCATGAATCGTCTTGCATTGTGCGGCACTAGGCGCGGTTTGCATAATCAATGACAGTAGGCGTGCCAAAAGTGTAGCCACCCATAGTGCCGCCAGTGACTGTTCACCGCGACTGCACCCCCTGTTCATGCCCACTCCAACCTTGCGAGTACAATATCCCAAGAAGCCATAGTAGCTACTAGTCTGCTGTTATTATTGAATCCCTACGTCACTGTGAATTGTCGAAGCTCTAGTGCCAGTGCCTAGTCGAACTGTGGCAGTACATTATAGCTAATGTTTGAAAATGCAAGGTTTGCTCATACCCATTTGCAACACAGTGAGCTCATCATGTAAAATAATAGGGCCGTCGTCAGTCACCATCAGAATGCATGACGAGGCACAATTCTAGATTGTACTTACTAGCGATCGCAACAAGGCGATCTTACCAAGTCTCGCGCTCATGAACATACCTTTTTTTTCCGTTGCAATTGTTGTCTTGGTGCCCCACTGCCGTCGCTTGCATCTCCGGGAGCCTTGTCTCCGCAAGCACGCCATTCGCTTCGAGCGCAAGCAGAAAGTCGAGTGGTACACAGAACCGTTGCAAGAGACCGTTGTCGGCGCCTCACTGGCAGGGCGGGAACGAACAGTTCGTTTCTTACAATGGCCGGATTGATAGGGCCTCCCCCCAGATCAACTCTACGTTAGTTGCTCCTTTTCCGCTCTCTGGATGTTGCACTGGGCCTGCGCGTCGCGTCGCGCTACGCGTGGCAAGGCGGTTGAAGAAGATTCACGACCGGATGCCGTGGGCGAGTCAGACAGTTGACCTCTGCTTGCTCGTGCCCTCCGGCATGTCCAGTGACTCCCCTGCTGTCTCGATGTCGGCGGAAAGCCATTCCCCACGTGCCCCCAGATGACCTTGCTCGTAAGAGCAGCAGGGCAACGACGCGGCGGAGGCGTCTCGATGTTGAGCGTACTATATCCCCGCGCGCCAGAACGGCTCGAGGCTGTGCGCGCGGATTCGCACAACGTGCACCTCCATGTCTTATTAGTGGATGCTGACGGGATCATCAGGGCACAGCATCCACTTGCACCGCGGAGCTCCTGCATGTGTCTGCGTCGTGCAAGGGTACCACCAGACTAGCAGAGTCAGGCTGGCATCCAGGACTACTGTGGAGATTATGAGCATTCCTCCCCCATGATGCTGGGTTGTGGACGCGAGTTGAATCCTGGGCGAAGGCATTTATTCTTCTGCTCAACGAGAACGGGCCCGAACGACTTGTGCTCGGCAGACATTAGTGTACGCACCTCAGCTGCAAGTGCAAGGCCCTAAGCTGCTGCCCTCTCCAAATTCTCTTACCGCGACCACCCAGGGAGAAGCAGCGAAGCAACCCAGCACCTGCGCTCTCGTCTCCGAACAAGCCCTCGTCCAGACCGCGGTCCATGATGCCGAAAGTCAGAAGCCCCTCGACGTGAACAATATCGGTGAAGGTACACTGTCCTCATGTCCTGCTGCAGCATAGAATGTCCTCCTTACGTGTTCTCTCTGACAGCTGAGGCACGCAAGAATGAGTCCGAGGAGCACAAGGTGCTTGGATACTGCCCGCCGCCCAGTTCGCTTGCCGCGTGTTCCGACCCTTCATATCGGCGAGGGTCTCTGCTCACATGAGACTGACGTGGAAGGTGGAAGCTGACAATGTCCACAGGTGAGGCTCTCGAACTCATGTCAGAAGAACACAAGACCCTCGGACATCGACGGAATCCCTTTCCGCGGGGCTCAGGCAGTGGCGGCGAGCCATCCCCAGTCCCACGCTGGCGTGGGCCCTGCAGTGCTCATTAGGGCTGCCGTCGAGGACACTCGAGTAAGGCCGCTCAAGTTTGTGCCTTGTACAGTGACGCGAAGGCTGACCATCCCTCTCTGCGGTAGGACTCGCCGCCAGAAGAGCGCATCCGCTCCTGACATCTCCACAAATGCGGAACCTGCCCAACTGACTTCTGATGAGGTACACACACTGCAGTCAGAGGAATGCAAAATGCTAGGGCACCAGCCGCCTTTTGGCTTGCTCATGATGCAGGCAGAGTCAGCTGTGGACAGATATGCCAGCTGACTTGTCAGCAAGTCTAGTGTAGTTTTCTGTGTGCATAGTGTCATGAACAGGAAACAGCTGTGTGGGACTTCACATAGATTCAGAAGATCAGTCACTCAGGCCATTGAATAACTTCTCTGTAGGTACATGGTGAGTGCTATATCATGTAATAACACACTACCAGTCCTCAATGGAATAGTGTACACCGCCTTCAAAAACCCCCCCTAACATTGGGACTTCCTGTACAGAGCAAAGGTGATCAGGATTTTACCAAACAGAAAGAACATGGGCACATACACAGTGGGGGGGGGTTGCCACCTGACTTTCCCACACAGCATACACATCATGGTCCTTGTACTTGCCTGGTGTGACTATCTTGTATTGGAATGCACCAAACATCAATTCTTCCACGAATTTGATTTTCAGAGTCACTTCGGGGGGGTGAGCTTCATTGAAGAGTTTGAATGTCAACACCAGAGCTGCATCATGGAAGATCAGGCCTGTCAGACAAGGAAGGCTAGGTGTGTATAATGCACACACATGGCGGAGGGCTTCTGCCCGTAGGCGGACTTCTTTGTATCAAGTTGTGTGAGAGTCCCATTCCACGTGTTGAAACTCGGCCGCCAAACCGGGACTATTTGTGTGCATACAATGAGCTCATGTGTGACCAGAAGAATTGGCACACAGGTACGAGAGTGCGTACCGGAAATGGGGCCGCGAAGACAACAGCAGATAGGCATTGGAAGAAGAAGAACAGGAAGGTGAAGCGCATCTTGAGCTCACTCGGGAATCGTGAGGGCGTTCTTGGGATGCGTACCAGAGAATGAACAGAGAGAGGTAAGAAGAAGGGGAGGACGAACCAGTCGTGCCGAACTCGACAGCGGGTCCTGGTCATATGTATGTCGCCGCCACAAGGCATATCTCAGACATTGTGTTCGCAAACCGACCAACAGAATCTGACAAGATGGCGATTCGCGTGGTCCACATGGGTCTCATCAGCAAATCATCGCAAATGAATATGCTACCCGTGGCTCCGCCACGACCATCAGGAAAACCGTCACTGTGGAATTCAGATGTATTAAGCGGGAATTTCGCGTAATTACTTGGCATCTTTAGCCCCCGTTCGGCGAGAGAGACAGAAGCCCTCCTCAATTAGAACTTATTTCACCAACTTATTTCTCCTCGCCATCAAACGTGTGATTGCCGATCACTGGTTTCATTGATCCGGTGCATATCGCTTGCACTAGTTCTTTAACCCTACGATAGGGCCTGTGCTGAGTTTGTCTGATCTACCAATCTGAATCTGGATCTCCTCGCTCTAAGTAAGCTCACCCAAAATCCACCACATTGTGGCGCGGAGGTCGTCCACGTGACCTGCACGCTGGGAAAGGACCCGACGCCTTTCTGTGGCGGTTTATCGAGCTGCTCTGTGTGTGTACATGTTAGATTGCATGTCTATATCATTAAAGTAACTGTTACTAGTCTGAGGGGCATATTTGACACCTTTTTGATGCTCAGAGCCAGGGCACTTGTCTTTGAGCTGGTTGCTTAGTCAGCATCTCATTGTTTGCTTGCGGCTAAATAATGTCTCTTTTTTGCAACCAAGCCTTGCAACAGAAATTTGATTAAGGCTCATATGTAGACCACCATTCCAAACAGTGTCCTACATCTACATTTGTTTTGTTCATTGTCATGAGGAAATATATCCCATTTTTGTGCCTTTCCCCCACCAAAACTGGTGCATGTGATGTGGTGGGTGGATGGTGGTGGTCCAGACATTGAGGACCCTATAATTGTGAATGTTGCAAGCAGTCCTTTATGTATCTTGTGGATACAGCACAGGAGCAGCAATTCAAGGCCTTGGCAGCTCTCCATTGACTTCCAACTTCACCATGCAGCGCATTGCCATGAGCTGTGAGGGTATTCAAAGTCCGACTTACTCCCAGTTTGGGGTTTGCAGAATTCCGCGCTCATGCTCAATATGATCAATCAATGATCAATGAAACCCATAGTCAGCAATCACACATTTTATGGTGAGCAGAAATAAGTTGGAGAAATAAGTTCTAATTGAGGAGGGCTAAGAAGAACTCGGAGACTGTCTAGTTGAGGTCAGAGAGTGTGCCAAGAACAAAGTGGAGTTTCTCATCTGGTGACTGCCTCTTCTTCAGTGGACTAATGTGAGCAGACAGCTCACTGGTGGGCATGTTCAACTCATGAGACTCTTGAGACTTAAGGAATAATGTCCCACCTATGCAGAATACAGTATTACATACACATTGATGTTGAAAGTCTCCTTGTATCTCCAAGTGTATCATACATCTGCTTAGCTCTAGCTCATGCTCTCATAATGCTAGCTCAATCTTATAGTCTCTGAACTCTAGCTCAGCCTCAATAGTGACTGTATCAAGGGGCAAATGCCTATTTATATTTCAACACCAACTACCTGACTTGGGTTATCACTTTGTGGTGTTGGCATAGCTCGGCCAGCTCGGGGTCCTCAACTCAATATGGGAGTATGTAGATAAGATATCAATATAAGCACTGTTTCTCATGTTGAGGGTGCAGGGATAGCAGTGCATACATACATAGTATGCATCTCATTCATGTTATGGGAAGTGCATGAGTATGGATTACAATTGATGAGTCAATGTATTAAAGGATTTATTGCGAGTACAAATGGACAAAATAGTAAAGTCATGGTGCTCTTTAAAATGGCATGGGTTGCCAAAATGAGACAAGGTGATTGTCTCATTACAGATATCACAGTTTACAGAGTGCTGATAATTGTTCTCCTCATCAACATTGGTTGTAAAGTCTTTCTGCAAGCCATTGTGAGTATAAAGAGTGAACATTGATATGCCTGACCCTGTTCAAAGGTCTCGAGAGGTGTTTGACAGTCCCGGGGTGTGCTAGAAGGTCCTGAGGGGCATTTGACAGTCTTGGAGGGTAGGATCAACCTCTTGAAGGGAGGGCCAAAAATCAGGGCACATTCAACATGTTCAGGGTGCAATTGCCTTTTCGAGGCATGGCTGATCTCTCGAGACCTTCTAACACCCCTCGAGACTTCTAGCATCCCTTCGAGTTTTTTGCAAACCCTTCTAACATGCATTGCCCTTCAAGCAATCCCATTGGGCCCTAAGATCTTAGAGATGAGCTAGTCCACTCTAGGTGACCGCACTCACCAGAAGAAGCACCATAGTAAGGTACACCACACCCTGGCAACAATGACAGTAGAAGCAAAGTCCACTTTGTGGCATCTTCCCTGACATAGCAAAACATGTCTCAGCTCTCCTGACCCATACGCTCTCTCTGGGGCTCTCTGGTTCTCTTGAAGGGGATTCCCCTGCTTACATAATCATTGGACTTGTTTGTAGGCATGCCAGACATTTAGTATAGAGTAGACTTCATGTATATATACTATACTTACTTTCCAAATTCATTAGAGACAGTTTTCCCCCAGAGTTTTGCTCTCAACTTCGCAGAGTCCCTTATGTTTTTGAGCCTTCAATGCTTGACCCTCATTCACCTTCGCAGCATACCCCACATTTTCGAGTCTTTGACACTTGACCATAGCCCCTCGAATATTTCGAGCACCCTTGACCAGTCTTGCCCCTCTCAAGCACCTTTGACAGCCCCAGCACTCTCTCGGACACCCTCGGACATTAGGTGCCCCTCAAGTGCACCCTCAATAAGTTTCAGATTCCTTCTAACATTCATTCCCATTCTTCTATTGCTGTTCGCATTTTTGAGCATTTTTCACTCTTTTGCTCTACCATTCAGGCCCCCCCTGTCTACCTCAGTCTTCTCGGACACCCTTGAATGCTAGGGGCACCTCGAGTGTACCCTCGAGCAGTCCCAAAAACCTTCTAAGTGCTACAACACTCAATGTTAGCACTGGCGACGGGGCACTAATACTCAGCGAAGGGAGGTCTGGAGGTGGCATGGGAGTAGGCCCGCACACCGATCAAAGGTTGAAGTCTGATGACGAGGGCCAGATCCCTGTCGAGTTCTCGCACCACTGACCTATCGAGCCAAATGATAGTCAGATCGAGCTTAGGGCTTGACCTAGTCCACTACCGCTTATATACAAGCACTGGCCATTCTAGTACTCTACCAGTCAACCTCTGAAGACAATAGTAGACGTCCCTAGCCCCAGCTGCAAGTACCACGGAGGCAGTGTACTGTTGAGTGCCATCATCTCTGAGTTCCTATGTTCTGAAAACCTGGGGGTTTCCTGCCTCCTGCCTTCAGCGGCCAGTTGGCCTCCTCCAAGGTTTGATGTCAGTTTGTGATCGGCCTACCTTCACCATCATGTGAAGGGTTTGGTGTATAGTAAGGATAAATAGAAAAGATAGAAGAAGGGAAGAATGATAAATAAAGCATAGATCAAAGATGGAAAGGAATGGAGAGATGTAACGTAGAAGTCCATCATTATGCTAAGGTGCGATGGTGGGATTCAGGCTAGAAGTAAGACCCTTGATATGTAAGGAACAGGGTGCCCACCCCATCTTGTCTGAAGTAGAAGAAAGATAATCAGAGAGAAGAGAAGTGTACTGTAAGTGACAGGATGAGGGTTGTCCCCTAGCTGCTTGCTGATGTCCTTGGGTGGCTGTCTCCAAGAGGAGTACATCTGATGACGTAGGCGGATGTCTCGGGTATGACTAAGAAAAGGAAAAGAAAGTCAGTGCACTCTGCACGGTATCATAACATTGCTATGTAAAAGTTCTATATCAAATGAACTAAGCATCTTGTAACATTACCCCCCTACTACAATCGAAGTTCGCTTCAAATTCTCCAATGTTCATCAATGAATCTAGGCCTCCGGGTCTTGCATGGGCCACCATTCTTCACTGACCTGCCCCCAGTAAACGCCGTCCTCATCATACTCTCCCTCAACAGCATACTCGTCGTGCTGTTCATCAGCCATGACGTAAGTGCCTTTGGAGGAAGGTGATGGACTAGCCCACACTGCCCGTGCAGCAGTGACTCGGCACGGAGTCCATTCACGCTCGGGGGTGACAGCAGCCCTCAGCAGGTTGTCCACCTTGATTTCAGATTGCTCGAGGTTGGTTAGTGAGGGCCTCATGTGTGAGGGTCCAGCAGCGTCAGGGATGTTGAGAGTGAGCCACTTGCTGGTCTCACGCAGTGCATTCTGTCGCTCGATGGGGTCATCGGGTACGGGCGAGGGTTCGCGCATAGCATACGGCGGAGGGTCCTCAGCGGGGTCATCAATGAGAAGTCCTGGTTGGGCAGGGCCAGTGAGTGGGTGATCCTGCAGCGGGATTGTGGCTGTGCAGCGAAATGGGCGTATATTGAGAGGAGGGAGGGATGGGGGGTCGTCGTGCCACTGCGACCTCATCAGTGATCTCGAGTAGACGTGGCCCCTGGCTGCATGGCACGTAATATCCCTGGCTGCAGTGAGCGTCCATCCACGCTTTCACCTCCTGTAATGTCCACTTAGTAGTAGTCTCATGTGGACCATGGCCACAAGCGCGGTGGTATTCTTTTTCTCGTATGAAGATCCCGAGGATCCATCCTTTGGCTATGCACCAATACTTGGGCGTGTTGTCTGAGGTGAAGGTGAGAGCCCAGCATGTGGGGTGTAGGACAGGTGGCGAAAGCTGTTTGCCAATTCTCCTGGTGCAGTTGTTGGCTCGGTCGTGTTGGTTCATGAAGACAGGTACCTGTGCGTGGTTGAGGATGCTGGCTTCATAGAGGGTGCAGGTGTCCTGGTGGACGGCGGGTCGAGGCCAGTCTGGGTTCATGGGGTAGTTGAGTGGAGTATGGCCCAGCTGCCGTCGTTTGCAACTGGGACAAACGTAAACTTTGCAATTGACTAAGTCGTGGGTCTTGTTAGGGTAATAGTAGCACTTCATGTGTGGGAGTATAAATATGCTGGATAGACTTCGGGAATAGTGAATAGGTACGGGAACAGGGTGAGTCGCCTGTTTGAGGGGTAGGGTTGGATAAACATGGTATGCCGGTGTCATTCTGGTTCAGGAATACGTGCTTGTGCCCAATTAAGGATGGGGTCCGTCCCAGGTCCAAGAGGGCTAATTCGAGTCATCGTTCTATCTCCAGTGAATTGTATTGAGCTCCTTGTGCTAGTTCTTCTTCGTTGGTGTACATTGTGTAGAGCTGCCCCATGACCTCCTGCAGGTGCGCAAGGGTGTCAGCAGTAAGCAGCCATCGTCGGGTAGTCCGTGGCTAGGTGGTTAACTAGGGAAGTGGGCACTGTGAGGAGCATACTGAATAACGCCCAGTCAATCCTGGATCTGGTCCTCATCGTCATTAGATCTGCATTCGTGCCGAGATGCACTCTGGCCGTCATGTCAGGGTTGAGAGGCATGGCAGGCGGCGAGCTTCTGAGCGGGCAAGGACCTCGAGGGTGGAGAGTGACTTGGGCCAGGTTGCGATCAGTGTCTGGGTTCATGTTGGAGATAGCCTGAGGCATCCAAGACGGCGACTCAGCTTATATTCCTTCAGGATATCTTCAGTGGTATCCTTGAAGTTCAATTCCGGTTCCCATGTTCGTTCAGCCATGGAGTATCCTTTCCACTGCATGAGGTATCGTCTACCCGTGCAAGTTCCCTTGTGTGTGACGATCGCTTCAACTTCATAGTTGTCTTCGCCTTCAATGTCATCAGGTGGTGGGTTAGTGTATGATGGGCCATGTTCATCAGTTTCGGTATACGGCAACAAGAGCCCTGCATGGAAAACAGGGTGAATCTTTCAAGAGGATGGGAGAGCGAGGCGGTACATAAGTTTTCCCATTACTTGGATGATCTTGAAGGGTCCCTCCCACCTTAGCTTGAACTTCCGCGATTCATAGGGAAGCTGCAGATTCCCGCTGTCTAGCCATACCTTCTGGCCTTTCTTGAATGGTGGAGTTCGTTGTTTGATCCTTTGTTCAACTGTCCTTCGTGACAGTTCAAGGGTGGATTCTACTTCCATCCTGATCTTCTGTAATTCGCACATTCTTTCTTCGGCTGCTGGGACATTGGTTCATTCAGTAACAGTCAGGATACCTCGTGGTATGAATCCCATCATGACTTGAAACGGGATTTGCTTTGTGGTAGCATGGAGCCGGGAGTTGTGAGCGAATTGGGCATCAGGAAGGTAGCTCGTCCACTCAGCTGCATTATTAGCGCAGAAGATGCGCAGATACACTTCTAGCTCCTGGTTGACATGTTCTGTTTGTCCATCTGTCTGTGGGTGGTATGCTGTCGACATCGAAGATTTCACCTTAGTAAGTTTGCACAGTTCTTGAAATACATGAAAGGCGAACTGCAGGCCTCGGTCTGATATGATTCGTTCAGGCAGTCTGAACCAAAGGTAGATGTTCTGATGCAGAAGACGGGCTGTCCTGAGAGCATCAATAGTCTTTACTGTTGGGATAAAAATCACCCCCTTCGTAGAGTCGTGGTCCACTATGACTAACACAGAATCGAAGCTGGCGCTAACTGGCAAATCCATGATAAAGTCCATCATCCAGGTGGTGAAGGGCACCGCATGCGAAAGCGGCGGGATCGGCATAAGGGGAACAACTGTGGGATGGGTGTTCGGTTTCATTTGCTGGCATGCAGCGCAGCCTTTGACAAAGCGGGCAATGAAGGCAGCCATACCTGGCCACCAATAGTCGCACTGCAGACTAGCGAGTGTTTTCTGTATTCCAGGATGTCCGGCAGTGGGGGTGTCATGATGCAGCACGGTGACCCGTTGCCGTAGGGTGGTCGATGGTGGGACGTAGAGCTGGTCTTGGTACCATACGAGCACGCCATCGGTACTCCAGTCGGCAAGTGAGGTGCGCGCCGGTGTCAGGGCATGACCAAGCAGGGCTTGAAGCGCTTCGGCTACCATGGGGTCCTTGTCGTGAATTGTGAGGAAATCCACAAGGAGTTCCATATCCATGCGGTTGGCAAAAACTGCCTTTGGCAGCATTGTCATGTCATCATTGTCGGCTTGACCGTCATTGTGGTCAGGTCATTGTGATAGGGTGTCCGATTGGACCATCTGTGATCCAGGCTGGTGTAATAATTCGTAATCGAATTCAGATAGGAATAGTGACCAGCAGGCTTGTCTCTGGTTGAGTTTCTGCACTGTGCGCCAGTACATCAGGTTCTTATGGTCGGAGAGGATTGTCACCTTGTGTGGGCTCCCCATCAGAAGGTGCTTCCAAGATTTGAGGGCACGCATGATGGCGAGTAGCTCTCAGTTGTATATTTCATAGTTCTGCTCGGCTGGCAGAAGGGACTGGGATAAGTATCCACACGGGTGCCAATCACCATTCACGTCCTTCTGTCAGAGTATGGCTCCAGTTGTGAATTTAGAAGAGTCTGCTTCTAGCGCAAATGGTTTGGTGACGTCGGGCATGAGTAGTACAGGTGCGCTAGTAAACTCAGCTTTCAGGTCATCAAACGCTCATTGCTGCTCGTTATTCCAATGCCAGGCCGTGTTCTTCTTGGTCAAGTTGATGAGGAGTTGCATGCGGTCCGAGAAATGATGGATGAACTTTCGGTAGAAGTTCCTGAAGCCTAGGAAGGCTCGGACTTGCTTTACTGTCTTCGGCATGGGCCAGCTGGTGATTCCATCGGTCTTGATCAGGTCCATAGCGAGGTGATTGGGGTGTATGATCATTCCAAGGAATTCGACTTCATCTTGGTCGAAGAAACACTTCTCCGGCTTGAGGTAGAGGTCGTTGTCCTTGAGTCGTTGTAACACTCGCTTGGTTTGTTCTTCATGTGTCTTCTTGTCATTCGAAAATATCAGTATGTCGTCCATATAGATTACTAGCCATCCTTTGGCGAGTAGATCTGCGAAGACCATATTCATCATCCTTTGAAATGTAGATGGTGAATTGCATAACCTGAAAAACATCACCATTGGTTCATATAGCTTGGGTGGTCCACCATCTGTTCCGGGAACGACAAAAGCTGCTTTCCATTCATCTCCCTCTTTGATCCATATGTTGTTGTAGCCTGACCAGAGGTCCATCTTCATAAAGATTGTCACTCCCTTCAGCTTGTCCATGAGGTCGGAGATGAGGGGGAGCGGGTATCTGTCCTTGATCGTGTTCTCATTGAGTGTTCGGTAGTCCTGACAGGGGCATAGTGATCTGTCTTTCTTTCCTACAAAAAAGAAGGGACTCGCCATTGGTGACTTAGAAGGTCAAATATATCCTTTCAACTCATTTTCTGAGATGAACTTCGATAATTCCTCCTTCTGTCTGGGATTTAGTGGGTACACCTGTGCTTTCATTTCCATGAAGCCCAGCTTCAGGTTGATTTCGTGGTCATATGAGGTGTGCTGGGGGAGTTGCGAGGCCGTCTGCTTATCGAATACTGACTGGTAGAGAAGGAGGTAGGTGGGGATCATTTCTTTGATGGTTCAGTTGCGGTTGTCCTTCGCTTGGGCTGCCAGCTCCGTTGCTGTGGTGACTCGTCCCAAGAACTCAGTTCTGTAGACGTGTCTCCCAGTGTGTGTGAATGCACCTAGGTGCTTTATGTAAGTCTGGTGTATCTTTTCTGTTCCGTCATGGTAAACGGGTGGTTCTTGTTTCGTCCAATGCAGAAGAAATTCTGCTTCTGGGTCGTACTGATAGATTGCTTCATTGCCTTCCAGTTCCTGTCCGAGTTGCTGGAGGACTTCCTCCGGTTCTCTCGGGGTATCGAAGGTGAGTGTTCCTTCCTTCCAATCGATGACCAGATTTTCTCTAGTGAGCCAGTCATGGCCTAGGATCATATCTTGCTTTCCAATGTTGGCGACAAGGGCTCAGAAAGAAGTACTTTTTCCTCCTATTTTGCAGTCTACGTCCATGTAGTGGGTGATTCTCCCGGCTCTGTTTGCCGTGTCATGGACATTGTAGTCAGCTATGGGTCGCGATAACTTAGCTGGTACAAGGCGGCTTCTGATGACCGCTTTTGGGTGGATAAAAATTCCTCCTGCCCCACTGTCAAGCAGGGCTCTCATGTCGACTTCTCTTCGCCCGTGTATGCAGATGGGAATAAATAGTGATCGCTCCTCAGTTATTCCTACAAGTACATGGCGTAGCGTTACAGAGACGGGTCCTAGTGGCATTGACTCACTGGACCCGTTCAAAAATCCTCATCTGTGGCGAACTCCTCGAAGGCTGCCGCTTTTTCTTCCTTGGTTAATTCACCGAATGCGATTCGGACTCTGTCTCTGGCCGAAGCCATGTCGTCAAATGCAGAGCAGACTTTGGTGTAAGCAGGGGTCATGCTTTTGGCTGTACCATCCCTACTCATCCCTCCCTGTGTGGTGTTCTTCATCTTCCGGGTGGGGCAGTCTCTTGAAATGTGCCCGTTCTTGTGGCAATTGAAGCACAGGCCCTTGGCTCTGTGTTCGCACTGCTGTTCCTCGGTGAGTCTGTCGATGTCCATTGCATCATTGTCTCGATGCTGCTGGTTTGCTCACTTCTCAGTCTGGTTCCATATATCAGATGACCCGAGGCGGATCACTTTGTTGTACCAGTCAGTGATTGTGACTGGTTGCGGGTCGTGGTGTGCGATGTCTTGGTGTAGTTCCTTGTTGATACTGTTCTTGAAAAAGGTGATGAGGATATCTCGGTGTTCAGGGTCTTTGAGTCCCGCTCGCATGGCGAGGACTTTGAACAGCTGTACATGTCTGGAGATTCCTTTTGTCTGTCGCAATTTTGAGAGTCTATCAATCAGGTTGTTCTTTTGGTTATAAATCGGGAACTGCCCTTCTAGGGCAGTTTTGAAGTCTGCCCAGGTTGCATAGATGCTGGGGCCCACTCCAACTGTCTTGTAGTACCATTCCCTCCATGCTCGTCCAGCGCCCTTGTTCATGAGCATGATAGCATAAGTGATCTTCTGTTGGTCGGGTGTGTTGCTGTTGCCTGTGGCGTGGAAATAGTTTTGGCATCAATGAAGGAAAGGGTCGAGGTCGATTCCTTCCCTGCTGAAGTCTTCAGGTCGGGGGATGTCAAGCTTCCCTGCATTTCTGGGGATCATGATGGTAGTCACATTAATCTGTGCGTGCTGCAATGCCACTGCTATGGCATCAGCAATCTTCTGGTCTACCTTGGCTCTGGAATAGCTCATTGTCCAGTAGGTTTGATCCGAGGGGTCTTCTTCGGCTATACTCTGGATTCATAATACTGGTGTCGGTGTGCTGACCGATGTTGATGGCTCTGTGGTGGTCATGTTCGACTGACTGCTGGAGATCAGGACACAGGCCTTCTCGTCTGCTAACAGGACATGTCTGGTGTGCTGCTTAGCCTGGTCAAAGTTCTGGGTAGGAAACCACTTCCCTGTGGATATGCTGGGCCTGATTCATTCAATGGGCATGAGGTCGTCTCATCCCGGTTCTGGTGTAAGCGCAAAGAGTCCTTGCTGCTGGTCCCACGTGACGATGTAACCTTGGGTGGGTGTCAGAAGGTTGTAGTCAGCGTAGTTGGGGAGCCGTGTGTAAGGCGTGTTAGAAAGATGAGTGTGCCCTGCCGTTGAACAGTGGGGGCGATGTGAGAAAGCTCGATCTTATGCTACAACACTCGATGTTAGCGCCGGCGACGGGGCACTAATACTCAGCGAAGGGAGGTCTGGAGGTGGCATGGGAGTAGGCCCGCACACCGATCAAAGGTTGAAGTCTGATGACGAGGGCCAGATCCCTGTCGAGTTCTCGCACCACTGACCTATTGAGCCAAATGATAGTCAGATCGAGCTTAGGGCTTGACCTAGTCCACTACCGCTTATATACAAGCACTGGCCATTCTAGTACTCTACCAGTCAACCTCTGAAGACAATAGTAGACGTCCCTAGCCCCAGCTGCAAGTACCACGGAGGCAGTGTACTGTTGAGTGCCATCATCTCTGAGTTCCTATGTTCTGCAAACCTGGGGGTTTCCTGCCTCCTGCCTTCAGCGGCCAGTTGGCCTCCTCCAAGGTTTGATGTCAGTTTGTGATCGGCCTACCTTCACCATCATGTGAAGGGTTTGGTGTATAGTAAGGATAAATAGAAAAGATAGAAGAAGGGAAGAATGATAAATAAAGCATAGATCAAAGATGGAAAGGAATGGAGAGATGTAACGTAGAAGTCCATCATTATGCTAAGGTGCGATGGTGGGATTCAGGCTAGAAGTAAGACCCTTGATATGTAAGGAACAGGGTGCCCACCCCATCTTGTCTGAAGTAGAAGAAAGATAATCAAAGAGAAGAGAAGTGTACTGTAAGTGACAGGATGAGGGTTGTCCCCTAGCTGCTTGCTGATGTCCTTGGGTGGCTGTCTCCAAGAGGAGTACATCCGATGATGTAGGCAGACGTCTCGGGTATGACTAAGAAAAAGGAAAAGAAAGTCAGTGCGCTCTGCGTGGTCGTAACATTGCTATGTAAAAGTTCCATATCAAATGAACTAAGCGTCTTATAACACTAAGACTTATTCTGATCCTTCTATCACACTTTACATTTTCAAGCATTTTCTGCTCTTTTGCTTGGCTGTTTGGATCCTCAGATCAGTCTCAAGCACCCTCAAGTGTTGGGTGCACCTCTAGTGCACCCCTGACAGGTCCCGAAAACCTTCTAATGCTCGTTCTGATCCTTCTATCACACTTTGCATTTTAAAGCATTTTTGCTTCTTCATCTGGCCTTTTGGGCCCATTCAACTGTCTTGAAGGCATCCCGCGTGTGTTCGGAATCTCATCCTTACTTGGGCACTCTTGTACTAGACTGCTGTAGGTACTCAAGTACCCTGAATCTCCTAGTGCACTTTTGCCCAGGCTCCACATACCAGTGTTCCACCTGATTGTGTGTGGGTTTGGGGTTTCTTTTCCCACACTTTGAGGCTCTTTTGGTTGCATCAACATGACAGGAGAGGTTTGGGGAGGACACTTCTTGGAAACCATTGTAAGCTTGGGTGAATGATGTTGACATGCAAGGTGCCAAGGAAGGTGCTCAAGCACTCACACTTATGAGGAAGTGTGCACTTGCCTTACTTAGGCACTCACATGCCATAGGCAGGACCCCAAGAGGGACAACCTGAGTTAGGTAGTTGGAGCCACAAATTGCACCAGTGGTAGCCCCTTGGACTGTATTCACTGTCCTGCCAGTGCAGGACTGCCCATGCTAAGTAAGCTGATTGGCTACAGAACACATGTTGCAGCATCTGCTGAACCTCAAAATGTTTGCCCTCAGGCCCCCCTTTGCAACATGTATGTGAGCAGACCATAATAAACAAGCACCTATTATGGTCTGCAACAGAGACTAACTGGGCCCAGTAAACAAATACAAATGTCATGCCTTGTGGTCTATACACTGCATGGTTCAGTCCTTTGTGAATCAGCTCAGCCTCTTGACAATCAAACCAAAGCATGATTTCACTGGGTGGAACATGCCAACATTCAGCGCTCAGCCCCATCCCCAAACAGATGGCAAAATCCTTGAGAGCAGGGAACCCACCAGGAGGTGGATGTTGAACAGAATAGGCACCTACCGGGCTGCCTTGTCAACCGGGCCGCTTATAGCGCCTGTAGGGCACGTGCATTCACAGGTTGTGTTATCAATGCAAGTACTGTATCAGGCCGGGATCTTGGCCACCCTCCCTACTCGGTCAGGCCAGTACCATGGGCTCATCTTTCAAGCCTACCACAAGATGATCATACAAGTGGGTAGAGAAAAATCAGTGCAATTATGTTGGTGTACTTCTTGAGCCAAACCATCAAAAATTGGTTCAACAATGCTCGAATGACCGAGTAGGGAAAGTGGCCGAGATCCTGGCCCGATACAGTATGTACAGATCCTAGAAGAGAAATCAATTATTTTCATCCCCATACAACTACAAACACTACTATCAGATGACCAGTTGTGCAAAGGTTTGCAGTGTTTCAAGCTGCGTCGCCCAACCACTGAATTCCTCCCCCTCGGACTTGGACAGGCCTGTGTGTAGACCATTTTTATACCTCCTTGTCAAATAACAGCATTCTTTTCAGGTGTTGTGCTTGTACAGGACCAGTGCCGGCGACGAGACTTGAAACGAAGCCAGTTCTGCAAACTTGTCATGCTCGGGTCACACCGGCAGGTCTGCATTCCGACACGGCATCACGGCATTGTTGATCGCTTGCAGCGACCGCGCTCGATCGAAATTTAGCAGTGCTAGGCGGAGTTTGAAATAGAACAAGCGGGTGGCTGGTCTTGTCACGCCTGAAAGCTCTGATTTGTGCCATGCAGTGGAATCATACCATCCCAAAGCAAATCAGGTTGCATGAATACATTGTGCATGTGGACACCCACTAGCTCCACACACCTGATTGATGAAATATCTTCAACTGCTGCTGTGATCTCCCAGCTGATACTTTGCAGAACCCTTCATGGGCAATGTTTTGTGAACTGCTCTCCAGTGTGATCTCCCCTGCTCAATCACACTTGGTATATGAAAGAGTATGGTCTCAATAGCATCCTCAATTATTTACAGATTAAAACAGTGGAGTATGGGGGAGTAGTGCCGGTTCTGCAGACCACATGTGTTTTGCAGAACTGGTCATTTGATAGTAGGACACCATATCTACCCGCCAAACTGAGCGTGGTGCCAAATCTCCCAGTCATGTGATGTGGTAGGTTATGCTTGAGCCCTATCATACTTGCATACCTTTTTGATCACGTGACAGTGTTCCGAGCATGCCTCTCAAGTCTTATTTTCAAGTTTCTGGGAATCCTCCATGCCCAGACTAGGGTTTGTAAATTATTTGCTGCTACATGGTATGGAGACGGCAAAGTGGCATGTAAGGGCCACAACCCAAAGCTCAAGCTCAAACTCAAATCGTACACTCAGTACTGTAAGGTAATACAGTCAGATCGCACAATTGTCACTGGGTATCATCAGAACTGGCTGGTCGCAGCGCCGAGAACCTTTGCAGCAAGTGCACGGAGAATCTGCGAGGAAAAGGCGACTCAGCTTGGGGTGCAGGACATGTCACTGCGCCGCGACTTGCCTCTGCCTTCTGGCCACCTCCTAGCTGAGAGAATACAGCAGCAACGCTCTTACCTTTGGCATCCCTGATTGCGCCCAGGCGGTTACCAGCATATGCCCCAACCATGAGGCCAGGTATGTTAGCAATGATGAAGCCTATGCCAGCACCACAGATTGCACCGAGCCAGGCCCACCACGGAGCGTGACGCTGCACTTCTGGGCGTAGAAGCTGATGACGTTGTGTCAACCACGAGGACGCAAGACAGGACAAAGAGTACAAGTCAGACATACCTCATCAAAGACATCCGCAAAGACATGGTCTGCATCCGGCCTGTCTCCTGGCGGTCGGGCACTTGGGGCAGGAGCTCCACCCGCAAACATGTTGGCGAAGGTGTTGAAGAAGTTAGCAGACGCATTCGGCTCGCTTGACTTCTCCCTTGTGCCGCGGGACGCATAGAGGTCGTCATACTCTCTTCGTCTAGTCGCGTCGGAAAGCACGTAGTATGCATCCGCTACAGCCTGCCATGCCCGCTCTCGGTGAGATTTGAGGATAACCAGCCAGAATAAAGCACACCTGGAACCTTTCAGTCGCTGCCTTCTTCTCAGCAGGAGACACGTTAGTTAATCTGTCTGGGTGTGTCCTGAGGAGCTGCACAGATGAGAAGGCAGTCTTCGAGCAAAGTCAGGACCTGACAACACACTTGAGGGACTGGACTTTGTAAGCTTGTCTGATTTCATCCTGGGACGCAGTCGGCGAGATGCCTAAGAGCTTGTAATAGTCGGGAAATGCAGACATGGCAGACAGAGTACTGACAGACCAGTGGAACCGGATAGAGCGCACGCATTTATACACCAGACGGGTGACGTCAGCGGGAGCGACCCTCCAGGTGGCGCAAAAGATAAGAATAAAAGATGTCTATGACACTGTGACTGCTAGCGACTATTACTATACATTTCACGAAACTGGGCAACGATTCAGAGCACCGCAAAGAAGCTTTATGGTAATACACAAGGTCCTGCTTCAGTAACAAACCAGCACAACTGTGCGCGCATCGGGGTCCGGCCTCGCGGACAGAATGCGAAAGAGGCAGGGTATGTTCGTGTTACTCATTCCACGAGAACGTACAGCACGAAACGGGAAAGTTATCTCCATGACTATGGAGGATTTGGGCTCTCCTCTACAGAAGTCAGGAGGTCCCTCGTCCCGCCCGACGCCAGGCGTGGTCTCGGAGGGAGACCAACAGGTTTGCTAAATCGACTGTCCGGCGCCGCGAACGCCCGTCTTTGGGCTCCAGTCAGCGATGCACGATCCTCCGGGCTCCGCGACTCTTGGTGCATAGCATCACGCGTTGGCCGTGCTAGTGAATCGCGCCTGGCTGCCTCGCGCGCAGGAAGGAACAGAGGTCGGAGGCTGCGGGCTGATCCATAACTGCTGGACGGACCGTGCGTCCTCACAAACGGCGGGACGAACTGGTCGTCGTCGGACGCAGTCAAGGCTGACGAGGACGCAAACGAGCCCGGCTCCTGTGTCAGTCCTTTGAGAGATGCGATGTCAGACTCGTCAAAGGTGTTCATGGGCAGGTAAAACTCACTGCCAATGAACGAGGTGATCTCGTACTGCGTCCCTCCAGAATCAATCCTGTTCCGACTATTTGAGACCAAGGTCGCACCCTCTCCATCCAACGTCGACGACACATTTCGGCTGTGCTCCCTCGACGGCTCTCCGTCCGAATCATCCGGCGTGATGGATAGTATGATCCGCGAATCCGTAATTAACGACGATGTCTGGACCGCACCGGCCTCCGGGTCCTGACAAACCCACACTGCACTCACAGGCCTACCCAATCCCAGTATCCCCGACCGCCCTGCGCTGTTCTCCCGCAGAGGAGGTACCGGCGGCGCGGTATCGAACGCGTCCTCCACGCCCGTCCGTGGGGGGTCTGGGAAGTTGCTCAACGACAAGTCGCTCTGCGTGCTCCGCGTGTTCCGCGTGTCATCACTGCCGCTCCTCGCAAGTAGCGGCAGGCGCATGGTCGTCCCGCCGGGAGACATCTCCATAAAGCTAATGCTCCCGTCGTCGTCCGATCGCTCGAGCTCGCTCGTTGGCGAGAACAACCGCAGCGCCGCGATCGACTTGTCGAGCTCCTCCTGTTGCCGGATGAGGTCCGAGATGCGCGACGATTGCGCGGAATTTCTCTCCCCCTGCGCGGGCGGGCGCAGCGTGCCGCCGTCGTAGTCCTGGATGATCTCGTCGATCCCAGAAAGCGGCGAGCATATGACCGAGCGCGACGCGTCTTCGTAGATGAAGGTCACCTCGTCGCCTGAATTCGGACTCTGTTGCTCGATTGTTGCGGTGCGCGCGTGCGTCGGCGCTGGGATGGTAATTGGTGGGATCTCAGGCGAGCGCACGCTGCTCAGGACAGGGCTCCGGCGAGCATCGAGAGCGGCTCGCGACTCGGGACAGTCGCTGTGATAGTTCAAGACTGTGCTAGGTGAAAGAGACCTGACGGAGCCACCCGCTGCACCTCTGGGTAGAACAGATGTGTATACCGGATCCTGCCAAGGCACGTTCTGCTGAGTCTGATTCGCCGAGTAAGGCGTGTCGAGTTCGACTGCTGAATCCCGCACTGAAACATCGATTTCAGCATTGCCGGGTCCCGCCTTATCGTGGTACCAAAGACGGGCCTTCTCCAGGTCAGCAGAGGGCACCGCAGGGCGGGGAATTACCCGCTCCGAGAGCCTCCGGATGTCTATCCATGACGACATACGTGAGGCAGCTGACACACGCTGTAGAATACTTGGGGGAGGTGGCGATTCGTCAACGTTTCTGCGCATGACTCGCAGCAACTCGGGCGAGGACATGACGGGTCTGCCGATCTCCATCTTGAGTGATGGGAGGCCACGGAAGGAGCCAAGCCGCCGAACGGCGGGTATTGGTTGCTGCTTGGCTTTCGCGCCATCTCCCCATCCCCATGAGCGACGGCGCAGGTGGTAGAAAGAGTAAGTGAGCATGAATACGATGAGCACATAGAACTCGACGGCTTGAAGGAACCGCCCGGCGATTGTTTCGGTGAACTCGACTGCAGCCCATGGGTCAATAAAGCCGCGAGGGTGTATTTCAGTACTCACACATAGTAATGTTAACGATACCAATTAAGCCGCTGATGACAAGGGCGGTGATGACGGACAAGTAGCCCACCAACGCTTTCCGAATGGGCACAGTGCTTTGGCAGACCAGCATTTTGACCCAGCAGTTGAGCAGGAGCTTGAGGATGAACACAACAGACAGCACGATCTGCATAGTGCTCTCGAGCTCATACAGTGGGCCAATCTTGTGTAGGGAGGTGATGAGGCGATAGAGAATCTGCAGGACAGGATCGACGAGGACCAGACCGAGCGTGAGAACCTCGAGGACGAGGCCAAGTACACCCCATCTGCTCCAGCTGCCGTTGTGGATAGCGTTGCCAGGCTGTCGCGCTTCACCAGGAGGAGGTTGCGCGACGAAGCCCCAGAAGAATAGGAGGCGGAGCCCAAAGGAAAGCGCGTAGCCAACCTCGCGAACGGTGATCAGGCCAGAGATAGTAGAGGTGCTGCAGTTGGATGCTCCGCCTACAAGTAGTTGGACGAGGTCGAGGATGGAGGACACAAAGGCTATGATGACCGACATGTGGAGGCAGAAAAGCAGGCTGGCCGTCGCGGCATGAGAGGGGCTCACAAGGGACGCTGGGGAAGCTCACCTGTCTACCCGCTTCATGAATATAAAGAATGTGAACACGCCGAGGGACATTATGCCCACGCAAAAGATTGGAATGTCCGCAAGTATGTAATCAACCTATGTAGCTCGGTGTGAGTAGCTCGCGAAAAGCTGAAAACTGCGAGTGCTTACAATCTGGACGGCACTAAGGCTTGTACAGGAGGCTGCTGCTGCTGCGGCCATGTGTGCAGCGGCTAGAGGATGCGAGTATATGCGACAAGCTTTGACGAAGACTAGCCTTAGCTCCGCGGGCAGCAGCGTGGTTCAGAAAATAAAGGCCAAAGTAGGTTACGAAAGGGAGCAGACAAGCTGGCTCGTCGTCGCAGGGCTGCGTCAGTCCGGCTGAGGACACTACGTGCTCCAGGAAAGGCTGAGATGCAATCTCAGGGGACAGAGGCGCAGGCCAGGTCCGAGAGGTTGTTGTCGACTAGTACCGGGGACTGAAGGGGGACCTCGACCCAGCCTTGCGCTCAGCAAGAATGAAGAGACCAGCAGGAGCACCGCACATGAAAGAAAGGATAAACCCGCCTTTGCACACTCACTGAGTGTGGCCTTGACAACAAGGGATGTAAGTTGAGACGAACGGGAGTCTAGGCAAGCCGGACACATGGACACAGGACACCCAGCATCGCAACGTAATCTGCATGATGACAATTGCAATTGGAGGACAACGCCCTCCGCCGGCATCGCGACGAACAAGTGCTCACCATCCAATCATCACCCAGAGTCGATACCAACAGGATGGCCAACCTTGCACCTCAACACCTCAATCGCTGCCAAGTTGGACATTCACGCCGTGCGCGACCTCCTATCCCAACGTAAACTGGTTGCATCGCACAGTTTTGTCCAGATGCATAAAGCCGAGCAACGGGAACCTTCGACGCATGGGAACGAAGGAAGGTAGGTCCGCTTCACAGACGCCCGACGCCTGCAAACGCGTGAACATGTAACTGATAAGCGCCGAGCATGAGTATGGACAGAAATGGTAATCAAGGCTTGTTTTTGGAGTGCTGGTCCATGGCGGGTCCCCTCCGCGAGAGGCGCATAGTCGTCCTCATCTCTGGGTCAGGTACGCTCCCTGTTCGTCTCTCCTCCGCCCTCCTCGAATGCGAGACGACAGGCACAAATCTCCAGGCACTCATAGATGCCCAGGGCACACCATCGCTTCCCAGTACACGGATAAGCCTTGTTGTTTCCAACCGCAAGGCTGCGTATGGTTTGACCCGCGCCGCCAACGCAAACCCTCCCATCCCCACTGCGTATCTAGGATTGCAGCCATATTTGAAAGCCAATCCCGGCAAGACGCGCGATGACTACGATATAGAGGTCGCACGGATCGTTGTGAAGGAGAAGCCGGACCTTGTCGTTCTTGCGGGCTGGATGCACATCATGGGGGATGGGTTCCTGGATGTGGTCAACGGTGAAACTGCGCCCAACGGCGAAAATAAGGTGGAGAAGCCCATCCCTGTTATCAACCTTCATCCTGCATTACCCGGTGCTTTTGATGGTGCCCACGCCATCGAAAGGGCGTATGAGGCCTTTCAAAAGGGTGACATCACTCATTCCGGGGTAATGGTCCATCGAGTCGTGAAAGAAGTTGATCGCGGAGAGCCTGTGCTTGTGAGAGAGGTCGAGATCAAAACTGGAGAGCCAATAGAAGCGTTCGGGGACAGGCTACACCAAACCGAGTGGGAGATCATTGTACAGGGTTCCGCTAAAACATTGGATGAAATTGTTCCTGTAGCGTAAGTGACCAGGGTCCTTCAACAAACTTTCCATTGCATTGACCTCGGATCGTTAGCTAGAAAACAGAGCGCGTTGCCATGTATTCGTAAACAAGTCAGTAAACGGGCTCCCATGATACCTTGCTGTTGCTGATTTGCGGATATTATCGATGCGGACGTAACCTCTAAAACTACATCATCGAGTGGATAGGCTTACATCGAGCACTTGCACTCCAACTACCGTAAGGGGTTATGACAACACTGTCGCAATGAATCAGTGTGGACTCCGAGCGGCGTTGAGCTTTGGTGGAACGAATGGCAAGCAGAAACCGGTACGATATTGGCGTCTAGCGTGTTACATCCTTAAAGTTTGGAAAGTATAGGCTGCCAGTCGACCCGCTCGACCTGCAGTTTAACACAAGGACACAATGAGAGGAAGCCTCGCTGGCAACAAGGGAATAACTCACCATCTCCGGCATGAGCTCCTTGACGTGCGTCACCCCCAGGAGGCGCATCCCCAAGACTATTTCGCGCTGTAAGATTCGGACAGTATGAACGACGCCCGCTTCCCCATATGCCTAAGCCTCCGTGAGTGCCGACATAGTCTGGAGAGCCGGTGAGTCCCGCTTACGCAATTCGCGTACATGAACGCGCGTCCCAGACCAACCGCCGTCGCTCCCAAGCAGAGCGCCTTCAGAACATCTGTGAAGATGGTGTGAGCCGATGGTCAACATTTCCAGAAGCAAATATCGCCGAACCCGTGCCACGCTTCACGCCGCCGTCAATGTAAACTGTAACCAAGGCGTCAGGAGCAAACCTGGGTCCGCGGAACTGTGGCTTTTCTTACCCTCTAGCTTGTCGAAGACGTCCGGTCGCTGTTTCCGAATTCTATATAGAACCTCCAACGGGGGTAAGGAACTGGTTGAACGTTCAGTCCTTTCTAGTCGCATCGTTTTGCAAGAGCGAACATACTAATCCATCTGACGACCTGTTCCGGATGAATTCAGACACCGGCGAGTCACGGTCTTATTCCAAATTGTGCTCACCTCCATGATTTGATAGCAGGATTCCGTCCACGCCTGCTTCTGCTGCTAACACGGCATCCTACAGCCCGATCACGTACGGAACACGCGAACCTGATGGACAATGACCACTTACTGCGACGCACTGAACGCCTGTGCGACATCAGCGGGATAGGCACGTCACTGTCAAGCTCGCGATGGGCGCACCTTTCACGACGATAGGCAGCTTGGTTACCCTGCGGAGCCATGGGATAGTCTACGAATAGTCAGTACTCCGAGACCTGACAGCGCCCATCACATAGGGCGACCGACCTCTGAAAAAGTCATCTCTGCGTCCATGCTGTGCAGCGAATTCCCAATGGTCCCATCTAGGTTGACTGGCTCCTCGACGTCTTCCTCTTTCTGCGGCGCGTCGAGAGCTGCTTTCTCTTCGCCTTCCCGCTCCTGGTCTTCCAACTCGAAAGGCGCCCGGACGTCCCGCTCGCGGTTCCCGCCAACCGGAGCATCCACCGTCAAGAAGATCGCCCTGTATCCAAGGCCCGCGACCTCACGCACGCGCCCCTCGGCGATCTTGTTGTCCTTGTGCTTGTACAGCTGAAAGAACAGCGGCTGCTCGGGCGATAGCCGCGCTTCTGCAATCTGCGTGACGGACAGCGAAGATGCAGAGGAGACCATCTGGATGATGCCCGTGCGCCCGGCACCGCGAGTGATGTTCGCCTCGCCGAGTGGGTGACCGAGCTTCGCGAGTCCGGCGGCACTGACGAAGACGGGGATGGAGGATTTGATGCCCAGAATCGTCGTCGATGGATCGACTGTTACGATTGGTCGCATGACGCGAGGATGGAAGAAGAAGCGGGAGAACGCAATTGCGTTCTCGCGTTTTGCTGCGCCGACGTCAGTGAACGCACGCCGTTGTGTTGTTCCTAACTCACTGTTCTCGTCGTCTGCACCTGACGAATAATAGGACATTGTCTTGTATGTCATGATTTGCATGGCAACGTCCTGGTCACAGGAACTGTCAGCAGAGGCTTCTACACATGTATTGCATCGCTAACCTCGATATCTTGTAGGTTCAGCATCCTGTTGATGCGTGGCTTTTTCGCGATAGCTGTCTCCACTCGCAACTCATCCTTGGTTTTTCTCCTGGTTTCCTGGGCGGCCTTGAGAGACGCTGTGCCGGCGCTGTCTATGGCTCCGAGATGCTTCTCTGGAGGCAAGCTCTTCTCCAACGTATCAGGCGGATGTATAGGCTCGTACACTGCGGTCGCGTCCTTGCCAGCGTACTTCAGGATAATGCTCGGCCCTCCTGGGTGATCCTGCTCCCACGCAGTGTGAAGGATGGTGATCAAGCGTACATTATCTAGTATTGCTCACGGGCAAGAACTCCGACATGTCATAAACCCTGTTACGGATGATTATCCAACATGAACTGGGAGAGATTGTAACAGGTTAATCCGTGATCACTCCACCAACTGTAACCCCAACCTTGCCGTGTTGTGCTGGGCGACTTCTTCCAAGGACCAAACTCGACTGGACATAGTGGCTGAGACGTATCACAAGGAGGAGAACGTTAATCGCAAGCATGGGAACGGCTCCCCGGGTTTTAACTGTCGGGAGAGCGCTTCATCGTACAGAAGGGGACACCGCGTCTCGGAAAAGCCACACACGATTGGGTCGAGCGTTGTGTAAATTGTAAAGACCCGAGTATCACCCAGCGTCAGACCTCCGTATCGAGTGTCCGTACGTCAGTTCGAAGCCAATCGCCTCGTGCATCGACATATTAGTTCTCGGACCCGTGCCGATTCAGCAACGACAGCACTGGGTTGAGACGTGCCGCCTGCATATATGAGGAAATGTATTGGCTCAGGGCCGGAAGCTATCCAGTTATCACATCCATCCCATGGAAAGCGTCTGGTCATAGTATCAAAGGGAGTATACGTGCAATGTGGCCGAAGACATCGTGGTGACAAACTCGGTGTACATGACAACTGCTTAGAGTCGAGAAAGCAGGGGTTGCCAGTCGACACGCTCAACCTACCGAGTCAAGTTAACAAGAAGTCAAAGTAAAAATGGACAGGTACGCACCAATTCCGGTACGAGCTGGTTCACACTCGTGACACCTAGCAAGCCCATTCCGAGCGTGATCTCGCGCTGGAGAATGCGCACCGCCTGGACAACGCCAGCCTCTCCGTACGCCTGTGTTCGAACGAGCGTCAGCCACGAAATCCTAGAAGCCAGAGAGTACCCTACGCTTTGTGCGTATAGGAACGGCCGGCCCATGCCCACCGCCTTCGCTCCCAGACAGAGAGCCTTCAGCACATCTGTCAATATTACGTGACTAAGTATGTTAGTAGGATATGCGTTGTCGAACCTGTTCCTCGACGAGCCCCTCCATCGATGTATACTAGCGTTGTGGAGCGTGAGAGTTAGATAGTCCATTAAGTGCCACAGAAATACTCACTCTCCATCTTGTCAAATAAGTCCGGCCGCTGCTGGCGGATCTTGTACAGGACCTCTAAAGGCGGTAGAGCACTGGAAACACCCATAACAGGGGCTGAATTTCGACCGATGAATGACAACGTACTACTCTAGTTGACGGCCTGCCATAGATAGCATTTCATGAGTGGCAATGAGGAATCCATGTCGACGGGCTGTCCTCACCTCCGTGGTTCGAAAGCAAAATGGCGTCGACACCTGCCTCAGCGGCGAGAACTGCGTCCTGCACCATTGCTTAACATCGAGCAAGGCCGCTCATTTGCAACTTACTGCGACACATTGTACACCTGAGCAGACGTAAACGTAGGGTCTGCTTTCAGCAACGCGAGATCACTGTTACCTTTGAGAGCAATAGGAAGCTTCGTGACACTCCGTAACCACGGAATGGTCTAGAAAAATGATCTTCAGATGCAACACTCCGCTCGCTCAAATCATCCGCTCAGTCGTACCTCTTCGAACGTCATATCCTGATCTGTGTTCTGCAGAAGGGCGCCGGCAGTGCCGTAGAGATTGACCTGACCGTCGAGTTCTTTCTCAGTGTCATCTGGCTGGCGAGGCATCTCTCCAGCGGTCTGTTGGCCAGTGGGTTCGCCTTCTCGTTCTTGCTCCTCCAGCTCATAAGGTGCGCGAATATCTCGCTCGCGATGACCCGGGACGGGTGCATCCACGGTCAGAAATATCGCCCTGTATCCCAAGCGCTCGACCTCGCGCACGCGTTGCGCCGCGATATTGTTATTTCCGTGCTTGTACAGTTGGAAGAACAGCGGCTGGGATGGCGAAAGACGACCTTCCGCTATTTGCGAGGGTGACAGCGACGCATTGGTGGAGACCATCTGTATGATGCCAGTCCGGCCTGCACCCTTGGTAATGTTAATCTCGCCTAGAGAGACAGAAACATCAACGTAAGGGTTTTCCAGTGTGAGGAAGCAACAGCTTACCGAGAGGATGCCCGAGCTTTGCTAGTGCAGCACCGCTGACGAAAACAGGGATGGATGATCTGATACCGAGGATGCTGGTGGAGACGTCGATCTTGGATATGGGCCGCAAGACTCGTGAATGGAAGAAGAAACGAGTAAAGGCCCGTATATTCTCTCTGTGTGCTGTTGCATGCCATCAACGGTCCGGCTTTGCAAGTTAAAGCATTCCGTAGCTCACTTATCTCGTCATCCGCAGCGGATGAATAGTACGCCATCGCCTTGTGAGACATGACCTTCATAGCGACATCCTACGAGATCGGAACGGGAGAGTTCGCCCTCTTACGAACACCCTCGCTATCGAGCACCACTCACCTCTAAGTCGCGCAAGCACAACATCCTGTTAATCCCCGGCTTCTTGGCCTGGGCTTCCTCAACACGTATCTCATCCTTCGTCTTCTTCCGAGACTCGCGCTCCTTTTGCAGAACCTCAGCTCCAACAACATCCAACGTTCCCAGATGCTTGTCATGGGGGAGATTCTTTTCTAGAGCGTCTGGAGGATGTATGGGCTCATACACTGCAGTGGCGTCACGGCCAGCGTATTTCAGAATAATCTTTGCTCCTCCTGGGTGTTCCTTGCAGTGACCCTTGTCAGGCAAGTTGACATTGTCGAGATTGCAATTTCAGACTCACAGGCAAAAACTCCGTAACGTCATACACTCTGTTCTTGATTATAACCCAACAAGAGCTAGCTGATGGTCAGTACCAAGCCCATCGCGATTGCCACGGCATGGACCGACCGTGCTGTGTTGTGTTGCGCAACCTCTTCCAACGACAAGGACATGTCTTACCACACGTTCAAGATGTCACAGTCAGGAATTATGATGCTACAGATATATTGCATGAACGGAATGGTCGGGAGTCCGGGATAATAACAGTCCCTGAGACCTCGAACCTTGCCACCGTCATGACGGCCCGGTCCTGGTCATGGATGTCGCTCATATGATCCGGACAGTTTGCCGCTTTCAAACATGGTAAGTAGTTGGCGCTTGTTGTCTAGTTGCACTGCTAAGGCTAAGGATAGTCCTCATGCTGAAACAACCCATGTACAGTATTTCCACATCGTGCCTGTAGCGATTCTAAGTGGACAGGTCGTCTATATGACCCACTTGACCAACAGCTGCCAGATGAACTACATTTTGGCCAATAGGGGCTGCCAGTCAACGCGCTCAACCTGTGAAATGATGTGTAAGTTACGACCGATGAAGGCACCGAGGACCCAAACTTACCAGCTCTGGCGTAAGATCTTTCACACCCGTCACGCCCAGCAGGCCCATTCCAAGTGTAATCTCGCGCTGCAGAATGCGGATCGTCTGGATGACACCAGCCTCGCCGTACGCCTATCATGCACATGTCAGTTCAGTTACGGGACACACTATGATCGCACGTACGCTGTTGGCGAAGTGGAATGCCCGTCCCAAGCCGACTGCCCGTGCACCCAAGCAAAGGGCTTTCAGCACATCTATTAAGGAGTCACGAACTAGTCCAACAGACAGAAGGATTTGTTAATTCTACCTGTTCCACGTTGAACCCCTCCGTCAATATATACTGCGGTGCGCGTCGGCTTGTATGTTGTGCATGCACCATTCAGCGTCAGTATTGCGTACCTTCTAATTTGTCAAACACATCTGGCCGTTCCTTGCGTATCTTACATAGCACCTCAAGAGGCGGTAGCGAGCTACGGCATGGTTAGACTAAACTCAGTATTGATCACATTTGCGGGACGTACTATTCCATCTGCCTTCCTGAACGTGTGAATCAGTCTCCCGAAGAAAACAAAGTAATGACACTGACCACCATGATTAGACAGCAGGATACCGTGCACGCCAGATTCGGCAGCAAGAACTGCGTCCTGGACGCACTGGATGCCTGCTGGATTGTTAACAGCGGTTGTGTCTCCCGTGCCACAGCCACTCACCTTTCAGGACAATAGGTAGTCTTGTCGTTCTTTGCAGCCAAGGGAGGGTCTGACGAACACTATGAGCCTGATGGGTCGACGACCACACAAGCAGTACTCGCCTCAGTCCAGGACATATCGAGCTCGGCAGTCGTCCGCAAACCTCCCGACGTGCCGACACGCACAAGCTCGCCCTCGACGAGCGCGTCACCAGCATCCTCGGGTCTTTCGGGAATCTCCCCAGATGGACCAGGTTTTCCGGATGCATTCTTCGCTTCTTCTGCTAACCGTTCTTGCTCTTCAAGCTCAAAAGGCGCTCTAAGATCGCGTTCCCGATTCCCATTTATGGGCGCATCCACTGTCATGAATACAGCATTAAAGCCCAGGTCCTCCACCTCCCGCAGGACCTTCTCCGACGCAGACTTGACCCTGTCTGGATAAAGCTGGAAGAACATGGGCTGGGAGGAGTCGACGCGAGATGCCATAAGTTCTGGGCGCGAGACCGACGCGTAATGCGACACCATTTGAATGATACCCAGACGTCCGCACCCACGGGTGATGTTCGCCTCACCTGATTGAGAGGACGGTCAGCAACATACGCTGCATATCCGGGATTAACACACACCGAGGGGATGTCCCAGTTTACCTAACGAGGCGGCGCTGACGAAGATAGGCAGTGAGCTCTTGAATCCAAGAATAGTTGTCGATGGGTCGACGTTGGAGACAGGCCGTAGCACTCGGGGGTGGAAGAAGAAGCGAGAGAAGGCCCGTCTGTTCTCGTTGAACGCTGGCCCGTGTCAGAAGGTGTACAGCGACATGTCTTTGAACGTACTGATTTCATCATCTGCAGCGGACCTATAGAATGCCCAAGCTTTGTACGAGAGCACTTCGCGTGCGACTGTCTGTACTTGCAGCATACATGTAGTGTGGATTTAGAAGAGTGATCAAGCTGTGTGCTGACCTCCATATCCTGCAAACTAAGAATCTGATTGATAGGTCGTTTCATTGAGTGGGCTTTCTCCACGCGCAGCTCGTCCTGCGTCTTAGGCTGACTAGCCTGCGTATCCTGTAGCTGCTTTGCACTACTACTGTCTAGAGGCCCTAGATGATTCTCGCGAGGCAAGTACTTGTCTAGAGCATCCTTCGGGTGAATCGGTTCGTACACCTTGGTCGCATCGCGGCCAGCATAGTTGAGTATGATCTCGGCCCCGCCCGGATGTTCCTAGCACTCGGGACTCAGCGCTCTCCATAATGTGGATCGGATTTCTAGTGGCGCGTACAGGTAAGAACTCAGTCACATCGTAGACTCTGTTGCTGATGATAACCCAGCAGGAACTGTTGTTATCGAGTCGCGGGCTTAGGCTCGAATCTCGCAGTGAATATGAAGAACGCAGGACGTACCTAGACTTGTTGTGCTTGGCGACCTCTTTCAACGGCCAGACACGAGCCATTGCACGACCAGGAGCAGCTTTCGTCTCGTGAGATGTGCACCATCCTTATCACGGCTTTTTGTGACGGAACACGGGGCGATGTGGACGGCATCGGCTCCCAGCAGGTGATCATGCTCGTGCCGTAGCGTGTCGCGGTACTGTTACGGTAGTCAACATTTCTCTCCTTGAGCTATTCGTGTATTTAGGTGTCAGAACGCGTCGATGCGAGCGGAATGCGACGAGCAAGCACATTCTGTCACAGGAGAGTCGTGGGGTGCTCCAGGTCACAAATTACCCGATTTGAATCGATCAATACCAATATTCAGCAAACGCTGTAGTACTGATTCTACTTAACCCGAGGAGACTAGGTCAACAAAAATATCAGTGCAGACAACACTATTTTGAATACAACGTTGCAACTACCAAGTCCGAACTCTTTAGATATGCCCAAGGGAATGGCACTTACGAATAAACAAATAGATAGACAACGACGCCTGTGTGGATGCTCCAGCTTCCTATTCGAACTTCACCTGAACCCGCTACCGACGACCTCCTCGTAACTTGGCGGCGGTGTCTCCACACGGTCAGAGAATGCGGGCGGTGCGACGCTAGATGCACCAGTCGGCTGCACTGAAATGGGCTGTGGCGGTGCCCTTGAGGTCTGCAGAGAGGCGCCTCTGGGGGGCAATGGTGGGGGATGTCGCAGAGACGGCGGTACGAGCGTCGGTGGGAGAGAACGTGGAAGGTCTTTCCCCTTGAGCTTCGCGTGCACAAGGTACATGGCCACCGCAAATTCGTCTCGAGTCAGACGGCCATCACCGTTGATGTCAGTGAGGTTCCTACAGGCAGGTTATTATGTTAGCCAACGACTTCTCGATTTAGAAGTAATGTGAATGAGCACCAAATATTCGCCATGACCTGGTCCGGCAACTTGGACTTTGCGAAGAAGGGAACAGCGACGTCGCCCTCTATGTATCCTCTCCGCCGCTTGTCCAGGGTGTCGAAGAAGCGATCGTATCGTGCCTTCGCTGTGTCATCGACATCCCACTGCTGAATACCAGCTTGCTGATTACCGTGTGGAGGAGTAGACATAGGTGTGGGATCAGATGGGGACATAAGTCCCGTTGCTTGGGCCTGCAGAGGCGAAACGCTCGCAATGTCATCCTGGCTTCTGTCAGGAGAGCTTGACGATACGAATGAACCGAGCAAATCTAGTGATGTAGTAGGGGTCCTGGGTAGTGGCACGGATGCAGGATCCAGTGTTGCGTGCAAGTCGATAAGCTGCGGGGAATCGTCAGCATCATGCATACCAATCGTACAAATATCAACGTACTGTGGTCTCCCGATCTGGCGTAGAAGGGGCCAAGGTCGTCATCATGCTTCTGGAGCCAGGCGAAGTGTTCGCCGAAGGAGAAGGCAGGGCAGGAAGGTCTTTCCCAGCTTTAATTTGATCAGCCAATTGCATTGCTCTAGCGAACTCGTCGCGGGTAAGAGACCCATTTCGCCCAGTGTCAATCAGGTCTCTAAAACTCAGCTCTCAGCATGCCACTCCACACATAACGGGAGTCCGCCCACATTATGTGGCTAACAGCCTCCATAGACAGGCCAAGCCTCAACATAAACGACGTGATCACATAGCCCTGCGCCCGCCCTGTCCGTTCGAGATCCAGCGTGCTGAAGACCTTGTCCGCATGCGTGGCCCCAACCTGCCCGACGTCGAAATACCCGGTCACTGATGGTGCCGGTGTCGACGTGGATGGCCCAGGCGTGTTGAGGCAGGAGGGACCTGGTGTTGGACCCCCGGGTGGAAGCCCAGGTAGAGGCTTGCTACCCGCTTGCTCATATAATGCTGGAGGGAGGGATGGAGGGACGGACTTCAGCTGGCCCGACATACAAGTTTGCACGAGGTACATCGCGATCGTGAACTCGGCGACATCGAGAGCACCCCGAAGGGACACATCAGCCAAGTCCCTGTAGCAGAATGAGTACCGTGTCCTGAAGTCAAGAACAAGGTAGGCAAACCATATTCGTGAGAGCGTGTCTTGGGGTAAATTGGACTTGAGCATTAGGTCTCTGATCCGCGACCCTGAACTTAATTGTGGGTAGGAATAGCGCGGAGTATTGCATATAACACACCAGGAAGCACGCCGTTCTTCGGTTTCCATGCATAGAATATCTTTGTGAACTTCGCCTTGTCTTGCATCGTGAGCGGGGGCAGCTGTGCCAAGCTATGCTGCTCGAGCGCCGAAGCGAGTGCTGACGGAGTTGTTGGGACTAGTCACGCAGATGAAACAGTGCCAAATGGCTTAATTGCTCCTGAACTCACGTTGTTTAGAGAGAACATCAGTAACGGGTGCTTTCTGTGTCATCGGTGAGGCTAGAGAACTCTTGAGGATTATGTGCAAACCTAACCTACCAAACCATCTGGGTGTGATAAAACACGACCATGCTCTATGTCCTCATACATCTCCAGGGCCTTGATGAGCGGCTCGTTAGCAACTAATAGCTCCTCCAATAGTTGCTCCTCTCTGGTCAGTGCGGAACCTGACGCGACGTTGCGAGACTCCTCCGCTGCAGCACTTGCTGGCGGTATTCTAGCAATGATGTCCTTTTGCGATGTGCAACAATTATTACGAAATTCCTGCGCAACATGTCGGGTCAGTACGGCACCCGTTCGCCAGTCCCACAACGTATATTCACCTGGATCAATTCGCTTGTCAAGTCTTCACGTTTCGCGTGCTGCAGTGCGTCCTGGAGCAGCTCGGCATTTCCTTTGCCAGCACGGGCGACAGCGAGGCCTTGAAGGTCAGCACCCGGGTCCGATGTCTCTTGCAACCGCATACCGACCGATGCACTTTCGCGACGCATATCATCATGCATTCTCAGGGCCTCCGTCAGGCGCTGATCGGACGCAATAAGGCCGTTGAACAGTGCTTCCTCTTGCGTAGTTGAGGAAGAGCGGGCGCGACGACGTGATCTAGCTGCCTCCTCATCCGCCCATTGCATATGCTTGAATATCTCTTTTTGCGACTCAAGGCAATTCTTGTGAAACTCCTTCGAGATAGTAATATTTCAGATTTTGCTAGTGTGTTATGCCAAACATTTGTGCAATCACATACCTGGATTAGCGACCCGCTCAAGTCGTCCATGCTTGAGAGAACCAAAGTATCACGCAACAGATCCGCATGCCCATTTGCGGTTTGACTAAGACCCGATACTTGCTTGTATCTCTCGTGGTTCGACGGTGACGGTGACCTTGAAGGTGTATGACTTCGGGATCCCGTTGCGGTGGTGTTGGACCTGGCGGTGAGCAATTGTATCTGCGCGAATGTATCAACATCCCCGAACGTGCGATATAGAAAAGGATGTGTTGAACCGTGAAGTCATTCTTCAGTTGTTCCTGCGCAGCTCGGTCTGTCCCAACCCGCTCTAACCCGTCGTATAGGCGCAAAGCAGTGACCACTTCGCTCCTCGCACCCTCCAATCCCTTCAAGGTCCTCTGTAGAGTGAGTGGGGATTCTAGAGACCTCGTCACGCTGGCTCTGTAGATCTCCTCGGTGACCCATGAGGTTTGCTCGTCAATGGCTCGTAGGGATGCAAGACAGTTTGTTCTGAATTCCTATTGGAGTCAGAGGTGACATCAAGTGAGATGACATTGCAAAGGGATCGTGTTTTTTCTCGAACCACAAACCTGAATCAGGCCTCCCCACAGATCCTGTGGCCCCTCTGCATTGACCAGACCCTCGTGCAGGAGGTTCGCGTTTCCGCGTGCAGTCTTGGATAGTAGTAATACCTTCTCTGATGTCTTGTGCACGGTCTGTGGCGCACTGGGGGAGCTGTGTCGAGTTGCTCCATAATACGGGGAGAGACCGCTGTAGGCCATTGCGCGCTCCGGCAGACAAGTCATATCTCAATCACCGTGACTATATCCACACGTTTCTCGCTCACCTGGCCGAGCACGTTTGGAACTTCTGTTCGCAGGTGCATTCAGGTTGGGGTGATGCCTTGGCCAGTGATGATATCTTGGGTGAGGTCGCGTTCTCTCCGCAGTTGACGAAACCCGGCTAGGTTGGGCCGCCCGCAGTGATATTCGATGAACGCGATTCAATCCAAGCTATCGGTACAGCAATGCTGAGAATGCAGCTCTGTGGGTGCAACTGTCGGAGTTCTTGCCCTGGAGGACATACAGTCAACTACTCACTATTCACCGCCATATGCGGGATCCAGATATGGATTGCGCACGTGACAGTATGAGCTGGTGGCAGAGCTAAGCAAGACAATTCACAAGCATGCACTAGCTAAATGGTGAGAACAGTAACGTAAGAGATGAGCCACAGTTATCACGCTGGCAATGTACGCTGTACATGAGTGGGAGCCATTCATTTGCCAAAATGGGCACCTCAGCGTCTGTACGCAAGATCACGTGATATGAGTGGCATGTTCGTTCGCCAACGCGAACTCATCTAAGTACACTCGAATCTTGTCCCCATCGCCGCCACTGTCCGCATAACTGTGTACTGTGCCTTAACCGGCTGTACATAGTCGCCATGATGTCTCAGCCCCTCAATCGGCAGACTCTGGAGAACATGAAACGCGCAGACCTGCAGAGGCTATGTAAGGTTCGTCCACTTTTTCTTCGTCGCAACATTCCAGCCAACTTGAATTCTTGCAGGACCATGGTATAAAGGCGAATCTTAAGTCCGAGGCACTTGTTAATCTACTACTGGACACTCTGCAACCTCTACCTCGGCTAAGTCAGCAGCCACTGGCGAGCGCCCAACCGAAACGAACGCCCTCTTTTAGAACCGTTAGTCGGTCGTCTGTGGGGTCTCGTCAAAGTCAAAGAGGGCTCTCATCTAGTTCAGTCATCATACATGATACGGAAGGTGAAGACGAGCACCCGGAGGGATCACAGCCTACTTCTGTCCCTCCTGAGCCACAGCCAGGCCCGCCCTCCTCGCAGTCTCCCACTGGATTCCGCACAAGGAAGTCCAGACAAACCCAGTACCGGTTGGGTGTGGGCCGGCCTACTGTGGCTGGAGGTAGTGGGGCCCGCGCGCTCACGAAGTCCGTCAGTCTCACGAGGACGAAGCGAGGAAAAGGAAGCAGCAGTGTGAAGCCATCCGAAGACGTTATCCAAGAAGAGGAGGGTGAGTGTAAAGAAACAATGAAATAGGGTTTCCGTCTGACGGCGTGTTCAGAGCCCTCCGAGACTACTGGTACGTCCGCACAACATGGAAGATGCACCGTATATCTCACCGCCGCTCATCATGCCACAGGCCCTATAGCAGGACCATCAGGGACTGCACACGACACAAGCCATATCCTACAGGCTCCCGATAGTTCGGCGACAGCCTTGAGTGCTGGGATGCTAAGCCATATGGACCAGAATGTACGAGTCACTGATCGACGTTCTCCAGATCTCAATTCTGACCAGTATCCCAGATCCAGCCTTTGAAAGATCAAATCGGACAATTGCAGTCACAGCTTCAACGGTTGACAGCGGAGGTGGCTGTTGTGGACTCATTGAGAACTGAAGTCAGACAGCTGACCGCAGAGGTTGAAACGTTGCGAACCAATTTTGCTAAGATGGCTGTACTCGAAGCAGAGGTTCACAGACTAACAGAGGTTAGGCCCGCCTCCGCCGATCGTACCGTCGGATCTACCGCCTTACAATCAACCAAGGGTGCCGGCAAGGCGCGCGCGACGTATGTGTTCATTCTCGATATGTTGACTTTGTATCAATGGAGCTTTTGTAGGGACGTACCTGACGATCAGCCAGCTGCGATTGATGTTGGAGAGGGTCCCCGACCACATCCGGGATTTGCCCCAAATATTCTGGGCAAGCACCCCCGAGACCCTGAGGACAGTCAGCTTGCTGGTGTCGCGGATGTCGGAAAGGAGGGCGATGATCTGACACACCGTGTGATACGTCCAACCAAAAAGCGCGCGAAATTATCCCCGCCTACCCCCACAGCTCCGCCAATCGAAGATGCACCACCCACCACCGAGTGTACCCCTACGGCATCTCCCCCGGGCAGCGTTGTGACCCCTTCGGCACCTGCATTCACCATTTTCAGTGGTCCCGAAGAGCCCCTTGACTCGTATCTCGACCCTCCGCCTCCCACAACCCACCTCTCAGATCTGCTGGACTTGCCACCTGGTAACATTGGCCGCTATGGAGTGAATGGCGCAACCACAGCGACTGCCAATGCGCAGGAGAATAATGCACAGGAGAACAATGCCCATCACACCAATGCATTCAACTTCAGCTTTACAGGCGCGGCCTTCCGCCCCTTGACGTCTACTCCCGCCGGACCCTACGGAGACGACATGCCTGCTTTCACTTACCCCGAGCCGCCCACTTCCCCAACGCCTACCGTTGCCGTGGCCCCTAGTGGTGGCTACGTTGAGCGCGCAGGTGGTCGGAGGGAGCGAAACGACCTCTTTCATCCCCATAGGCGCGCGCGTTCAGCTAGCCATAGTCGCCCGCCGTCGCGTGCATCGACGCAAGCTGACTCTGATTCCGGCGAGGGTACCATCAACCCATCAACACTTATGAGCACACCTCTTCCAGTCGTTGCAGAACAGGATGCGGAGCCAGCTGTGGAGGCTCCTGTGGCTTCGAGCAGCGAGATTGGTCATGGGTTTGGTTTGGGCTCGGGCTCGCTGTCGCTCCCACCAGAGACCCCTGGGCCGCCCCTGAAGCGGACGATGTACGGCACGGAGCTCGAAGGCGACACGCGTTTCGGCGACTTTGGCATGGAGGGTGTGGCGACTGGGTTCTGGACATCAACGGCGCCTCGCTTTTGAGCCTTTCGGCTCATCACCGTTGAGTTAATGTTAAATCTATGTCTCATCTAGTGGTGTACACTATTCAGGCATCGCGATACCTACACCTGGCTCATCGTATTCTGGTTCGTGACACGACAGTTCCATCGTGCCCCGCTCGTCAAGGCTATTGAATTTCTAGTGATCCCACTTTTCCCGGCATGTTCTGCCTCTTACCCCTCATGTTTCCCAACCACTGAGTTATTGCTTTATGGGCCTCTCGTCAATTGAATTCGTTCAAGGCTGTTCTACAAGTTGATGTATGATCACGATTACATATGATGCTCGCGTTCAAGAAGTCCAGACTGGTGGCCTCATACAGGTCGGTGATTGAATCACTTCAAGGTCTAAGCGCAATGTAACCAACTTCATCCACAGAATCATCCATCTTGTTGCTGTTGTTCCATTATATTGCTATAGAAAGATGTATAATGTAATAAATACCATGAGATGCAGTCAACAACCATCAAGGAATGCAGGTATATGTGTTACATGAAGTTAGATCAGCACAGCTCTATTGTTTTGTCACAGCAGTGGACATCAACAGGGCATTCCAGTTGTCTTATTGCAGCAGTCTGCGACAACCACGAATGTCGAGTACACGGTCGTTCAGATGCAAGGAACAAAGGACATGACTTCCGCGTAGAGGAGATCTACAGTCTCATGATCAGGCACTGTGCTATGTATATTTGGGAGAAGCAGGCAGCGTACCTTTGAGTTCCTCCTTGTTCAGGTCAAGGTCTGTTTGGCGAGAAGTAGGTATGAGCCAGGGCAAACCAGGACTACGAGAAGGAGAACTCACAGTCGAACTCGAAATATTCTGAGTCTAATGAAGAGACAGCAGGCTCGTCCTCCGGATCGTGCTAATGAGACGTGTAGCATGGTGACAATGAGCATCACACATCATAAGGCGTGGCATCCAGACGTACGTATGCTGCGAGGTATGGATGCTCAAGTGCCTGGTCCACCGTCAAACGCTTCTTCGGGTCGAATGTCTGAGCAGTGCAAATTCAGTGAATTGTGCGCCAGTACATGGCGGGATGCAACAACTGACGAGGGTCTTTGACAGGAAGTCCAATGCCTCCGGTGTTGCCTTAGGGAAGATAGAACTGAATGCTTTCCGCTTCTTGATGGGCAGTGCCCGGATGTAGTCTCGCGACCGTCTCGACGTGATGCCGTAGAATTCCTCTAGAGTTGGTGTGCCTGTGCGGTACAATCAGTAGTCGACATGGCTGCTCCATAAAGACTGGCAGACGGCCTACCAATAACGTCGAGAATTAGGTCAAGCTGATGGCCATAGTCACGACCAGGGAAAAGGGGCCGCCCGTTGATTAGCTCAGCCAAGATGCAACCAACAGCCCAGATGTCAATCGCCTTGCACCGTGTCAATGCTACTGAGGGTCTTATGCACATATAACACATGCATACCTTGGTGTACATTTTGAAAGACAGCATGATCTCCGGAGCGCGGTACCATCGGGTAGCAACGTACTCCGTCATAAGACCAACTTCTTTCCCACCGGGGTTGGTCGACCGCGTGCTCCTTGCCAACCCGAAGTCGCAGACTTTCAGGTCACAGTTCGCGTTAAGAAGTAAATTCGCGGGCTTGAGGTCGCGGTGCACGATATCCGCCGAGTGCATCGTCTTCAACGCACGCAGAGTCTGGTACACAAAGTACTGTAACGTAGTAACTCAGGCCTGTTGTCGTCCAGCAGGTCCCAAGACTGACGCACCTGACAGTGATCGTCCGTGAGTTGCTGAGTTCTGATGACTCGATGCAAGTCGGTCTGCATGAGCTCTTGGATAACTGCGCGCACGGAGCTGTTGAGATACTGACAAAGATAGAATCACGCAGGATGCCCACAGTATATCTCCTTGAACTCCTCTAGAGATGGAGGCTTGATTATATCCAGAACGGAGATGATCTGGCGCAGCGATGCAACAGATCACTATGATGTAGGGAGACAATCGAGGAGACTCGTACATTTTCATTTACGCAAGTTTCCGAGAAGAACTTCAAAAGCTTGAGCTCCCGTAGTGTGCGTAGGCAAAAGAGGGTGTGCTCGAAGGGTAGTACTTTCTTGATCGCAACCTCCTTCCCGGACGGTTTGTGCAGTGCAGCAGCTACCGTGCCATAGGCACCTTCCCCAAGACCGTGCAGGATAGCATAATCAGAGCCTGTGCAAGACGGATGTCGACTCTCCTGGCGTTTCCGTTGCAGTAATCAGATAGCACGCACCGACGTCGAACTTGGGAAGAGGCTTGGGTTGCTTGCGAGACATGAGAGCTAGGCAATGACTCGAAGGTGAAGGTGGAGGTGAAGGGAAGGAAGATGCCAACGAGGAGGGAGAACAGAGAAAGATGAATAGCCAGAAGGAAAAGAATCGATATAGGACAGGAATGGGGATAGGTGGGAAGTGTTTGAGATGCAATTAGGTATAACAAGGACATTGAACGCGGGATAAGTTTGATAAGTAGTGCAATCTGCCGGTTGCTGTGATTCAATTGATGGGTGTCTCTCTGCCTCCGGTGCCGGCGTCGGCCATCGTGCACCGCCTCAACATCCCCAAACGCCCCTTCTTCAAGTTCCAGGTTTTGACTTCTCGTGCCTAGGATTCAATCTAAACAACTACTCGTGTCAATAGTCAGTGCTCGCAGATTACCATGTCTCAAAGCATTGACAGTGGTACTCGACGGTCCACGCCAGTACTAAGTGCAGTCAATATTGGTGAGGCCGTGGTTCAGCATCTGCTGCCTTAGGTTTGTCACTGAGTATCCTCTCCGATGCAAGTTGGCCATGCCCTGGCTATTGGGATCTAGGCATGAAACATTGACGAATGATGGACATGACCCGACTTCCGTGCCAAAGTCCGAACGCCGTGATTAGACAGGTCTATTTCATGACGAATACATGTTCTCTCAAACGCCACTTAGTCGGCCGCGGGGCGACGCTTGGAGTCTTTTGGTTCTGGTGGTGCTGGTCTGCTGTAACCTGGAACAAACCTGAATAACTCTGTGTGCTCGCCGGTGGGCCACGAAAGGCTGTCTGTAGGTCTGAGGACCCTACCTAATCTACCTGTAGACTAATGCTCTTAAACCAGATGTTCAGGAGGCAGGTAGCCTTGCCGTTGTTCTATTATAAGGTGGATCACCGATATCGACCCACAGTCCCTGCCTATTATCCAGGTCATGGCGAATGAGGACTGCACTCACATTGGCTGGAACCCTGAGTGAACTGGCGGCAGTTTCACCGAGTGTCTGCCTCTGGGGTCCTGTACCTGAGATTTACGTGTGCGTCCGCAATCCTGCCTCGCAAGTTCCATTTATGTGTATGATCTCCCATTGCTCGATGATATGTTTGAATATTTTTTGATCCCAAGTGCGCGATCTCCAGTGCAGTTGGTGTCCAATGGTGGTCATAGCCGTTGAAGACAGGGGCTACTACAAGACACCCTCCTAGCACCACGCAATCTTGGCAGCGCATTCCAACACGGTCGTCTCATGCGCACGCACTAGTGCTGGATATGGATAATAGGTATTGTTATGTTCCACACAGCCTTCCAGACCAACATGTATAACAACACTGAATAGTCGAGATCGTCTTCCTTCGTCTCAATTTTTTTCATCATGGTCGCAGTCACCCTGGCTTCCGCCTCCGCTGTCTTATTCTTCGCGTCTTCAGCCTCAGCAATTGTTCATGATGTTGTCGTGGGCAGGTTCGCCAACTACGTCGGCCTCGACGACGCGCTCGCCGAAGGGGCCTCGTCCAAGGTTTCTGCTTCTGCTACAGCAATGACTTTTGCAAACGTAGTCTCGACCACTGCTGCATACGGTACCGCGACCATCCCACCGGAGCCGACAGTCTCGGTTGTCACAGAGACAATTACCGTTCAAGGGTCCTCGTGGTTGACCACCTACTCCTCGTACCCTGGCTCACCTGCAGCAACTCCTGTCTCACTCCAGGGCACGGCGCACAAGATCATTGTGGGTGGCTCGAATGGCCAGCTGACGTACAGCCCCTCGAATATCACCGCCGAGCCGCGTGACACGGTCGTATTCGAGTTGTAAGTGTGAGGATTCGCAGTGTTGTTTTCACGCTAAGTTTCTGTCATGCAGCCACCAGAAGAACCATACCGCGACGCAGGCGGCTTTTGCTGCTCCTTGCGTCCCCCTCGCCAACTCTACAACTGGCCAGGTTATTGCCATTGACTCGGGATTGTGAGTAACTTCAGATTCGCCCACATCCTGTAACTAAGCACGGTTCCCCGCAGTATGCCCGTGTCCGACAATGCGACGGAGTTCCCGACCTTCAATGTCACCGTCAACAATACCACCCCGACCTGGTTCTACGTAAGTGCCCATCACTTTCCATCCCGATGCACGCCAACAGACTATCCGTAGTGCAAGCAGCACACGCCAGCGGGTGCCAGCCACTGCGGGTCAGGCATGGTTTTTGCAATCAATGCTGTGGCGGATAGCCCTCGCAATTTCACCGCATTCCAGCAGCTGGCTATGCAGTTGAATGGTACTAGTGCTACGAGCACGTCGGCCACTGGCTCTAGCGCTACGAGTACGTCGACTAGTGGCTCTGGTGCTAGCCCGTCCAGCACCACAAGTGGCGGCGGTTCGAGCTATGCCTCTAAAGGTCTGCTCGGTTTGGGTTCTATGGCATTCATAATGATCTCCCTCCTGTAAAATTTCTGGGTGTCATCGAGGTGTTGGTACTGTACATCATTCTGAGTTACGGAGGTGCTATGGATCGAAGTGAGTTGGGTTTTAGCGCCTCGAGGTTGGGGTCGAGGAGTAAGTAAAGCTGAGGACGGGGAGATTGCGCCTGTGCTTCAAGCCCGTGTATCGCTACGTCGGGCTGTACAATGTGCATGGCTATGGGGTCGTGGAATCCTTACGGTGCAAGGTCGGGGTGGCATTTGACCACTTAAAGGGGACGGAAGGAGGGGCGCTCTAATAGACGGCATGTGACGCAGCCGTGCCTTCGCCAGTCACCAGCCGCGGCTACCCTTGGCTACCTTGACTACGTGCGGTCGCCCCGGGGTGAGGGACGCACCGCACCACCTAAGCTCAAGGCAAAGAATTCGAGTTGTCCCCTAGTACTTCTTCCGCTAGATTGACAGTCCCATTATGTAAGACTTACCTGTAGTTCCTGTGGAGCTCCAAACCCCTATTCGAGAGGGGTGCACCTAGACTTGCCCGATTGGGATGTTATCATGAGATTGTGGTGCCACAGCAAAACAAGCGCCCATGCCACCAGGAGTTGTCGTCGAGACACCGCACCAAATTTGCGACTGTAACACTGGCCGTTTCACGCGCGGTCCTGCGCCAAAGTCCAAAACCCCAGTATAGTTTGGACTGAGGCGAGCTTGTGAGCCCGAGCACTAAACTTTGGCTTACAGCGAGCAAGGCTGAAAGCGGGAGGACGCGTTTTTGCTTGCGCGTCGCTTCCTCCCTCTGAGTCGCATTTCAGCCCGCCCCGCTACAGATGTCTCCGGATGGTTGCTCGATTTTGCATCCTACCACCTCCCCTTGTTTCCCAAGTGTCCTAGCGGTGGTTAGGCGTGCGCCCTTCGCCTCACCGCCGCTTCACGCTCGAGGTGTTTCCGGTCCCGTTTCCCGAGCTCGGAAAGCGCCAATCCTCAGCGGCCCCATCTCCCGCGGACGTCTGCGGTTTCGACCTTCACGGCGTCCGCCGCGCGCTCTCGAGGCTCGTCGTCTCCCCCGGATTGCCCAGCAGCTGCTGGCCGGGCGCGACCGGAACCCTCCATTCCGCACCTGACAAACTCGCATCAAGCACTGAGTGACTCACTCAGACAGAACACCAGTGTACTCACCTCGTCGTTGCAGTCGACGCCAGCGCCGCGAGGCGGTGCAGTCACCGTCAGTCGCTGGCTAGTCTGTTGAGCTAGCCCACGAGCACCTTAGGAAGTCTTCGTACCACTAGATTTGCGGTCCCAAGGTGCTAATTCACAGTCTCCTTGTGGGCCGATGGTACTGTTAGAATATCAGGTATGCGATCGTAGGACAGTATCGGTACAGTAGATTCAGACTCCGATCAGTACATAGATCGCAGTCACTGGAGACATGAGTTGATGTCCGACTGGCGAATATCTGGCTGGAATTCGGTCTCAAATTGTGACCATTGCGACGGGATATTCGCCAGGTAAATATGCTCCAGTTTTCAATTCAAATCTTCCTTTTCTGGTAACCCTATTCGGCGGTCTGGAATCCAGTCTCAATGGTCACAATTTGAGACCGAATTCCGGCCAAATATCCGCCGGTCTGACATCAGCTCATGTCTCCGGTGAGTCTTACCATCCTTGTACCTTACAGTTTGACTCGTGCACAGACAAACGGATAGCATTCATTCTCACTCGCGTCCGTATCCTCGATTGGCGACGAACTAGAGTCTCTGTTTCTACAACAGGTACCTACAGATACAAGGCCACGCACATATAATACACTGTAGACATTGTGATAAGTATTCTGAAAAATGACATTCAGTAGTGGAAAGCAACCTGAGTAAGTGTGCACGCTCAAAATGCAGTTAGCCCACAGCTTGCAATTGATCAAAGTTCCGCTCCTGCTTCCTGACCCTGGCACATCCTTTCAAGTACAGCTGCGTCTTGTACCAGTTCATACGCATCTCCTGCTCAAGACTCGCATCCACATCCACATCCTCCTCGATCTCCTCTGCCCCCCGCCACAAGGAGAGGATCAACCACAGATTCGGGCACAGGCCCGACAAGAATGCGCCCAGCGTGATGGGGTCGTAAATGCGTGAGTCACCCACGCTTAGCTCCATCCTCACGTCCGTCTCAACACCCCCTCCGGGACGCGTCTGCGAGTCGGTAAACAGAGCCGAGTCCAACACATCCGTGTTCATGCGGTAGCCGACAGATTGCAGTTCCCGGCGGTAGCGGACCAGCGGGATGAGGGCTGCCGGCGTCGCCCGTGGCGGGAAGGCAAAGCCCCACTGCGTGTTGACGTCCAGGTGCAGCCTGTGCAGTTTCGGCCATGCGATGGCCATCCTCTCGAGCATGCTGTCGTCGAGGTCGAGAGGGATACCCTGTATGGTGAGCAACCTGATAGGAAGGGTGAGGAGCGGGGACAGCGTCTCACTCGTCACGGTCTGCATCTCCGGGTCCGTACCGTCCTCCGCATATGAAATGAGGTAGAGGGAGCGAAGTGTGCAGGACGAACGGTGCGATGCGAGGGCGCTCAAGAAACGTCCTACCTCTTGAGTGGTCGGAGCGCGCCAAATGCGTACCATCACATACACCAGATCGGGGGACAGGATACACTGAAGCAGCTCGGTCGCAGGGTCCAAGGTCGGCGGTGATGCGAATATCCCGCAAGTGCTCGAATGCATGTTGCTGGACCTTCTGGGAAAGGTAGAGCTCGTGGCGCGGTGTGGTGGATTTGTCAAGGGTGATGCACATCCGGTGCAACTTTGGGAGGGTTGCGAGGGCACAGAGCGCATCTCGTGATATAGGAGTATGCATTAGGTCGAACCTGGACAGCTGGGGTAACGCCACGGTAAGGAGCGTCACTGTGTCCGCGAACCTCTGCGATGCCGAGCCGCAGTAGAAGTCGAGTTTTTCCAACCTGGGACATTCGAGTGGAAGCCTTAACATTGCCTCCAGAGACCGCTCGTCCTCAGCAGGCGCGTCTGAGAGTCTTATTCGCACGTGTTCTATGTGCGGACTGTATAGCATGGGGGCACAGGGTGCAATGAGATCCGTTACCTCTAGATATTCGAGGTTAGGGAGCAGACACGGGAAGGGTCGGAAATCGTATAGGCCCTGAATTGCACTCTCGGTCAAGTGATACCGGCGTCTGTTGTAGGACGATCCAAGGATTTTGACATGCTGAGCGTATAGAGCCATGCGGTCGAAATCAGATGGCATGAGTCGCCGTGTAAATGACTAGGATATGCCAGTGAGTGACACGCACGGGTCATGACATAAAGCACTCACTACTAGTCGCTGGCAGACACCAAGGTTACTGGTCTTTTCAACCATCGTCCAAGCGTCTGAGGAATGCCAACATGGCCAGAGACGGGATTGAGTACCACAACACACTGATGGCCCGTTTGAAGAATTCCTTGGACGCCATGGCAAACGCGACGAGACTCCGGTGGGCATCGGCATCATCGGCGTCATCGCAATACAGGAGGTGGGCACAGATGTCCGTGAGCAGCTCTGGATACAAGTCGTATGAAGGCATTGCCGACAACGACATCGAGGGCGCGGGCTTTCCAGGTCCCAGTCAGAGAGAGGGGCGAGCCATGCCCGCGACGGCGGGATCTCCCGGAAGCATGAACGCGGTCACGTGAGTTGAGATGTTGTCAAAACAACATCGTCATTCTCGATGACCGCCTCCCCTTGCGGGACGATTACAGTAGCACTCCATTGCAAGGCGTAAACATCGGCAACACGGTATGATTCTCTCGGCTCGGCCATTATTACGCAGGGAGCGCCCGATCAGGATCGAGATCCCACACCTCTCAAATTGAGATTGAATTTCATGCGATTTTTCGAGTCGGGTTCACGTCGTCTAACTAGTTAGTGGCCGAGTTTCAGTACCATCCTATCTGTACTCTCTGCGTCCAGAAAGCTGGCACAGTGGAGTTTGACCTAACCACGAGCTTGCGAGCGTACAAGTCAAACTAGTGCTTACTAAGCAGATGGGCTGGTTGAAGAAGCGCTCGAGGGTTCATCTCCTCCACGCTGAGGTCCTCGCCAGCCCTCGCCCTCTGTGTTTTTTGTAAAAGCGCTCCTCCCACTAGCGTCATTTGCGGTGACTGATTGTCGTGTGGCCAGCGACTCGCCATAACTTCGCGCCGGAACTGGACTCCGGCTGTCTCAAGCCTTCCCCCGCTCCACACAAGTTCGACGCGCACCCTCCGCCTCTCTGCGGATCGCGCAGAATCAACCTTCGCCAGCGGCTTGAGACACGGCGCTTCTCCCGACTTCCCAAACGCGAGGATTGGCGCACCGGAGATCGCCTTCCCCAACCAGTGTAGAGACGAGGCATCGAACGAGGAAAATCAGATATATACATATTGATTTCCCCCTCATTCCTGGAGTACAGGCTCCCTAAACTTGGGATGCGTGCCAATTTCGCTGTCCCCTCGACGGCACCTGGTGAATGCAACGTTCTGTCGGCACGCGCGAGGTGACTCATGGGACTACTAGTGTTATGCAGAACAGTCAACATGTTTGTGGTAAGCTGCACTAGGACGAGCATCCGGACAGCGCGCCGTGGCCTTGCTACCCACACGAGTCTCCCGGAACGCGATTGCTCATCTATCACACCTCCCTACCCGCGCTTACAACGCAAGCTCGACGACGTGCGCAAACTCTTAGGGAACCGGCCACTCACGCTCGCGGAGAAGATGCTCTACGGTCATATTACCGATCCTAAGAAGAGTCTTGCGGATGGAAAACTCAAGCGTGGTGAAACATACCTTCAACTTAGCCCGGAGCGGGTAGCCATGCAGGACGCATCGGCTCAGTGAGTACGGTCATCCTGCTGCCGTGATTCTTATCCTGACGGATCATCCCTTTCAAGGATGGCACTGTAAGCATCGAGAAGGAACTAACCGCGCTGCTGTCTTATGCGCTCATAGGCTACAGTTCATGAGCGCCGGTATGAGCAAGTGTGCCGTGCCGACAAGTATTCACTGCGATCACCTCATTCAAGCTGCCAATGGCGCGGAGGTCGATTTGAAGGCATGCTCCCAGCACGAACTGTTATGGAAATGCCATGCTGACACCACTCTTAGCAATCCATTGCCTCTAACCAGGAAGTCTTCGACTTCTTGGAGAGTGCTGCCCGCAAGTATGGTATCGAGTTCTGGAAGCCCGGCTCCGGCATCATTCACCAGATTGTTCTGGAGAACTACGCTGCGCCAGGGATGCTCATGTGTGTTCCCCCTGAGAAGACCTGACATGTCCTCTGACCATGACGCCTAGGCTCGGAACGGACTCGCACACTCCGAACGCAGGAGGACTTGGCCTTCTTGCGATTGGCGTTGGAGGCGCGGATGCCGTGGACGCAATGACAGGTACACCGTGGGAGCTGAAGGCACCTCAGGTTGTAGGCGAGTGACGAAGTTCCTGCATTGCATCGGTGATTCCTCATTACCAGTAGGTATCCACTTGACGGGAAGTCTTTCCGGGTGGGCAACGCCTAAGGATCTCATCCTCCATTTGGCTGGAAAGCTCACTGTCAGGGTGCGCTAGCCCATCTTTCTACGCATGGTCTGCAATGTTTCACACTCGCTTAGGGAGGAACAGGTCGTATTCTGGAATACTTTGGTCCTGGTGTATTCAACCAGTCCTGCACTGGTCTGGCTACTGTCGCGAACATGGGTGCAGAAGTGGGCGCGACGACCTCTACGTTCCCTTACACATCGAATATGCGCTCTTACCTCATCGCTACTGGACGTGGTCCTGTCGCGCGTGCTGCTGACGAGGCTGCCGCCAAGGGTTTCCTGTCTGCGGACGAGGGTGCGGAGTATGACGAGGTCATCGAAATTGTAAGCGATAACCGCCGCTCTTCGCTCTCGAGTCCGTACTGAGGAAGGCCTCTCCTGTAGAACCTATCTGAACTGGAACCAACGATCAACGGACCCTTCACACCCGACCTGGCAACTCCACTCTCGAAGTTCGGGGACTTCGTTAAGGAGCAAGGATGGAAGGACGAGCTGTCAGCTGGGTTGATCGGGTCTTGCACGAACAGCTCTTACGAGGACATGGTGAGTACCGATATGCGCAAATGTTACGGGCAGGTTGGGTGATATCACGCTGATAGACTAGCGTCGCGGACCTCGCCAGACAAGCGAAGGGAGCCGGACTGTCGGTCAAGGTCCCCTTCCTGTGCACTCCAGGGTCTGAGCAGATTCGGGCGACGATGGAGCGCGATCAAGTCACCAGCGCTTTGCAGGATGTCGGCGCAACGGTGCTCGCCAATGCGTGTGGGCCATGCATCGGACAGTGGAAGCGGGAGGAGAAGAAGGACGAGGAGAATGGTGAGCGTGCCATCGGGCTCGTGGACGTACCAATGAACTAACGAGGCCGGTCAGCTATCCTGACCTCCTTCAATCGGTGAGCTGGCTTTTCGCGTAGTCCACCCTCCCGGCCTCACACATCGCGTGGCAGCAACTTCAAGTCCCGCAACGATGGCAATCGACTCACCATGAACTTCCTCGCCTCGCCCACCGTCGTCACCGCCCTCTCCTTCGCCGGCAAGCTATCTTTCAACCCCATGACCGACAACATCCGCACGCACTCCGGGAAGCCGTTCAAGTTTACCCCGCCGAGGGGCCAGGACCTGCCGTTGGCGGGGTTCACGCCCGGCGAAACGGGCTTTTACCCACAGCCGACGCCCGCGCCCCAGCCGGAGACGGAAGTCCTCATCCACCCCGACTCGCAGCGGCTGGAGGTGCTCGCGCCGTTCACCAGCCATTTCGGGGAGGGGAGCAGCAACGCGCGCGGGCTCGAGCTTCCGCCGTTGAAGGTGCTCATGCGTGTGAGGGGCAAGTGCACGACGGACCATATCTCTGCTGCCGTGGGTGCACCGTTCCGCCGTTGTAGCCACGCTCTGACACGTGAGGACAGGGCCCGTGGCTCAAGTACAAGGGTCACCTCACCAACATCTCTGAGAACCTGTGTACGCCCTGTTGCCTTTCGTGCAAGGCGCCATACTCAGCTAGCCTGTAGTGATCACGGCTACCAATGACGAAGGAGGAGATGTGAACGTGGCGTTCGACCACGACCACGAGCCGAACCAATCTAAGACTGATACTATCCCCAACGTCGCCAAGCGCCTCAAGGCTCGCAAGCAGCCTTGGGCATTGGTGGTCGACGAAAACTATGGTGAAGGCAGCGCTCGGGAACACGCCGCTCTGCAACCTCGCTTCTACGGTGGGATGCATAGGAGACAAGCGATAATTGACTGCTGACTTGTCGGCTAGGATGTGCTATGATCGTCGCACGGTCATTTGCGCGTATCCACGAGACGAACCTCAAAGTGAGCGAGCGGGATGTATATTCTCTGGGGTATTATGTTGACGAAAGCCTGTAGAAACAAGGGATCCTGCCCCTGTGGTTCGCCAACAAGGCGGACTATGCCCGCATCGGTTCAGGAGACATCGTAGAGACCCAAGGACTCGCTGAACTCCTGGATGGGACTCGAGAGGCCACTGTCACGCTCAATGTGACGCGGCGAAATGGAGACGTTTTCGAAATTCCGACAAGGCATACCATGTCGGCCGATCAGCTAAAGTGGCTGCGACACGGGTCTGCATTGAACTACATCCGCTCGCAAGTGCAGTAGCAGGTCAATGGCGGGTATGCATGCTGTATCGATACATTACACATGACTATTGGATGCTATGGTCCGCCCCAATGCTTGTAAGTCGTCCGCTTGCTTTGTACTTGCTCTCTTTCTTTTGAGCCACACCAATGCGGCCTGCGCAACGTTCACAGCCGGCTGGGGCAAACCCGCGAGCTGGGCTACTTTGAGACCATGGCTGTCACGGTTGACACCGGGTTTCATGCGGTGGGAATACGAGAAATAACCGTCCTGTGGCGGGCGCAGCACATTAAATATGGATCAGCTTTATGCATGCGACGAATCCCGTGCTTACCTCAGTTTCATCCACATCAGTGCAAAAGAAACTGACCGCATCGAAGGAGCCTTGACCCCTGTGATCTGAGTCACAGCCTAGCATGTCTGCCAGCTCGTGGAAATGTGTAGCGAACAATGCTCGACACCCGTTGACTGAGAGCAGATGATGCACAGCGGCAAAAGCAATGGCCACGCCATCATCAACTGTTGTTCCCCTGCCAACTTCATCCATGATGACCTGCGAGCCGTCAGTCTGACTACACGGAGACAAGTACAGTGAGATCGACGGACCAGGCTATTTGGGGTAGCTCGGCGGAGGATCTCGCTCGTCTCCAACATCTCCACCATGAAGGTGCTTCTATCGCGGAAGAGATCGTCCTTGGCACCAATGCGAGAAAACACCCTATCCACTACGCCAATCCGTGCAGCATCTGCTGGGACGAAAGAGCCACTCTGCGCCAGTATCGCGATCAAAGCGGTCTGGCGGAGAAAAGTGGACTTTCCCGCCATGTTAGGCCCGGTAATGATGTGCAGACGGGAGTCCGGGGTGAAGGAGACCGAGTTCGGTGTGAAGACACGCCCAGAAGTGAGCAAACCTAGTTCAACTGTCGGATGGCGCCCATTGGTAACGTGGTATGCCGAGCTGGAAGTGGTGGCGATTGAGACCACCGAACGACGGGAATAAAGGGAGCATCTCTTACTCTTCTGTGACGGTCGGGCGCACAAAGTTCATCTCTACTGCAAGATTCGCAAATGCGAGCGTTACATCGAGCTCGTCGAGGATGCGAGCGTTGCGCCGAAGGTGTCCTACATGGGCGTTGACCTGTGAAATGTCTTGAGTCGTGGTTCACATACAAGGCATACCATACTTACGTCGTTGCGGAGAGCTTCAAAGGATTCTTTCTCGGCTGCATATATCGCTGTGACTGTGTCCATGATCTGAGCTCCCAGTTTAGACCATTCCTAAGTATCGCTGGGTCAGTGCACCTCAAAGGCTACAGCACCGCAGAATGCACCTGGAAAAAGAACGTGTTGGTGGTGTTGCTTTGCGATATGGGTATGAACAAGTCCGAAGCCTTCAGTCGGGCAGAATCACGCTTTCCTCTGCTAATGTGGACATGCATGCCGTATCCCGGGGACGAACGGAGGCTCAGCGAGGGCGCATCTATCGATCTGGCAAGTTAGGGCCCCTCCATCTATCATGAGCAAGAGGCACTCGCTATATTCTAGTTGTAACCGCAATTCAAGCCGCCGTGCACGTTCGTGCAATCCCTGTAAGCTAGCGTGCAGGCTGGCAAGCTGTTTAGAGAAACTGAGAGCCTGCTCAACACTGATACGCAAACAAGAAAATTGGAACTCAACGCACCTAGGACTGATCGTCCAGAACTCGATTCCGAGGGCGGATCTTGAGTTTGTTCCTGACGACAACGAGTCTGTGACGCTCTCCTCACTGTCGGACGGTTGGTTCTCTTCAACTCCGCAAGCCCGCCCTGACGCTGTGACTGCACTTTCGATCATATCAGCGAGGTGCTTCAGGTCATGCATTCTGCGCATCAATGCGTCAATGCTAGACCAGTCTTCTTCATCCACCATCCCCTTCTGCTGTTCTACGTCCCTTTCCAGTTCAATCCGTTTTTGAATCCTCATCCATGTGCGCACTGTGCTGCAGATGGCAGATAGATCACTCGCATGACCGCGCCCAAGCATAAGTCTCTGCACTATGCGTGTCGCATCCTCAATGTCGCTCAGGGTCTGAATGAGATCTTCACGGAGATACGGGCGGGCATGGAAGAAGGCAACCAAGGACTGACGAGCGTTGATCTCACGGAGAGACGTGCTCGGGGAGCCTGGTAGCATGCACGTCAGTCACTGTTCGACAACAAGGACGGGTGTGAAGACCGACATAACCATCGTGCAAGCAAGCGAGTGCCGCTGCTTGTCACAGTACGCTTTATAACGTTGAGGAGACTGCCAGAAACACCGCCATCACTCAATTTCTCTCGGATTTCAAGGGCTCTGATGGTGTGTGCATCGATCTGCATCCTGCCTGCTATTGTTTCCCTGCTTGGCGAGGATAGCTGTGGCATATGTTCCAGCATATTTGTGCGCATGAAAGCCGTCAACAATGAAATTGCCCGTATTTCTGCTTCATTCAACGTTGGCTCGGATGCTGATGTGGCGTCCATATTGGAAGTAACATCGTCGGTTCCTTCATCTCCCTCTGAGATTGATGTCGCAGGCTCTGCGTCAGTAGGCGACGCGAAGGGAGTCCAAAAGTGACCCTCCTCGGCAACAATCGAGTTAAGACTCCCATCCTTCTCCTCATAGCTAAGCACCACTTCACGAGGGCCGATACGTACGAGTTCGTCTCGTAGACCCTCAGATGAGGCTGTCTTGGTGAAGAATTCGCCTGTGGATACATCAATCCACGCTAGACCGACGTGCGCCGCCTCATCAACTGGATCTGATGTGGGTCTGGGACGAGTAATAGCAAGCAGGTAATTGTTCTCGTAGGGATTCAAGAAGGGCTCGTCGATGAGAGTGCCCGGCGTTACGATGCGAACGACGCGTCTGTCGAAGCCGACCTTGACTCCGAGGTGTGGATTGCGAGGAAACTCTTCACACAAGGCAACGAAGCGTTTTTGAGATTGCACGAGAATCTTGAGATATTTGTCCAAGTGCATGAGTGGGAAGCCACACATCAGGATGCGCTGGCCATCCCATAACCGTTGCGTGAGCTTGATGTTGAGCAAGCGGGAAACCTCTCTTGCTTGATCGAAATAGGACTGTATAGTGTGTCGGTGAGGGACTTGAATTGAGCACAGAAATAAGGCTCACTCGCTAACCTCATAGAATTGACCGACACGAGTGAGCAAAATGCAGTGAGGAAAACGTCGTAGATTCTCGAGAATTTCCGTGGCAAGTGGGTTTTTCGGTTGGCGAACGGAAAGGTTGGGATCTATGGCCCACATATATGAACTACTTTATAAAGACAGGAAGAGATTTTAAGCATTACCTGTCAGTTCAGTACTTGTCGACTCGGTGACACGTCTACGTCTACGTCTACGTCTACGTCTAGGCTTAGCTGGCAAATTGACTTTAGCTGTGTCGTCTTTGCTACCGTGTTCGCGCGTACGGGCAGACTCAAGCGGGCTTTGCAAGTTATTGCCTCCATACTCAGTGTCATGGCCGGATGAACTGGCATCTACTTTCTCAGCTGATATAGAACGAACACGTAAAGCATTTACAATGAGTGCAATTGGTGAAAAATATGACGGACAAGCGTACGTATCGAACTAGCGGGGACATCAGTGGAAGATACATTTGCCAGCCCTCCGTGCCATTCTTCCAACGGTGGAGCACCAACAACAGCAACGGGTTCCGGGAGTTCGGAATACTTTTTCCTCGTCACAATGCGCTTCTTGCGTGTTTTTGGAGCCGTCCCTGACGTATCGATACCTGTCCGCAGTACGTGACAAGTCTGCAGAGCTCGATTCGAGATGGTAGTCTGTCTCTGCAGGGAATTGCAAAATGCTCGGCGAAGAAATAGCATCAACTGGGATCGAGAGACGATTGTGCGGCGCCACAGCCAGTAGCCAAAAGGATATGAATGGCTGCAACGCCAGCGACCAAGGCTGCCAACACAAGTTAGGACAACGGAGCCGAGGAGGAGGAGAGGAGAACTTGGAGAGACTCGCGGAGGCGCCCGTCTGCCACCTGTTCGCGTTGCATGAGCGGAGTTTCAAGTCTCCAAACTTGCGCCGTCGCTCTCGCCTCCACGACGACGAAATCGCAGCACTCGACCAGGACGCAAGTATCACCCCGCGCTCATCATGTCTTTCGCCGGCAGACGCAGAGGAAACAAGGTCAAGAAGGGTGTTCAGTTCACCGTCATGGTAGTTGGTAAATGCTGCTTCCCTCGCCGTACAACGAGTGCCAGCGCTCACTGCTGCCTGGTTGCTCTCCTTTGCTCTTCAGGTGCTTCGGGTACTGGGCGCACCACGTTCGTGAACACATTGTGCGAGTCTGAAGTCCTACCGCACAAGGTTTGTGACACCCCGGAAACTGCGCACGTTGAGGAGGGCATCAGGATCAAACCTGTCAACGTTGGTACGTACCTGTAATCAACTATTTTTTTGAATGAACTTGAGAGCGTATTCCCTGTAGAGCTGGAAGAAGATGGTGTTCGCATTGCGCTCACCATTGTAGACACTCCTGGCTTCGGTGACAACATCGACAACGAGTTCGCGTACGTCATATTGGTACGTTATAATGGCGGATAGCACTAATATTTTTGTGTGCTCGCAGCTTCCAGGAGATCGTTGGCCATTTGGAACGTCAATACGACGATATCCTTGCCGAGGAGTCTCGCATCAGACGTAACCCTCGCTTCAGGGATAACCGGGTCCACGCTCTGTTGTACTTCATCCCCCCCACTGGCCATTCGTACGTCCCTGGATGCCATTGAGGTTTCTACAATACTGATCAGCCTCCATCAGGTTGCGCGAGATGGATATCGAGCTCATGCGTAGGCTGTCCCCTCGTGTCAATGTCATACCGGTCATCGGCAAGGCGGACTCCCTGACACCGAGCGAGCTTCGAGGTTTCAAGAAGCGGGTATATATAGCCGTTCTCCCAACCCTGCGGCCAGTTTTGACCACCCATTTGACCCCCTAGATCATGGAAGATATTGAGTATTACGACATCCCGGTCTACAACTTCCCATATGACGTTGAAGAGGACGATGAGGATACTATCCAGGACAACAGCGAGCTCCGTGTTCGTCCAATAATCGTGACTTGCACCGTTGTACAGGTTATTGATGCATTGTTTAGGCCATGATGCCCTTCTCCATTGTTGGTTCAGAGGAGGAAGTTGAGATTGATGGCCAACTTGTCCGTGCCCGGATCTACCCCTGGGGTGTTGTTGAGGTGGACAATCCTAAGCACTCGGACTTCAGCCGCCTTCGGGGCGCCCTTCTCAAGTACGCTGTTATATTCTCGATGTTAGAAGTGGTCCTGACGGTTTGTAGCACTCACTTGGCCGACCTGAAGGCCCTGACCCATGATGTCCTGTACGAAACGTACCGTACTGAGAAGCTATCCAGGACGGTGCACTCGGATGCCCAGTGTGTAATGTATCTGAGGTCTGTTATGTTGTGTTCACAAGGGTGCACAGGGACTCGTCTATTTTGCCCGAGGAGCTCGCTACGCAGAGCGTGCGTCTCAAGGAGGAGCAGCTGCGCCGGGAAGAGGAGAAGGTCAAGTGTCCCTTCATATCGATTCCGTTGTGATGGACTGATTTGTTTGACGCTTTAGCTGCGCGAGATCGAGCTCCGGGTGCAGCGCGAGATCAACGAGAAGAGGCAGGAGCTGTTGGCGAAGGAGGAGTCACTGCGGTAGGTCCCTGGTGAAGGTATACCAAAGCCTTTATGGCTGATACTATGCACAGAAACCTCGAGAGTCGGCTGGCCGCCCAGGGTTCTCAGTCCGAGTTCCGGGAGTGAACTCGGGCGATGGTAAGACTCCTGGGCGAAAACTGGGTCTCGGATCCAATATACCCCTTTACAGTCGTCTCAACTATCATCTCAACCAGATTGGTGCATATACTCGTCCGGGCCTAGTATTTCGGATAATGTGCTGTGTCTCGCTCCTCGTTTCGAGGCTTGTTCTTGCTTGCCTTCCGCAGTCTGTCGTTAGTATTCGTTTTGACAAGATGCCAGCGCATTCTGGGTCGCAATGTGTGATCGTCCCACTCTTTTGACTATTCCTATACTATATACCATCCTCGATCTTCACCGGTGTCACCGATGGACGTGATGTGTCGTTCTTCCAATGTTGCTACAGCACATGAAATGGAATGGTTAATAGGCAAATGTGGGGTGACCTCGAGTTTCACAGATGCACACTTGATGATCTGGATGCCAGTGAATGATAAGTGTCATGTATGATGACAATATTGCTGATGATGAAATCTGCATTCCTCAACCGCAACAAGCAAAACTGTGGGTGCTAAGACGCAGCGGCTGGTACTCTATGGTACTAGTGCCTGGTCTCGTACCCATCCGATGGGAGGAGACGCACCCCACCACCGCACTTCGGATGCGACTCCCCCATCGGATGGGTACGAGACCACTAGTGCCTACTGTATTGGGCCGGGATCCCGGCCACACTCCTTATAAACTCGGCCAAATCTTGGAACAACCTGTTGACCATTCAGCTTCTAGGGTATTTATATTGACACATTCTCCTATGTTTCCTCTATCTACGGCTATGCTGACCTTGTGACATGCTTGCCCGTGGTACTCGACTGACCGAGTACGCCTATCTTACCAGTGTCGGGGCCTGGTTGTGTTCACACAATTGCTGCGCTGTCTGTGGGGAGTGTTTGGTATTCTGATCATGCGAAAACTGTATCAGATGTTCATCAACGAACTGCGCCCCGAGGGGAGATGTAGGAATGGGCAGAAACTGTACACAAGTAATTGACGGACTTAAGTTACTTAAGGAGCGCGGATAAGGGTCACTTACTTACGTAAGAAAGAGTTGTTCCCGCCACCACGCTTTCGGGCTTCGCTACCCCCTTCCAAACGTGGAAGCAACGTAACTGCAGTCTGGCTTCACCCGTTGATCAACTCTCCCAAGGTATATCTTCACCCACCCCGCCCTCTTCGTCACCACACAACACGGCTAGTTCGCCACCGTCGCCCTGTCGTCCACTCCCTCTTGACGGCGACCAAGATTGGGCGCGCTGTATCTTGCAAAGACAAGTCCCAAACTAAGCGCCATACCCAGCCGTGCTATCAACCCTCTCCTGGTCTCGGTGTAGCTCCAGTGTCGACATCCCTAGGGGGCGACGTACCTTGCAACATAGCCGGTTCAGTCCTCTATTGCTGCCATTCTTCAGTCGATCGCTCCGGTGACCTCTTACTAGTCCAAAAACAGCTGCTGCATTGTTCAACAAGGATACCTCCGCATTCAGCTGCGCTGGGCAAACTGCTCTCTTCCTCACACTGGCGACAACTCCTTTCCCCTACTTCTCCTTCCCATTATCAGCCTCGCCGCCGACTCCAGATCATGGAGCTTGAATACCAGACGCAACCCATTCCCATCATGCACCAATCGCGCGTCGCTTGGCAGAATCAAGACACTGTAACGTCCACCGCTGTTCCCGCCTCGACATCGACATTCATCTCTCGTCGCCGTTCCATGATTAGTCAAGCCCCACCTCCTGGTCCGCCACCGTCGCAACCCATACCGAGCGTGCCCGCTCTGCCGACGTCGCAGAATGGCCTGTCGGATGCACCCGAGCATGGTCATGGTACGAGTTCTCATATCTATTCGTATTCACGTCCATCCGGCTCTCCCAACCTAGCTGCCATTGCCTCATACTCTCAGGCGCGATTAGCTGTCGCATCTAGCACGGGGTCATCACCACCTCTCAGCACGTCGTCATCATCAGACAACTTGTCCGATCCACCGCCCCGTTCCATGCTTCGGGCGAACGTCCCATTGAAACATACTGTACCTGTCACGCACGAAATCATGCCAGACCGACTATTGCTCAGTCCCCCGGAGCCTCGCCCATCGGAACCGAGGCCTTCATCAAGACGCGCCTTGACGAGGGCCCTGGAGCTGGCGAGGGAGGCCGTTCGACTAGACTCGAGTAATGACGATCCATATGCAGCGGTCATAGCATATGGGCAAAGTGTAGCATTGCTTGGCCAGGTGATGGAACGCGTCATGCGCGGGGAGGACAGCACGGAGTCCCACAGGAAGCAGAATGGAAGACGTAGGAGCGTGGTGGCCCAGGAAGAGGAGGTGCGACGGCTGAAGTCAATTGTGAGTGCTTCGAGAGGTGAATATCAATGTTATATTTGACCATGGGTTATGTGTCACTTCTCAGCATGACACCTATGCCGACCGTATGAACATCCTCAGCTCGATCTACAGCATACCAATACCTCAGCATTCACCTCCTTCCGTTCACTCATCATCGTTCTCGCAATCTTCGAATTCAACCCGGCCATCCTCACCAGCATCAACCTCGCCTACATCTGACTCTTCAGATCCAGGTTATGCCCAATTGTCCGTCAAACGTCGCAGTCGAGACGTACCACGGTATTCTGCGGACACTATTCGACTCGATGACGTACAGGATGATGAATTAAGTGCTGAGGATGCGATCGGGACAGCTTTGTGTACGTCCGCTACGATTCTTTCATCTGGTCGCGTGCCGTCCTCCAGTTCGCCGGCAGCGCATCCATACGCATCCTCTGCTGCAACAGTCACCGTGCCAGCTTCTGGTGCAGCCCCACGTGTATCTGCAATCCCTGCAGTGCGCCCACTTCGACCACGGGCCTCATCAGCTCTCCCTCCGCCCGCTCCCCCACCTACCACCACTCTACCACCCCCTCCCCCCGGTCCTCCTCCTGAGCTGTTGGGGACATCGAGTCTTTTGTCAGCATTAGACACAGGCCGGTTGAGAGGTAGCTCGATCAGTCATTCTCGAAATAACTCTGGTAGTCGATTGTCGGCACTACGCGAAGAGAGGCGCGAGGACGGTTTCCCCGTCACAGAGAGGGCGAACGGAGAGGAATTATCACGGTTGCGTCCCAAGAACGCTCTGCATCCGCCGCTTGACCATCCGTTACCGCCTCTCCCCGTTCCGTCCTCACCTGAGCTAGCAATCACACCTCGCATCCATGGCTCCTCAGGCGGGCTGGCCTCAGAACCGGCATCTCCTCATAGCTCACATTTCACTACACCGAGGCCAAGAGGCGGCTCGACATTCTCAACTCAGTCGGAGGCAACGCCTACCAGGATGGCCCCGCTGATCAACACCTCGCCCGTCATGGGTACTATCTCTCAGCGGCGGGGCAAGACTTCTGCACCCCCTTCCTCGACGACCTCGTCTTCACCGACAGAGTCAACGGCATCCGCTACGTCTGTGCCTAATATGGGCCGATTAGCTACCGCGGCGCTACCTGCAAGCACCATCAACAGCTTAGGGTTGCCGGGTCGGAACAGAGCATCGTCACAGCCTGGTCGGAGACCATCTGTTGCAGGGTCGAACGCATACTTTCCTCCTGGCACAACCGCCGTACCGACCACCGCGCCTGTCCCGCGCAAAGTGTCAATGCCATCCTCCCGTCTCAATCCTAATGTCACACCTGCGATATCCATCAACACGGCACTGATGTCACCACCTCTCGGACACATGGCGCCGCTTGTTCCGCCCCCGCCAATACCGCATACCAACATTCCTACTGCGCCGTTGTCGCCCCTCCCCTCGTTGGCACCGCCCGACCCGTTGCGTAAGCCATACCACATGATGAGCCTCCTCAGGCAGACCATGACCTCCAGAACTGGAGGATACATCACGCGACGCCTGCATGTCCCGCAGGAAGTGTGGTCGCAAGGCGGAGCAAAGCTTACAAACATCCCGGAGAAAATACGCGTCGTTGAGGTCCTGTGTTCGGCACTCGAGGAGCTCCAGCACTGGAGTGTCGAATACTTTGGTGCCGGAAGCGTGAGCAGCGGGATGGCATTGGGGATCGGCAGCGTCGGCCGACGCGAGGGCGAAGCATGGTCGACGAAGATGGAGGAGTTTGCGAATGTATGCGATGGTGTCGTGGGCAGCTTCGGCAAGAAACTCGGCGTTGGTGAGGGCTTCGTCACGAAAAAGACCAGCGGGGTACGTACTAATAACCCTTATATTATCTGCACGAGCACCCTAATTCAGATGCATCGACAGGTCACTTCGTGGGGTGGAAAGCTCACGCGACAGCTGGACAAATTCACGAATGGCAAGAAGTACGTAAAGTCACTCGATTGACATCTTATCACCGCTAAAACCGACGTCAGCCTTGATTCGCCGGCATCCTACGTTCAGGGTCTGTCCAAGCTGTTCCAGATGGTCCAGGTTCTGGATGAGCATACCAAGGCCGGGGCGTCCATACCACAGGCGCCCCTCTATGCTGGCTTCCCTCCAGATATACGACAAGGGCTCGAGTCCAAGCTTCGCCACGCGTCTGAATTCTTCGCGAGAGTCGTCCTAACATTCGTGATCATGGACATGTCCCTCCTCCTTGACAAATATGTCAAGAAGTGCGAAAAATGGCTCGCCGAGTAAGTGGACGGGGGTTCGCGCAGGCCAGGCAGTCAGGTAGATGTCACCACATTGTAACATTATGCTTCAGGATCGGATTTCCTCATCTCTTCATATATCGTCGTTTGTGCACTTGCTGCCCGCCAGCCCATTTCCTCTGGTGAATTTCTATGACACAGTCATATATCCTTTGGTCAGACGTCGAACATCTTTATTACACATGTCGTTTCCTCTGTATAAATTGGGCTCCTGCGGTGCAATAATTCTGGCTTGTAAATTTACCCCGTACATACCTGCTAATAGTACATGTCCGCGAGCGGATCGGAAGTGCACACTTTCGTGGACAATGGGGAAGAAAAAGTGTCATACTGTATTTACATCGTCGTGTATCCTGAGGTAAGATTGTCACAGAGGTATACAATATGCTATACCAAAAAATGTCTTTCTACTGGTACAGATAGTGCTGCATGTCGGGGTTAAGGACAAGGGCCGTTGGCGTAAGGTATACAAGAAGCATGAGGTGGCGGTTATGACTACAAGAGCCTTATAACATGAGATGACTTCGTATCGTCCAAGAATTTGTGCGACATCGCTTAAACGATTAGAAGGAAACCGAGTGCGCATTCACATGGGTATGCTGATGGACGGTGGGAAATGGTACAATTTGTGGTATAGATTCTGGTTCAGGGGTCGGTTCCTTACCGCGTAGTCTGCTAATGATGCTCAAGCGCAATACTGCAGGATACGACCAGTTTCAAGAGGACGTCAACAGTACATGAGTGTCCAGGCTTACTGTAGTCCAGGCGAGCATTCTCGTCTACAACTTCCTCGTCCGAGTCCGCCAATGGGTCTTTGCTCATGACTACATGCCACGCCTCTGAAAACAACGATGAGACTACATCAGTAAACGTCAAGTGTTACCAAGTCCCTGCATACGTTCTAGCATGGAGCGTTGACCCGCCGGACGAGGCGTGGGCGGGCGTCGTGGATACGTGGGCGAGGGCTGGGAGTGAATGAATGCTGCTTGAGAATGAGGCGGTATCGGCGATGACGGGTAAGGCCGGTAGGTATATGACGGTGCACTGTGCTGGGAAACAGGCTCAGGATATGTCCTCGTGCGAGGACGCGTCCGAGCCGGCCTGTCGCATGTGGATGGAGGTAGGCCAGGGCTCGATAGTCGTCGCGGGTACGGATCGGCGAAGTGACGAGGGTCGCGAACGTCAGCGAGGAGATCTGGTATTGAAGGAAGACGCTCTCGCCGTAGGAGTGGTGGGAGCGATGGTGAGGGGAAACGCCCCAACGTATGACGAAGAAGTTGCGGCGGCAAGGAGGGGGAAAGTCGGCGAGACGGCTGCTCCGCCCATGGCGAAGGTGGTTGCTGTCGGTACGGCTCTAGAGAATATTGCCGCGGTACTGCTGAGACAAAATCAGCGAACAGTCTGATGCAATCAATCACGATTGTGAACAGGTGGAGACTGACCATCTAAATTCTCTTGCGCCATCGGCGGTAAAGAGGCAAGGCTTTCGGCCGGAGAAGCGTCCCGTTCAAGCTCCCTGTCACGGGCAACCGACATGCTCGCCATATTCGATGACTCTGGTATGTCTCTTGTCCTTCGCCTGCCCCGCGACCTCCCCCTCGCCGTGCCAGCCCGGCCCTTGCCTCTCTGTTCATTCCCATCCTGTGGGGAAACGTTGTCTTCGTCCTCCTTTGCCTTCTTCTCCATAAACAGCTTACGCTGCCTGGTCATACGCTCTCCCCATGCACGCTCCTCGGGCGGATCCACGTTCTCCCTTATGGCTTCCTCTTCGGATAGCATGACAAGGGTGGGAATTTGATCCGATGCAGGGTCATCGCCGAAAGGATTGTGTGATGCGTGCTCGTGGTAGTAAAAGCAAAGCCAGAGGAAAGCGCGAGCACGCGAAGCCGACGAGACTGGCACTGGCGTGAAAAAGTCGAGGAAGTCAAGGGTGGTGTTCAGACCGAAATGCGCTCGAGCAATTGCCTGTAGTGCCGGAAGAGGAAGGAGGGCGGGTCAGCAATTGAGATCGAGTCATGGTGAGAACCAAAGCCTGGTCCACTTACGCTCGCGTGAATGGAGAAGGTAAAGATGAGGTTAACGATGCTCGTGGGGGGCACCTGACCTGACCGCTAGTCGTGACAAGATGTCAGCACCCAATGCGTAATAGGAATACCCTATGTGACTGACGGAGCGGGCCTGTACATCGGCCGGCGATAGGAGGGAGCCTTGCGGCTCGGTGTCGAGGTAGCATGACTTTAAAATGTTCTTAATCCGAGGAGCGTCTTGCAGATTGCCAGTTGTCTTCTGTAGTGAGGGAACAGGGTGATACGTGCGCAGAGCGGTGCGCATCTCTGGAAAGACTATGAATAAAGGGGCGTCAGTAACCATCGATACGTAGGGCAGCAAGCGCGGGAGGGTGGGCGTTGAGGGTTATAAAACAGCCACCATATAGCCGCAGGCGAGAAGTGCCCACGTATAATGTTCGTGGGTGGCCATGGGTGACCCCTATTGAAGCCGCAGGAAACAAACCCAGCCAAGATGCCTGATGCTTACATGCCATAGTGGTGTTTATGCGTCCGACGTTGGAAAGGAGCGACATCTTTGCGAATTCATCGCCAAAGTCCGGGGATTCCATTATTTTCTCCCTGGACGCCTTTGAGCAGCGGGGCGAGTGAAGAAGACAGTTGATATACAGGTCGCGGAAGGACACACGCGTTCGCGGGGGTTCATTGTGAAGTGTCCGGTATGGATCGGTGAAGACGGCCTGGTTGTTGGTGAATATGTTATCCAGGAGATCGTGCTGGAGGTCCGCGCGTGTAAGGGGCTCTCCATCGAGGTGCTTTACCGCGAGTGTCTTCCTGCTAGTCGTCTGTGCGCTGTTTAAAAAACTTTGAGCATGAGAGGGGCTGAAGAACGAGGGGAGGGACGAGGGGAGACGCACGCGGAGTTGGGCATGTAGCCTAAGGGAAAGGGTGAGGAAAGGGGGAGAAGGGCAGCAGCCACATTTCCTTACGGCACCGCCCGATGCGTACATTGTCCCGATCGAATCTCATAGCAGCACGCTCGCAGATCCCGCTCCCATCACCCGCCATCCCGCCATCTCGCTCGTCGTATATCTTTCCCTCCTCCCTCCTGCCTGCGATCCACGCAACCACCACCAGCCACTTCTCAGAGCCCCGCAGCCAACAGATCCACAGGCCACGCGACGAGCTCCATGCGCTGAATATACATCATGCGTCATACCCACACAACGTTATCCCGGCACAGTGGTGCATATACCCGAGCCACAACACGCCTCCCGACCGCATTCCGCCCACCATTCGGCCTCGCATTGGCCTGGGACATACCATGGATAGCATCCAGAAGCAGAAGGCACTGTTGAAAAACTACACTTACCCGCTCTCCACCGACCCTAAGAGCTACGACCCGTTGTTGACTGCTATTGGTACGCACAACAGTAATGATCGCAGCTGGGTTATGCTCAGTCAGAAGCCAGGGAGCGCGCAAATAGTCCTCATAGGCGATGGCTCGCACGGGACTTTCGAATTCTACCAACACCGAGCGGAGTTGACCAAGCGTCTCATCAAAGAGAAGGGTTTTACGACAGTTGCTGTTGAAGCAGACTGGCCGGATGCTTTTCGTATCAACAAGTGCGTATTGGCGCCTGTGCTTCCGTGCTTCCGTGCTTCCGTCAATGGATGTCGCTTGTAGGTACATCCATGGCGGCAAATTGAGGAACGGCGTCATCAAGGATGCGCGGGATGCTCTGAAAGACTTTGAGAGGTAAGGTACTAATTTTCTCCTCGTCCATGCTAGTCCCAATCTTCGACTTGACCTCAGGTTCCCCAAGTGGATGTGGAAGAACGAAGTTATGCCAGGGTTCATACAGTGTCTTCGTGACCACAACGACAGGATCATGCAGCAGACCAACGACCCATACAAGAAGGTCTCCTTCTTCGGCATGGATCTATACTCTCTCAATCGGTCAGCGGACGAAGTGATCAGGTATCTGGAGGTGGTTGATCCCGAGGGTGCAAAAGCAGCTCGAAAGAAGTATGTATGTCTTATGGGTGTGATTATTCTCGTACTAAGCTGTGGCAGATACAACTGTTTCGAACGATTCGGCGAAGACACCACACGTTATGCTTACGAGACGCAGTTCGGACTGAAGAAGGTTCGCGTTCTCCTATTTGTCAATGCTAGAATCTGTTGAACTCTTCTGCAAACATATAGGACTGCCACAAAGAAGTCATTATGAACCTCCGGAACCTTCTTCAAAACCGAAGGAGGTATGTTGAAGCACAAGGCGAGGCCGATGGCCATCCAGGGGAAGAACAGTTCGTGGCGGAGATGAATGCCCTTGTCGTGCGTGACGCAGAAGAGTACTATCGTACGATGATGTCTGAGGACGCACTGAGTTGGAACTTGCGAGATGATCACTTCGCGCGGGTTCTGCGCAAGATTTCGGTGCATCTGGGTGACGGTAGCAGGCAAGCGAAAATCGTCGTCTGGGCACATAATTCGCATGTTGGCGACGCAAGGGCGACTGATATGGGCCGCAGACGAGGTATCCATTCGAACACGGACATAGGGGAAGCATGGTACTAATGTCACTTCTACGACAGGTGAGATCAACGTCGGCCAGCGTTGCCGTGAGATCTTCGGGGCAGACAATGTCTTCAATGTCGGCTTTCTCACCAACAGGGGCACCGTCACTGCATCTTTCGAGTGGGATGATCCTCCACGTATTCATCACATGGATCCTCCCATCGAACCGTCTATTGAGAAAGTGTTTGACGAGTTTGCTCCCGGGGATTGCTTCGTCATTACACACAAGATTGAAGACGCACAGAATAGCAAGAGGAAGCACGAGGTAGCACCTGAATTGACCGAGTACGTCCTCCAGATGCTAGGACTCTGAGCTGTACTTAATCGGGCTGCGTAGGTTCCTCAATCGCCCCCGGTACCAGCGCTTCATTGGCGTTATCTACAGGAGGGACACCGAAATTCCGTCGCACTACTCACGATGCGGCGTTGCCGACCAGTACGATGCCGTTGCGCACATTCGAGAGTCGAGGGGCATTCAACCGCCTGAACGAGAGGAAGACAATCAGCGGGTTGACGGCGACGTCGCGGAGACGTATCCATTCGGGCAATGAGGGTGTGGGAGGTGGTATACGTGTTGAGATGAACAGTTCGATGGCGTACGTTCGTGCACTGCATGAGATGTTGGCCTTAGGTGTGCGTTATTGCCGCTCGATCCATTGTAGATGTACTGTGTTCTTGTGTGCTTTTGTCTCCCAAGCACCAACGTCTGGGGTTTAGGATTAAGCAGCATTTGCTATGTATTGTACAGTGACCGAACCCAACACCCGTGCCTTCGGTTCCGAATCCGTGCCATGATTGGATGCCACTGAGAGCGGCTGTGTTGAATTGCTGCGTTGGCTGTGATGTTAGACTTGAACTTCTTGACGAACACACCATCACTCTGGACAACCTTTCGAGGGCGACAGGCTGGGAGAGCGGTCACTTAGTGGCCCAGGGGAGATGACAGAAGGTGGCGGTGGGTAGAGATCCGACTTGAGATCTGGGTAAGTAGCTCTATTGTCGCGACCACGACTGAGTACAAGAGGGTTTTGTCTTAGGTCTCGGCTACTCTCCCTTCCTGAGCAGGATGCTGGCCGTCCCTGCCCTAGTTCATTGATGCGCTGATTTCCTGCCAAAATGCGCTTCGTCAAGTGTGCACACTCGCTATTATCCTTATTCACTGCATTGCTCTCGCTTTCCCCAGTACTGACTATCGTCGCCGTCCAAACCGATGCACTGCAAAACCACACACTTGGGATTGAAAGTTCTGCTGTCCTATTCTCCACAGGTTGGACAACCGCAGCTAATGCGGCTGGACCCTTCAAGCGGGCAGAAGGACTCGGAGATGAGGTGCAGGTCACTTTGCCAGGTGAGCATCGTTGCTTGTGTTGGCCTTGCCACTTGGCCTGAATATTTGGTCGACCGTTATGTTATAGCGAACACAGTGGCCGTCGCGTACATTAGCTTCAAGCGTACCGGTGGTGCCTTGTATGCAGCTTGCGTAGACTGCGGGTCGTCCGGTCAGCAATTGCAGGACGTCAATGCGTCCGATCATAATTCCAACGACGACGAGCCCGTATGTCATGGTGCATAGCTCTCCATTCGCCAAACTGAGCAAGTCTGTCCCCCAGGTTGTTCTGTTCTCATTCAGTGGCCTTGACCCATCCGTCTCGCACGTACTGCAAGTGGTTAACTCTGCGGACCCTGCCTTCGGAAACACCAGCGAGATTACTTTCAAACTGTTGGTGGTAACGATCACAACAGATGGTGATGTATCTATCCGTCGACCTGACGGATGTACTGATGGTCTCGTCTCCAGCCTCTTCGTCCACTCATAGTAGGACGAAAACATCGTCGGACGGAAGTCTCTCAATGTCGACTGCAACAGCCACTGCGTCTAGTACACTGCAGACAGCCACGACGGCTACGACTGCCACTAGCGGCGCCGGTGTGACGTCTTTATCATTGTCATCAGATGTGTCGACACAATCTACAGCACTATCTGGAGTTTCGACCACCTTCGGCCTCAGCTCCTCGGCTTCCTCCACCTCATCAACTTCTTCCACTTCATCCGCAGCTACCAGTTCGGCTGGGTCCATCTCGCGTGATGGGCTATCTACCGGGACTATCGTGGCCGCGGCCGTTTCATCTGCTGCTGTGGTCCTCCTCCTCTTCCTTGCGGTTTTCCTCCTCTACCGCTCACGCTATAGGCAGCTCCGGCTCGACACAGATTCCACCACCGACCTGACCCGACAGATTAGCGCACCGTCCGTCGCTTCCGTCCCATTTGAGACGCCTTCCGATTCCTACGCGCCGCCGCCGGGTGCAACTGCGTTCAGCCAGCAGAGCAGGGCGAGCAATGTGAGGCGGCGGTCATACAGGATGGGTGTGGCCGCCTCAGTCGCAATGAGCGGTGGCCGAGAGAACAGCTCTGTATCGACTATACCACCTCGACCACGGAACCCGTACGAAGACCGTATCGGGGCGGATGTACCTCTCGACTGGCCGGGGCACGAGCCGAGAAGTCCAGGAATGCTCCGATATTAACTTAGTTGCTGCGACAACAGCAGTGCGGCTGTTATAAACCAGGCTCCCGCAGTCAAGAGCTGGCATGTTATGGAGCCCTCGCTATTGCTACAGTAGATGGCCGCACAGATTTCACGCAGCCAGCCCGTGGATGGAGATCAGCCGCGGTAGGTTTACTCCCCAGCGTCGCACGTTTCGTGGGTAGCGGTCTGCATGTGCTTTGACCTGGCTCGTCAGCTCCACCATTCCATCCTTGTAAGATGTACATTTGGGTTGATCCCAGTGTTACCGAGATGTCCATCCACAGTGCTGGCACATAACTTAGCATACTCATTGTATCACAATTAACTAGTCGTTCAATCCTGTATGATGCTGCTTGTCCCAGAATATACAACTGGCTGTATACAAGAATATTGGAAATGCAGTGCTCAGCAAACGTCACTACTAGAAGGATGGCTCTACGCGTACACGATTATACGTTGTTATAGAAGGGGGAAGGTAAGTGTATAATCCAATCCAACACCGAATGCTCCAAAGTAGAAATAATCCGTCCTGTAAATTATAACTGTTACAAGTGGTGAGAATGAGTGGAGAACGATGATGGTATATGTGACCAAAGGTATATAATGCAACAAGTAGGAAAGCTTGGAACCAGACCTCGAGATGGAGGCTAGAATGTGGATGTGACGAAGGTGACAGGTCAATCGCCTTACACCATGTCAATGACTGGGACTGGAAGACACAAGATACAAGAAGGCTACTCACGATCCCGCCAGAAGTCAGTAATCTTCTCCAACACCTCGATGACGACACTACTTTTGTACATCAGTGCGTGATCCGCACCCTCGATGACTTTGACCAAGCACTTGTCGCAACCCATCGTGTTCTCCATCCATCGTACCGCGTTCTCCGCGATGCGTTCATCCCTGTCGCCGTACCATACCCGCACGATGTGCGGGTATGCCGCATACGAGAAACCCCACGGCTGTCGGTCGTGATTGAGGATCTGCACCAGGTCGCGGTGCGTTCCCTTGGCTGACTCCGCATGCGAGGCCGCGACGAGGGCGTTACCGAGCATGGCTTGGAAGCTGGCTGGTGTGGAGTCTACTTCGGAAAGCGGACTATATAAAGGAGAGGGGGTGGACTGAACGGAGCGCTCCACAACGCCCAGTGATATGGAGCGTCTTCCAGACGCCCTGGACAAGGACGAGACGACATCAACAGAGAAATCGAAAGAGGGGTTTGTCGATGTTGCAGCGGTCGCCGTCGGTGGCGTTGAGATGGACTTCGCTCTAATGATTTCCGATAAGCCCAAGCCGTCAAGGCCGATGTTGTCGAGGCCAAGTCCGACATCTGTATCTTCCTGAGGCAACAACAACGGAAGTCGAGGTACCGGCGGTACCTCTATGACAGGACTGTGTGTCGCTTTCTTGCCTTTGAGGGATCCCATGGATCGTAGCACCTTCAGCTTGGTCCCGCCTCGGCGGCCGTCTTGAGGTAATTGTGCTTGGCCAGTTTTCAGTCGCCCTAGGAAGCCGCGAGAAGGCTTCCGCTGAACTGACTTATTCAACTCAACTTCCGTAGGATTGGGGTCGGAGTGAGTGCTCTTCCGCCCTAGGCTTGTTCGGCTCTCGAACCGCCCATCAAAATCACGTAGGTCGTCATAGTCGCTCAAGGCGATTGATGAAAGACTCAGCCGAGGCTCAGCCTCATGACTGGCATCTAAATGCGACGTCGACTTGCGCGACGATGCTGAGACCACCCGTGAAGCTGGTGTGGGGCTTGTAGGAGTACCTTTGGGGGCAACAGGAGACGACACAGGAGAGCTGGCATCGAAGCCAATACCTTCAAACTGGAATGTGGGAGGTTTGCCGATCATCCAAGCCTGGATCTTCCACTCTGCGGCCTGCGCGGTCTTGAGGATACCATTCGGGACGTATTTCAACCATTTGTAGCCAGCTGGCATGACAATCAGTAAAAGTACAATCTAGACGACTTTGGATAGAACTGACCACCTTCTCCTCCTCCCACCCAAGGAGCCAACAAGCAAACCTCGCCTCGTATTCGCTCAGGGTACTTATTGGCAAATGCGAGAGCATAAGGAGCACCTGCAGAATGTGCCATAACGCTGCATTGGTCTATCTTCAGTCTATCGAGGACCTCCTCCACTACAAACGCCCACTCCGGGATGCCCCGCGCCGTCTTGGTCCTCGCATTATCGGTGCGTCCTAAACCCCAGCTCACGACGACATATGAGGACAAGCAACTGGCATACACAAGCAAACATACCGGTCAATAGTGATGAGCCTGATGCCCAAACACTCCGCCATCTCATCGTAGAGGCCCATGATGTGCCTCACACAGCCCAAACCAAGGAATACGATAACAGGATAGCCAGCTGGACTACCTAGATCAGACAAGCTGACTGTGAGGGGGTGATCCTGTGAGGCATGCGGGAAGCGGGTCAATTGGAGCAACCTCGTTAGACGGGCAGAGCGTAGGTATTCCGCGATGGCCTGCGAAGGCGATTTGGTAGGTGGCTTCGTCAACGTCGACAAGTCGAAGTCAGGGGCTGGGGGCTGATCAGACGTGGTCGAATACGAGAAAATCGAAGACTCGCGGCGTCCTTCTGAGCGAGTAGAGGTAATGGCACGGGTCTCGAGCTGTGAAGTTGGAAGGCGCGGGAAAGAACGCGAGGCGTGTAGCGGTCGGTGGAAGGCATTAGCGGTCGGGATCTTCTCAATGGTCCGCTGCACCTCTTCCGCGATGGTATCCACAGATGACCGAGAAATCATATCAGCCTCTCCTGTCGCTTGCACCGTCCGTGGACTGGGCTCAGGCTGCTCATGGACTGTCTCGTGACCGAAACTGTGAGCGTATGAGGACTTGCGCGATCGTGTCCTTTGAGCAGGAGGTGCATGTGCGCGGATAATCTCGGAGATAGACGGAGCGACAGTCCTTGACGGGCTAGGGCTGTTATATGCACCATCTTGTGCATACGTAAACGAGCTAGTTGCCGTACGCAGAGCGTACGCGCCATGAGAGGGAGTGGCGAAGGCGGACGAGTTGGGAGTAGATGTGATGGATTCCGCACTCACAGATCCGAACGGAGACGCTTGAGTTGCAGGTGTCTCGTGGCATTTCGGCTCGAAGGAATCGTTCGTAGGCGTGGTAGTGGACGTGGAAGGAAGACTTGAGACGGATGATATAGAGACACTGCTGCCTGGACGCGGGGAAACCACCTGCGCTGAAGAAGCCGCTGAGGGTGAAAAACGGGTGGATGGGGTGGACAGAGCGCTTGCTGGGCGTGAAGGATAAACCGGGTGAGCAGCGGACGCCGTAGAGGGCGAGCCGCGAGAGGACCCTGGACGGCGTTTTTTCCGGTGCTCCCGCTGTTCAGACCAACTTCGAACAGGCGCTACGGTCTTGTCCTCTTTGTCATCGTCTTCATCTGAATCCGGCGAACGGGGAGGGGTCGAGGGCTGCCCGACCTTCCCAAGGACGACACCAGGCGGGGGCTTCGGCAGGGGTGGGTGGTATAATGGGTGGTGCCCGCTCTTCGATATTTTCTTGCGACCAGACAAGCCTCCAGAGCCTGTGAAGTGATCGTCCCCGAAACCATCGTTCATGCCATCTACCAAGGCATCCATGGTCTCTACACCTGATGTAGGTGCAGCGACCACGACTGGCAGGGAGTAAACGAGGTCGCGAAACAACAAATCATCCACCGGAGTCTGCGGCGTATCATAGTGGCTCAGCACCGAGGATGCAGAGTCAACAAGGGATATGTTGAAAGGCCGGCGGCGGAACACGAGCTCCTCGAAATCGTCAGGACAGGATCCCACCTGTCTCTGTGAGCGGGAGGAACGTCGCCTACCATGACGATCGTCTGGCAGTGATGACTCGTGTCCGCCAATAACAGGAAACGGCTGACTCTCTAATTGCGAAGGGGTGGCCTTCTTCTTGCTCCGCTGTCGCTCGCTGCTCTGGGCACTGTGGAGGGAGGCTTGGTCTTGTTTCGAGCTAGCACTCCTGGACGACCTCCTAGAGTGGTCGCTGCGGGAGGACATAGCAGACAACAAAACCTCTGCCGGGTCCTGAAAGCCATGGTAAGCGGATGACACGAATTCATTGCCAGGATGGGATTGCCCTGGCGTAGGAGAGGCGGCGGGAAGAGCGGTATCAATCGACGAAACCGACTTCTTGTTCCTTTTCAAAGACAAAAAGGACGACCTCGAGGACTTCTTTGACACTCTGCGCTGCAGCTGTGGTGAGTCGGCATCATAGAAAGTGTACGCGTTAGGAGGCGAGCGCGTCGAAGTGGCAGCCATCAAGGGAGTGTGTCAAGATTTTTGGGAAGCGACTGTTGTGCAAAAGAGGGTGCCAAGAAGGCCAGCCGCGCTGCTAAAGGCCTTCCGCTGCCAGAGTTGTCGTTGTTGTCGACTGTCGTGGAAGTGAGAGTCGCTGAAGCGTCGATTGATGAAAAGGAATCGGCCGGCACAAGCGGTCTCCTGCGCACGGTCGCCAGTCGCATAGTCTCAGGCGCTATTATTGAACGCGTCGATTGTGTTCGCGGCCCTGCCACATAATCATCGGTTGCTTGTAGCGGTATATAAATGCAGAGTTCATCATCATCATCAACATAATCATCGGAGTGACTAGGTACTGAGATTGTTACATACACGCATCCGAATTACCGTAAAGGGTCTGTGTACAATGACTCCACAATCAGAATAGATGCTAGTTACACAGTATAACATTACGAAAGTCGCAGGTTGTGAAGTGGCATCAACGGCGGCAGACACGTCAGTGGTTTCAACTCAATTCACAACTAGCTCCATCTGTAGCATCTGTACGGAGCTCCTAATGAGTAGTACTCGTGCATAAACAACACTGTAGGGCTTACCCATCAAGAAGATTCGAAGGATATGTCGATATTCCGGCGGGCGCATATCTGGTACATATCTTTTGTCGGACACATGGGAATGAACGGCAGTAGTGGCGTGGCACAGGGCAACGTCAGCTCCCGAAGACTAGGGAGCACGTCGGATAGCAGGAATGCGACCCACTCGGAAGGAAGGATGTGCACTTGACTACCGAGGAGTTTCAGCACCTGTACATTGTTGAAGGATTCTGCGATGACCGTAAGAAGCGGGCCGGCCACGTACAAGCCGGATAGGCAAAGCTCGCGGATAGCCGGGCAAGTATGGATGCCTGCATCGTGGAAGGTGTGGCTCGGCGTGGTGACAGTGACTTCGTAGGATAGGGTTTGCAATCCGGGGCACTGGTCCAATAGAGTACGCACCACGACTTCGGCCGAGGTGTCAACGGCGTCTCTGGTGCAAACCTTCAGCGAGCGCAACGACTCGCGCGAGCCGTCCATCAGATGCGTTATGGCTCCCGCGACAATCGGGACATTGTCAAGCGAGAGCTCGACCAAGCGACTGCATGACACAGACCAGGAGAGAATTGTGAGCTCAAGATTAGAAAGCTTGAGCGTTCGAAGTCGTACAAACTTGCACGTCAGGACATCATCCCACTCCAGAGATGCAACTCCGTGGGAGTCGCAGGCGCGGTCCATGACAACAAGGCTCCCTTCTATGCGCAACTCGATGATAGACTGCGGATTGGTCAAGAAATGGAGGAATCTCTGGGCAGAGATAGCTAGGTCGCCTCCTAAGGCAAGCTTCTGTATTCCGCCGATGCTGAGAACGCGTCGGAGACTTGCTACGAAAGCCATCGTCTGACCACAGCGGTCAAAGACCGGACACAGCTCAATACCCCGAATATACGAAGCCAAATGGGGATTCTGGCTGAACGTCCTAGCGAGCGAGATGCAGGCAGAAGGCGAGTGGACGGTGGGGTTTCTATAAAGCCGTGTTCTAATGAATTCCAGCCACGCTAGCGAAACCAGCGCGAGTCGGGTTAGATCACGCGCCCACCAATGGTCGTGGCTGTCGAGGATGTGTAGAATGAGGTCGTCCGGAAGTCGGGGGCCCTCGCGCATCCTGATGATTTTGTAGTGACCTTCGTCGTTGGCTAGAAGCAAGTGGAAAAGAGCATGGCAGCTGTTCTGACCTGCATGCACGCGCGCGGACGGTGGTCTGCATGAGCGCCTCTCATGCAAACTCATGGAAGAGAGCCAATCAGAGACGAGCTTTGATGTGTACTTATTAGCCACTTGCCTTTTCTGAAATCCAACCTAACCTTGAGAGCGCCCTAGGATCGCTTAGGCCTGTGAACGTTGGAACAGTCGATCCAACATGGAGGGCTAGCGCTATCGAGCCGCCCGGGGCCGCAAGTGCGATAAGGCATGTAATACATTCAGGATCGGAGCGCGAGTGGGGATGGCGACAGTCGCTCGGTGACTGCGCAGGATAGTCGACTGAGACTCTTCCCTCCCACCGTGATGTCAAACAGCGAAGAGAAGCAGCCTTCTGAAGAGGCTGGAGCGAAGAGCTCCGTTGCAGTGAAAGAGGAAGAAGACGTGTTCGGTCAAGAAGATGGTCACGAAATCCAATACAAAACACTCAGCTGGCAGGTACGGCTTCCACGTTCAAGCTTTTTGCTAGCAGTGGCATGAGCTAACGGATGCACTGAATAGTTCGTGGCTTATTTCATGATTGCTGAGATCGTTAGCAATGGGATGCTCTCATTGCCCAATGCGATGGCTGCGGTCGGTAGGTATCTGTTCATGACACACTCTTGTTCACTGCAATAATCCACGATGTTGAACGGTACATGTATTGTGCTACAGGGATTGTTCCGTCGCTTATCTTAACCATATTCCTGGGGATGTTCGGCCTGTTCACTGCGAAGCTTCTGGTTGATTTCAAGTTGAGGCATCCAGACGTACACAATATGGGTAAATGCTCACACTTTGCGAACTGGCATCTGTCCTGAATGCTGATTGCTCAGGGGATGCTGGTTACATCATGTTTGGTCCCATAGGAAGAGAGATCCTATCCATGGGTACCGTGATATTCGCAATATTTGGGGTGGTATGTTACGAGCCTGGTGGCTGGTGACCTGTATGCTAATCGCAGTGAAGGGATCTGAGCTGCTTTCGGGTCAGCTAGCCCTGTCCGCGTTATCGAACAACGGCATGTGTGCGGTCTACCTTCTCCTAATATTCTCAGCCGCCACATTCGTCATATCGCTACCACGAACGCTTGAGCGACTAAGTTGGCTGGGCTTCGTTAGCACGGTGTCTATCACACTTTGCGGCTTTTTGGCCATGGTCGGCGCTGGTGTGAGCCCTACACCAGATCGTACCCTTGCCGCTACTGTCCCGACAAGTTTTTATGACGCCTTCTTAGCCATCACAGGTCCAGTGAGTCAATCTTGAGAATCACGGAGCGTGGGGATAACTCTTGACTACGGTCCAGGTCTTCGCATATGCAGGTAAGCTTGTGTGTACACACTCTCGAGTTTTTGCTCATCGTATCAAATATCAGGTCACTTCATGTATGAGAGTATCACGCTGTCCACTACCATGAGTTGATTTTAATTTTGATGTGCCCAGGTTTTTCATCCTGATCTCGGAGATGAGACATCCTGAGGATGCAATGAAGGTGCTCGACCCCTCGACTCGGATTTGCATCTTGTCTGAACCCCATACCGTTCTTTAGGCTGCGTGGACGCTACAAGTATTTGCGACTACATTTTACGCGGTTTTCAGTGTTGTTGTCTATGTTTATCTCGGTAGCGGCGTGGAGTCGCCAGCTCTACTCTCGCTATCGCCAGTATGGGCGAAAATCACGTTCGCTATCGGCATGGTTAACTTCCTGTTGTAAGCGCGCTCTACAAGAATGCCCGTCGCCGCGATGTAACTGACGATGCAGCTCTGGCGCTCTCTATTCACACACGGCGGCGAAGCTTGTGTTCGTCCGCCTCTTCCGACGTTCTCGTCATCTCTATACCCACACACTCCTTGGATGGTCGACTTGGACATTCCTTTGCTTCGCGGCGACTACCGTCGCGTTTGTGCTTGCAGCTGCGGTGCCCATCTTCTCCGACTTGGTGGGTATCACAGCGTCCGTCTTTGCTTCCTGGTATACGTACGGTATAGCTGGATTCTTCTGGCTATACGACGTGTACTACCTGGACGGTGGCCTGACCGCAATGAAGCGTCGGTGGGGAGGTGCTACTTTAGCAGTGCTTACTATCCTTGCTGGAGCATTCATCTGTATCGCAGGTACATATGTCTCGATCAAGGTGCGTCATAGCTGTAGGACACGCTGTGGGTCCATTTGTTGAAAATCGTTGCGCAGTTGATCGTTGAATCCTATGCTACTGGCGCCGTCGGCCGCCCCTTTGCGTGCTGAACGCAGGCCCTGGTTTGATTTGACATAGATGATTTGCGCTGCGCAGTAGCATATCGTGTCTTCATAATGTGCCGTAGACATAACTACACTATACACACTAATGAAGCTAGCCCAATGGATAGGTAGTGGGACCGAGTCTCGCGACCAAATATGAAGACTGTTAGCCTGCTTGCAATGCATGATGTAGGGATGGGCAGTACCATGATCATTGAACAATGTTATGTAACGTTAGCCTGCAAACATTGTAGAGTAGGTATTCCGCTCAGATTGTTGTTGGTGTGTGGATCGCCCGCGATCGCGTGGTTAGTCTCCGTTGCTGACATAATATAACTGAAGACACAGGTTCCCCAAACCACTACTGTACAAGCGGTGCGAAACGTGCAAGGATTGGACGCCTAAACCTTGCTTGTAGGGTCCATACTCCTGTCCATATCACTCGACCGGAACCTGAAGCTGTTCGGGACCCGATCTGGCCATCCTCTGTCCCTACACGCGGCCGCACTCTCGCATTGTAACAGTAGCATACCAGGTCGCCGGACAAAGTATCTTTGCATGGCTGCCGCGCCAGAACTGCACACGCTCGAGATCCGTCAGCGACCACGACGAACGTGGGCTCAGGCCGTCAACGCCGTGCTAGCCACCATCACCTTCCTCGTCGGATGTCTCATGATCAATGGCTCTCAACTCGTCTTCTTGCTCCCTCTGAAGATCCTGCCGTTCTCTGGGGCCGAGAAAGCCTATACTGAGGGCATCCGCTACAGCAAGGGCGCTTTCGGAACGCTGCTGGGTGCGTTGCCAGAGTCTTGGCAGCTTGTCTTGTCTTAGCGCATCGGCTGAGCGCGTCGGGTGATAACAGTGCTCATGAGCCAGTGGTTCGCGCCCACAAAGTTCGTGCTGACGTTTGAGAGGCGAGGGCCTGGCCGCCTCACGGACGAGCAGATCAGCACCCTGGTCGAGCGAGACGGGACGAGCAGAGTGGTGGGGCTGCACCTCCCGCAGAGGGTCGCCTTAATTGCGAATCACCAGGTGGGCCTGTCCTCAGGTATGTCGTTCATACTGTAGGTTCTGATCCCATCCATGACGCTCCCCGAAGGTTTACGCTGACTGGTGGTATGCGTGGTCCTTGACGTATTACGCGGGGATGCATTCGGACGTCTACATCGTGCTCAAGGACAGCCTCAGGTGGCTGCCGATTTTGGGTTGGGTAAGCCGAGTCCATCCCTGGACGCAGACGCTATGAACGACATAATATCCCTCGCATAGGGCATGCGCATCTTCAACTTCATCTTCTTGAAGCGTTCGTGGGCCTCGGATCGCCTGCACCTGTCGTCAAGCCTGTCATGGATAGGACGCCGAGCCGAAACTCAAGACCTGCCGTTGGCATTTATCTTGTATCCAGAAGGCACGCTGATCAGTAAAGACACAAAGCCGTTGAGCAAGAAGTTCGCAGAGAAGATCGGTATCGTAAGTCGTCTGAGCTTCTGTACCGTTTTTGGTCACCCTTACTGAATTCGATGTAACTATGCAGCCAGATATGCTCCACAGCCTCCTGCCCCGGTCGACGGGCCTTCACTACTCTTTACGTTCCCTCGCGCCCCGTATACCGAGCCTGCAGCTCATAGACATAACTATGACGTATCCAGGTCAGTCAGGGACGTGCTTCTCCGGAACCTCTCATAACCCCTTTGCATGCAGGCATCCCGCCCTTTGGGTATGGTCAGTCCTATTACACTCTCCGCTCCATCTTTCTGGACAGGGTACCCCCGCCCGTCATTCATATGCACATTCGCTGCTTCAATGTCGCCAACGAAGTTCCCATAGGCGACACCTCTTCCGCGAACCCGAACGTTCTACCAAAGGCCTCACCCCGGGAGAACGTGCAGGAGGTGGACATACCCGAAGTCGAAAAGGAGACGTTCGAGCTGTGGTTGCGTAACATATGGCGGGAGAAAGATAGGCTCATCTCCAAATACCTGGAGACGGGTTCCATGGTGGATGCTGACGAGCCGAGCGTCGAGATCCCATTGCAGCTGAGGCAAACAAGGGAGGTGTTCAACGCGTTCTGCTTCTTTACGCCAATGGCAGTTGTCTGGGCATGGTGGAAATACAGGTAGACTCTGTGCCTGGTGGCAGTTTGGAGAGGTAAGTGCTTGTTCTGCTCTGTTGTCTGTGCTTGGATAGTTGCATCATTCTTCTCGGCCATGTCGTACTGTCAAGGTGTTGTTGTACCTTACGCGGGAGCTCTCTGATACAATGTAGCGATCGTCTAGAGACAACGCAATCCCGGTGGCATCATGTTTTTGTGGTCCGACTGGTGAAATGCACAGGTTGGCCTACGCACGATGTGTAGACGCTACTTCCGGTGATGTGAGAGATGGGACCATCCTGATAGACATGCGCACTCTAGCGTGGTGATTGCGCGTCCCGCTGTCCCTGGACCTGTTTGACCATGAACAAGCTGGTGTCCAAGAAGCGATCGACACAGTTCGCCAGGCAGCTTTCCTCGCCTCGGGCGAAGCGGGTAGAGGGGCCGCTCGTGACGCACCTGCACAGGTCAAGAGCACATCAGCGGTGCCGCCTGAGTGCGTCTGACGAATAAGAGACGCACTTGTCCCAGCACATGCTTGTCAGCATGTGGATTTGGGCACTGAGGTGTGCCTGTGCTTGCTCGGTCTCGACAAAATTGGCAAGCTCCTTCTGTGACACGCCTCCGTATTAAAAACATTTGTCTTTGCCCGATGCGAGCTCGACGTACCCGGGTAGCGTCGTCGAATTGCTCTGCCATGTTGCGAGTTGCTAAGAAGAGGCGTCTGGCAACTCTCAGCGGAACTGTCATACCTGGCGTCTATCTGTCGCTCCTTTTTGGGTAGTTACACGTGACTGATCACAACAACGCGAACAGTGATAAGTAGCTGTACTTGGTACTTGGTAATTTTGTAACCTCATCAAGTTCCGCCACAGGGACCAAATCTACTACTTTGCGAGCGCGCATGCCAGGGGTTTGCAGGTTCGAGTATCGTACGGCAACACGATAGAGTTTGTGCCGGAGATAACTAGGTTCTCAACTGCGACCCTCCAGGCCATGACGCGTGGATCGAGATGGATATGAAGAAGTCACGCCTGCAGCTGAATCTAAGTTATGAGAATGGCAGTGGCGCTGGGGCAAAACAATATTGCCATTATAGCGGGTGAGGCCATACGAGGCCGGTGAAACCAGCAGCGCGAAGGGACCCGGTTGCGAGCGAGAACATCAAATGCAAGTTGCTCGCAAAATGACACAAGGTGATGTAGCATATGACATTCGGGATGCCGCCAGTGAGGCCGTACGTATTAAGTCACACAGGAAACTAATGGGAGATGAGGACCTACTCGGAGATGAAGGACTTCGCGGCGTCGCCGACTGTGCTTTCGGCGCAATAGCGTAGTGCTAGGCAGGCTCTAGCGCTGCTGGTAGAATGCCGCGGAGTGGCTGCGGGAGGGATCGCGCCGCCAAGGACTCAATTACGCGGCACACGGGACCCTGGGTGTTGGAGCGTGACCCGTAAGGTTCAGCGACGACTGTCTATCAGACGACGGAAATCTGGGACCCTGCAATCAAAGTCGGTTATCATTGGCAGAGGCACCGAAATGAAGGTATCTTTTCCATCTGGGACGTAGGCAGCATACAGTACCTCAGGATTCTAGGCGATACTAGCGCAGGCAGGAGGAAAGGGACGCGTGTTGGACCGCAAGAATGAGGGTGTGTGGCCGTGGCATGTGGAGGGAGTTGCTTGATATCTGCGGCACAGGGTGGCCTGGGTCATCGGCGGATATAGCTGAAGGGAGTGCTGACGACAAAGACTTGGTCAGTCGGATCATTGTGAATGAATGCGACGCGAACAAACGCGGTGGTGGCGAGAGATAGGCAGGGCAGGGCCGCACGCAAGGCATGGGCGGGCGAGAGCACTGCCTCTTGTGTGTCGCACTGTGTTAGCGAGCTGGATGGATTTACGTCTGTAAGTGTACGTACCTTGAGCGGGCCGTGGCGAGCAATCACGATGATGATTGATGGTGTGGTAGAGTGGCAGCGAGAGGCGAGTGCCGCGGGTTGCAAGGCGAGGAGGAGGGAAGGGGCAGAGCCAAAAAGGGCGGGCTTAGGCTGGAATTTGCATCCGCGAAGGTGCGCGCGAGCCTGCGGGCGGAGATCAGCATGTGAGATCTTTCGGCGCCTGCGTCTCTTCCTGAGCCACCGACCTCGCCCTCGCCCTCGATAATAAAGCGGTTATGGGTCCATAACTACGCCAATTGTCAGTGTCAATGTCTTTCCCTCTTTTGTTTTTACCCTCTCCTCCTCCCGCACCCGGCCTCCTCGCGATCCCACCGCATCTTTCCTCCCTTCTTTGCCCAACCCGCGTCCGTTTCGCGCCATTTTACCTTCTTTCTCCCAACCCATCGATCATTCGTCCTTGCTGATGTATATCGGACAAAGCATACTGCCCCCACCACGCACGTGAGACCGCTCGAAGCTCCAGATTCCAATAAACCGTGCAGCGATATAAAGCATGGCCGACGAGCACACCGCCGCCTTGTGCTCAGCGCAAGAGGGTCAGTACTTGCCTCGTGCATCCCGCCCTTTCTTCTCTTCATGGCGTCATCCAGCTCTACAGACCGCCCGCCTTCCGCCTCCACCGTCCAAGGTTGGAACCCCCAGCACGTCTCCACCCCGTGAGCTACCTGGCAGCAACACTGCTTCCACCCTCCTCACACAGCACGCCCACAGCCCTCAGTACCTCGGCCGCAAGACCCTCCCCATAAAGCGCGGCGACGCAGAGCCACTCAACAGGGAAGATCTCCAGTATGACCTTCTCTATTATATCTTCGCAGATCGCACCGTCGCCTTCATCGACTTCCTAGCGCCAGGGAAGCCTCTCGTTAATTTCTGCGACCTCTACGTCAATGCTCTCTACAACTCCAGCAAGTGCTCAAAGGTCCTCAAAGAGAAGATGGTGGAGACGCCAGCCTTCGCCATCGAGTTCGCAAAGATTTCCCTTCTCACCAACGTGGGCAGGATTAACACAACTATGGCCTGTCAGTCCCCCCTCATCTCGTCCACCTATCGTAGTCGTCACGATGTCCTGACGGCCTTTCTCATACAGTCTTCCCAGAGATGAAGACTGCCCTCCGCAGCTATCACCCCGTGCCATCCCTCCAGAAGACCGACGGCAACCTTCAGGATGCTCCTCGCATTAAAAATTGTCTGAAGGCGGCCCTCCTACCCTCTGAATTCAAGGCTCCGCCGCCAACTTCCCCTCTTGAGGTCCTGGAGAAAGCCGTAAGTCTTGCTGACCGCAGATCGCCGCCGTTAGATACTGATCTGTGCCATTGTATCAGAGAGCCGGACAAATACCGCCCACTAGCGTCGTTAATCTCATATTCGTTCTAGCCAACTCCAATAATTCGCAGGTGAGCATTAGAATGATGCAGAAGGTCACCCGACCGCCGCTAACCGCTCGAATATGTTATCGGCGTAGCAAATAGCCCACAGTCATTTTGATCCGCCCGTCGAGTTCCTGGACTTGTTTCTCCCCGTTAATCTCTCCTCAGCCTCCCGCGCCAAAGCTTTCCTCTGGCTTATGTTCCACTATCTCCAAGGTCCCGACCGGCCCAATCCTTTTGACGACGATTATTCCCGTGCAAACCCCGGTAAGGTTCCGCGGCTGCGACAGCTCACAACCGAGGAGATGGCACGCGAGAACGTCGACCCACAAGAGGAGCTCGAATGGGGCAGGAGAATGAGCTCGCAAAGGAGCAAGTTCCTCAAGGAGCTTGTGGACGAAATGGAGGCGGAGAAGAAGAAGGCTCGGGAGCCCCAGCCGACGCCGATGCCCGCACCGACCACATCCACCTTTTCAGGTTAGTAAAGCCCTGGGGACAATCCTCGGTTTGTTGGCCGAGAAGCCGTGTGCTGACCGCTTTCGGCTGTGAATTTACCAGTGAATGAATATGGGCAATCGAGACGAAGCCGCCCGCCGCGCTATCCGGGATCAACGTCTGAGGGTAGCCGTGGGTCGTCTCAGTCACGTAGCGACTTCCCTGTGCCTCCACATGTGGTTGAGTCTGCGCCCCGACAGCCCCCCCGGGCACCGCTGTATCAACGTATGTCTTGGGCTTGGGTCGCACTATCGCCGCGGTAACTTACGTCGGCCTATCTCGCAGCGGATGCGTCGACCTCCGGTCAGGATCAAGAGCGCAGCATGTTTGAGCGTAGGCCTGCCGTGATTTATTTTTCAAGTCCCACCCGCTTACCTCCACTCCGGCCATAGATGCCTGGCACATCGCCGCGACGACCGATCCATTAGATGACTCGGACCACGAGCCCGATGAGCACGTCAGACTCGATTACAGTGCGTCTCGTCTTCCGGCGCTGTTTCCGTTGGCGAATTTATTTACCGTGGCTACTTACGATCCGCAGGCCGACGGTTGCGCGTCCTGTCTCGACTGCGGGGCAAAGAGCCAACGCCAGAGCCGGACGATCCCAACGCTCCTATGCAGCCTTCGCAGCAGTTTATTCCTCAGCATCAACCCACGGGTAGTACCGATACTGGGACCGGACGACTGTCACAGGTACAATCATGGCGATAATGCGGCTGCGGCCGGACTATTTTCGTTGAGGTCACTGGCCGTGGCACATCATGTGTATTCTGACAGGTCGTACGTCTCTTGTTGCTCGGTGGTTGTTTTTTTCCCTCTGTTTCTACGGCAACCATATTCGCATCTTTTAGGACACGTATAATCGCGGCGCAAATTGTAAACATAGGGTGGTTGCTTCTCGTCCTGTTGTAATGCATGCGTCTCGCATCCTTGGGGAGTCTGTCTTGCGACGACTACTTGCTTATGTTCGTGCTCTAATGCTAGCGCGTGCTGCCGATGCATGCCAGGTGTACGGCCGCCAGGAGACACACAACGGGAGTTTATCTGACAGACTGGATGATTAATGATAGGGCTCAGCCCTCCATCTGTATTGATACTGGGAACAGTGATCGGTGATGTGGGCGAGACGCTAGATACTTAGCACAAGAGGCGCCGCCTCCTGCACGATCTACGAGGGTACCAGGAAGGATTGGCTCAACCAGATCCTTGCAGTACACTGCACCTAGAATAAATACCTAACGCCATCGTACATCCTACTCCAACAAACTCTCCACCGCACAGGTGTCTAACAATCCAGAGTCCAACATCCAGACAGCATCCGCGGTGTTTGTGTTTATATGATAAGGAATTCGAAACCCCAATACACAGAACGAAGTTTGGGTGTGTGTGCGGAGGAACCTCGGGCCTTAGAACGCTCCTGGCAGCGCGAGGACAGGGTGCTCGAAGCCAGAGCGTGCCTTGTTCCTCTCCTGCAGCTCAGGCGGAGCGCTACGCCTTCGCAACTTGCGATCCTCTTCGCCTTCACGCGGTGACGCTGGGGCCCCGACGTCCGACGGTGAAATCATCGTACGGCGCCTGAGTCTCGTGAGCATCATCCGCGCGGTGTCCTCACGCGAGTCGGACGACGAGTTGAACGCGAGAAGGTTGGACTCCGTGAGCTCGGTCGGAGAAACCGTGTTCGTGCGCGGCACCACGATAGTCGTGATCTGCAGCCTCGGGGGCGCACACTGCGTGGGGGAGTCGGGAGGCAAAGACGGCTTCGGCTCCCGGATGACCAGCTTGAGGGGCTCCGCTTCGGCCGCAGACCTTGCTGGGAAGCGAAGACGACCCACGTCGTAAGGAAGGGTTCGATGGGCCTTCCGCACGTCGACCGGAATCTCGACCGCTGGAGGCGCGGCCTGGAGAGGCGACTTTCTCGCTGACTGCAGGAATGACGGCAGGCGGGGAGAGTCACGAGAAAAGTCCTTGCCGGGCCCCGCAACGTGAGAGCTGAGTCGGGCAGTGATCTGTTCCAGCGAGGGCAGGGTCTTGCGCTTGCCAACAGGCGCCGTCTTAGGGACGGGAGAGCGGACAGGTTTCCCTGGCAGACGGAAGTCTACCTGCTCAACCCATGGCTGAGCGCTCAGATCTCCGGTTAGGTTTTCGAACACAGCGATGGGCGAGTCCAGGCCGGGAGAGGGGAGGGAGTAGTGGAATATGGCAGGCGACTCGGGCGGGGTCTTGGGCGTCACAGTCGCAGTAGGCGAGGGAGGTGCCTGCACTTTCGACAGGAACAGAGCCCGACGCTCAACTGGCGGAACATAACGACAGATAATGCATTCGTTAGGAAGTCTCGGTATAGATAGGTCCTAGAGTAGAGCCCACCTTGCTTGCTCCTGTGAGCCTTGATAGCAATCTCCTTACGGAGGTCAACTTCCTTCCTCACACCGAGCACCGCATTTCTGTCCTTGGACGCCTTCAGCAGAGCTGCAAAGCGCTCCCTCTCCAGACCCTTGCCCTGAGCAGGCGAGTCTGCCGGGCGGAGAGGAGACAGCGCCCTGGGAGAGAGTGTGGGCGGTGGCGAGAGCAAAGTAGCTCTGAAACCATCGTCATCCTGGAGCACAGGAGTGGACAGGCTCTTGGACGAGAAACCCGGAGAGAAGGGAGAGAAGGGCTCGCTGATGGGCTCTTCCGGAGGTGCAAGGGAGATGGAGATCTCGGGGATAGGAGAAACCGCGAGAGCCATGGTAGGGAACGGTGCGATGAACGAAAGGATTGGGCGAGGATGAGCTGAAAGAGACGAGAGGACCAGAAAGGTGACCAGCACCAGTGCAGTTAGGGAAGGGTCAGCACCTGAAAAGAGACCGGACCCAAGGGGAGGATGCGTAGAGAGAAAGAGAAGACACCAACACGTAAATATCAGACGAGATGGAAGGAGAAAATGGCGAACAGAGCCTACCTGCTCCCATCAAAATCCTTATACCACGTTTATTCACTGCCTTGTGAGCCTCTCTACCTTGGCAACCAGGTGCGCGCCCCTCTCGTCTTCCCCCGTCCACCCACTCAGCTTGCACTCAACATTGCCCACTTGAGGCTACAGCGCTGCTCCGTGCACCGTCCTCGTCATTGCTCTGGACTGCAGCCGCACACTGGTCACGGTCGCCTAGCCTTCGTCACCGCCTACGCGCGTCCGTCCTGAACGTTGAGTTCGGCTGCTATGCACGCTGCGATCCGACTCTGTTGCTCGCGTGGCAGCAGCGTCATGATTCTTGCCAAAGACAGTACTACAATTCTGGCGACTTCTAAACGACAGTCTACTTTTGGTTTCCTCGTCAACAGCATTGCGAGTGACAGGCTATGCTAGATTCTCCGCCTTCGCGGCCTGGGCCAGCTTGTCTCTGAACAGCTTCTCCGCGTCCACCCATACACGCGCTACCTGACGGTTCGGGAGCTCCAGCAAGGACGGCAACAGGTCTGAACTAAATTGCTCTGACGCTTCTCGTGGTAGCAATGTCGGCAAGTGGTCAATTGAGATGACCGAGAGTGGTGGGTTTTCAGCACTGACGTCGTGCAGAAATGACGAGGTCAGCGATATGGATATGTGATCATACATTCATATCGACTTACCCGACATCTACAGGAACCGTCGGCTGCGAGAAGGTAGTGTTGGTGTTGTAGATGGGGATTGGATTATGGGGGTTCGTGGTGTCACAGCTGACATCGACCACGACTGTCAGCCGTCTACTCTTGCCTGCCGCCTGGAGCCCCTCCCTGGTGACGAAGTGCGGTATCGGCGAGGTGAGATAGATGCAATTGACAAAAACATCGACGTCCAGGATCTCCTGGAAGGGACCACCCTTGGCAGTCTCGGCCATATCCCACTTCACGATATCGTCCCTGGAGACCAAATCAGATCAGTATGCTTCTGGATGACTCTGGCCCGAAGACGCACTCATCAAGACCGATTTTTCTAAAGAGATCAACGGCTCCTCGTCCGCAGCGGCCGAGTGCACCGATAACCAGAGCCTTCACTCCCTTGCCACTGCCGCCCAGTGCTTGCCTCACGGACTCGACCATGGTGGTCTCGTTTGCGTACGGTTGTAGCTGACCTAATACATGCCCGTTCTTCTGCGCCGCGTATGCAAGTGCACCGGCAGCAGCGCCCGCAAAGCCTGCATGGAACCCGAATGCTGCGACACGCCGGCCAGACGAATCCGTGAGGAACTCGAGATCGTACAGAGTACCCTTGCCCTTGTAGAAACGTGCGAGCACGGACGACCACCCAGCCTGATTTTTGTAGCAGTGCGCGAACTGAATGTGAGTATGAGGGAGGGGTGCATCTGATACAGGCAGTTCCTTCAGCCCGATGATGGGGATCTCTGTCGGCGCACTAGGCCAGGAGTTATTTGGGATGAGTTTGCAGCCGACACTGCGCTAGGTGTTGGTCAACGTTGTGATCGAGAAGAATGCGCTTACGCCTCGTATTCTGTGTCGTCAAAGATTCTCTGCTCATCGCGTTCTACGTAAATGTCGAACCCAGCATCGATGAGCTTCTTCGAGGTGGTGGGGGTAAGTGCAGCACGGCGCTCGAACTCCTTCTTTTCGCAGCGAAGCCAGAGTGGTTGACGGGACATGATGAGTTGAGACTCGTCGACTACAGTGCTAATCTTGAACTCGACAAAAGTTAAGTGAGTCAGTAGTGTACTGACTCTACTACCAGCTCGGCGCCTATGAAACGCGTGTCACGTGCCGCCGTGTAGTCGGGCTCCGTCAAGTGACTATTGGTCAGGCTTACCATACTAGTATTATCCTTGTCTTCAGCCACCATCCTGCTCGTACATCTCATCTTCTTTGGAGATGCCAGGAAGAATCTGCAAGAAGTCACCTCTTAAGTTACCGGGTATTTGAATTCTCTATGTCGAGTTGATCAGAACTAGATTCGAATCGATGGCAGAGCAACCATACATCGCCCTTGGACTTGAAGGCTCGGCGAACAAGTTTGGGGCAGGCATAATCAAACATGATTCGGACGGCTCTACGACTGTGATGTCTAACGTAAGGCACACCTATGTAACACCCCCCGGCGAAGGCTTCCTTCCGCGAGATACAGCTCAACATCACCGGGAGTGGGCCCTTACTGTGATTCAAGATGCTCTCAATAAGGCCGGCATGTCCCTGCATGAAATTGATTGTATCTGCTTTACTAAGGGTATGTTCCGGATGTCCTTGTTTGGGAAATCAATCTGACCGAGGTGCTCTGGCAGGGCCTGGAATGGGCGCGCCACTTGTATCAGTAGCCCTTGTGGCACGGACGCTATCTCTTTTGTACAACAAGCCACTCGTTGGCGTCAACCACTGCGTTGGCCGTGCGTGAACCGATGAGCGAAGTGACATGCTGGGCTCACTGGCTGCTCCTAGACATCGAGATGGGCCGTGAGATCACCGGCGCACAGAACCCGGTGGTCCTCTACGTGTCAGGTGGCAACACACAAGTGATCGCGTATTCACGACAGTGCTATCGGATCTTTGGCGAAACGCTGGACATTGCCGTGGGCAACTGTCTAGATCGATTCGCTAGAGTGATAAACCTGAGCAACGACCCAAGCCCTGGATATAACATCGAGCAAGAAGCAAAGAAGTAAAGCAGATTCGCCCGACCTCGGACACTAACGTATGCTGATATGAGACAGGGGAAAGCGCTTGCTCCCTCTGCCGTATGCGACTAAGGGCATGGATGTCAGTTTGTCGGGCATTTTAACATCCACAGAAGCCTACACCTTGGATAAACGCTTCCGACCGTACGATACTTCTGATGGCGACGATGAGGACATCATAACACCTCAGGATCTCTGCTTCTCACTGCAAGAGACGGTGTATGCTATGCTGGTTGAAATCACCGAGCGAGCGATGGCTCACATTGGCAGCAAGGAAGTTCTTATTGTCGGCGGCGTTGGCTGTGGGTGTCGCGCGCAGAAACGTATGCAGCACCCCCAATCTGATCATCTGGTGTGTCAGGTAACGAGCGGTTGCAAGAGATGATGGGCGTCATGGCGGAGGAACGCGGTGGACAGGTGTTTGCCACCGATGAAAGGTGCGCCATATGTCGACGTCGTGGAGGGAAGACTGTCATTAATGGAGTCCCGCAGATTTTGCATCGATAATGGTATTATGATCGCTCAAGCTGGCCTCCTGAGCTACCGCATGGGATTCCAAACATCACTTAGTAAGAGTACATGCACGCAGAGGCGAGTCATTAACGCCTTTTGAACAATGTCGGTGCATTCTCTGACCCTCTGGGCGCACAGGTTTCGCACGGACGAGGTACATGTAACATGGCGAGCATGATGTCCATAACGAATCCCTATCCTGTGTGATCTCTCTCTGCTCAGGACGCCTCCCTGAATGCGTGTATTGTCGCCCACCTGTCTGATCCTGCTGTCAAAACACGGCACAAATGAGAAAAGTGTGCAGTGGAAAGCACAATGGATAGACGTAATGTTAAACACACAGTGATTCAGATTTGTCTGATACGATATATACGGAAAGACAGTCTTGCCAGTTCAAGTGTGCGATACCTGCCGTTAACTATGTCGAGGCTATTGGTCTAGTTAACAACGTTTGCGGAAACCAGCTCCCATCCAGCCCTGTCGGTAATTTGCATCTCTGCACTGACCGCCTCATAACTGTCCCGCCACCATTGATACAGCTCTTCATAATCATCGCCAGCCCCTGGGCGGACCTGCCATGGTTTGTCCGCGAGGATGAAATGCAAGCACCGCACTTCTTCATCCCGCCACATTGGCTTGTGTATGTTCCTCAGCGTTTTGAGCGCATTGTAGCACCATGGAAGCGGTTTCCACCTGCCTTTGAAGTAAGCGGCAAGGAGATCCTGGTCTGGAAATTTGAAGCCGGAGACATCTACCGTGAAGAGGAAGTTCTGAATCGAAGCAAACAACTCGGCAGATGGGTTGAGAACCACGGTGCCGGAGTTCAGCAGCAAGTACGGACGGGGACTTGTTTCAGTGATCTTCGGCGGAGACGTGAGAGCCTCCGGATGCACCATTGGCGTGTGCGCACAATTAGCGGGTACCCTAAAATACTAATTCGGAACAGTCATGCGAGCTGTTGGTTGTGGTTCTCACCAGTCCTCTGGATAATGTGGCAATTTCATAGGATTGCACGCGCAAGCGTGCACAGCGGCGATAGAATCGTTTGGTAGTTCAAGCTCCATAAGCTCATCCATGTTTCGCGTGACAATCATGTCTGAATCAAGCATAACCAGGCGCTAATGGAATCTGTCAGCGGAAGGGAGAGGCGAGCCAGGTGTGGCGCACTTCGTATTCCGTCAATCCGAACACTCTGCAAGGAACATGGTCAGGGCATGACTAGTATCCCAGTATGACGGGAAAGACTGACCTGAGCTTACTCCAAGTGTCTCCGAATCGGGCATCATGTGGGGAGAGGGAATGGTCACCTTCATTCGGCTGAAGGCTATCCACGACGCGGACGGTGATTCCTCTCCTCGTTAGCACATCCTTCACGTCCTGAGCGAGGCTGGGGGTAACCATCACCACAAGAGGATACTGGGCACCGACAGAGCGTAGAGAATGGTTCAGAACCAATGCTCCTGGCAGATAACTTGGCTTGGTGAGCAGGGTTGCATACGCGGCTCTGGGAGACATCGCGCGGGTGGGCGTGAGGGATAGAGGATGGACTGTACCAGCTGGAGGGGCTACGGAACGGGTCCACCATTATATTTAATCCCCTAAGGACATCAATCGGTCGGCAGTGACAGCTCCGCGGAACCAATCACGGACATCGTCTCATACAGGAAGGCTCAATCAACTAGTGTCCTCGAGCACGCCAGTGCTGGTCTGCATAAAAGGTGCGGGACAGTTAGTAGTCATGGTGTGTCCAAACGCCCATATTGCGGACTACCGCTGTAACCAAACGCTCGCCCAGTGCACACGCGGACAACTTGCGCACTGACAAGTACTAAAGCAGACCTGCCTCACTCCTACTGACTGTATTCTGGTAGCGAATAGCAGACTAGCAGACTACTAAGCGACATGAGCCTAACAGGTGGAAATTTTCGAAGACAATTAGCGGGCGTTCAGTAACCGCTCAAACGGAACACGAACACCGAGATCTGCGGTCCGGAGAAGGCCAGGATATCTCATGTTCTGCACAGTGGCTCAAGGCGGTTCGGCATTCCAGCCATCGTGGGAGGGTCATGCGCATAGCATTGGTAAAATCATACAAAGAATGAGAATGCCTAAGGATAACACGCGGATAAATGACAGCAGCTGGGGCGGTCTCAGCGGAGACGACTAATAGATGTGAAAATTCAGCACAACCACCTGGCTGCGACACGACTGAGCACGCACCGAGCCTCACGCTCGCTCTCCAGGAGAGCCAGAATATCCTTCTCCCGAACGGGGCCCTTCACGTTTCGAATAATTGTCCGGCTGGGGTCGTCCATGAACTCTACGCGAACTTGCGTGACACCACCCCGGGAACCAGTCCGGCCGAGGACCTAGAGAGGTATGTACATCGTAAGAAGGGGTATCAGCACGAACACGAAAAAAAGCTGAGAACCCTGGTAACGGTTGCGAGCTTAACGGGTGCTTTTGATGAGTCCTGCAGTCACGGTCAGCATCACGGAAAATAGGGTCAACAAAGAATGATACACATACCATGTTTGAGGGGCTTGGTGTGCCGAAGGATGGACTGGCGGTGGGTTTTGGTGTCGGTGGATTCGTAGTAGAGATTAAGGTTCGATACTTAACTGGGCTGCGCGGCAGATCCCGTCGGCATCACCCGGAAGAGGAGCATTGGAACTATACTGTATCACAACTAAGTACTGTCTACATAACAGTGACTAGTGATACTTAATACTGCGAAGATAATGGTATGTCATTGGTACCGCTCTATTAGAATTGATCATAAGACGAGCCCATTTCCTTCCTGAAGTCGAGTGATTGTTACAACGCCGTATCAGTGTGAGCGGCAGTTTCTGTCCCAGCAAGCAGGGTTCTTGCTCTCCTCTCAGCCGCCTTTGCACGCAATACATTCTCTATAAAGAACTCGCCCGCCTATCCGTCTTGCTCAGAGGCATTAAAAGAGGAGGATCGCGAACGGCTCACCTTGTAACTACTACGTACAAGGGGCCCGCTAGCCACATAGAGGAATCCCATGTCTTCAGCCACCTGTTTCCAGCGGTCGAACTCCGCAGGTTCGACATAGCGGTCGACTTTCATATGCCGTTTCGTTGGGCGCATGTATTGTCCGAAGGTGACCACATCAACGTTAACCTTCCGTAACTCTGAACGACAGTGTCAGCGTGCTATGTAGTGCACACGGGCGAAAACATACCCCGGAGAGCATCCATCACTTGTTCCTCTGTTTCACCAACTCCTAACATGATGCTGGTCTTCGTGATGCGAACACCTTCTTTCTTAGCGTGTTCCAGAACACTAAGACTTTGCCTAAAAGTTGCCCGTCTATCTCGCACGAACGGTGTGAGCGCTTCGACAGTCTCAATGTTGTGTGCATATACGTCCAAACCAGATTTCGCCACGATTGAAACGTGCCCAAGCGATCCCGCGAAGTCGCCCGTGAGCGCCTCTACCAATATATGTGGAGCTCTGAAGGAGTATGGGTTTAGTCTATTGTGAACTCTGTATGCCGTGTAACGTACTTCTGCTTAATTCTCATAATGGTCTCCGCGAAGTGGTGGGCACCGCCGTCTGCAAGGTCTACGTTACGGATTTCAGTTCACGTAGACGCAAGAGATTTTCAAGAGTGTACCATCTCTGTCTACACTTGTGAGGACAATATACCCCAAGCCCCATCGGCTGATCGCCTCCGCAGTGTTCTCTGGTTCGTGAGGATCGAGGGCCGGAGGAGCACGAGAGGTCTTAACTGCACAAAACCGGCAGCCTCTTGTACATGTGTCGCCCATGAGCTTAGGATGATGACGATGAGGAACAGCTTTTATTGCACAATAGCGCAGCATGCTTACCATGATCGTCGCTGTAGCTGCTCGGCGACCTTCCTCTGGGGTCGCACCCTCCTTACCGCCCCAGCAGTCACCAATATTCGGACACCGTGCTTCCTCACAAACAGTGTGCAGTTTTAGGCCACGGAGGTCATTCTTGATCTTGGAGAAGGACGCCCCTTTGGGAATGGATGTCTTCAGGTACGACGGTAACCGTGGACTGCAATCCGTGTTAAATATGGCAGTAGACATTGCCAGCATAGTATTCACTCACGTCTTTGCATTTCCAAGTACCACTCTGGCTGCTTTATCCGCCGCGTCCCCTGAAATGAAGTCATCCAGTGAAGGACCGTCGGCGAGTGTCTGACTAAAGCCGGTCCTCGAAGACGGTGTCGCCAGAGTCCTGACCTGGGTCATTCGGGAGACACGAGTAGCGCGCAGTAGGGGAGTCATCGAGGAAGGAGTGCGACCCATTGCACGGGGTGACAGTGTAGGGGCGAGACGGAACAAGCGTATAGTAGTACTATGGTGCAACTACGGTGGACTTGGCCGACTCCCGAAGATCAGTAACTTAGCGGAGGACGACCCCGGAGCGCCCGTCATCCCTCAGAATATTCACATCTGTACTTATTTTATTTATTTAGCGCGTGGGCGTATATCGGAGTCTGTGGTCGCTCAGGCTCTCCGTCACGGTCGACGTGTTGAGTCAATTGCCTCACGATGAATGCTCTTTCGCGGAGAGAAGAGGAGACGCTGTTGAAGACTGCGAAATCAAAGGCTCTGAAGGAGTGCGATCCTGTGGTCAAGGGTATGTCACCATAATGAACATTCTGCGTGTACACTTAGCATGACCTTCATTCACGTCAGAGTTCGCTGAGTGTGCAACAGGACGGACATTCTCAGTAGCCTGGGAGTGCAGGGATAAGTACAAGGCCGTCCAGGATTGCATGTACCAGTAGTGAGTCGACTCTCGCTCTAGAATAGTCATCAAATATTTACGCCGACGAATGTTGGAAGTACGGGACCAGAGCCCATGGCTGCCATGCGTGCAGAGTACCTTCGATTGCGGCACGAGCAACATTATAACAGTGCAGCAACGACATGAACAGCCTCTGATCAGACTAGAGACTGTTCATTCTCCCGCTTGGGGCACCTAAGAATGTAGGCTGCTCAAAAGAACATGAACAGAGATAAAGTCTCAAAGTGTTGGGATGGCTGCGAAGCCCGACCTTCCTCAGTGCCGTTGTTAGCGGTCAAGGGCGCATTGTAGTGGCTGGAACACCGGTCCAACATCCCGATGCCGTTGAAAGAAGTACTGACACAGGCACAAATATATATCGTATGCACAGGTCTCGCGCTCCTACCTGAGCATGCCTCAAACTGCGCATGCTTATTTGCCGACAACAGCAAGCCACTGCTGGCGGAAACCCATCAGAGAGGTAATGAAACTGCGATGGGAGGCTCCTCAGTCTCGCACAAGACAAATTACATGAAAATGCCACAGACCCGAAGATACCCAGAACACCGTCGTTCAGGTTCGTGTACCCGAGATTACTAGCGGGGATCCAAACGTCCAGAAAGTCCATTGTGAACTGGTATCTGATGGTGTCCCGTGCGCTATGTTGAACCGTCATGAGTACATACACAGTGGCAAGGTTCATAGGGGTACGTACGTATACAGGGCAAGGAGTTTGGCGTCGCGATCTGCGTCTTGCCCCTTATCAGTAACGTGCGCGCTGTGTAGTTTCTTAACCTCGTTGGCCAATCTTCCCGCCTGTACGTAATGTTCGCCGAGACATTCTTCGCGCAGATACAGGATGCTTACCTTGAGAAGGCCGTGTACGATGCTGAACAGAATCCCTGCTAACCAAAAGCGGTTTGCGTTCTTGCTGACCTTCTCGGCAGTGGAGGGCTTGAAATTGAAGAATTTGATGGCGTTTGCCTAGGGAGAGTAGATGCATGGACATACATACTCAGGCTCAGGAAGCATATACTGACCCAGACGAGTGTGTCATATGTCAGGTAGCCAAAGTACCCAAGCTGCCGGCAGATGGTGGTGATTTGTTCGCCAGGTTCAGCGGCGAGCTGGGCTGCACGCAAGGCAGCCTGTAGATGCTCGATTGGTTTGCCCAATCGCATAACTTCAAAGGCCATAGATGAGCTTGAACGACTCATGAAGGAACAGCAATAACATACGCTTCCTGGCGAGCGCAAGGTGTGCCTTCAATGCGTTCCATCGGGCCCCCTCGATCTTGTATCCGCGGGTCACTAGAGACCAGGCAAGGAAACGCGCGAAGTATTGCACGGCACGATAAAGCTGGACGTCACTTCAATCACTGGTTGTGCATAGGTTTGGAAATTGTACACTACCTTGTCCCGGCCAAGGTTAGTGCCTAAGACCTTAAGAGACTGCGAGACGACTGGATGGAGAATCACTTGGGATGCGATGCTCGACATGACTGTCTCAGGATGCTGGGAGACGAGTAGAAGGAGGCGTAAGGAGCTTTGAGAATGTTCCCCACAGATGAGGACATACAGGAGAGCCGTGCATTCATGTGAATTCCCGCTCTATTCGCGGCGTGGACTTGTGACCTGCTCGAGCGCGACGCGTCGGGCGTAACCCAGTCCGCGCGTCTTCTTGCTGAGGCGACACATCTCGAATAAAAGACTTGAGACTGTCTATTCCAGTGCTGCGGCCTCAACGAAAACGATATACCGTACAGATAACGCGGATCAAGGACGATGCGATGGCCAGCACTCGACTCGACTTGGAGGGTAGTGCAGATGTCCTCCGGAGTAATTCGGGCTACGCCGGAGACAACCGCAACCGTCTCTCGCATCCCCCCATTGCGTCGACCAGTCCGGATCAGCTCGTACATCCTTCAGCTTCCTAATATCCTCTATCTCAGTGAGGCCCTGGTGGAACCCTCGCCGTACTCTGCCATCCTGTATAATTGCTCAGAACCTGAATGTTACGGCTAGTACGCACGCATCAGTCTGTGAGCGTGGACATCTACTCGAGTGGAACTGTGCTCATGTGATGTCACTCTTTCGGGCTGCCACAGCTGAGGACGCAGCGCATTTCTGCGAGAAGCCATCAATTCTTCTCTTCGTCTTCAGTCATCATGGTAAGTTTTGTTCGGTTTGGCCCCTGCTAGGACACCGATATCATCATTCGACACGCTCAGACCGACCAGAGGCATCGAATTGAGCGAGACACCTTTGGTGAGCTGCAGGTACCAGTAGACCGTTACTGGGGTGCGCAAACACAGCGGTGAGTCCATCACACGTTTCCAACAAGTTTGATCTAATGATATGTTAACTTAGCTCTCTGCAGAACTTCGATATTGGCGGCCCGACTGAGAGGTTGCCACCTCCACTCATCAAGGCATTCGGTGTCTTGAAGAAGGCCTCCGCTGTAGTCAATTCTACCTACGGGTTGGATCCGAAGATTGGAAATGCTATCCAGCAAGCCGCTGATGAAGTGCGTCTGTTCTAGACTTCCAAAATAGCCGGTCATATCATCTACTCGTTCTTAGGTTATCTCTGGCAAGCTTATTGACCACTTCCCTTTGGTCGTATTCCAAACTGGCAGCGGGACACAGAGTAACATGAACGTCAACGAGGTACGCCCCTCCTAAGCGACTGAAAATGGTGAGTTATTTATAGATTATCGTAGGTTATCTCGAACAGGGCTATTGAGATACTCGGCGGTGAACTTGGCTCAAAGAAACCAGTACATCCCAACGATCACGTCAACATGAGTCAGAGTAGCAACGACACGTTAGTGACAGCCTCTTACTCCATCCTGGTCAATCTGACTCTGTTTTCCACTTAGGTTCCCGACAGCCATGCATATCGCCGCCGTAGTGGAGATCAGCCAATCCTTGATTCCCGCACTGACTGAATTGAGAGATGCACTTGAGGCAAAGGCGAAAGCTTTTGAGCACATTATCAAGATCGGCCGCACACATCTACAGGTTCGATGCCTTGCCTCAGGACTTAATGTGTTATTTTAAAAGGTCTCTGTAGGACGCGACCCCGTTGACTCTAGGCCAGGAGTTTAGTGGCTACGTTCAACAATTGACAAACGGCATTCAGCGAGTCAAGGATACCCTCCCCAGACTGAGTTGCCTGGCTCAGGGTGGTACTGCTGTCGGCACGGTTAGCCATTGACCCCTTCATATGCTGATCCAGATCCTGACGTGGGATCAGGGCCTAAACACGAAGAGGGGCTTCGATGCCAAAGTAGCCTCCGAAATCTCCAAGATTACTGGCCTTCACTTTGAGACAGCCCCCAACAAGTTCGAGGCTCTAGCCACTCATGACGCGCTGGTTGAGGCCCACGGCGCTCTGAATACCATAGCATGTTCTCTCATGAAGATTGCCAATGACATTCGGTACCTCGGCTCCGGCCCTCGTTGCGGTCTTGGCGAGCTCAGTTTACCAGAGAACGAGCCGGGCAGCAGCATCATGCCTGGAAAGGTCAATCCCACGCAGTGCGAGGCGTTGACAATGGTCGCTGCCCAGGTGATCGGGAACCAGACTGTGGTCAGTGTTGCTGGCGCGAGCGGACAATTCGAAGTCGGTCTTCAACGAATGTCGCGCCATGTCCTGCCTATTGATAGTCGCGCTGCAGTTAAATGTTTTCAAGCCTGTCATCATCAAGAATGTTCTGCAGAGCATTCGCTTGTTGGCTGACGGTATGGCGGCCCTCACCACCTTGGCTGAACGTGAATCTTGAATGCCTCGTGCCAGGTTCGCGGTCTTTCACAAAGCATTGCATTGTGGGCATTCAGGCGAATGAGAAGCGGATCAACACACTCTTGAACGAGTCGCTCATGTTGGCCACCATCTTGAATAGCCATCTTGGTTATGACAGTAAGCATCACCTGAGATTTCATGCACGAGCGCAGGAACACTGACTTGTCATAGACGTTGCGAAATGCGCCAAGAAGGCGCACAAGGAGGGTACGACACTTAAGGAGGCTACTGTAGCGCTTGGCTTCTTGACTCCCGAGGAATTCGACGAGAAAGTTCGCCCAGAGCTGATGCTCGGTCCTGATGATCCGTAGAGCCGTAGTCAGCACAGACCCATTGTGGGCGTATATAGATAGTGCAACTACACACTTGGTTGCATGCACACAACGGTTGTGACGCAGAGCAGCTGAGAATGAAACCAGACGAACCGCCTGGTAAACAATGTGGCGTGGAGAAAGGACCTCTCGTCAAGATTGACAGGGATTATGCATGCAAGGGAAGACACCATACGCCTCATAGTACGCGGCACGTAGTCAAGAGTGCTGCCAGCTGCTTTGCGTGCCTCTCCACCTGAGTTATGTTTTTGAGCGGGGGTCGAAGCAAGAGGGAGGGCGGGAGATGGGCGCTGCACCTCCCGAAATGGGAATGGTCACGGTGTGACAGATGAGAAGGAAGCTCGGGTGAGGATCGTGATGACCAAAAGGGGGGTTGACATATTTGTAGCGACACCAAATCCAATGAGACCAGGCATGTTGGCCATTTTGCGACTCAGCCGTCGTGTAAAGCCCCGGCCACCCATCACTTCGCAGCTCTTCTTCCTCCGTCAACCTCCCTACCCTCGCCGCGCGCCGCATCCCTGACATCCTCCGTCGTACGCCACATCGTCGCAAACTTGCATGAGTTGAAGATACACTGCCACTGCACAGACGTATTGTCCTTGCCTGAGCGCCAGACACTCCGCCACGCGTATTAGTGAAACACCTGCCGTCCTCGATCCTATAAACCCCTCGCCCGACATCCCGGTCTCACATACCCTTGCTATGTCTCTGAAGCATATCCTCAACGACGACCCACCGCCGCCTGTCCACACACCTGCTCCTTCCGTTCACACACCTGCAGCCATCCCGGCTATTGATCCAGCTCTGACGAGGCATTCTCCTCCGGCGAGGACTGCATCAACCCATTCGGAATCACGCGACTACGGACATTCACGGTCCCCACATGAGCATGAACAACCTCCGCATACCAGAGAATATGCGTTCCAGGCTGTTACAACACCCTACGGTACGAGATACGCCACGCACTACTGATAGCTATGTTGATGCGTCGTTGCTAGTCCCTCCAGATGGTCAATATCTCGGACATCCTGAGGACGACCGAGCGATTTCTCCGGCGTTGTCTAACGGCGGACAGCATAACACACATCAGTTCAAGGAGGGGTATATAGATAATAGCAACAGGAGGAAGCGCAAACAGCCAGAAGATGACGACGACGACTATCATCCTCCTGGTCAGAAGCGGGTGCGTACTTGTCGCAGAAGTGCTTGGATTGTTGTTGAACTCCTCTAAATCACAGCTTTCACGGCGTGTCTCGACTCGCAACCGTCAACAGCAGCGCCATCACACGCCTGCATCCGAGACTCTTGAGTCTGAGCCAATGGTTCACGAGATGACCTTCATGACGGAAGAGGAGACGCGACTGGTTTCCTCCGACTTGGAAGACTGTGAGGAGGTCTGGAGGGGAGAACTAGGGAGCTATGTCATGGAGACGCATAAACGACAGAAACAAGTCGATGCCTGGTTCTCTCGCTGGATCATCGTAGGTACATGGTCGTCCATGCCTATTCCAGTCCTAATGTTCTGGCTAGGAACGTGACAGCATCACGGCGTATCATATGTCGCATGAATACCGAAAACGTATCACGCGTATACCGCCACCACCACCACCGCCGCCGCCGCCGCCGCCGCCAGTTGTGGAAGAGCTATTGCGACCCTCCTCTCCGTATCTACATCCTTCCGATGGAAACGACATACCCGAGTTTGTGCATATGGACCACACGGGACGCACACATCGGTCCAGAGGCGATGATGAGTCTGCAGTCGGAATATCCAGGCAGAAGGGCAAGGGAAAAGCCAACGATGTGGCAAAGAGGCCTCCAGTCTACCCAGTCTCAGATAGCGAGAGCGAGAGCGACATCCCTATTTCTAAAACAATGCCTGCTCACAAGAAGCGCAAGCTTGCTGAAGATGCCAGAGGGGTGGTAGACGACATTGAACACACTGCAGACAAGATCTCTATGTCCCATTCCTCCCCCGCGCACAAGTTGGTCACCTCCGCTAAGGGCAAGGGCAAAGGCAAGCAGGTTCATAGAGAAGACAGTGTTGATAGCGTTTCTGTGACCCCAAAGCAACGTAAGAAACCGGGCCCGAGAAAGAAGTACGACGCATTACCTCCTCAAACACAGGAATTACTAGGAATTGGGCCGGGAGCTGGATCTGCGTCTGCTTCTGTTGCTGGTGATATCACACCTTCAGCGTCTCGACCAGCTTCCCCAGCTCTCACTACCATCTCAGCCACTGTCTATGAGTTAGATGAACCCATACCAGCTCTGAAGAAGGCGAAGAAGGTCGACGATGCTGCCATGATCAAGCGGGTAAGAAATCTCGAAGATGCACAGCGGAAGGTCTGGACGAATATTGCAAGGCGTGACATCCCAAAGGTACATCCCAAACTCGATTGTGCCGATCCGAGCCGTCTACTCACGCTATTGCGATAGGTATACAAGTTTCATGCTCAAGGCTATCTGTCTAGACAGAACATCTCTAAGCGTCTTGCTACGCATGCTTCTTTGCACGCCCGCAAGCCTTACGTCAAGAGCGGTAAGGCTCTGAAGGACACACAAGCTAAGGGCAAGCGCCTCATGCGTGAGATGCTGGTCTTCTGGAAGAAGAACGAGAAGGAAGAGAGAGATGTACGGAGGCGGGAGCAGAGGGAGGCTCTCGATCGCGCGAGAGTTGAGGAAGAGAAGCGCGAGGCCGCAAGGCAGGCAAGGAAGCTGGAATTCTTAATAAGTCAGACGGAGCTATACAGTCACTTTGTCGGCAACAAGCTGAAGAGTAAGTACCCAGCCACTTCTGTTCGGGCTTTGCAGCTAACAGCGACTTAGCTGCGGAGCTCGAAGGAGAGACTGATCAGGCGGCTGCTCCTCAAGGTGCGAACCTTGCAGATGTGGATCCTACGACTCTACAAGACATCGATTTTGATGACGGTGCGCCCTCACTAACGCAATTTCCTCCTTAGATCTCACTAGATCTTTCCAGAGGACCATACAAACCTTCATATGCATGCTCGTAACAATGCTCAGGTTGCGATTGCTCTGGCCAGACGTCGAGCCCAGGACTTTGATACCCAAGCCGCCCTTGAACGCAAAACGAATGAAGCCTTGAAACTTGCAAAACGCCAAGTTCACACACGTGTTGATGAAGACGTCGAGGGTCTAGCCTCTGGTCCTGCCACTACCCCTCTCGTAGATCGTAAGTATGCCCCTGCCCATGTGATCGAGATACCTAACAGTCACCTTCCAGTGGACTCTGATGAGCTCAACTTCCAGAACCCAACGTCGCTGACAGGAGAACTCACCATTCAACAACCGCAGATGCTTATGGCTACGCTTAAGGAGTATCAACTGAAAGGCTTGAACTGGTTGGCAACGCTGTATGAGCAGGGTATCAACGGCATTCTTGCCGATGAGATGGGTCTCGGGAAGGTGAGTCGCGCACGGGTCGGGTATCGTCTTTATGTCGTGCTTACGTCTGTGTAGACTGTGCAGTCGATCTCGCTGCTTGCCTATCTTGCTGAGACGCATGACATATGGGGTCCTTTCCTTGTTGTGTCGCCAGCTTCAACACTGCACAATTGGCAACAGGAAATCACTCGGTTTGTTCCCAAATTGAAGGCGTTGCCGTACTGGGGCAATGTCAAGGATAGGGCGACACTACGAAAGTTCTGGAACAAGAAAGAGATTAGCTACGATCAGGACGCTCCGTTTCATGTGTTGATTACCAGCTACCAGCTGGTACGCTTTGACGTGTGCAACAAGTGTCTCCTCTTACCCCTTTCGTAGGTGACACAAGATCAACAATATTTCCAGCGCGTGAAGTGGCAATATATGATTCTCGACGAAGCTCAAAATATCAAGAATTCATCCAGCGCACGGTGGAAGACACTGCTTGGATTCCAATGTCGGAATCGTCTTCTGCTCACCGGTACACCTATCCAGAACTCAATGCAGGGTAGGAGAGCCTGCTGTACTACCTGATCTAAGTGCTTAAATATCCTTCTCTCCAGAGCTATGGGCGTTGTTACACTTTATCATGCCGAGTTTGTTTGATTCTCACGACGAGTTCAACGAATGGTTCTCCAAAGACATCGAGAATGCTGCAGAAAACAAGGGTAGCAAACTGAACGAACATCAATTGCGGCGGCTACATATGATTCTCAAGCCATTCATGTTGCGTCGGGTCAAGCGACATGTTCAAAATGAGCTCAGCGACAAGGTTCGTTCGCTTTATTGGGTATCTGTGATCATCACACTGACGCTCTATAGATTGAGGTCGATATCTACGTCGACCTCAGTGCTCGGCAGCGTGCGTTGTACAAGGCATTGCTGGCGAACATGTCTGTGGCGGACCTGCTTGAGAAGGCAGCAAACATCGGGGATGTTGACTCCGCCAGGTCCCTAATGAATCTCGTTATGCAATTCCGTAAGGTAGGCTCACAATCCTGACTGTTGTCTTCGATACGATTGAAGGGACGTGCGTAGGTGTGTAACCATCCGGAGTTGTTCGAGCGGGCAGATGTCGTAGCACCTTTCTCCTTCTCCGACTTTGGCAAGTCTGGGCCCCTCAATCGAGAAGGAGACTTCATCCAGTTGACATACTCAACTCGCAACCCTATTGAATACTCCATACCCAAGTTGTTCTATGAGGACGGTGGGCTCATGAGTGTTCCAAGAGAAGACGCCCCAGCAGTGGGTGACAGCCAACGGGTGGCGAAGTTGATGAACATATGGACCACCGACTGGATACATCGCTCCACAACTGAAGCAGGTTAGTGACGCCTCGTTATATAGTGACTGTTGCTAATCCCAATCAGCGGGCTCTGCGTTCTCTTTCTTGAAGATCCTGGATATGTCCCCTAGCGAGGCGCACAACATCTCCGTATCACATGTTCTGCAAACCCTGATCGTGGCGACGCATAGGGAATGCGCTAATATCAACGATGAGCCATACAACATGTGAGTGGACGTGCCCTGACTAGTTTGTGCGTCGATTGAACAAGAAACAGTGATCCGACCTTCATCGCTAGTGTGGATGCTAACCGTTATCGCATATCCTCTCGTGTGCCTAGGTTCAGAACAACTGTCGAGCCAGGACTGACAGAACTGCGGTCAGCATCGGCCTCGGCCTGGCAATCCTCCTGTCTCTCCCGCAGGGACTTGAAGTGGTTCATCCCCCCTGTTGTGGCACCACCAATACTTCTCTATTGCTCCGATCGCAATTTCGTGGAACATGAGACGGCCTTGCGGGACTCGCCGCCCGATTCTCTTGCCTTGTATGGCATACCCCCGAGCTTGTGGGGCACAGAAATCGCTTGTTCAGAGTACCAACGAAGATTTCCCGGTGTTCACGTGTCGGGCCTCATTGGCAGTTCACCTGCAGACCAGCTTCCGCCCTCGACAATGCTGGTTCCCGAGGCGAAGAGGCTCATTTACGACTCTGCCAAGCTGGCTCGTCTAGACGCTCTCCTTCACGAATTGAAGGCAGGAGACCATCGTGTCTTGATCTACTTTCAGATGACTCGTATGATGGACCTCATGGAGGAATACCTCATTTACCGTCAGTACAAGTACTTGCGTCTGGATGGTTCATCAAAGTTGGAGGATCGGCGAGACATGGTCATGGAATGGCAGACTAGGTAAATGTACTCTATATGTCATGTCGTTCGCGAACTTACACTTCCATCAGGCCAGACATCTTCGTCTTCCTCCTCAGTACTCGTGCAGGTGGACTTGGCATCAACCTTACTGCCGCGGATACCGTCGTCTTCTATGACCACGATTGGAACCCTTCAAACGATGCTCAAGCTATGGACCGTGCGCACCGTCTCGGCCAGACTCGTCAAGTCACGGTTTACCGTCTCATCACTAAGGGTACCATTGACGAGCGCATTGTTCAGCTTGCTCGTGTGAAAAAAGATGTAAGGGTCCCTACACATCATAGACGTTCGTATTAACGTCTGATTTCAGGTGCAAGACATTGTCGTCGGGAACAAGACCTTCACCGATGTCACCAAGCCGAGCGAGATTGTACAGCTACTTTTAGCGGACGACCAGATTGCCAACGCAAATTTGGAGACGACCGAGCCTTCTACGAAGAGCAAGGGAAAGAAGCGTAACGACGCTTTGCAAGCAGACGCTGGCCGAGACTTATGGAACGAGGAAGGCGATGAATTCTTTGGGCAACCTTCTGGTCAGGCCGGAACATCGCTGAACATAGACGGCGGGGACGATGACGCGGGGACACCTGTCCCAACATCTGGCCGTGGCCGTAAACGTGGGGGCGGCACCGGTGCACCCCGTGGACGGAAACCTGGTACGAGGGGGCGGGGACGGGGAAGAGCAGCTGCGATGGCTAACGGCGATGTCGGGTCGTAGGCGCCCAAAGTTAAGTGATGTCTAGTACTCCCTCATGCGCGTGATAGTGGTATACCTCGCAATGTTGTACAAAGTGAACTAGTAGACAAAGACGCGGTATGTATCTCTGCCAATCATTATTTGCTACTACCAATAGTTCTTGTTAATATGCCTTTGTATGTCTATGTATTTTATGGCCCGAGCTTCGTACATCGCAATGTGGCTGTTTTGCTCCCTAGCCAGTTCAATGAAATGACTAGTTTTGCGAGACACGCCAGCGACGAGATTAAATAACACGATGTGTGTCCAAGTTTGTCCGATTCCATCCTGGATCTTGATAGCGCGCTGAGCGCTGAGTTGGTCGGTAACACAGTGCACTCGAAACCGCCTCAACGGTTCGGAACGGTGGAGTGAGCTTCATGCGCTTTCGAATATTCAACTCATGCAGGAACAGCAACCGTCGTGTCCTACGCTCGTCTCACTATCACCTGCCAATTGGCGATAACCTGTTTCGACTCCGATAGATCACACATCAAGCACGCCAAGTACCATCTTACAGACATTGCAAAACCCTCGCGATGGGGACAAAAAAGAAGAAAACACAGCTTAAGCCCGTCGCGCGAGGGTTTGCGACAACTTCGGTGCCAAAGAAAGTAGCCATCACCGCCGAAGATGAAGTCGTAGAGACTTCCCATTCCTCGGAAGCTCCACAGCGTTCGGATGCAGACGACACCCCTTTGTCGCACAGGACTACTCCCTTGAGGGGTGTAGGCCATACAATCGATAACCCAGAAGTGGATCAGGGCCTACAGGCGTTGGTAGTCAAGTTCCAGGACAAAACCGAGAAGGAGATTATTCGAACTGTGAAGGTACATTACACCACACCGACACTTCCATATCCATGCCTGATGCAATGATGTAGTCAATTCAGCAGGAGAGGCGTTTCGCTCAAACTATGTCGACTCTGGAAATGGAGTCAACATTCGTGCAGCGCGTTCTCAACTTGTTCTTGGACGCAGAATTTCCAGGATGTAAGCTGCGACAGTATGATTGTGCATACGGATTCCCCGTGATCTCTATCTAGCTCAGTGCAGAGTAGATGAGCCTGCGGACAAAGCAATATCCCGCCTAGCTATCACGTATGGCGTCCTAAGGAGGCTAGACTTCTCTGAAGATAGAGTCGAGGAATGCCTACGAGCTATCAATGGAGTTGATCTCGATGAGGCTTATGACTGGGTCCGTGTTATCTATTATTGCTAGCACCGTGTGACTGAGTGTGTTTTTCCAAAGTTACATCTGCATTGCAGTGATGACGAACTGCGGGCTGCACAAGGTGTGTACAGGGCGTTGGACACACAATATGATGAACAGTGCGGTGCTGAGCAGGCCTCATGAACAGGCCACAGTGATACAATAGATCCCGGGACTCCTCAGACACCGCGAATACCACAGAGAGCGACTGTAACAGGTATCCAAAGCGCTGTGAACTTCTCCTGGCTATCCTCTGACTTTAAGCAATACAGCAGCATCTCGGTGCGATCTTAAGGCCAATGCACCAACTTTCATTCCGAGCGGCCTTTCATCGCCTTCTGGGGCGCAGGCAGATGAATTGACGACGAGTAACGAGACGCCAGCTTCTTCGTCTGGACAGAATACAAGTCCCGTTGATTCCGGGAGTTGGACACCTAGCGATGATCCAAATGATACCTTCGTGCGTCTCAGAATGCAGATATCAGAACTTACCACACATCGCAAATCTGGCGAACGACGCGATCTCACTTTTTTGCGAGACCTCCAGCGACGCTTGGAGGAGGTGAAACAAGATTATTTCTTCGACGAAGCTGAAGCCGAAGCACAGTTTCGGATCGAACGGGAGAAGGCCGATGCCCACCTACTCCAGTCAAAGCTACGTGGTACAACCCGCAGCGCCTCTAGTGTTCCTACTGTGCCGTCACTGCCCCCCAAGCCCTCGACTGCTGGGGTGATAAGACAGGAGTCAGCGAATCGAGTGAAGACGGACGTATTTGACGATGAGGATGAGGAATCTACCTGTGGCATGCTCGAGCTTCTGGAAGGGATGCCGACGACGGAAACAATTGGGAGCGGAGTTACAGTAAATGTTCGCGACATGGCCCTTCCCAAAAATTGGTCTGGTCATACGCCAAGATCTGTCCTGGCTGAGCGGGTGCATAAAGTCGACCGGTTCGCTACTATTGCATACGCCGATGTATCGGGTGCGAGCCGTGCAAAGAGAGCTCAAGTCGAGATCCGTTGGAGTAGCGGCAAGACAGATGCATGGTCAATGGACGACACTGCGTGCCACGATATGTCTCAAGCAGAGCAGTATATCTCAACCACTGCCCTACATGCTCTAGCATTCCCCGCATCCGCAGGCTTTGCTCTAGGATCTGCCACAGCTGTTGGAAATCAAACAGCATTTAGACTGCTACCATCTATATATCGTGACTTGTGGGACGAACTCGAGAAAAAGAGGCTTACCGAAGATGATGCTACCAATCGCAACATCTGGGCCAAGTTGCGAGTCATCTTGGAGCCGAAGCTGAAGACCGAACAAGTGTGTTTCCTGTTCATCCTCAGATGCTAGAGCTGACTGTGAACCCATGTAGCCTCCAGAGGGAATTAGCAAACCGACAGTCGACACGAAGAACCATAATGCTAGGCGCGGCGTAAGCCATGGTGGCGACTTTACACCGGAGCAAATCATGGCCGGCTTCCAAGCGCGTCACTCCAGCCCTGCATATCAGGACATGCTTGTAAGGACATGGTCCACTAATTTGTATCCTTCTCATTCACCGTGGCGTCACAGCGCCAACGAGAGCGATTACCGATAGCACTATATCGTCACGAGATTACGACGGCTTTGGAGAATTCTCAGATTCTGGTCTTGAGTGGCGAGACTGGGTGGTACGTACTTTCTTTGCTAGACAATGAGTAGACCTGAGAAGTAATCAGTGGAAAGTCGACGCAAGTGCCATCTTTCATTTTAGAGGATCATCTTTCCAAGGGGAAACACTGCAAGATCTACTGTACTGAACCTCGTAGAATTTCAGCGATTTCCTTGGCACACCGTGTGTCACGAGAACTGGGTGAGCCAGCTGGAGCCGTGGGCACTCCCGGATCCATTGTCGGATATTCCATCCGACTGGAGAACAATATCAGTGGCCACACTCGTCTGGCATACGTGACCAACGGTATAGCATTGCGGATGTTAGAAGGCGGGACGGGTCAAGGAGGCCAAGGGACAGCATTTGACGAGATCACGGTGAGGGGCCTGTCCGATTCGCCCGCTTGCAATGCTTACATCGGTATAGCATATCATCATTGACGAAGTGCATGAGCGTACTATCGAGTCTGATTTCCTGCTGATCGTCTTGAAAACTCTTCTCCTGGAACGTCCAGACCTGAAGTAAGGCTTTCCTTCAACAGCCGCCACCCGCCAGCTCATCCCCTGTGTAGGGTAGTGCTTATGTCTGCAACCGTGGACGCAGAAAAGATCTCGAACTACTTCGGCGGCACGCCTATATTATATGTACCAGGACGGACCTTCCCTGTTGATACGCGTTATCTCGAGGACGCCGTGGAACTGACTCGGTGGAAGGTAGTCGAGGGTTCGCCGTACGCGCGTCGTGGTTTGTCTGCAATTCGCTATTCTTGGCAGCCCTTGAGCTGATCGTTACGTCTGAAGATAACGACAAGTTCTCCCGGGGCAAGGCACGCAATGAGTGGTCTGAAGATGCTGCCATCGTTGATGAAGATGAAGAGACTGCGCCCGTAAATGTCAAGCTCGAGAAACGGTATTCGGCCCTGACAACAACGACCATCAACACTATGGATGCGCGACTAGTGCCCTTTGACCTCATAGTCCGCTTATTGGAACACATTTGTCTTGAAGACCTTTCTTATGCTGAATATTCGTCGGCGATCCTCATTTTCATGCCCGGCATAGGCGAGATCCGACGCCTCAATGACTTGTTGGTGGAGCACTCAAACTTTGGATCCGACGAGCTCTTCAAGATATACCCATTACATTCTACAATCTCAAGCGAACATCAGGGGGCTGTGTTCGACATACCTCCTCGAGGTGTGCGGAAAATCGTCATAGGTTGGTTGCAGAGCGTGCGTGTGCTGGAGCTTCCTGACATCCAACGGTTGCAGCCACCAACATCGCAGAGACTGGTATCACGATACCAGATATCACCTGTGTAATTGACACAGGAAAGCACCGCGAGATGAGGTTCGTTGATATACAATGGGTTCTATCCCTGTGTCTGACAAGCTTAGTACAGGTTCGATGAGAAGCGGCAGATCAGTCGGCTTGTGGAAACGTTCATAGCCAAGAGCAATGCGGCTCAAAGGCGTGGCCGTGCGGGGCGAGTTCGTCGTGGGTTGTGCTTCCATCTGTTCACTAAGATTCGACACGACACAAGGGTCAGCTGGTTTGTTTTGCATTGACTGGACATTCCAACGGAATCCTCTTCCAGCTGGCTATGCATCCCGATCCAGAAATGTTGCGTCTGAGCCTGAGCGATCTTGCGCTGCGCATCAAGATCATGAAGGTGAGATTAGGAACATCAATCGAAGACGTCCTGTCTCGCGCGTTGGACCCTCCGCTCGCGGTCAACATTCAACGAGCTGTCTCTGCGTTGGTTGAGGTATGAACGAGGAACTTCGAGCGCTGTTCTTGTGGAAGCTGACCCTTCACAGGTCCGCGCCCTGACCCTTTCTGAGGATATCACTCCTATGGGCCGCCTGCTAAGCAAGCTCCCTACCGACGTCCACTTGGGCAAATTCCTATTGATAGCCAGTCTCTTCCGCTGCTTGGATCCAGCACTTACGATTGCGGCTACATTGAACTCGAAGTCGCCCTTCATCTCGCCATTTGGGTATGAGGAAGCTGCAGATCGCGCAAAGATGTCCTTCCGCATCGGTGAGTGCAGCGGCTAGCTTGAATGATAGTAGGAGGAACCAATATCATGCAGAAAACTCCGACTTTCTGACTATACACAACGCCTTCGCTAGTTGGCGGCGGGCATGTGCCAATGGTCAAGCACAAGCCCGTAAGCTCTGCAAGGAGTGCTTCCTGAGCTACCAGGTGAGCAACTCTGCAGTACTCGCATGAGGCTAGATTGAGTATCTCCCTGATCAGAATCTGCAACAAATTGAGGAATTGAGGCAACAACTCCTGGGGTCGGTTTCTCATCATCGCTTCAGGCGAGCTTGTCACTTAGGTCAGGGCACATAACAGATACTTGGTGGATTCGTCTTTCCTGCACGTGGATCATGCCTTCGTGCGTGAGCTGAGTCGGTGAGGTGTTTAGCAACTCTTTCAACGTGTAGTCCCCCTCATACCTTCCGTAGAGCTCGATACAACCGTGGCAGGACACGATTCGTTGCCTTACCTCCACATCTGGATGCAAACAGCGGGAACGTCGATTTGCTTAACGCCGCTCTTGCGGCAGGCTTGTACCCGAAAATCCTGTCCGTTGACCCGACTAATGGCTCACTGAAGACCGTCACAAATAATCAGCTAGTCGCGTTCCATCCGTCCTCTGTCAACTTCGGCAAACGAGCCTTGGGTTTCGGCGTCAACCATTTATGTTACTTCACCCTCATGTGAGGTTAATATAATCACACTTACGACAAACCAGCCTGAGCTTTTATCCACAGGCACTCGAAGAAACTGTACACATGGGAGACAGGGCCTGTCGACGACATGACCTTAGTTTTGCTCTGTGGGGAGGCTGAGTTCAAGGTCATTTCACGCCTTCCAGCCTAGTGACAATAAGATGACATCTATTTTTCTTAACAGCTCGCTGCAGACACTGTGTACTTGGATCGCAAGATCAAATTCCGTGTTCCGCCCAAGGTGGGCATCGCTCTCAAGCTCCTGCGCGCTCAGCTCGGTTCGGTGCTGTCCACACAAGTGCGCCTGAAGCCCCTGGCGGAATTTCAGATCCTCTGGAACGACCTTGCAATCATGGTTCTTGGCAAGATAAAACCAGAGGAGCCTGGAAAGCAATTGGAAAATATCACTCTTGTTGTCAATCGGCCACATTGATATTGGACCTGTTCATTCCACTGTATACCTAGAATATTAGATGTGTTGCTTATCCTGGCACTCGTAGTTCATCTTCGCGTAGCAAGGATCCGAATTAAAGAGCACATGCTGACGGAGCGAGCCAACATGTATCAATGAGATAACATGGTGTTGTGGCACATTGTATAACATAGATTGCATGGAGACAGGGCTTACAACATAGCAATCAAAACAGTGCAGCGAAACGCAGCAGCAGCAGTTACTCTTCGTCCTCGTCATCACCAGTGCCTTGGATGTTGTAGAAGCGGAGCTGATATGTGTCTTTTGATGATGCAACCACACTGCATGGACTTTGTCAGCATATCGAACCGACAAGCGACTGGAAACGAACCGAATCCAATCACGGAGTGAGTTCTTCTTGAGGAACTTCTTGGTAAGGTATTTGAGATACCTCTTGGACAAGGGGATGCTGGACGTCACAGTAAGCTTCACATCGCCTGAGAGACATTTCTTCATGAGTTAGGGTTTTGAGCAGGTAATAGGGTTTTCGACACACCGTCACGAATGATCTTCACGCTGTCCCCGAGTTGTCCAGTCTTACCGTCGACCTTAATGCGGTCGTGGATGTACTTTTCGAAAGCTGCGCCATCGAAGACACCATCCCCAGCAGGCTTCGAGTAGTCAATGACGAATTTGTGTTTGGTAGCAGCAGATTTTCCGGAGGCAGCCTTGGGCTAAAGAGAACAGAAAGGGAAACCCAGCATAAGCCTACTGAGAAGGTAACTCAGCAAAGCGGTACTGGGGACTAACCATCTTGGCGAGTGGGATAGGGAAGGTGAGGGAGTCTTGAGGAAGTTGTTGAGTGCAGGACCTGATTCACTGAACGTCTGGTACGCGACTTCGATCACGTGCCAGCTACTGTACAGTCCCATGAGGAGTATTCTCACGTTCGGGTATCACCGAGTTGTCCAAGAAAGGGAAGGTCAAGTTCATAACCACGTGGAACGACTAGTTAGATCTCGATTCACCAAAGTGAGTTAGCGCTGGGAGTGGGACAGCAAGCGCGTCTGAAAAATGTGTGTACGAACGAAGATGGCCTCCGCCAACAATCTCACTCACGAACAGGTGGCGTCCGCGCAGGTCAAGGGAGAATATGCTATATCCTCCGAAAGCTCCACTCCCAAACTCGACACGTCGCAGTGGCCTCTCCTTCTCAAGAATTATGACAAGCTACTAGTGCGCTCTGCACACTTCACGCCCATTCCCTCGGGATGCAGTCCGTTGAAGAGGGACATTACGTCGTACATCAAGTGCGTTGTTCTGCCAGCCATCATCCATAGTTACTGATCGCATTTCATTGAAGGTCTGGCGTCATCAACCTGGATAAGCCGTCAAATCCTTCGTCCCATGAAGTCGTCGCGTGGCTCAGACGGATCTTGCGTGTCGAGAAGACTGGCCATAGCGGCACACTTGACCCCAAGGTCACGGGCTGTCTCATCGTTTGTATTGACCGCGCAACTCGACTGGTGAAGTCTCAGCAGGGTGCAGGAAAGGAGTATGTCGCAGTTCTCCGCCTGCACTCAAGTCTCCCGAACCCTGCAGCCCTCCCTCGTGCCATTCAAACCCTCACCGGTGCTCTCTTCCAACGGCCACCACTGATCTCTGCCGTGAAGCGCCAACTTCGCATTCGCACGATTTATGAGTCGAAACTTCTTGAGTTCGACGAAAAGCGGAATCTTGCCGTCTTCTGGGTGTCTTGCGAAGCTGGCACTTACATCCGGACGCTATGTGTGCACCTGGGATTAATCTTGGGAGTGGGTGGGCACATGCAGGAACTCCGGCGAGTTAGGAGTGGTGCACTCAGCGAGAACGACAGCATGGTCACGATGCACGATGTCTTGGACGCGCAATGGATGTATGACAACACACGAGATGGTGTGTAATCTCATTTTGGGACGCTCATTGATTCTTGACATGGACACATTGTAGAATCGTATCTCCGCCGTGTGATTCGGCCGCTCGAGTCGCTGCTAGTAGGCTACAAGCGCATCGTGGTGAAAGACAGCGCTGTGAACGCTGTTTGCTACGGCGCGAAGCTCATGGTTCCTGGGTTGCTGCGTTATGAAGCTGACATCTCGTTGAATGAGGAGGTGGTCCTCATGACAACAAAAGGCATGTCGGTTATCCCAATATAAGCCTTCTTTCGCTGACGTAAGTCGCCTTAGGCGAGGCCATTGCCCTTGCCATTGCCCAGATGTCCACTGTCGAACTCGCCACTTGCGACCATGGCGTAGTTGCGAAGGTCAAGCGATGCATCATGGAGAGGGATACCTATCCCCGCCGATGGGGTCTGGGTCCCAAGGCATTGGAAAAGAAGAAGCTTGTCAAGGAGGGTAAGCTGAGCAAGTTTGGTGAGAAGATTGAGGGAGTTACTCCAGCGGAGTGGAGCAAAGATTACGTTGATTACTCCCGCGAGGTAAGCGGATGCCTGCTATGGTGCCTTGCAACTACTAATCTAGCGTGACTGCAGCAACCTGCTGCGGGCCCATCGACAACCATTGCCAAAGTGCCTGCCGCGGAACCTAGTGTTGAGGAGAGCCCCGCGAAAGAGAAGGAGAAGAAGCGGAAGCGGAAGTCAGAGGTCCCTAGTGCTGACGTTGACGTCTCGATGACTGCTGCAGAGAATGGCGACGAGGATGCGGCTGCGAAGGCCGAGAGGAAACGGCTAAAGAAAGAGAAGGAGAAGAAGGCGAAAGAGGCAGCAGAGAAGGGTGAGGAAGCCGGTGCTGATGCCGAAGAGGATGCTCGGAGGGAGCGGAAGCGGCAGAGAAAGGAGAAGAAAGAGCGGGAGTCGATGGGGGGCGGGCCGTAGCCTCTATACTCCCAAACGCCAGCATTTAACCCTGCTCGACATGTAGTGATATTCTTATTTCTTGCACATAATCCTTTTCCCCTATAGCTCCGTTACTCGCGGAATGAATGCGTCATCCCAGCCTCGGCGGTGAGTTTCAAAAATCCACTACTGCGATTTTAGGCGTATGTGTTCTGAGGTTGCATTGAAAAGGAACTAGAAGCAGTTCACGAGCATGGTGACATGAACGATATTCATCTCAGAGAAACTCACTGCGCAGCCACAACGACTCACAGAATTCTTGAACAAGCACAGGTATTCAAACGTGCGTCGGAGCTGAGCGTTGATGTTGACGCACTCATTGCATTCCTTTCCCTTGTGCGCTCACGCTGTCTCTTGAGGTTGTCAGTCTTCATCCGCGACACCCATCTGCTGCCCTGGTCGGGAAATTCTCCACGGCGGTCCAAGAGAATGCTGATATGGGCTTACATTCCGCACAACGATCCCGGACGTCCCCGACCATATGCTCACGAGCACGATGTTCATCCCCCGATTCCGGATGCCCACTACCTGGAATGCCTCCTGGTTGACATCATCGACGCGCTCAGGGTGATAGCCACTTGCTAGCCGAAGCTACACTCCCGAGCCAGTGTGAACTGCTGGGACTCCAACCCTTACCCTGGTACTCCTCACGTTGCAATGTTTGTGGCTCAGCCGCCTCCGTCTGCACCTGGACACGGGTCTCAACCAGACAAAGCTTGGTGTAGACTTGTGCTAACACCCCGGACGAGGCGGCGGCAACACGCACCTGACACAGATTCAAGTAGGGCACTTACTCGAAGATAGAGGAACCGCTTCGCTAGCTTGTGACTGCGTTCCTGAGCGACTGGCCCTACGCGGAGTGTCATTGGCGCTCGCGCGAGGACATGCACGAGGGGGGTGGAGGAGGACGAGCTAGACATGTACGATAAGTGATACATGATGGCTAGGCGTGTGGAGGGCTTCGCACTAGTGAGGAGGCAGGAGCGGAAGGGCCCTGGAGAGAATCTCGCCCCCTTCCTCTGATATAGACTTGGACTCCAACTTTGAATGAGTGCACCTGTGGGTGACCTCTGCCGTCCATGAGTGGGTTGATTGCATGCATGACACCAGATGAGATCGCTGCGCAGGCCGATCCCGCCCGTAGCTGGCACGATCCCTTCACATCGCTTGTTCAACAGGTATCCCATTCATTGACCTCCGCAGACCTTTGCGGCAGCGAAAGAGAGACATGACTGCACTGGGACTCAGCCTTCCCCGCTGCCAGGAGGAGTGGAGACCGCGTTCAGGCATACACGGGCTGCAAACGAGTCGCCAACCCATGTATAGGACAAGCGAGTCGTTAGCAAACGAGGGGCTTCTCTAGAGTCCATAAGGACATCGAGGACGTCCTTGAAAACTCGCTGTCCACTCGGGAAGATCAGAAGATACCTGCCAAACAGCTGAGCCGTTAGTGAGGCGGCATGGCTTAGTGATAATATATCCTCCTTCCTCCATGCTTTCGTCGTCCACCTACACCTCACCACAGCAGCTCAGTCTCCTCCCAACCCTTCTCTCGTTGCTCCCAATAACCACCGATATACACCCATTCGTCGCCCTGCTGCCTGAACCACCTCGGTTTCACTTCTGCGCCCTTCCTCCTCCTCTCCCTCTGCATCTCCTCGATCCGCATCTTCTCATCCTCCGCACGATCGAGGTCGCCCTCCTCCAACGCCCGCACGTCCGTCCGCAGTCGCGAGTCCGTGGGCGGTAGACGGCCCTCCAAATCTGGCGTGATCTCGTTCAGCGTGATCCCGAACGATGTGAAGCCGTAGAAGTCGGGCGCGTTCTTCGGGAAGGGAGTGATCCGCCAGAGAACGCGGAGGTGAGACGCATCGAGTTTACGTGCAATCTGCTCGTCCCACTTGCCCTCGAGCTGCGCCTCAGTCTTCCCGGAGAGATTAAGGACCGTGCCGTAAACCTGGTTTGAGGGACCCCAGTACCCGCCTTCCTTGAAATCGAGGACGCAGCGAGCGCCAGAGGCAGTGTTCTCGATGGTCATCTTGCCACAATGCTCGAGATACTTCGTACCCAACATCAGGTTCCGCATAAAGGATGACGGACGTTTCCTATTATGGCGGCATAAGGAATGGCGGTTAAGGCTGATGGTTGAGATCAACGTACCACTGGTAGTGTTCCTTACCAAGCTTGAGGTGCATCGTTCCTTGGGGAATAATCTCCAAGCTCTTGCCTAGGCCATGAGATATGAATGCTGCAGAGTAGGCCTCAGTGCACAAGGCTCACCCCAGAACTTTGTCTTGCCACTAGATGTAGCCCAGAGCTCCCAGCCATCTCCTTCCGCGTGGAAAGCAAGGATGACGGGATTGTGGCAAACCTTCTCAGCAACGAACTTTATCCTAGGTTCCTCAAAGGTCTCGCCAAGCATTGGATTGCTATTGAAATGCTTCAGAAATCAGGTCATGGGTTGCCATGAACAGGGGATTACAAAGGACGTACAAGCCCTTGCGACCTGTCCTATACTTTGTATTGGTGTAGGTGGACACGGCAAATGCAGCGACCATGCACATCCTGTCTACGGGATCCTCGGTATGTGCCGCTTGAGAAAGGAGGTCATGATACTCGATATCCTCCGCCATCTTTTGCAAGAGAGTCAACGGCTCATTAAACGAAACTGGCATGGCCACTTGGGAAAGGTCCTGAAAAAAGGCGTCAAATTCGTATTCCAACCAAAAAAGAGCGATCCTGCCTTCCCGACGTTCTTCTTCAAGACAGCGAAGAGACTCCCTTCGTCACCGACAGGACCTGAAGGTAATTCCATCCGACGCACGATCTCCTTCTCATTTGACCATGAGGGGCTACTGGGTGCTGTCTCGGGCTGCTCGTCCGACTCCTTCTCGCTTTCAGCATCCGTGTCCACGTCTGTGTCCAGATCCGTAGTGACCCCAGAACTTGGCCCAGATTCCTGTTGTGAAATCGGGCTACCGGGCTGGATACCTTCGCTGAGCACTCTACTGCGCCCTTCACTATCCGGCGATGCATCTAATATGAACTCTTCCGCGCCCTCAGGCTCCGGAGCGTCGTACCAGACATTGTTGCTTCCCCCACTATTGGAGCTTATTATGGACGTCCGTGCTAGCTTCTGTGCGGGACTGGTGCCAATGCTGGCTGTGGGAGTTTGCTCGCCATCCGCCTCAGAGGTAGTCGCAAGGGATGTGCCTGCTCTGGGGGAATGCAAATTATCGATCATGGGGTACCCAGGCAGCGAGCGTAGGAGTGCAGAATGTTGGTACTTGAGGGTATCAAGTATAGCCTGTACTTTGTCGATGTGGACACTTGATGAAGCACTCGATTCGGTAGTCCCCTCTTCTACGACGTTTTCACGAGGGGTATTTGGCCTATGATGCACCTGGGCTGCGGCGAGGATGTAGTCAAGACTTAGTTTAATGTCCAATATGATTGCCACCCACCCTTCTTTAAAAATCCCAGTACATGACTGCCGTGTTCCTTGCCACGGTCTTTCTTCTCCTTCTCGTCTTTTAAACGTATAGAGTGACTCCTACGGCTCAATGCATCCGTCTGCCACGCAGACACTGCAGCTTGTAGCTCGTTCACAGTCTGTAGCTAAGATGACTGTCACAACCAGACTATGAACACAGACATACTCACGTTGCCCATCTCCTCTATCAAGGGCCCTACTCTGTTCATCTGCGAATTGCGGGTAGTTCGCACAGTCGACCGCCGTGCAATGGACGGCGAAACTGAGCCCAGGCCATCTTTCGGGGCCAAGAATTTACTATACGTGCATGAACACGTAGTCCAAGAGTATCAGCTCAACTAGGCTCACCGAAATGCCGCCATCCACATGTTAAAGTCTTCCACAGTGAGACACTTCATGTGGAAAGTGGCATTGTCAGAGTCAAGGTGGATGTCTCTTCGGCCAGGCGTGCTGGAGATGGCAGCCTGCGGAAGGAACATCTGGTCCCGGTTTGATTGACCGGGTTCAAAAGAATAGGTGAGCCAGCCCGACTGTTGTAACCTGAAGTACCTCCGGGCAAAGCCTACACCACATGCATGACGAGCGTCCAGGAAGGATTCACTTTCAGGTCAGGGAAAACACTCACCCTGCATCTTCTTCCGCCGCTTCTTCAGAACCCATCCTTCGCAGATGACCTGGTCCATTCCAACCTTTGAGGAGGTATGGCGGTGTCGTAGAGTCTGGTGCTGCATTACGAGACGCGTGGAATGGCAGCAGTGACAGTTGCCCACAAGTCACTCGTTGAGCGGTTGGGCAGAAGTGGTCTGACTGCTCTAAGACGCGCTGGTAGGCAACTCGGTGAGCCTCAACAGGCGGCGTCCACTGCTGCTTCTACCGGGCGGTGTTACTGTGTCGCGTCTGGACTAGACTCAGAAGTCCTGTGAGGGTTGGCGAGACAGGTAAGGGTTGCGGATTGCGATGTCCAAACAACAATCCAAGAGTGTAACGACAGGTTTGGATCAGCCGCTGCAGTAGGGCGTGGGCGGTTGCGGTCCGACCTTCTGGTTGCGACAATATTTATATCGGGCCGGTGCCGCACAGTCAGTGTTTTAGAGAAGGAACGTGTGACATTCACTCAACGACAAACAGTAGAAGGTACGTATACGAATGTACAATGGTTGTCAGGACACATTAGTGTGAGGCCTTAAACAGGGAGAGCGCAAAACAATGTTCAAAGATGACAGGGTAACCAGGGATCATGAAGACGTAACAAGGAGTAGGTAGCGTGACGAACACCGCTCACGAGCAGCACCCAAAGCTCCGCGTGCTCTCCTGGTCGATCCTTATGGGGTCTGGGTAGTCAACGTATCTGGTCCGGACGTTAGCTTCGCTACGGAGGCCGTTTTAAAGAGACTTACAGTTGCTCCTCAGCTTCCTGTTGTAACGCGTTCTTCGCAACAGTCTGGAAGGCTTGCTCGACGTTGATGGCTTCCTTTGCTGACGTCTCGAAATAAGGGATGTTGCCTTTCGACTGACACCAAGTCATGGCACGCTTCTGCGTAACCTGGATGCCCGAACAGAGTCAACGGAGAGTACAGACTGATGCCCCAAGGCCCTCCAACAACCAAGAAATGATCATACCTGGCGCTTGTTCTCTTCCATATCTATCTTGTTGCCGAGCACAACAAAAGGGAAGTTCTCTGGATCATGCGGGCTAGCTTGGATGAGAAACTCGTCCCGCCAACTATCGAGTGTTTCAAAAGACTTGGCACTGTTTACGTCGTAGACAAGTACGCAGCAGTCCGCGCCACGGTAGAACGCGACTCCAAGTGACTGGAACCGTTCCTGGCCAGCAGTGTCCCATAGCTAGGGAACTAGTTTACACACGTCGTCGACAGACAAAAAACAGACACACCTGCATAGTCACCAGCCGGTCATCCACCATGACCTCCTTGGTCAAGCTATGAATATGGACATCGTTGTCAGACGTCATTCCGAGCGCAAGCGGAACACGCACAAGTCTGCGCCAATGGTAGCCTTATACTGGTTGCTAAATCGCTTGTTCACATATTGGTTCATGAGTGAGGTCTTACCGACCCTACCGGACGAGATGAGAGACAGCATGGACCAGAGAATCGCCTAGGAATATAGCAACGGTATACGTACCCACTGTCGCCGAGGATGATAACCTAAGTAGAACATGGTCAACGTCCACAAATGTCTGGGCTTTTAGGGGACTATACCTTGAGGAGAACACGGCCCATGGCGCGGGCACAGGTCGGGTGCTGGGGATCTGAGATGGAAGCGCATTGGGGCTCCGTCCGAACTACCACGGCTCACTATCAGCGCGTCTCGCGTTCCAGTGATTCATCTCACTTGTATACCTTGCTCTCCTCCCAGCATCCTCCACCAGCGATGGGCGAACCGGCCTGGCAAGAAACCCTACGGGTCAGGCTTGTAGAGCGCAATGCTCAAGAATCATCTTACGCGTCGGTAATCGAGCAATGTACGTGTATGATCACACACACACGCCCCTTACGCCTGATTCTCCCCGTCTCACTCTGCCGTTTCGCGCTCCTCTTGGCTGGCATCTGAACGCTGAGAAGATCGCAGATTGGCTCAACAGACGAAGCTACTGAAGGAGCGTAATGCATCCCTTCTACGTGCCATGGGAAGCGCGCGAGCGAATCCCAATCCTAGCAGTTCAACCGTCTATGTTCCCGGAGCTGGTGAAGAGTATGCATTTCCCGTTTTACTGCACCCACTGGTATTAAGGGGTCTGCACCAGCAATCCTGTTCGAGCCGCCTATATCACCTCCTTGGAATCGCAAATATCCTCATTGCGGGATGAGCTTGCCACGGTGTACAAAACTCAGGGCCAGAATGCTCAGAGGCTTTTGGCCATGAATGAAACCCTTCGAGAGAAGGAAGAGCTTTCTCGAGTCGACTCGGAGAACCTCAGAAAAGCACGCGATGAGATCGCAACACTCAGAAGGAAGGTTGAGCAACATAACGAACTCATGGCGGAGAAAGATCGGACAGCCCAGGTGCGCATTCATGTGTGAATAGCACACGGGTCCGCTCACCAAAGCCACCGTGCGCCTCACAAAGATTTTGCACGACGAGATCAACACTTTACAACTCGAGCTTACCCAAATCGAAGAGCGTAATTCGATCTTGTCAAAGGACAATGCAAAGCTCTTACAACGTTGGCTCGATGCAAAACAGGCCGAGGCGAACAAGATGAACGAAGCCAACGAGTTCTACGAGGACATGCAATCAAAACGGCAGGCCGTGATAGACTCTCCTCCAGCGCCTTCAGAGGACCGGAGTGCGGACGTTCAGTCACTACCGGAGTCGGAGTCGGGAAATGGGGAGGAGACGACGGAGACGGGGTCAGCGACGACGAAGGATGGGATGCAGTCTCCAGAGGAGACGGACGTGAGTCAGACACCGAATGGTTGATGGTTGATGAGTGATCTACTTGTCCATCTCTGGGTTTCTTGCTCGCTGAACTCCATGGTTTTTCATACCCCACATGCTACTTGATATCCTAATTGCACCTGCCTTATATTCAAACGCTATCCTACTGCTTGTTTCGCGGATGCTATTGACAATACAGTCGAACTTTGCTTGATGACACTTCCCGTTTCGCTGAACCAAGAATATTCTCAATGCCGTACATAGTGGCCGACTTGCAGGCCATGCCGCGTGTGCCGATGTTGGTCGAGGATGAAATCCTGAAATGGAAAACGGCCGGCTGAGAATAGATGTCGTGGAACCACTGCCAGCCTCTGTCGTTCACCGTCAGCCTCCTCTGCCAGTCCATAAGATGGCTCTGAGGACCGCTTTTCTCGTTGTCTCGCTTCTCTATAGCTTCCTCGTTCTACCTTTCAAGACAGTCGACCAATCTCCGCTCGCTTCAAGATGCGCACTGAAGCCTTCGTCTTCGCCGTCCTTGTCGCACTTAGTCCTCTTGTCGCATCCGCTCCTCTGCCAGGCCCCCAACTGTATGGGAAGGACGGCGCGCAGCTTCAGCGTCGCACGTCTGGAGGAAGCACGCTCAACATCCCGCGAGGTAGTCCGCACGACGTCATGATCAACGATGACAAACCCATGGTTACCGCTGGAACATTGGCTCCTGCGTCTGCAGTTCACTCGCGCAATGTCGTAAGAAGGCCTGTCGTCGGGACGGTCGTCTCGAGGTGGTCCAAGTAAGCTGCCTGCGCTATTGCGCACAGTTGCTCACACGCACCGCAGATCTACTCCACCGCAACTCTTGACGAGAGCTCTGGACAAAGACACTGCAGGTGGAAACGCGTATTCAGGCTCGTCCGGCGATGCGTCTGGTGGCGATGTGGGTGCATTGTCAGTTTCTCCTCATTCGTCGTCCGTTCCTTCGTTCCTTCGTCCCTCTGACAGCCTAGGCTAGGAACACACTGCAACATGCAAGAACATTGGGCCCTCGTACCGATGACGCGGGCACCATGGGCGGAAACGCATATACCGGAAGCAGTGGCGACGTAAGCGGCGGCTCCATCGCCAATGTCTCCAACAACGACGGCATGCCCACCCTTATGAACGTCAACTCCAACAACGCGGGCCTTGGCGGAACATCCACCTCTGGATGTGCGAGTGGAGGGGACACTAACGGCAGTGGCGGCGGTGGAAACGCGTACTCTGGATCCTCTGGCAAAGCGGAAGGTGGCAGCGTCAGCAACGTCGGGGGCATGGTCAACATGAACTCGAACAACGGCGGCGATGCAGGGACTTCCGCCACTGGTTGCGCTACGGGTGGCAAGGTGGGACAGGCAGCCACGCCGAACAACGACAGCAGCGCGTTCATTCTATAGGGTACACTTAGACTGAAGCTTCTGGTAGACAGCTTGTGTACTCACTGCAAAACGCGCGCCTTTCATCCACATTCAATAGTCATCCCAGCCCCTGCAGTCAGGAGCGCGAATGATCTATCTATGCCGTCTGGTGACGTCTGGCAGAGTACATCAAAGGGACTGCTTGGGATCATGCCTATAGAGCACTTACATCAACTGCTATCACATCCTCGTCCAGGTGAAAGCGAACGAATGCTTTTGACAGTACCGACCCCGTGAGGTGCGTAGAGCGGTAATGACGATGGGTTACGACGGCTTCAGAAAACCACGGCTCCGACTCTGGGACTTCCGTGCCGCGGTGCAGCTCCGTACGATATCGCCCCATGTTCCCGAGTCCCGATTCCCCTTCGGACCTGTTATTGGGATCGAATTCGAGAAGCACAGTTCTTGTCATTACTCTGTAGCCGTACATCGCGTACGAGAACATATAATGTTCCTCGCGCCTCCGGCCTATTCCGCCTGCCCAGCCCTGCTTGAACCAGAAAGTAGTGTTTGGCCCCCAGTCTTCCCATCGCACCGTCTGCGCGACGTGTTCGGACGCGTGGGTCTGATACTCGCGGACGGCCGAGACGAAAGGAGAAGTGTAGGCTAGGATCGTGTACGTCACCTCCTCAGGTCCGATGCTGCTGCTCACGGTCAGAGTGAACATCACCATGAGGGGGACTGCCGGAGATGAAAATGGCGGAGCAGTACTGTGATTCTCGCGCACAGAGCTTGAATAGTCGGATGACGGGGCGGCTCTGCAATCGATGCCGGCGAACATCCTTCCGCTAAACCGGGGCATCCAAAAGCTGCCCACTAGGATGTGAATCATCTTTTTCCCGGTGCATGATAAGTGGAAGACAGCTAAACGCCACTCTACACCCACACCGTCTTCGGTACGCGGTGCGACGAGGAGACAGTCGTCCGAGAGCATACAAGCGGACGCAACATCTAGGGACTGTTGAGGGTATGAGCACGAGTGCCGGATAGATACCTCTTTGAAAATTACCAATTTGGCACCGTTGACCCAGTTATAAATGATGACTCTGCTCGCATTGAACCCATTCACGACGATGAAATCACCGCGTATCTGTACGGAGTCTTCGTCATATAGAGACCACAGTGGTGCGCTTGGCTCAACTCGATCATCATATTGGTCAGAAAGAGGAATGCTCATTTCAGCTCGATGGGCACGGGGATGCGGGGTGCCTTCTCGGAGCGATATGAAACGAACACTGTGAAGAGTTCTGAGCTACTTGTCACAAAGAGTGTGGCCGGGGAAGACCTACAAGAGGCCGTCCTGACGTGGACGGTAGGGGCTGAACAGAACAATGAGGTCTTCGCTGGGCCCGACTGCCAGGTCGCTGACGGCCTGGTCGAGGCAGTAACGCCTATGACTGCGGGCCTCGTCCTTGCAGTGCAAGAAAGCCACATCCACTATATGGAAGCGAGGTTCGATGGCGTCGGGATGGGGATTCGCGCGATCGCGGGACCCAAGGACGAGTATACCTCCGCGAAACACGATGAACGCTACCAGAAGGGAGGTGTCACGGAAGGGATCGAGCCGTTTCTGACACTGGAACGTAAGGCTCCTCCAGCCCTCCCTGCACTGTTCGAGCAACTGCAGACGCTCCCCGACGGCAAGCCGATTCTCCGGAGGACCGTCGACGCAGCCAGCGCGAGCAAGCGCTATCGGATACTGCAAACAGGTCGACTCCCCGATCATGGCATCCGACATTTTGCAGACCTGAGCCCAAGTATTGAGCCATCAGCTCTGAGACTCGCGAGATCCCTCTTGTTTCGAAGACTGACCAGACGACATCTGAGTATGCTTCGTGCATCTAGGTGCTGCAATATCTGCACGACAATCTCCACCGGTAGCTGGGTGAGTTGCATGTCTGAGTCGCGTACTTCGGGACCTGTGGGGAGCACCATCGCGGTGTTTTTGAAAGGATAGGCGCCACTGCTTGAGATGTACATTAGCACGTGCGCCGAGCAGCGTAAGGACCCGTCGGCGAGAGAGGCATAGGTGGTGTTTGCATCTGTTTACTGGGCCCAGTGGCTCTGAGACAGACTGAGACGTCTCAGTCCGGTCTCAGTCCGTGCAATCCGCCCTCGTCGTCGCACGGACATCGACAAAGTCACCCCCCGTTCGGAAACAAGCGGGGCGGAGTCCGGATTACAATCAGCAATGGGCTGTTTAGGTGGGACGAAGCCTCCGCTTCCCCTGATTGTAGTCCCTACCCCATGTGCAACCACCCCACTGGCAGGTCATGGCATCCTACCTTTCCTTGCCATTTACTCCTGCTGGTAGGATTAGGTGGGAGCTGTCCTAAATGACACCAAAAGGGCGAGCAGTTGGGGTAGCGGTAGCCTCCTGACAAGAGCTTTCGCAGGCTCGAAACCGCTGCCATCCCGTTCCCCTAGCAGTCCTCTCAGTCGCCTACCAGAGCCCTATCTTCGGAGACGGCTGTTTGTAGGCGACTTGAAGGCTGTGGTTGGCCTGACATGATGCTCGTGCGGACGTCGCTTCCCGTTGGCACTCGTTCCTCGCGCAACGGGAAGCGTGTCGATGCCAAGTAATTACACAGGCTTCCCACTGAATACACCTGAGTTCCACAGTGACGGTTTTCCTGATGGTCGTGGCGGAGCCACGGGTAGCATATTCATTTGCGATGATTTGCTGATGAGACCCATGTGGACCACGCGAATCGCCATCTTGTCAGATTCTGTTGGTCGGTTTGCGAACACAATGTCTGAGATATGCCTTGTGGCGGCGACATACATATGACCAGGGGCCGCTGTCAAGTTCGGCACGACTGGTTCGTCCTCCCCTTCTTCTTACCTCTCTCTCTGTGACCGTTCATTCTCTGGCACACATCCCACGAACGCCCTCACGATTCCCGAGCGAGCTCAAGATGCGCTTCACCTTCCTGTTCTTCTTCCAATGCCTATCTGCTGTTGTCTTCGCGGCCCCATTTCCGGTACGCACTCTCGTACCTGCGTGCCAATTCTTCTGGTCACACATGAGCTCATTGTATGCACACAAATAGTCCCGGTTTGGCGGCCGAGTTTCAGCACGTGGAATGGGACTCTCACACAATTTGATACAAAGAAGTCCGCCTACGGGCAAAAGGCCTCCGCCATGTGTGTGCATTATACACACCTAGCCTTCCTTGTCTGACAGGCCTGTTCTTCCATGATGCAGCTCTGGAGTTGACATTCAAACTCTACAATGATGCTCACCCCTCCAAAGTGACTCTGAAAATTGAATTCCTGCATGAATTGTCACGTGGTGCATTCAAATACACGATAGTCACTCGAGGCAGCTACAGAAACCATTTTGTGTATGCTGTGTGGGAAAGTGAGGTGACAGAGGACCCCCACCGTGTATGTGCCCATGTTCTTTCTGTTTGGTAGAATCCTGATCACCTTTGCTCTGTACAGGATATCCCAGTGTCAGGGGGGGTTTTTGAAGATGGTGTACAATATTTCATTGTGGCCCCGCGTGCAGCCGTGTATGCATACAACATGGCGTAGCACTCACCACTGTACCTACAGAGAAGTTATTCAATGGCCTCAGTGACTGATCTTCTGAATCTATGTGAAGTCCCACACAGCTGTTTCCTGTTCATGACACTATGCACACAGAAAACTACACCAGACTTGCTGACAAGTCAGCTGGCATATCTGACTGCAGTGTGTGTACCTCATCAGAAGTCAGTTGGGCAGGTTCCGCATTTGTGGAGATGTCAGGAGCGGATGCGCTCTTCTGGCGGCGAGTCCTACCGCAGAGAGGGATGGTCAGCCTTCGCGTCACTGTACAAGGCACAAACTTGAGCGGCCTTACTCGAGTGTGTCCTCGACGGCAGCCCTAATGAGCACTGTAGGGCCCACGCCAGCGTGGGACTGGGGATGGCTCGCCGCCGCTGCCTGAGCCCCGCGGAAAGGGATTCCGTCGATGTCCGAGGGTCTTGTGTTCTTCTGACATGAGTTCGAGAGCCTCACCTGTGGACATTGTCAGCTTCCACCTTCCACGTCAGTCTCATGTGAGCAGAGACCCTCGCCGATATGAAGGGTCGGAACACGCGGCAAGCGAACTGGGCGGCGGGCAGTATCCAAGCACCTTGTGCTCCTCGGACTCATTTTTTGCGTGCCTCAGCTGTCAGAGAGAACATGTAAGGAGGACATTCTATGCTGCAGCAGGACATGAGGACAGTGTACCTTCACTGACATTATTCACGTCAAGGGGCTTCTGACTTTCAGCGTCATGGACCGCGGCCTGGATGAGGGCTTGTTCGGAGATGAGAGCGCAGGTGCTGGGTTGCTTTGCGGCTTCTCCCTGGGCGGTCGCGGTAAGAGAATTTGGGGAGGGCAGCAGCTGAGGGCCTTGTACTCGCAGCTGAGGTGCGTACACTAATGTCTGCCGAGCACAAGTCATTCGGGCCCGTTCTCGTTGAGCAGAAGAATGAATGCCTTCGCCCAGGAGTCAACTCGCGTCCACAGCCAGCATCGTGGCCGAGGAATGCTCATAATCTCCACAGTAATCCTGGATGCCAGCCTGACTCTGCTAGTCTGGTGGTACCCTTGCACATCAAAGCAAGGCCTGCACCCCACAACGCAGACACACATGAAGGAGCTCCGCGGTGCAAGTGGATGCTCATCCGGCCATCTATGTACCCTGATGATCCCATCAGCATCCGCTAGTAAGACATGGAAGTGCACGTTATACGCCTGCCTCGGATTATCAGTGTGGCGCGGGCGAGCGTATACAGACATACCACGCTCGGGCAGCTCGGGAGCAGAATGCGCGAGCGCAGCCTCGAGCCGTTCTGCCAGCGCGCCGGGATATGGCTCAACATCGAGACGCCTCCGCCGAGTCATTGCCCTGCTGCTCTTACGAGCAAGGTCATCTGGGGGCGCGTGGGGAACGTTTTCCGCCGACATCGAGACAGCAGAGGAGTCACTGGACATGTCGGAGGGCACGGTCAACCGTCCAACTCGCCCACGGCATCCGGTCGTCAATCTTCTTCAACCGCCTCGCCACGCGTAGCCCGACGCGACTCGCAGGCCCAGTGCAGCATCTAGAGAGGGGAAAAGGGAGCATCTCACGCAGAGGTGATCTGGGCGAGGCCCTGTGTATCAATGGATCCGGCCATTGTAGGGAACGAGCTCTTCGTTCCCGATGCTGCTGGCATAGCAGTGGTCTCTGGTAGCCCTCGCAATATCGCACCGATCATGATATACACTTCGAGGCTCGCGACGCGCAAACAAACCACTGCTACATGATGATGATACAAATCGAGGATAGTACAAGTGTTGAAGGACATGCGTGAGGCCAGAACCCGATCACGGTCAGAGTAGTCAGTTCAGCCCGTTCCCGCCAACAGCTGTTCCGGTTCGGGAAACACCTCCAGCGCCAGGTTTATTCATGCCATCGCCGGAACCGTGCCCAGACTCGATGACTCTGCCTCCACCACTATAGCCTGGAGTGCCCGACGATGCATCCCCTCCTGGGTGCGCAGCCGTACCGGTACCTGGAATCGCGGCGCCACGGATACTTTTGCCATCGGCACCTGCATGTTCTGTCAAGCAGTGCTTGAGCTTGAGGAGCCACACGCAAGACACGACGGAGCCGACGCACCGGAGATGCCATCTTGCCTCACACCATCCGACGGCACGGCTTTCTGTAAGCTGCGAGCGGTGACCCCAGTGCTGGTCCCATTCACCAGCTCGTACAGGTTGCTCTGCGCATCTTCTTGAGGACTCAAATCTCGGCGAACCGTCGGCACCTCAGTACCAGTGTGGGCAGCAACATCAGAAGGGTAATCGCCGTACGCTGGCGCACTTGCAGACAAGAGATTTGTTTTGTTGCCGCTTGCACTTGGGCTCGCTAGCGTTCCGTCACTCTGACCTTGGTCTGGAATGACGTGAGAAGTAGAGTGCATACAGATATGGGGGGCCTTACTCAGGATCCCACCGACACCATCGTTACCACCTGCGGGAACGGCATTTGGAGACTCTGCGTCAGGATCAGATCCATCTTGTCTGTTTGTGTCTGCGGAGGCTCCTTGCGCATTGCTTGAACATGAGACACCACCATTCTTGCCCCCGGCTTTGGAACGTTAGGCTCAGACGAGATAAATTTACGACCACATACCAGTAAATGTACCGTCTTCTGCCCCCCTTAATTGGCCCCCTGGGATATTGTCGGGACCGCTGCACCCGGTTGTGCCACCATTGTTAGGTCCCTGCGGCCTTGTCGGCGGTCTGTTTTCTCCCCCAGGTCTTGTCTGTTCAGCGTGGCTTAGTCGTTGCGGTCCAGACGCTCTCTTAAAGCGCGAGCTGGTGTTTGAGCTTGAGATCCCCAGTCCGGCCCCAGAAGCAGACCCACGACGTTGGATATGGTCGGTCAGTCCGGTGTTCGCCAGGTCCATAGAGCCCTGCTGGGATGAGAAGGTGCTTGGGCTCAGATCAGGGGACTTGGCTAAGCTATGCGCAGATGCTGAGACTGCTGCTGCTGCAAAGAGAGAGAACGCGATTGCGGGGCTGCGCATCTTGTGCTAAGTATCGTCTCCGGAGATCACTGCGAGCAGTCGACCTTGGTTAAAGTTCCAGGCTAGCAATGTAGACACTAGATTAGGTAGAATAGAAGAAAGGAAGAAGGGTTGCAAGATCTCAGATCGTTGACAATATTGTTGGACGACGAAGGAGGTTGACAGTGACAGTGACGAGTGACCACTAAAGTACTGTGACTGAAGGGAGTAGTGCCGATCACGCGCATGCTTGAGATGTCAATTGAGTGATAATGATTGCATCCTACGATAATCGACCGCAAGCACCGTTTCCTGTGCCAAGTTCGTTTGTGGTGTGGCATGTACTATCGAGACCGCAGAAACTAGCCAAATCAGGACGCAGACGAACCGGAAGGCAGCAGCAGATGCGGTCTAGTCACGCCATTCCTGTTTCAAGCATTTTAGATACGAGCTGCCAAGGCGACTTCCGTGTATACAGCAAAGCGTAGTGCATCAAATCGGCCATACAACCGAGTCCGGCGCGACGGGACGATGGGAGGGCAGTGTGCGGCCTGAGGGTGACGCCACTCCGAATCTGGCAGGTGCCCTGCCTGTAATGGAAGGTGTTGTACGTCAAGCTTCAGAAGCCGCGGCGGACTCTGAATGTGGGGGTGCTGGTTCAAAAGGCGGACCGCCGGCGAACGCACACCCACCTCTGCCCTATCCTACGGTTCACTTAGTCGTCAGCATACCCACAGTCTAAACCTCACCGTCCTTCTTCAACATGCGCAGCCCACTCCTCGCCTTCTCCCTCGTCGCCGCCGCCGCCGTCAGCCCCAGCCTCGTCGCCGCCCACTCCAACTCGCCCAAGTTCGCCCGGGCCGTCACGCACCCCCGCGTCACCGAAGTCCAGAACCCAGGCTCCAACCCTCTCCATATCAAGCGAGCAGGTCTCGGCGTCCTCAAGAGCGACGGGTTTCTGGCTGGTGACAAAAGCAGCACCCTTCTGGCTGATGACAAAAGCGACTCCCTCAACGAGTTTCTCCCTAAGGACAAACCAGCCCCGCCGGCGGGCGCCGACAAGGCCGCGAGCCAGTCCAACACAGACCCTTGGGAAACTATGGCATCCGCCGACGAAGCCCACGCCGTGTCCAACGCAGCGAACAATGCACCCGTCGCCGCTGCCGAGCCTGCCGCGCCTGCCAACCCATATGGATCTGGTACGCTCAGCAACAATGCTGCTGATCAACATGAAGCCACCCGTGCGTACCCACCATGCGCGACTGTCCCTCGTGCCAACTGACTGGCATGCAGGGGAGCAAATTGACAAAATGATCACTCCGTCGAACCCTGCGTGATGATGAAATGGGGCGCGGAGGGAACGCAGAGTACGAGTATGTCACCCTCAGCTGTAGCCGCACGGGAAATGCATCAGTGGCGAGCGCACAACTCATTGAGATCAAAACACTTGATTGAACTCATTGGCTTTGTTCTACCGTGAACGCACAGGACTCTCGGGCTAGCGCGGAGACGAAATAGATAAGTATACAACACACTGTTATCGACCGAGTCATAAAAACGGAGCAGGGAGAGCTTCATCACAAGACAATCTGTGCTGCGAAATATAACCGCGACTGAGAGGCGTTTTCAGAGACACATGATGATGCTGACTAATTGTCAATGGTAGTCGGACAAGATAAAGACAGCAGTACTGGCATACACTAACAGAACAGGACCCTTGACGTGGAATTTGCGTGTGCGGCTTAAGCAGCACCTGGATGTTGGGGGTCAGCCTGCGCAGCTTGCTGGCCATAATAACCTGCGTTCTCCAGGCCATCAGCGCGCATACGCAAAAGACCACGGCGGTACTTACCGCCCCAATAGTTAGAGTAGTACGAGCTAGGGTCGGCCCCGCCCCACTGTCCCTGAGCGGCTGCACCAGCAGCCGCGGAAGGATCGGCTCCCGCTGCACCTGCACCCATGCCCATAACTGCAGCGGCAGACACTGGACTGCCCATGCCAGAAGCTGCTGCACCAGGCGCGCCTGTTGCGCCCGCCTGGTTGGGGAAGCCGCCGTAGGCACCGAAACCGTACTGGCCGTATGTGTTGGGTTGCGGTATTCCGTACATCGGCTGTGTACAATTCAGCGACTATATGCGCGTCAACGGGATGAAATACGCTTACCACATTGCCGTAAGGCGCGGCGGCCGGCGTTGGGCTCATGGAGCCAGGAGTGAGCGCGGCTCCGCCGTCGGCACGGTCCTTGCCCCAGCTGCACTTGATGGGACGGCCGTGCACCATCTGGCCCTGGAGCTGCACGATGGCCATCGCGGCGTGCTCGTGCGTGTCGAGCTTCACGAACGCGAACCCACGGTCGGCCTGCATGCGAATCTCGGAGAGATAGCCAATCGACTGGAACAGCGGGATGAGGTCCGCCTGCGTGCAGTACGGGACGAGGTTGCCGACGTAGACGGTCGTGTTGTAGGCGGGCGTCTGCTGCACGACCGACTCATACGAGAGCGGGCCGCCTTGGAAGTTAATTGGAGCAGGCGCGCCGCCTCCCATGCCGCCAATGCGCCCGGTGGAGATCGTCGGGGGAGCGCCCTGCGTCTTCTGGTTGGCCCAGTTCACACGGATGGCGCGCGAGCCCAGCCATTCGCCGTTCATCGTGGCGATCGCCTGCTCCGCATCCGTCTTGTCGCGGAACGCGAGGAAGCCGTACCCGCGCGACTTGCCCGAGTTCATATCCCACATGACGCGCGCGTCCGAGAGCGTACCGAAGGCGCTGAATGCCTTGGCGAGGACATCGTCGTTCACTTCCGGGCTGAGGTCGCCGACGAAGACGTGGAAGTGATTGCTCGTGTCCTCCTTGTTTTGCTGGCCCTGGTAGGCCCAGTTGACACGAATCTCGGTGTCGAAAATTTTCCGCCCGTTGAGAGTCTGCAGGGCAGTCTCCGCCGCGCGCATATCTATGTACTCCACGAAGCCGTAGTTGAGACCGCCATGCTGGTAGTTTCGGTCGGGGATGATTTTGACGTGCTGCACGGGACCGGCCACGGCGAAGATCTCTGTGAGCATGTACTCGGTGACCCTTGGGCTCAGATTGCCAACGTAAAGGTGGGCCCTCCTCTGTGCGCCGACGAATGCAACATGATCGAGGGTTTTGCAAATCATTCGGGACGTGGCACGACGCGCAAAAACTGTGAGCACATCTATAACGAGGACATGACCGGTCACTTACGGGTGCCTCAGCCGGTGCCATAGGACTCATTGGATTCATGATGACGAACAGACAGTGAAATCGTTAGGCCTGAGAGACTGCAGGATTTGGGACCGATGGCGTCTGATGATCGAGAGATATTGACAACAGTAAAATTGACAACAGAGCAAAGGCGAGCACGATATAAGTCCGATATGAGACACAGCAGACAAATAGGGAGAGAGGAGAGAGAGGAGAGAGAAACGGAGAGAGGAATAGAAAACGGACGGAGACGAGATGACAGTCAGGAGAGTGTACCGTTCGCTCTCGCAACAACCCGGCGCTCTTCTCGTAAGGCTTCCCGGCCATCCCCGGTCCGACCAAAATTATCAGATGCCCCTGGGACCCTTACGTCAACACTCCCGCTCTGCGGCTCCCGTGCGCGCGAGTTCGATCCAGTGTTCAACCAGTCTTATATATTCTCGTCAAGACTACTTGCGTGTAGGTATGTTCAACAAAACATTCCCCCCTGCACTCGGCACATATGTCACGTTCGGGTTGCCAGCCAGCGACTGCACGATCGCCTTGCTCGTCTCAATCCTCCGGAACGTGACAAACGCCTCACCAGCAGAAACCAGAGCCCGAGAGATGGTCGCCGCAGCCTCAGCCTCACCTTCCGCCCTGATGACAGCCGCTTGACGCTCTTGCTCGGCCTAGTAGGAAAGTTAGCGCGTCGACTGGTTCACCGGCCCTGGCACCTCACCTTTTCAACAATGAACTTTGCTCGCTCAGCGTCTAAGGGCGGCTCAATGAGACACACTTCTCCCATCAAACGTAAAGAACATACCTTGTTGGGCAATCTGCTTCGCTTCGACCGCCTTAATATGCCCCAGTCAGCGCAGAACGTGACTGGAACAAGTACCGAGCGTACCTGTGTAAACTCCTGTAGTGCCATGGGTTTGTCAGCTTCGCTCCCGGCTCTCAGCTCATTGAACGAATCCTCACTTTTCCAAATGTCAAGTGAGTGATCGACACATCCTCCAACTTGATGTTAAATTCTCCTGCGCGCTGCAGCAGATCCTCCCGAATGCGTGACGATACCTAGCTTACCGTCATGACGAGACACCACGAAACATGCTGTAAACTCACCACCTCCCGTTGTGTGATCAACTCTGCTGCATCAAACTGCGCGACAATGCTCTTGAGAACCTCATTGCCTATTGAAGGCAACACCCTCTCGTCGTAGTCGAGACCCAGACTTTGATAGATCACAGGTAGATGCTCTACGTCAGGGCGCGAGAGCACACGAAGCGTGATAGACACCATTTGCAGGTCTTTTGAACCAGTTGTGGTAGAAATATTCTGCATGGCACATCATTAAGTAAGGCACAGTGCGCGTCCACACAGAGGACTCACCCGAGGCTTAATGCGACAGTCGTACAGGATAGCACGCTGCAGCCATGGAACAAGGAAATGCGTCCCTTCCGGAGTAGCCTGTAAAGTCACACAACGAGCTCTCGAAGTTCCAGAAGTACGCTCAGAGGCCGACTGCGCCTACCTTGTCCATAACCCCAGAGAACCTGTCGAACATCACGGCACGGTAACCTCCTGGAACATCGTAAATGCTGGCTTGAATGACGGCGGTAGCAACAGCCGCCGGAACTAAGTTTACATTCAGAGGGATTACCATGCGCGCATGAGGATGCAGCATCTGAGGTGAACTCACCAATGAGCCGGCTCGCAAGGTTGACGACAGACATGATGGACGTAGGCAAAGTACTCGGCGCGCGTACTCTCCCGGCGGCGGCGAACGAAGCGCGTCAGAAGGCGTGTGATCGAGCGCCTACAGTCCACAGGTCGGCGTAGCGCCCAGACGACACACTGGCAGGTACAACAAGCTTTATCATGTAGTGGGTATGTAATGTGCAACCGTCGCCTAGCACTACAGTCCGGGGCAGAAGGGGGAAATTGATTGGGACCCGGTCACCCAAATCAAGCGTACTAAACTCAAACTATGGGCAAGTCCCCGTGTCTATCCCCTTCGCCTGGAGCCATGCGCGCCGAATGACTCCCAAACTGCATGGCCCGCTTTTTCCTGCCGCTCGCCTGCAGCAAGCCCGCCTTCCTGGCGGCCAACCGCAGCAATAGTTTGTCTCCGATTCCTGACTCCAGCCGAGGGTCGACCTTCAGATGCACGGGCAACTGGGCCAGGAACGATACGACCGACAGAGACAAGAACGGATGTCTTGTTTCCTTCCCATGTGAAGAGATCACGCGGTCGTCTCTTCCCAAATTCCTCGTGGGTATGCGGTCTAATTCAAGCTGTAGCTAAAGAGACGAGGTCGGTGATCACTTGAGCTGTAATGGTTTAAATAGGATGGCCCACCTCATCGACAATCGCCCGCCACTGTCCATGTTTATATGCAGTCCGGAAGCGACCATATCCTCCGAGGAGCTCATCAGAACCTAACCCATTCAGCAAGACTCGTGCAGTGCTAGTGTAAGGTATGGGTTTGCTGTCCGGAGTAGAACGGATCTGTCCGACGCCTCTCGCAGCGAAGTAGAGCGCGATTGCAAGACTCTGATGGGCAGTTATAAATCGACTAGTACAATAAAGTAAGTGCGCTCACCAGGTCCATGACGGTCTGGCGGGGATACATGAGCGCCTCAACGATAGGGCGTGCGCTTTGTGATTCCTGACGAGGTCAAAGAGTCAGACATGGAGACAGTAGTATGGTGTTTAGTCGCCTGACATCGTATGGCACATTTATCTCTGCCTGTGCAAGGAGTTGACAATATTACCATGTCATAAATACGGAGGAACCTACGAAATTCCAGACGCGACCTGGGCACAATCTCCGCAGTTCTTCCACCTCCTCAAGGCCAGTCAGACGGTCTGGGACATCGTATGAGACTTCGATGGAACAGTATTTCGTGCGTTCTCGTAGCCTCTGCTTTCTCTCTCGCTTGGGCAATGCGCCGATATTGCCTTCGGCTTTCACCGTGATCTTGCGCGGGTTCTCGAAAGCGACATTCAATAGGTCGATTGGTTCTGCGGGATCGACGTGTCTGGCTTCGTCGTGAGCTAATGGTCGGGTATCTCCCTAGTCCTCGTCGCACCGGTTGGCAAGGAATGCGAGCATGGTGGAGTCTATCCCTCCACTGAACAATACTGCCACCTGAGCTTGCGATGCTGCATCTCTGCGCGGTATTGAGTCCAAATGTAGACGGTTGATGGGTGCACCTCACCCTCGTCTCGGTATATTCTGCACACGTAACATAACGCTTCGATCCAGTTGCGCGATAAGATCATCCACCGCCGCGACCAAATGAGGCGGGATGACCTCCAAGCCTTCGACTGCAGGCGGATCATTCGGAATCGTGCAGTCTATCTGTTGTAATCGTGCCTAGGGCAACTTCAGAAGAGGTTATGAGACCTGCCGAACGTTGGACGTACAAAGCGTGGACCGGAATTGGCATCATAGCGAGGTATTGGCTCGATGCATGCGCTGCATGCTGACTCTATCTTCAATCTAAGTTAAGTAAACGGGCACGCGAGATGAGAAAGGAAGAGGGCACCGCACATCACCCGCTGTAGCGAACTTCGCAGTATCAATTGCATAGAGACAATCTGTCGATAACTCCTCCAGCGCATATGCAGGATCTGAACCGATCGACACCGAGGTCAACAAAAAGTACGGAGCATCTTGTGTGGGATAGTGGACCAGGAGAGACCGCCTTCCCAAGGGGTCACGCCCAAAATATACTCTGCGCGACGAACGCTACTCAGCATGCATGAGCTCCAGTCGCACGGAGTCGGCTGGGCACAGCACCCACTTCATAGTAGACAAATGCATAACTGCCGGGAATTAGGGCTCAAAAACATAAAAACTCATAGAAAGAGGGATATCCACTCACGGGCCCTCTATGCATCCCATGCACTCTCGAATTTCTTCCGCGGTTTGCCGTCTTTGCAGCAGCGAGAACAGCTTCGCGCCGTCATTTTCCTGCGCAGCAACCTGACCAGAAATATTGTTGAGGCTATTCGCCCACTTGATCACAATGATGCCCACATTTATGCCTTCAAATACCTACACGATGCTCAGCAATGAGAGACTTGAGAGATTGCACGCAGCTTACCTCGCCGTTCCAGCATAGAATGTTTCCTTGTGCGTCTCTATGGGGCTGGGCAACGAGGCCGTCGCCTCGCAGACGAAGCTCAGAGGCAAAAAATGCAATATCACAAGGCCCCTCAGAGATATGGACGGTATCCTGCGCATCGGGCCCTGCCAGGCAAGTAGAATCCGCAGGTGAGCGTCTCGCGGTGCAACTGGACGCAAAGAAAGCGTGAACACAGACCACGGCACGCGTTCGCAGCCCCGAGTCGCTCGCACAGCCTTGTAAACGATGTCTCGCCGCCGGTTGCCTCCTCTGCAGCCGCGATGGAGAAGAGGATTCCACACATGGCAGTCCTCTGCAAACCTTTTGCTTTATTAGGACTCCGTGTCCTCTGCTCACCTAAAGGCGCCTATGTCGGAAAACTATTTTGAACATTATCAGGTTGAAAAGTCAGAAAAGGAAGTCCATATCTGACCAGAATGATCAGCCGAGAGTCGGAGCCGATAATGACCTGATAAAGTCGAAATTTCATTATCTTATTGGTGATTTTGGACAAATTATAGAGATGATCAGAGACTTGGATGGTTGGTAAGATGCGGCGTTTCTTGTATTGCCCTAATAATGCACTGCTTTTCCCATTATCAGGAACTTGTCTGATAAGGTGAGAGTTAATTTTCCGACATAATCGAGTGCAGTACAAACCAGGACGTGGTGTGAACTCATATCACTCCATAGACCCATACATGAAAATGCTGCATTATAGTCATTGCGTTCTAGCGATACAACAAGTACCGAACTGCATCATTCGCGTCGACACCACCGGACACGCTGCGCCCTAGCCGCTCGAGAAACGTACACACAGCTCCCCTATATGCTTGCACTGCTTCTATGTGGACTCCCCTGTCACAGACAATGCCCCAGACGACCTTTAGGCACTGTACGTGCTCGCCGAGACATTTCCACCGCGACCGGTCCAGTTGATGTCTACGGATCATGCATGAACATTTCAAATAGTACCCTAGGGGAATCTTCGATAACTCACGGATGTCCTCGCCAGCCTTGAGCTTCGCGTTCTCCTTACCAGGCATAACTCGGAAGGTGTGCGCACCGAAGTAATCACGCTAGCACAAGATCATACGTCGTAACTCACGGAAGCGATCAATCGAGGAAGAATACGCACTTGTGCCTGGAGAATGTTAGCTGCAACGACTTCACTCCTGTAGCCATCGAAGAATGCCAGGGCAGTGCTAAACGCTGGCGTCGGGATACCCCAGAGCACGGCCTGCGCAATGATGCGTCGCCAGCCAGGCTGTGCCTTGTGCACGGCCTTGTTGAAGAAGTCATCAAAGAGCAGCGACTCAAGGTTCGCGGTCTTCGTATACGCTGCTGTGATGTCTCCCAGGAAGACACTCTTAATGATACAGCCACCACGCCACATTTGCGCGATGCCAGCGTAGTTGAGGTTCCAGTTTTGCTGAACAACAGTGTCATCCCGTAACATCATGCACGATGAACAGCCTATCTCACCTCCTTAGCGGTCTCCCGCATGAGCATGAAGCCCTGAGCATAAGAAATGATCTTGGAGGCGTACAGCGCCTGCTCAAGATCGTCAATGAACTGCTTCTTGTCACCCTTGAACTCCTCTTTTTGCGGACCGCTGATGACCTTGCTGGCACGAACACGCTCGGCCTTGATAGATGACAAGCAACGAGCAAAGACGGCCTCCCCGATGAGAGTCACTGAACAGTCAACGTGAGAGCTGTGCTCTCTAGGGTGACAACTAAAACTTACCGGGCATGCCAGCGTCGAGAGCAGCAATAGCTGTCCACTTTCCAGTACCCTTCTGGCCAGCTGAGTCGAGGATCTTGTTCACCATGGCCTCGCCATCATCGTCCTTGAACTTGAGGATGTTTGCGGTAATGTCAATAAGGAAAGAGTCCAGAACACCCGTGTTCCACTTGAAGAAGATGTCCGCGATTTCGTCCTCAGAGCAACCAAGGCCACGCCGCAAGATGTCGTATGCTTCAGCAATCAGCTGCATATCACCATACTCGATACCTACAGCGCATAGATCGATTTCCATCAGCTCTGTTATCGTGAGAAGGGCTCTCACCATTGTGGACCATCTTCACATAGTGACCCGCACCGGTCTCACCGACCCAGTCACAGCACGGCTCCCCGTTAACTTGCGCAGCGGTGGCCTGGAAGATCTCCTTAATGTGCGGCCACGCAGCGGGGGAGCCACCGGGCATGAGGGAAGGACCGTAGCGAGCACCCTCCTCACCACCAGAGACACCGGAACCGACGAACAGGAGGCCCTTGGACTCAAGCTCCTTGGTACGGCGAATGGAGTCAGGGTAGTGAGAGTTACCACCGTCGATGATGATGTCACCTTGCTCGAGGTGGGGAGTGAGCTGCTCAATGAAGGCGTCGACAGCAGGACCAGCCTTGACGAGCAGAACGATCTTGCGAGGCTTCTTGAGCTTAGCGCAGAGCTCCTCTATAGAGTGCGCGCCCTGGATTTTGGTCCCTGTTTACGGAGCGCTCATTGGTAAGGTATCACTGAGCTTAGTCGGGGGAGATGACCGACCCTTGGCCTCGTTGGCAAGGAAGTGGTCGACTTTGCTTGTCGTCCGGTTGTACGCAACGACGGTGAAGCCCTTGTCATTCATGTTCAGAATAAGGTTTTGGCCCTAACAATATCTTCTGTCAGAGGCAACCACGGGTCTGTTGCTCCAGACGCGTACCATGACGGCCAGACCAATAAGGCCGATGTCACCGCTGAGCTGGAGAGTGAGCGTACCGCATGCACGCGGGTACAATGCACGTACGTTGGGGCAGACATTGCGGATAGAACAGACGAGAGTCGAGTGGAGATGGTCGTGGTAGAGGTGGAAGATGCAGAGACGCGGGGGTGATGTCGATGAGATATAGAGACTGACGTCTTTGTCGCACGCCGGTCCGACGGGTGAGCGTGGGACGATCTCCCATAACGAGTCGAACGCAGCAAGAGTCCTCTCACCGCTCAGTCCGTCCCGCCGCCTCTCACATGCAGTCTTACGGAGCAGTGTCTGAGAGCGCCATGTTACTGCTGACGTGCGCGGGAGTGCGAGCCTCGTGCACCGCTCTTCCACATTCGCACTGGCCACTTGGCAGTGGCGCATCGAGCAATGGCCGCGCTCTGTGACCCAAATGTGACTGTCGTGACTCAACGCGACTGCACGTGATATGTATATGGTTCGAATTTGAGCCTCGAGGTTTCTTGGTCAAGCAACCAAACCAGTATCATACAACATCATGGTGAGATCTCTGCGACACTCTCGAGTTACTAGAGTGACTCTAATTGTGTACAATACTACAAACGCGCAGGGGCTTACCAGTAAGCACACACCTTGCATGTATGTACCTATCAACCCAAAAATGAATTTCTTTGTCTCACAACCCGTTGCCCCGGCGTCTACATACCTCGGGATCTGCCGGGGTCACTAGCGTTTCGAGCTAGACGCGTCCTGCTTCGGTGACTCGAAACTTGCTCGCAGCCTTGGATCTGGTTGTCTTTGGGCTCTCCTTTGGCGTGCGAGGGCCCTATCCCGACATGCTGCAGTCACGGTTATCCAACATCCCTAAGACTGGTATTTACAAAGGATGGCGTACCTCCACGTCACATTATCTCTCCCTATCACAACACCACCAGAGACGGCTAAATTCCACAAACGCCTCGTCGGATATTCAGGTATCTCTCTTTGCTGGCACATACATATCGAAGAGCTGATACCACTCCTCATCTGTGATTGCCCCGTCGTAGGCAGACCGAGTGCAAGTGGAATTCACCCCAAATCGAAAGCCGCGGCCAGACCCGGCGACCCTCTCCTTCGGGAAGGTCTTTGTGAGGCATCCGATATGTTTCCCAATATGGCGCATTGGCTCTAAATACACCCGCACAGACAGATCACATGCTCACAATTCCGTGGAAGGCGTCGACTGGCTGGGGTGCTCCTCAGATACACCCATGTAAGCTATCGGAATCGGACAACCAACCCACTTGTACCGTGTCCCCCCCTTGACATTTCTTTCTCAGACCGTCCGTTTTCGCTCGACCCCAGCGTGGGTGTGTTCCATTATGCCCAGTGTCTCTTCGAGGGCCTGAAGGCGTACCGTGATGAGAATGGAAAGGTTACATTGTTCAGGCCCGACATGAACATGAAGCGCATGAATACGAGCGCGCAGCGTGCTGCTTTGCCCGTACGTGGGTGGCTTGTCTCTCGTCGTGAAGTTCTGACATTTAGCGTGTGCGAAGACGTTTAACGGGGAAGAGGTGATTAAACTTATGAAGCAACTCATCCGGTTAGACAAAGAATGGGTACCGAACGCACCCGGCTACAGCTTGTACATTCGTCCCACCATGAGTATGTTGTTGTCTCACCAAGCCTCCGCCGTGTCCTTACAAGCCTTGCAGTCGGTAGCCAACCCGCTATTGGCATCTCTCCCCCGAACGAGGCACTTCTCTTCGTAATCTGCTGTCCGGTCGGTCCGTACTATCCGGACGGCTTCAAGCCAGTCGCCTTGTATGGCACAACGGAGTATAGCCGAGCAGCCCCCGGAGGTGAGGTTCCGTGTCTGTATATCCCTTGCCGTCAGCTTACGCGTCGCAGGTATCGGGGCATACAAGCTCGGTGCAAACTACGCTGCAGGACTGATTGCGCAGAAGGATGCTGCAAAAAAGGGCTACGTCCAGAACCTTTGGTTATACGGTCCCGAGCACTATGTCACGGAGGTACGGGATTCTTTACCTCGCCCGAGGTGGAAGCCGAGCTCAAGATGGTCCAGGTTGGCACGATGAATGCATTTGCGGTGTTCAAGCAACCCGACGGCTGTACGTGCTGCACCTTCGACCGGTCTTTGGACCAGCATCGGCACGCTCATGACACTCCCTTGCAGCCGTCGAGATTGCTACCCCCCCTTTGGACGGAATGATCCTTCCCGGTGTCACGCGCGACTCCGTGTTGAGCATCGCCCAGGACCACATTTCAGGAAAGCACAAGATCGCCGGCCTCCCGGAGCAGCTGGTCGTCTCGGAGCGCCAGATGACGATGAAGGAGGTCAAGGATGCCGCTCAGTCGGGCAACCTGGTCGAGTTCTTCGGAACAGGTCAGTAGCCCATCCCAGACCACCTTCGCAAAGATCGCTCAATCCTGTGTATCTAGGCACTGCCGCGGTCATCAGCCCAGTGGACAGGATCGGCTACCTTGGGGAGGACATCCACGTCCCTACAGGTCCTGAGGGCATGGGTCCGATTTCACGCCCGATCTGGCAACAATTAGTTGGTATCCAGACGGGGACCGTCCAGCATCCTTGGAGCGTCGTGGTTATCGAATAAACGCGGCCGGGTGTGGTGGTTCATGGATGAGAGTGTTATATATATAGCCTGTCTAACACTATCGCTCATTATTACACTGGGGTATAATTAGATGTGTGCTGGCTGAGATCTGAGAGCTCCCACTTCGGACCTTTCGGCGAGCGTCCAAGTCCGAGTCTGCTGCGAACTTCGAAACATGACATGATGGAATAACACGAGACATGTGGAGTGTTGCCAGTCCGGGAACACACGAGTCATCTGTGCGAGGCAGCATCGAGGCTTGCTACGTACACACAGCTGGCCATGGCATTCCAGCAAGGTGCGCGTTGCTCGCGTCTCGGGCGAGAGACGAAGTCGGCGCTGCGAGCACGCGCCGGCGCGCGACACTTCGCCGTGGTCGGGACGACCACCTTCGTCGGCAAACCACCCCTGCCTCCCGCACCAGGCCCGAGCAGCACGCCCTCGCCCTCGCCCTCGCTTCCACCAAGCTTCGACACCCACGTCCTCTCCGAACTGCGCCGACACGCAGCCAAGGGGCAAACGCCGCTCCCGGAGCTCATCGAGCAGTACGTCGACCGCGGCGGGCTCGTGCTCGACTCGCCGCTGCCCTACGAGTCGTGCCCGACCCCGGACCGGCGCGTCGCGTTCGGCGCGGACTCCGCAGACGGGTCGGTCGCGATGGTCGTGCACGTCGCGGAGGACCGCGGGGAGCACGCGGTCACGTACTGCTCCGGGTTCGCGCTCAGTGCGCCCGGGCTCGCGGACGGCCAGTCCAAGTCCGTCTTCGTGACGTGCGCGCATACGCTCGAGGAGGTGAGCGCGCCATCCCCCGCCCCCGCGCAGACTGAATATGATATAATGGAGCTCACGCGGAGGACCTCCTCTCGTTGAAGATCCGCTTCAGTCCGCTCGTGCGCTCACTCACGTCCGCCTCGCCGCCGCCCCCGAGCGGTCCGTCCGGCTCCTTCGTCGTCACCGGCCCCGCGTCCGCGCCGGCCTTCACGCCCGTCGCCTCCATCGTCTCCTCGCTGCACCGCGCGGACCTCCTCCTGCTCGCGACAGGCGCGCGCCCCGCCTCGCGCACCCTCCCCGTCTCCCCATACCCGGCGCACCCGGGCACGCGCGTCCGCGCGCACTTCGTCACGCACAGGCCCCCCGCGGCGGGCCCCGACGTGGAGGGCTGGCGGCCGTGGGTCGGCGGGGCGTGGTCCAAGTGGGTGGGGGGCTCGATCGTGGGTTATCGGGATCTGGCGGGGCGAGAGGCGAAGGTGCGTCGGCATTCGGCTGGCGTGCGCCCGTACGCTGAGCGTGTGTGTTCAAGCCGGGCACGTATGATGCGCTCTCGCATATGCTTTTCGAGCCGCCGCCTACACTTGGGTCAAGCGGCGGTCCTGTCGTCGACGAGGAGAGCGGTGCCGTCGTTGGTGTCATGTTAGGGACGCAGATGCGGAACAGGCTAGAGGGCGTGTCTGGCTGGGGAGTGCCGTCCGAACTGATCTTCGAGGTGAGCCGTCGTTCGCCGTGGGTCATGTTAAGCTGGTGTTAAGCTGTCCCGTAGATGTTCAGCTTACCGGGGCTGAACCTAAAGAATCGGGCGTAGCCCTTGTGGAATACGAGCCGTCGGGCTCATTATCAGCGCGAAGTAGTGGAGCCCCCGGTTTGACTTATTTACCAGTAGGATGTCTATTTAATGATGGTGTACAAGCAGTATCAATACAAGATGTGACGAGGTAGATGTGCAGTTAGACAAAGTCAGCGCCTGCTGGCCAACTGTGTGGACGGCTTGCACCAAACTTTATGGTACTTCCAGCCAGATACATGACACTCTTTGCAGAACCTTGCCTGTTTGCACTGCGAACAACGCGCCTCCACCCCAGCCCTGCCGCAGTACCTGCAGAAATTGTCGTCGTCACCGGCGATCTTTTGCAAGCGTTCCAGAACCATTTGGGTGAGGGCGTCGCCGCGTTTGCGGATGTGCGGCGGCGATAGCCTAATCCTCCCTGAAGCCACCAGGTCCCCCCCCTCTGCTGCGTATCACGGGAGGACCATCTCGTGGTAATGGATTCCGCGCTCCAGGGCGAACAGTTCGTTCCCTCCGCCGCGCCCGCCGATCTGCGCAAGCGCGAAGTCGAGCACGACGCGCGTGTCGGTCGCTGGGTCTGGCGAGACGGGCTTGCCGATGGAGAGATACAACCAGGGGATGGGATTCCAGAACCCAGAAAGGTGCCGCTCCATGTCGACCTTGGTGGGCCCGAGGTCGTGGCGTGGCTCGTACACGGCCATGTAGCATGCCTGGTGGACAAGGACGTCCATCTCCATGACCATCATGTCTGACGGTGCGCAGATGATTTCGTACCCAGAGGACGTGCGCGCGCGTAGGCGGGCGGTAGGCGGGAGGGCGTCGAAGACGCTCTGAGCGGCATACGCAAGGACGAACCCGCTGTCGAAGGTCTTGCAGCGCCAGAAGGCGTCCTCGAGCGCCCGTCTGGTGAGCTGGAAGCCGGGAGAGAGCTTCACGCCGTCGGGATGTGCGAAGTTGTCGATGGTGACTGGCTCGATGGCGGCGGAGTTCCTGCGCAGGATGTACGCGATGCGTTTCTGAGCGCCTGGGTTCACGATCCATTCATGATGTGGGAGGATGTCGGGTGGGAGAGTCTGGAGGTCGTTGGAGTCGACGAGGACCTCGACTAGCTGCGCGTTGGTGAACTTGTCTTCGATGCGTGAATGGCAGTCGAGAATGACGGCAGCGAGGTCGTGCAGGTCGAGCACGAAGTCTGCTGGGAGCGACGGTGCAGACATGGCGGTTGGACAACAGGGTGGTGAACTAGAGGGTGTGTTTTACGTAAAGGCAAGATTCGTCTGTGCCGGCTGAGCGGTCGCCATCTGTCAGGAGGCATAGTGGCTCTCGACACCTAGTTAGTCTGTCACGTACCAGCTATAAGCATGTGCTAGCTGAAGTGGAATTTGTCTACGGCGAGGGCAGTCTGTGCGAAGTCAAAAGCGTCCAGTGACCAAGGCAGGCCAACACAGACGGTGCACGACAGGCAGAGAACTCGGTGAGGCCGTGGCTGAGAGCAGGCGCTACTCGACCAGGTGCATGACGTCACGCGACGCGACTCGACGCGTGACTGCCAGTTGTCGGACGCCCTGCGAGCTGCCACTCTTGGCTGTGACAACTTGGGCGGCGGCGAGTCTCCCGCAATGCGATTTCCCGGACCGCCCATACGCTCCAAGCCCACTTGTGTGTGCTCATGTTGCCATTATTAATCATTGTTTCTGTCACCTGCGCTGGCTTCGCTCGTCATATGATGTGCCCCGCAACTCTTCTCTCCACATTTAAAGTGGCCCTTTGCTGAGGCCCGTACGCCGTCCCCGCGCGACCCGCCATGATGCCCATCTCTGTGCTCCTCGTGCTTGCCCTCCAGATATCTACCGCATCAGCTCATAACAATGGCCTTGCCCTCACCCCCCAGATGGGCTGGAACACCTGGAACTACTTTGCCTGCGATATATCCGAGGACACCATCCTCAGCGCCGCTCGGTCTCTCATCTCTTATAGCCTCCCAGACTATGGCTATGAGTGTGCGCCTACCGTTCCCACTTAGCGTGCACTCTCTGAGTATGTATATAGATATCCTCATGGACGACTGTACGTATATGCTATCACGAACCCAAACCATGTCTTTTCATGCTACTGCTATACACTCAAGGCTGGCAAGCTCCTGCTCGAAATTCCACAACAGGCGCACCCATCGCCGATCCCACCAAATTCCCGAACGGAGTCAAAGACCTGGCCGACCAGATACATGCTCTAGGTCTGAAGGTGAGTGAGGTCGCCTAGTGTAGCAAGGATTGGTGGTATGCTCCGATGGCGGATGCGGCAGCTGTATGTTACAAGGTGCAGTTGTGGCTGTACCACTGGCAGCCCCCGACGCTCCCGCTGTTCAACCGACCGGCCTTACAAATAGAAAAGAGGCGGTGGGTGGTTCAGATCCAATTGGCTGCATTATGCGGAAGCATCACACTCCACGCAACATTGGCAACCGCCATCCCGTTGTGCCCAATTCAACCGCCGCATCGCAAGACTATTAGCGACAACGGTCATCATGTATTGATCCTCTGCCGTCGTCCATCCCCACGAACGCTCTCCTGACAACCGTGTGACACCACTCTCGCGTTGGCTCTCGCATGCACAGTGCACATGCGGTCGTCAACTGTCAACAGGCAGATAACCACCATGGTGCTGCAAAATGAAGCCATTTGCGACCCAGTCCAGTCACGATGTATCAGGTACGTGAGCCTCAATCCCATTGCACGTCCACACCTACTTATTTTCACATTGCTCCAAGACATGACTCCCAGGCCATAACGGGCGCGTTTCGTGGACCGGTTCAGCCGACATACTCTCACTCAGTGGAGGCAGGGATAACGGTAGCGGCTCACCACGATGTCCGGGAATGCGAACTGACCATGTCCCGGAGAGTATATGTGGCTCCAGCCGCATTGCCGAGTAGGATCAGTGCAGCAATAGGCGGTGGCGATTTGCTATATTGGTGGAATATCGGGCCTGAAGCAAGCCAGGATGCGACGCCTCGTGACGAAGCATTGTACCATGCTACCCACATCACCGCGTCCCTCGACGTGCGGACGCTGGCTGTCCTGCATTCGGCACTGGCCGCCTCTTCCGTTCAGTCCCAGAGTCTCGTGCAGACTGCTAGTCTGTGAGTACCCTATTACGTCAGCCTCACCAGTCACCATATCCACTTCACCTGCTCCCGCATCAGTTGGCGTCAACTAGATCTCGTAGGCGTGCACGGTCGTGAGGCGGACGAGCGCGGCGTGATACTACTGCATAGGCACCGGCCCCGCCTGCGATTCAAATGCGCTGGTCACGAACCGGTGGCGGGCTAAGTAAACAAAGATGCTGAGAGACAACAAAGCCGAATCATTCAACAACGTCCGAGGCAGGAGGATTAAGTAGTTCGAGGAAATTGGGCAGGGCTTGCCGCACACGCTAACGGAGCATACCACTAATCCTTGCCATAGTCTAGGGACAAAATTTATAACTTATACCACTATGCAGTTTGGCATCTATAGTAGTGCTGGAATGTGTGTGTTAACCCTCTCATAATGATAAACCTGACCTCCAGTACTCCAGGTACACCTGCGGTGGTCGTTTCGGATCGCTAGGCTATGAAGAGATTGATGCGCAAACATATGCAGAGTGGGGTGTGGACTACCTCAGTATGTATCAGCTCCAAGTATGGTTCAGCATGCTAGAATCTTTTCGATAGAGTACGACAACTGCTAGATCGAGGGCCAGGCAGGAACGCCAAAACTCTCGTACGACCGATACGCCAACATGTCGAACGCATTGAACGCCACCGGCCGCCCGATGCTCTACTCGATGTGCAACTGGGGCGAAGACGGTCCCTGGAACTTCGCTCCTGTGTGTCATCGCTTGAATCGAGATGTCCACAGACACTGACATGATTAGGATGTAGACGATCGCCAATAGCTGGCGCATTTCTGGCGACATCTACGATGTCAGTTCCAGCAGCGTACCAACAATCGAGTTGCAAACTGATCGCACATGCGACCCAGAACTATGACCGCTACGACGAGCGTTGCCCGTGCACGTCCATGATCGATTGCAAACTAGCGGGATTCCGTGCGTGCAACAGTCCTTCTCAAGCAACGTCAATTTATCTGTCCCTTCAATGCAGATTGTGCCATGACGCGCATCATCGACTTCGCCGCACCGCTCAGCCAGAAGGCGGCCCAGAACCACTGGAATGACCTCGACATGCTCGAGGTTGGCAACGGCGGGATGACGTACGACGAATACGGTGCGCCCCTTCACGCCTACCTGCCACCTCACTCCGCCCATGATGCCGCTCCAGTGACACACTTTTCGATGTGGGCGCTGCTCAAGAGCCCGCTCATCCTCGGGAACGACGTGACGAACATGACGAACGAGACGCTCGAGATCATCACGAACGAAGCGGTCATCGCCGTCAACCAGGACGCGAGCGGCTCACCCGTCGAACGGATGTGGAACGCGCCCGTGCCGGCTGGCGGGGCGTTGTCTCTGTGGTCGGGGAGCCTCGTCAACAAGTAGGTGCTCGTGTCGTGTGCGAGGTGATGGGGACGATGCGCTGACGCGTCGGGTGTTTACAGTACATTCGTGGTTGCGCTCCTGAACACATCGCCCGATTCTCAAGTGGAGACGGTCAGCTTCACGGATGTCTTCATCGACCAGGTGCGCGTTCTTTTCCCTCGTCGATTCCTTCCGCCGTGCTCTTACACTAGTCGTCTCGGTCGGCGCGCACAGGGCCCGACATACCAATCGGGCACCACGACATCTACGACCTCTGGCAGAAGGACGCCTCTGGGGCTTGGGGTGCACATGTCGGCACGTACACGGAGGCGATACCGAACGTGCAGATCGGTGCGCACCAGGTGCGGGTCTGGAAGCTCGTGCCGGCAAGCACGGTGACGAGGCGTGCCTTGGCGGAGTTATGAGCGGACAGTTAGGATTGGAGAAAGTGACACGGACAGGTGTGCGTAGGAATATCTTTAAAGGAAAGTCACCAATGGTTGTACAGCGCCGACATAACAAGCTGCTCAGCAGTGGTTGAAATCTACTGGAGACACTGGCCAGGATACTATACTGTGTTTCAGGATAAGGCACCACTTACAGTGTCTTCAGAGATAGCGTGAACCCCGAGTCGCTCACGGGAGTAGGTTCCCACAAGAGCTGTGTGGATATATGTGAGCTCTATTCGTGATCGGCGTGATGACGGGCTCACAATGCACATGATGATAGGCTCCTCAGTCCAAGTCGGATTGTGCTCTCCCAGTGTGTATGTCCCGGCCAAACGGAAGCCGAACCGCTCGTAGAAGCCTACGGTATGTTCGTTGGTCAACAGCCACACGCCCCGGCTCTGCGCACGGCCCTGAAGTGTATGGACGAACGTGAGTCGGAATACGGTGGCTCCATGATCATGATGGGTTCGCCAATGATACGCACCAAGCTCAGGACGTGGTTGACTAGCAGGGATGCGTAGCCCAGCCCTTGCTTCTCCGTGGCGGTCGCTAGGTTGTCCAGCGAGATGAGCTCCTCGAGCCGGTGGCCCAGCGCGTCGGCGATGGCGGCGCTCGACGCCTTCCGCAGCTCCTCCGCACGCTGTCGTTTGGCTAGCATCAGCCTCCAGGTTGCTACTTGCAGCGAGAAGGTGCGCGCGCCTTGTGTTGCTCCGCAGTGTAGAAGGCGCCGAACAGCCCATCGATGCGAACTATTACGGCGCGCACGAGCTCCTCAACCGTTCTCTTGCGGCGAGAGAGCGAGGACGGGGCGCTGGAGCTATATCGCGCGTGCTCAGCGAGGCTTCCGGGTGCCGAGCTGCAGGGGTGGACCGGCTTACTAGAGGAGTATGGAGTCGCCACGGTTGATGGTCAGCATCTCGCGCCTGCGTATGCCGTTTGTCCACCTGAGGTAGAGTAGGGTTCTGCTCCGGTAATTAGGGACTATGGGGTTCTTGTCTGCATCCTGGATGGGGAACGCAGTCACCTCGGGCCTGCCTCGTAGATATATTCATGTGTCGATGCTCTCACCGGCGTGTCATACAGGTAGTGGTGCAGGTAGTCAGTCGGCCTGGCAGCCTTCAGTATTCGCTCCGCGGTGCGTGGGACGTCGACTGGTGTGAAAGCGAAGACCTCAAATGATGAACGCTACTTGAGCACTGGCGATGGCGTACATACCGTATCTGAGCGATTGGATCTCGGGCGTTCCATCGTCGCCTCCCTTCAACGGTTCCAACAAGGACTGTTGCTCAGCGTCCGGCAGTCTGAGGCTCTGCTTTTCAGACATGAGAACTTCGTCACTGTCACGAGTCAGGCGCGTCAGCGGTCTGCCAGATGGTTGAAGAGCCAATACTGCGAAGTGAGGGACGCACGACTCGGAAACGGACACCATTTCCTCAATCTCAGTCCCATGGACTGGCAGCAGACTGGTGTTGGTGAGATGCCGTGAGAGAGAGACTTTGCTGCACAGCATCACTATCAGACAGGCGATGGTCACGTAGGGGACATGTAGAGTATATTGCGACAATGTGTATCAGTGCGATGATGATCTTGTCGCGGCGATTAAATCCCTCGCCACTTGGTCATAATCGTCAATTGTAGTTGCTAGCATCATGAGATATACTGTAGACAGGCGCTCTACCTGGTGCCCATGGTGGTTGGTACAAGTGATGGCCGTAACGAGCGCACGACGAAAACACTTTCTGTCATGAAGTATTGGAGAGATGGAGAAGTCTAGATAGCTGCCCAAACCTGGATCAGCAGCGCCCACGGAAATTCACTTGCAGAGCATGTACACATGTGTTCAATGAATGACTCTGTCGACAGTCCACTGCAAATAAGGCGAGGGCCCCACATACGCTACACATAGCTATCGAGGCAAGACACCTTCTGATCTAACGTGCTGAACTCCCTGACCATCTGGAACAGGTCATAAGGATCTTTTACCCTGAAGGAGCGGACGTCATGCGTACCAGTAATATGACCACTGGTGGTTCTCGCCACGTACTATTACCGTTGCCTAGTACAATCTCGCGGAATGCAGTGAATCCAAGGCTCTCGTAGAAGGCAGTGTTGGTAATGTTCGACGACATGAGCCAAGTTGCACGCCCTTGAGAATCAGCCTTGCCACCGCTGGTAAGGCCTTCACATACTGAAGGATCTTTCAACCGACTCACCTCTGCAGTCACCGTAGACACCAAGGCTGACGCATAGCCATGGCCTTGGCTCTCGGGCGCAGTGGCCAGTATGTTGAGGCAGATCATCTCTTTCGCTCGCTGACCAAATGCGTCTTCAACTGCTACGTGCATCTTGCTCTCGGATTCCGCGAGTCTCTAACAGGGAACGAGGTCAAGTAGCGAACCGTGAAGCAAGAGTGGAATACATACAGCATTCTGTTCTGAAGACAAGAATGTATACAGACACCATCTCAGAAGTTTTGCGACGACTTTCATCGCCGTGGTCCACATCCATTGCACGGGCGTGGGCAGGATCGCGGGATTCGAGCTGCTAGACATATGCGGCCCCGGTCGAACACAAACAGAGAGCGTAGTTGTACTCACTACATAGCGATGGACTCCCCACCGTGAACAGACCAATTGGTAGTCATGATAACCGCGTCTACTATCTGTATACTAATGAGTATCCTGTACCAATTGCGCATGGCCCTCAAAGGCTGGCTGCTCGCATCCTAACGAGATGTTACATATCCACCTCCCGATGATGGTGTATGTGCGCACTGGTGTCTCAGCGAGGTACCTATAATGTGGGTCGTTATGGAAAGCATCGACACATGTATTCGCCGCCCTTGGGACATGACCTGAAGGCCCCAAGGATGTCAACACTCCCTACGTCAATGGATGCTAGACGAGTCACGCACTCAGTTTCAGTCGCTCGACAGGGACCACTGTGACCAAGGAGTCAATGTGCTTCAGATCCATGGTGTGTTGATGGCTTGGGTTGCAGTGAAAAGGGCCACCATGTAATTTATGGTGGCATGTGCACCGGCTTAATATGAATGGCTTGGACAGATTTCGGCATCCTCGTGAACTCAGACTGCGCCAGGGGCGCTGCGCTTGTTTGGGTTTCACTCGCGGCCAGGGATAGCCGGAGTGAGGATACAGACAGGTGCGCGTTGCGTAGCCATATGAGAGACCGAGAGTAGATAGCGAAGGGGCCCAAGGAGAGGGGTAGGAGAGCGTCGCCGCTAACACCAGATACACTTATTGCTGTTTTCAGGATACCTGTGTAGCGCTCGTTCCCAAGTTTTCGGCGTGCGGTATTGTGTTTCTGCGTCCGGCGAGGTTGTTTCCAGGCGATGTTTTAAAAACGCGCCTCGTTAAGAATAAATGACACAGTGCACTATATTCTAATGCATAGGTTCTGAAAATGTTGTCGCCGAGTCGATAGAATGAGTGGTTGGGGAGATATCGTGTTTCTGAGGTGGAGGTCTGTCAGCGCGAAAGCTGAAGAATAGGTGGGTCGGGGTGCACGTGAGTGGCCTCCAGCGCCCGAAAGTTTGACGCCATAACGTCCACTTCGTAGCAGACCGCCATCCTACTTTGCGTGCGCATACAGTCGCTGACCTCCCCTACAGTCGCCGTCTGCAGTACCTTGTACGCAGAGGATGCTCTTTGACCCCGACACCGTCGAAGATCTAAAGCTGTGGCTGGTCAGAACACTTGAACCAATGTGAGATTTACTCTCGCCACGCTGATGCGCCATTCAATATCTCGTTCTTTGCGTAGTTGTGATGCAGAGCCCGGTGCCCTCACAGACTACATTGTCGCTCTTCTGAAGCACAATGTACCAGAAATCGAGATGCGGAAGGAGCTAGCAGGGCAGTTAGAGGAGTTCTTGGAGAAGGGTGTGTCCTGTGCTTTTACTTCATGAACGTCACTCATCCCGTTGTCTTTTCATGACAGAGACAGGCCCTTTCGTTGACACGCTATTCACCGCTTTGCGAACAAAATCATACCTTCCCTACTCCGCCACGTCTCCTTCATCAGACTTCCCCTTATCCGGTGCAGAGTCAGCGGACGTTGGCATACCCATTCCATTAGATGCTCTCCTTCCCCTTACCAGTCCAGTCCCTCCGGAGCGCGTGCGCAAACGAGTCCATGATCACGACGATCATGACCTGCGTCCCCCCGCTAAAGGACCACGGCTGGACCGTGATGGCCAATTCTCGCGATATAGTCGAAATGATGGTCATAGGACATCATGGGGTGGAAACACTGCAAGGATGGGCTTGACTGCGCGAGGAGATTTCATGAATGGTGGCGCGAGCATCGGCGGTCCTATGGGACCACAGGATGGCAGTGGACGGCAGTCCTATCAACCTCCTGGAACAACGAGAGGTATTTGCAGGGATTACTACAGTGAGTTGCGTCGCCTACACCGGTCTTGCTCATCTGCTGAGACTATATAGACAACGGATACTGCGCCCGCGGCGTGTACTGCAAATATAGTCACGGCGACGACGCGGTGATCCCCACGCAACTCTTTCCGATGAATGGGACAATGAGAGGGATGCCCTTCATGCCTATGATGGGCAATGGCATGGGTAGCCCAGCCAACGCTACCTATGATCCTCACGAACGCATGGACATGCGACCGATACAAGGGGCAGGCCCGGGAATGGGCAATAGACCCAATTATCCTCGAACTCCCATGATTCCACGAGAAGGGAATGCGAACAATCATACTCGGAACCCTGGCGAACTCCCAGTTATTCAGGACCTGACCCCACATCCCCAGGAAGACAGACCGGCGGAACAGAACGGTCAAGGGAAAGCCACTATGCAGGATGCGGGTGGATCTCTCTCAGCCACTAACGCGATGAATGGTCCTGCCAGCATGAATGGTTTCAGCGGGGCAAATGAAATGAACGGTATGCTGGACGTCCCGCAGGATGTAGAAATGACAGGACCAACAATGCCGTACCATTCAGCACCCCGAGGAGGATACAGGGGAGGACGGTCAGGAGGTGGTCGCGGTGGGCAAGGGACCTTCGGCGGAGACGTCCAAAGCTTCCGACCGGAGCGGCGCAACGACAAGACCCTCGTTGTAGAGAAGATCCCAGAAGATAAGCTTAGCCTTGGTTCTGTTAATGAGTGGTTCAAACGTTTCGGCACGGTAACCAATGTTGCAGTGGATGCAATCAGCGGGAAAGCACTTGTTACTTTCTCGAACCACGACGAGGCTTTGGCGGCGTGGAAGTCGGAGGATGCTGTGTTCGGTAACAGGTTCGTCAAGGTGTTCTGGCATCGACCCATGGGGGGCCATGGGCAAGTCGGACAGCGAGCCTTGGCTGCCTCCGCGCCTCTGATGGCAAATCTGGCCGCCAGAGATGCTGGACCCGCAGGAGTATCTGCTTCACCAGCACCGACAGAATCGTCAGGATTCCAACAAAGTGCCTCGGCATCGACACCAGCCCGCAAGTCCTCTGTCACTCAGTCCTCTTCAGCAGCGGCCGCATTGGCCGCGAAACAAAAATTGTTGGAACAGCAAATCGCAGAGCAGAAGTCCCTCATGGCGCAGCTCTCTACCGCATCGCCCGAAGGCAAGAAAAGCATCATGGCGCGCCTCCGAAAGCTTGGTGAGGAGATGAAGCTGCCGTCTAACACGCCTCCACTACCCCCCACTACGCCACCTGCACCTGTTTTGAGGAAGGCGCGGAGTAGCACGCCGAGCGTGGAGGACAAGCAGCGATTAGAGCGTGAGCGTCTGGACAAGGAGTTAGAGCTACATGCTGTCACAGTAGCTGACGGAGAGGGCGAGGAAAACACTGAGGAGCTCAAGGTGACATTGGCTAAGCTTAAGGCAGAGGTATGTTGCTTATGCCAATGTACTGGCAACGTTGCCTAATGATCATCTCCAGGCCGCCAGCCTTGGCTTATCTGACATTGCTGAGAGTCCGCATAGCAGTCAGACATACCGGCCATATAGAGCCCGTGGCCGTGGTCGTGTGTCACGCGGAGTATATCGTGGTGCTATGCGTGGTGGCCCTCCAAGGACGAGCATGAAACTTGATCTTCGCCCCAAACAGTTAATCATGAAGGGGGTAAAAGGTGATGGTGTACAAGCAGTCCGGGACTGGTATGAGGTACGCCATGTCTGCCGTATGGTATATGTACAAATCTCACAGAATTTCACAGGCCTCTGGACAGGTCGACTCTGTTGACACGACAGACGACGGTGATGTCATTGTGGGCTTCAAGTCGAGAACTGCCGCAGAACAAGTAAGTCTTGTGAAAGCCGTCAGGACATACTGGATTGACGCTTGTTGGTGAAGGCACTAGGGAAGGGCTCGAGTATCCCGACAGTCGGCCATGTCCATATCTCCTGGTATCAGGCTCAACAGCCAGGTGCTACGGCATTAAAGCCAGCTTCAGCCCCTCCGGAAACACCGTCTGGCGTCGAAGATAAGGACGATCGTCCGGGCTCGCCGAGCTCACCAGACGAGTTGCACTTGCACGAAGAGACGGGCGCGACTGGCTGGGGTGGCGACGATACAGAAGACGGGTTCAGGATGCTGTAGTGTGAAGGACCTGGGGAATCCATGCCGATGCTTTGTTGTCTGCTCATTTGTACACTTCTTTACTCGCGTAATCGCCACGGATGGCTCCTCCTACTGGAGGCTGCCTGTGCCACACATGTTGTGGCTAACAGATGTCTGTGCCCAAGCCGACGAATTTTATGAGATGATGGCATGCTGACCGGGATGGATGTCTACATCCATATAGTTACACCATGAAGACCTTGTCGAAGATTACCAACAGAACGCTGCCCACCGATACCTGAGACCTGCGATCCCCTTCGCGTTGACGCTCAGATTTCTACTGTTGACATTCAGCCGCTTCCGTGTCGTGGCATGTCGATTGTCCCCGCGGTTCTCGTAGCATCTGTGACAATTGCTCCTTCAGCCGGCGCACGCAATGATCAAGGGAGGCTTACAATGCAACAGACAACAGGTTCTTTCTTCCAAGTGGGGTTGCTGTCGCCTAACGGAAATGACCCTGCGATTTCAAAGCCAAATTGCGCGTAGAATGTCGTCGTTGGCAGTACAGTCAACAACCATACACCACGGGACTGTCCGTCAGCCTTCACAAGCCGAGGTTAAGCATCACAGTAAAGCAACAACAAGGCCTGAATCATGCACCCATCATTGCGACGAGCTGATTGACAAGGAGAGAGGCGTATCCACGACCTTGTTTCTCAGGCGCAGTCGACAGACCGGCCAGACATATGAGCTCTGCAACTCGGTCACTAAGCACGCCTTTGGTGGTCGCGCGGAGTTTCTCTCGAAGCTCTGCCTTCCTCTGTAGCAGTGGTGTACAACGCGATCGTAATCAGGAATCAATGTGGGTCGACAGTAATCACTCTTACCTTCTTTTGCTCATTAGACGAGAACAGTTCGAACACTTTCAGGCTGTTCTCGATTATGATGTTGATCAGGCTGTTCAAGGCCCGTCGCCTCCACTGCACCGTCACAGGAGCCGGACTACTGAAGGGTTGCTCCTGTAAGACTCTACAACGAGCGGCCGGATGACTGTCCTGCACAACTTACAACCGCAAGACTGAATCACCATGTTCGATCGTCCAGGCTTCTCCTCTATGGACATCATCAACGAACATAGTAGAGAGTGAGACCTTCATCACCAGAGCACGGTCGACCGGATTGCGGTCGGCATCCTGTAAGTAAGAAGCGTTAATCCAGGAATAACAACGCGGATAGAGTCTACTGACAGGCGTATCTTCCAAGTAATGAGCCGTCAGGTCGTCCCAATTTGCCCTTATGGCTTTGTCAACCGCCCGAGAGATGTCGCCTACATTGCCAACCACAGCATGAGCAACTGGTTTCGAATACAGACAAGAGAGAACGTGGCATAACTCACCATATCGGAGGGGTTTTGGCTGGACCAATAGCTTCTCGCTTTGCCACGGGGGTATTCTCGCTGGCAAAAGCATTGCTGGCAGAGACCGCGCCAAGGTATACTGGGGTGCTGTGCAAGGGCAACTCTGTTGCGTCCAGCGTGTGCAAAGCATCGGAGGGCAACGGGTGTTCTGGTAGAGTTCTTTCAACCAACACTGTGCCGCAATCGATGTCGGCGGGCGCGACCCTACGCGCCCGCAGTACCTTCGATGTCAGTACGTTGTCTGGAATCAAGCGTCTACACACGGCTAGATGGGAACCACTGCTAACGTTTGCTTTCGTCCCTTCATGTCAGAACTGCGGCGCAAGCAGGAAGAGGCTAGTGGGAATTTGGATCGATTGCTGTAGAGAAAAAGAACACGTCCATGCTATGTGTAAGCCAAGGTTGCGCATCATACATCGCGAGCGATTATAAAATCCAGAAGGCTGCAATCCGCTGTCCGATTAATATTGGTGTACATCATGAGGGTAGATCGATGTCGTGCCGCGATTTTCGCAAAGTATTCCTTCGTGAGCGCGAGCGTGAACGCTGTCCGCCCACCCCTGGCACATGACAATCTCGTTCACCGACGGCTATCGTCTCCTCGAGTCCGTGCACAAGAGGCACGTCATGAGCACGCCCACGACCTGCGTCTTCAGGACCACGATGCCTGGATGGCGGAGGAGACCCTGCACGCGGCATTGATGTCATATGTTGCCCCCCGAGGCGCAGTTCGTCCACTTCCGTGCAGGGCCTGGAGGCATTGGCGAATTCGATTGGTATCTGAGGTACTGGAGGAGGCTCCGAAAATAGTTGTGATGCGGTGAATCGCGCCCTGAGGCGAGAACTGTCCATACGAGGCTGAGACTGGCTGCGACGATAAGGGATGCGGTTTGGTGGTACTTGAGTAGACTGTGACTGGCTGCGGGCGGCGTGACGGGTCGGGGTATAACGAAAAGATGATTCCAGATCTGGCCCGGGCGTAGCATCAGCTGTGCCAATTGAGTGAGTACCCGCTGGTGCCGAATGGTCCACGAATATGCTCCCGCGGGTCGAAGCATTGTCTTGACTGAAGAAAAAGCTGCTTCTGGAGTTCCGCAGGTCCATTGCGAGTTGGTCGTATGGATACGACTCAGGCGCGAGTGGGGCAGGAAGCACAATCTGAATGTTGCTGTGCCTGCTGTGCGGTGCCCCACGGATGACGCTGCGCCGAGTCTGCGTGCTTTGGAATGTCTGCATTGTCGCAATCGAAGACGCCATGGAAAGTGGGCGTGAAGTCGAACACGGGAGAGGGCGTGCACGCACACGAGTGGTTGGCTGACCGCTGCCAGATGTGATATGTGAGCGAATAGAAGATGCGTCTGAAATGGGCGTGCTCAGTGAAGGAGGCAGGTTCTCGGTCGACACAAGATAGGTATTATTCGGTAGGGGCGCGGCATCCGTTGCTGAGAGTGGCTGATCCAGCGCCGAAATAATGTCGCTGGACGCTGCGTCCCCGGGTTGCGAACTGTTGGGGCGACTCGTGTAGACTGAATCACTTGGAGTCAGACAACCGTCGCTCGGTAAATGGGCGAGAGCAGTATTGATCTTGAGGCCGAGCATGCTGTCTGTGTCGTTCGCATAGAAGGTTTTGCTTCCCAGAAGCGAAGTGTGCATCTCGCGTTGGTGAGCGAGAAGCTGAACGGGGGGCAGAGGGTTTGGTTTCTTGCGGAGTAACAGGTGGTGAAGAAAGCGCCATAGGAACAGAACGGTGGCAAGGAGTAGCACACAGCCACACACCACAATGATGATGACGATTGTAGACGTGGACAGCCCGCCGTCGTTTCCGTCTCCGTCCCCGTCTCGAGAGTGTAAGGCGACGTTAGGCATCGTAGGCTGATGGGTATGAATGGGTCTGATAAGGGCGAAAGAAATGAGTGAGTCCTGGTAATGAGTGGCAATGAAGGGTTATGTTCGGAATGTCTCGCTGGCACATTCAGCAGAGTGGAGGGTCCCGATGTCTGCGTAACGACGAATCAGAGACCGTTCTAGGATGGTGACTGGGCGGCTACTCACTGTTGTCAAAGGCCTACAGGACGGCCAGCACGTTACACTGAGGGCAACGTGAACAACAGAGGCGTCGAAGAGAGACGCGTCGGCTGGCAAACCGAAGAACCGACCGTCTTGACCATGACCAGTCTGACCACAATTGGATGCAACTGGTGCCAGTTTCGTTTTGTGCCCAAAATGGCAAGTTGAGTATGCGCGCCTCCCAACTCCCGCTCGTCGCCTTCGACGATGTCGGCGGGCATCACATCCTCGCTCCGCCAGTCAGTTCGCTCTGTGAAGTCAGACTCCTCTTCTCTGGGAGACAAGTCTACTCCCAAGCCCACCTCCAAGCCCGTATCCCTCCCTCGGCGCCTACTGTTTCCTGCATTGCCCGCCGATACAGACCTCCCACCGCTCTTGGTCTCCCCAGGGGCTACTCCCTTCTTGAATGAGGAGCTTTACGAGTTCATCGCACTTGCGCTGCGGGCGTACGTGAATCCCTGGTGGACGAAGATCACACGTTACGACAAGGAGTTCCTTCCCGAGATTACACGCATCCTCACCGCCGTCGTGCGCTCCCTCGAGACGCGTCTTGTCGCAACAGACCTACCCTCGCTCATCTTCCGCGGCCTCCCGACACTTCTTGTGCAACACTATGCCGACTTCCGGAGCACGAAGGCGAAGTTGCACACATCGTACGCGACCGGCGGGGCGGCGACTCTTCCGCAGCTATTCCACCATCTACAACCGCATATGGCAATTACTGCGGATGGAAACATCGACGACGTGTACGTCAGGCAGGCCGTTGACCACATCTTGAAAGTGTGTCTCCCGCCGGAGGACTACGACTCGGAGGCAGAGCGGTATATCGTCCGAGAGATCATCTTGAGCGTGTTGCTGAGAAGTGTCATTCCGCGTGTGACCCAACCGTGGTTCATACACAAGATAATTCTGGACCAGCTGGGGCCAGAGAGGGGGCTGGTGGCAAACGCAGAGGTGCGTCTTGCATGTCATTCGTCCTGTTTTTCTCCTCGTATCGTTGGCGGAGAGCTATCTCCACTTGTATGTACGTTTCTATCACAAATGGAAGTCCTTTTTACACCTCAAGAGTAGCGGCGTTTGAGCGACTTGAATTTTGTGAGATTGCTACTGACGCCTCTTCTTGACAGTCTCCAGGATCTGCATCGGACGCCTTGGGGAATGCCAACACTGCTCGCCCGCCGTTTTCCCTCCAGGCCCTGGCTATCTTCTTCCTCTCCGCCATACAGTCGATGTCAGGGATTTGTCTTTTCCTCATCCACACATACAGGCAAGCTCGAGATACGATCAAGAAAGTGAATGAGAGCGCACCTCTGCACTCGCATGCGCCGAGCCCATCCGGTGGACCGTCGATAGCAATGCCAGCTCCTGCCTCATGTCCTGCCGTGCCAGGCGTTTCGGGAAGCGTTACATCCACACATCGCAAATACCCCTCACAACCGATCGCACTTACTATCCCAACCCCACCCACTCCAACATCAATCTCTTCCACCAACCCCCTTCTCCGAACTACTTCTGCCTCGACTGTCCAAACCAGTACCAACTCCACGAATTCCATTCTTGTCACCCCGCCTTCTGTGCCTGCAACGCCCCTACCAAGCACCCCGCCGCCATCACATAACTATGTGGCCCCACTCCTCGCCCTATTCCAAGCTTTCCTTCCATCCACGCTGACCGCCCGAGCCCTCATCCAAACCCTTGCACTGCCTCTCACGGCGTTCGAGCCGTTCCTGTCGCGTCTCCTCCCGTATCTGCTCTACAACAACGCGCTGTCCCCCGAGAGGATAGCGGACATGGTCAGAAGCGCGAGGAGAGCGCTCTTTCCCGATGGGTGGCCCCCTCCGCCACCACCAGACCCGACTCCAGAGGAACAGGCGGTGATGAGAGCGGCGCTTGTGCGGAGATTACTTGCTGCAGTGCCTGGTGAGTTCCAAGAAAGCCCGGGATCAGTAATCAACACTGACAGTGTCATTGCTTCTAGTGCCGCTCGCGATGGTGCTGGGCTCTACACCTGAGGCACGCTCTAATGCGATGGATGCTATCCTAGATCCCCTTTCCTTCCAGGCCTGTAACGCGCACTTCATGTTGCTCATTCTCGACCTCGTGATAGTGACCGTCTTTCCGGAACTGGGAGTTACTGAGGCAGTGCCTGGTGCTGCCACGGAAAGCGCCAGTGCGAAGGCGGCGTGAATGCTCAACTCTGGGAATTAGTAATGTATGACCACCTCACGTTTAATGACAGCCCGATGTGCTATGTGCACTGCAACTCGTATCAATTACTGCGAGCTGGAAGGTACAGACGTAAAGGCATAATTCGCTCAGACTAAGCGGAAACCATAGCTTGAGCTTGAGCGCGAATAGGGGAATCAGCACGGTGATGTACAACACATGAGACTTCTTGACTTCTGCTTCCGTTACTCCACAGGCTTCTCATACTCCAGGTCCGCTTCGCTCAGAGCCTAAACGGGGTTTTCGGAAACTCGACCCTCGATGCGGCGGGGTCGTCAACGAACCAATACACCTGGCCCGGATGTACTGGCCGTACCCTCGACGCTGGTAGACCCTGCTCGGGCTTGTCGAGGACAGTCTGGAGTGTATCTGCCTTGGCGGCGCCGCTCGCAACGAAAGCGACGCGCACGGCATGATTTATGACAGGGTAGGTGAGGGTGACACGCCTGGGCGGGGGCTTGGGGCTGTCGTCAATGTAGGCGACCCAGCGGTCCTCCTCGGTGAGGAGCTGATGGCCAGGGAAGAGGGATGCAGTGTGGCCATCGGGACCGGTGCCGAGGAGGATGAGGTCGAAGATGGGGAAGCGGGCGGAGTCCTTCTGCGCGAACTCACGGATGAGCTCCTTTTCGTACGCGTCGCAGAGCTCTTCGAGGTCGTCGTCGAGCGAGGGGTCGATGGTGTGGATGTTTTGTTTGGGGATGGGCACCTTGGAGAAGAGCTCGTCGGCGCAAAGCTTGTGGTTGGAGTCGGGGTGGTCCAGGGGGACAACGCGCTCGTCGGCGTAGAAGACTTGCCTGCGCGGGTGCGTTGCACGATCAGATGGCGTGCTAGCGGGAGGATGACGGACGGGCGTACCACTTATCCCACTTTACGCCGGGCTTGCCAATGAGGGCGTTGAGCTGTTTGGGCAGAGACCCGCCCGAGATTGCGACCGAGAACCTGCCCTTCTTTTCGACGGACTCCTTTTGGGCCTTGATGATGAAGTCTGCGAGGGCACCGCAGAGCTCGGTGGAGGATGCAAAGGAGTAGAGGATGGGCGGGGCGGGTGCGGAGGTGGGCATGGCGAATACGTGGTGGTAGTCGTCCTGAAGACGGCGGTTGTGGCTACGTTGGGAGACGAGCAATTGCAGTGTAACACTTTGTCAGAAGCGGAGCCACGATCGCATCTCTCACACTTGACGTCGTACGCACGTGACCTTCCGTTCCTGATCGCTGTATCGTTACTTATTACTGTGGATGATTTGCACACTTCTCTCAATACCCACAGCGCGGACCACCTCGCCCGTTGTATGATGCACGTATCGCGAGGGTTGAACCACGCTGGAAAATTGCACCGCCTTCAATGGCAACCCATGCAGTCAATATAAAGGTACAGGAGCGGGCATCATGTGTTACACCATAAATTCATCATAGCCTTGTGACTGACCAAAGCAGAAGCTCCTGCTTCGCGGAGCCCGGTAAATTTGCACGACGAGCCGCAGCCAACCACTTCTCCATCTCTATGGTATCCCCGACGCTATGCAGGGTGGCCTCTACCTTGACCGTCCCTTTCTTGAACACTTGTCCGTCCCACAGCTCCTTCCAGCTCTCTGGCGAGTGGCAGAACATAAGCTCGCCCGTCCTCGTGACGCGGCCCTCCGTCCTCAAGCCTTTCTCGGGTCTCCCAACGTGTAGGCCTATGATGACCGACCCGGGCTCGGGCGAAAGGAGCCCGGCCAGTTTGAACGCCAGCTCCGTCTGCCTCGCCTCGTTGAAGAGATGGAAGAACGACGACGCGTGGATCACGGAAACGTGGCCTTGCAGAGGCGTGAGGGTGGTCAAGGACGAGAGCGCAGGAGGAGGAGTCTCCGGGGGAGAGTAGAACGGCGGAGCTGTACCAAAGAATTCCGGGTTAAAGGCGTCACCTCCGACAAAGTGGGCGGGAAGATCTTTGGGGCTGGTCCTGAACAGCGTGTGACCGAGATCCCAGTACTCTGGCTGATGTGTGACCACCGATACTAATTGGAAGCTACGATCAGACTGGGCGTACCAGGACAAAGATCCGAGCCAATGATGTTCTCTGGAGGAAAGCCGTCTGCCACTGCCTTCCTGACATCAATGCCGACTAGGATATTATTGGTGAACCATTCGAGACTCCTGAGGCTGAACGGCGATGGCACGCACAGCAACAACCTATGTCAAGCAATATTGCACCCTTGCGCTCCTTGCCGAGCGTGACCAACTGATTATATGCAGGTAGGCGGCTTGCGATGAGCCTGAACACAGATGAAAGGATTAATTCCGCATCTCGAGAACGCACGGGAGAAGAAACCGCCGTACTTGGTGAAAGCAAAGGCTTTGATGCAATGGTAAGGAACGACCTGCAAGTGTAAGTGTATCGGTTACAAAGACAGAACTTGTTAAATGTCTGCAACGTAGGAATTACCTTCAGCGCCTCCTGTTGGACGTTCACGATGTGTTTCTTGAGCTCATCCTCGTCTTGAATGCCCGTCTGAGATTGGAAGAAAGCAAGTTCTCGCTCATTGAGGTAGTACAGCTCGCTTGGGTCCGTGACATCAACAGAGGGGTTCTCAGAAGTAGACATTGTGAGGAATGGGTGTCCGCGTGGGTAGCCCAGAGGAGGCGGTGAACGTATCGCTCAAGCCCCCTCACCGTTGCAGTTTTATACATTCATTGATGCTGCGTACACCGCATGCCCAAGCATGGGTGGGATGGCTACCAATGTCATGCGCGCGGAAGTAGAGGAGGAAGAAAATAAGCGGCCATTACAGCGCTCGGAGATCGACACCGCGGCACGGCCACCCATTGGCGGCTACTGAGTCCGGCTGGAATCTCGGCTCGGGTTAGCCTACTCCGATACGGTCAGTCGAGTATACATACTATCCCCACATGGTAGGCACACCCGGGCCAGTAGATAGTTACAGCTGAAAGGAGTACGGCAATGTAAGCCTCATGCAAAAGATGTAGAGGCTGGGAGCTATGCACTGAATGGCCGAGTAGGGTGGCCGAGATCCCAGCGGCACACTAGTTAGTGGCTTCAAAATGCTGCATAGTACTTAGACTTAAGTGAGAATACAGTCAACAAGCTAAACGACGATCCTAATAGTCAGCCTAAGGGTGCGCGCAGCTTATGTAGTCAAGATCGATTGTCTGTGGTTATTGGAACAGGGGACTAGGTCAAAACTCAAAAACTGTTGATCTGTACATACAGTCCCTGCAAAGGATTCAAATATTCAAGTTCAACAGTCTCCTTTTTTTTTCTCATATTGCCCATCATTCCTACGACATATTTTCTACTGTTCTGTTTCACCGAAATGCGGGCTAGCGCCAGAAACCCCTGTCACGTGAAGTAGTCCAGAGCGTTTACGTGCCCTCTGTGCCGCTCCAGGTGCGAATAGTACCAACCTGAAGGAAGCGAAAATTAATCGACCCTGATGCACAGGGCACTATCTACACATTGGTTTATGTGTGTCAGGTGATGCTCATTGACATTGTTCGACCATCTGTGGTATTGGGTAACTCACCACTACGTTGCAGTGAAAGTCGGAAATTTAGAGACTGGGCACGAATCCCATCACTTCTTCTCGCTCTATACACCAGATAATATATTGTGTACGCAACTTCATGGAGCGAACCCAGCACGAAAGCTCTCCCGCTATCATCATCCCTGCATCTCATGAGAACCACGTCACCGAATGCAGAAACGCATTTACTTGTTGTCGGCTCCCGGACGTACTATCATCCATTAACGTTATCACCAAAAACGGACAGCCACCTCGCTTCGCGGCTTCTGTGAATATTTATTATCATCTGGACGCAATGCCCTTCTCCTTTCCTATCGTCTCCCCCAAGCGATGCCCAGCGATACCGACCCCCGCCCCTCCGGTTCAGACCCTGAAGACGCAGCACTGTGTTTGCTTGTCGCTGAGCTCACCCTTCAAGATGTTCAAGAGATGCAGGCGGGGCTAAAGGGGAAAGAGAAGGCTTCCGAGGCCGTGCCCGACAATGTACTCGCCCTCCAACTATACGCGGAAGAAGCACAGCACCTGCAAGACATCATAAAAGACGTGGCCCTCGCCCGCAGCATCGACAATGCATTGGGAACGGACCAGTCGCTTCTGCAGGACCTTGCCCGAGCTGAAGATAGTGCGCGGCAGGATCGAGAGCTGGCGGTTGCTCTTGCCCAAGGCCGGCCGCTTCCTTATCGTCCTGCCACGGCTATCTCGCTGCCCAGCCCGCCCACCAACACCGGTCTCCCCTCAAGTTCAAGTCCACCACTCCGCAGGTGAGAGCTCACTCTGATTCCAGTGTCTTCACTCATCTGTCTTTCAGTGTGACACAAATACCTGACGCGGCATCCATTGTCCCCAGGCAGAAGGAGCAGAAGTGGGTAAACCTACTCACGTATAGCATCACCTAACTCGTCACGATCACTTAGGCCTGAAATCCGCCAATGCGTCATCTGCAAGGACCGCATTCAACACGGACCCGCTGTGCGTGCGCCCTGTGGGCATTTGTACGACGTGGAGTGCCTCCGAGAACTCTATCGCATGGCATCGGTTGATGAATCGCTCTACCCTCCGAGGTGCTGCCAGCAGCCGTTCGTTTTCTCCGAGGTGCAGACGCATCTCAGTCCTCGACTGTCCGCGCAGTTCGCCAAAAAGTCAGTGGAGTTCAGCACGGCAAACCGCGTGTACTGCCATCGTGCAATTTGCTCTGCGTTCATCGGCGCGGCCACCACCTACATGTCCACCCTACGGTGTCCGGAGTGCCGCGAAGTGACCTGCGGGCGGTGCAAGGAGCCCGCTCACCCCAGTCGCCCGTGCGCGCTCTCCGCAAAGGAAGACAAGGCGCTGCTCGACCTCGCCGACAAGGAAGGGTGGAAGCGGTGTCCCGGGTGCAACCACCTCGTAGAGCTCGCGCACGGCTGCTACCACATGACGTGCCGGTGCCGCAAGCAGTTCTGCTACGTCTGCACCGAGACATGGAAGACGTGCCTGTGCCCCCAGTGGGAGGAGAATAGACTCATTACGGCGGCGGAAGTGCGTGTGCAGAGGCAGCTGCCCACTGGCCCGCCGCCTGCGCCGGCCGCGTTCCGACAGATGGTCCACAGGGAGGCAGACCGGCTGCGCGTAAACCACGACTGCCGCCATCGGGACTGGAAGCTGCATGGCGCGGCTGGCCAGTGCGAGAATTGTCACAAGTACATGGATCGCTACTTGCTCGTGAGTCTTCTCGCGTCTCGACAGACAACCGGTCTGACGGGTACGATCAGCGTTGTCGGGAATGTCAAATGTTCGCGTGCGTGCGGTGTCAAAGAAATCGTCTGTAAAGGTAGTCGCGCTCAAGATAAGCTGTGCGTGCTCTGTCGTCCCACGTTCGTCTGTCGTTAGTTGCTCTAGTCCTATGCAGTCACGCACTGTAGTGAACGACTGCTTGTTCATGACGTTTTAGACTTGCTTTGTGTGCCGATCAATTCTAAGCGAGATATACCACGCAATGGGTCTACGGTGATACTATTGTCATCGACTACATTCTGCAGGCCGTGAATTTAGGTGACTATCCTGTGAAACAGGCCTCATTCAATGTACCTGGACAGAGGACGGGATGGGTCAAGAATGTCTGCGGATAGTAAGAAATGGTACGCTGGCCCCAAATAGACGTGAAGGCTGACATTAGGTCCTGCAGCTGGGCAATAGCAGCGGCACTAATGGTCTCCACGTTGATTCGACTCAATGCGGTGGTCACCTTAGCCCCAGTAACCTCACTCGTGTCGGCCCCCCGAAATCTAGTCCTAGTGCGAGTATGTCTTCTTCGTCGACCGCCCCCAGTCCACATACTCCATCTGCATCCTCGCCGACGCCACCGCCGTCGCCAGAACTGTTGGCACAATTCAACTTTGAAAAGACACACTGCTATTACGACCAGGGAAGGAGCCATCGGAGGCGCTCGGATTATACGTCGAACACGCTCAACTTCGGTTGGCAACCGTTCGGCACTACAGGTGCGGACGTACGATTGAGGCTTCAGCCAGGGATAGTGCGCCCCAGGGCATCCTCAAGCACGGACGCGTCCTCAGCATCCACATACTCGTCAGTGCCAACGTCTTTGTTCTCCGCCTCGTCTTCCTGGCACGCGCGCAACTCCTCAGCAGGGTGTCGTTCGCTCGCTATCCAGACACAGCCCTGCGCGCAGCCGGAACGCCCGGAGTCCCCGCTGCGCAAGGCGCGCAGCACCCCGTTCATCCGCCATCCGATGCGCGACGAGCCCGCGCAGCCCCTCCTGCAGCAGCACCAGCGTATCGCTCCGCCCTTGCCGTCTCCCCCTCCCCTGCCGCCCGTGGCGCTCGCAAACCCGGATCGCGCGGTGTCGCGCGGTCCCTCATGCAGGGCATGCTCGGGCTGTGCGTGAGGGACCGCGCGAGATCCGCTCACACCTCGCGCACGGACATGCGGCGAGTCCAGCCTCGAGTCCCTAGGCGCATGTGTGGCGTGCGCCTGGCGCGTCTCCAACAACGATGTCTCCATCCTCGTCTCACATGAGTGGCATCCCGAGCCCACGCACCTCGCCGAACGACGCTGCGAAGGGCCAGTCGAGCTTTATGTACATCACACCGGAGCAGCTGCACTCACGGATGAGCCAGCCGTGGAGCCGAGCGCGAGCGGGTCTGGGGAAGAGCCCCGAGGAGAGGAAGCCTTGTCTGAAGAAGGAGAAATATGGGAGGTGGCTGCGGGGAAGCGTCGTGAAAGCGTGGGGCGAGTGAACGCGTGCGTGGACGGAATTCTCTGACCATGGACGCATGGAAGGAGACATTGCGATTGTGTCTGTATACAGTACATCACATGCATCGACTTGTTATACGCTACTTCCGAGCTTGTAATTCCGACCAGCAACTGTAATCCCACCATCCGACAGCGCTGTTTGATCGTAGCACTCCTGTTTATCATCTTCTACTGTACCATCCGAGTCATATCGTACTCCTAATGTGTAGTGTTGATATTCCGTGTCTGTAGTCCTCAGTTTGAATGTGCGATAGTACTCATTTCGGTGGTCTGTGGAACTGATAAGTTCTGATATACAATTTGACCGGGTTATGAGTCTGTACGGGGATGCAGCAGATTACGTTGCACAATTCGCATGCTGTTTGATGTGCTCGATTTTATCAGCATCTTCCCGCATGCAAAGAGCTGTTCTGCAATTATCCCCCACCCAGCATACAGGGATCCTTGCACACTCACAACATGTACGACTACAAAAGCCTTCATTTAACTATAATGATAAAAACTATACCCAGGCTTCAAGCTCTGTCTGATTAAGCCCATGCAAGCGGACAGATTTGTTTCTAGTACGAAAAAAAGCTACACAGATTATTTTTCTTTCAGTTCAGTAATCTGTCGACATTCATGCTATTTCTAATTATTTTACCATCTGGATGTGCTTTCTGTTTATCTGTTCCACCGTCTAGACCTGCTTTCCGTTTACTTGTTCCACCATCGGTCTCATCATGTTTATTAGCTCCACCTTCTGGATCTGCTTTCCAATCTTCTTGGAACTGATTAAGCAATCGCTGCTTGAGATCAGCAGGCTGTGACGAGTGCTGTTAATATCTAAATGAAAGAGCATACCAAAAATGAAACACACTATTTTGTCTTGTCTTCCCCGGGGCCCCTTTGACATTGACACCATTAGCACCTCGGCCCTCGAGTCTTTAAAGTCGAACATGAAGTCATTCAGCCGAATTTCCCCCATGCGCACCCAGCACCGATGACCTAGTTCTTCAACTCTTTTGGCAGCAAGCTTAGCAGCCTCGTTGATAAGCTCCTGGGCTTCCTTGTAAAATCCACCCTCGTCATGTCTATACATCGCAACTAGCCTCTTATACGCAGGTGTATGGGTGAAAAACTCGAAGTGTTCTGAGGGTGGATGACGAAGGTACCATCTAGCACCATTTTCAGTCACGGTCCCAATGGCTGCTCGGCCATACTGGTTTCGGGCAGGGTGTTATTTTATGTACAAGACACACGATGGAGGAGCATACCGGAGACGCTACACGCAGATATGTACTCATGTCATATTTGATTGCTAGAGCCAGCGAGTGATCTGTTTCGGACTCTGCGTAGTACACTTGAGGATTCAGTCTCATAGTTCTCTTCCCGTGGATAAGATATCCGGCCTTGCGGCGAATGCTAACCGGGAATACTGCCAGACCAAGATTCCAATGAGATGACTAACAGAGTAGAAGACCAGAACGAACCATCCTGGATTTCAGAAGAATCAGAACCACACCACCAATCGACTGGTGATCGGTTTCGAACTGCAAGTCCACTGGTCTGGGAAATGGGGTGAGTTGACTATTTAAAAACAGGTCACAAACGTCAGGAATCACCACGGCGGACACAAAACCAGCGAAAACGAAGAGCACGATCACGAGAATATTGAATCGCATCCTGACCATAAGAGTCGTGTGTCGAGTATAACAGGAGGATCGAGATTAAAATGAGAAGAAGGGCAGACGGGACCAGCCGTACTCAGACTGCCACCTGCTATCCCTTGTATTTATACCAGCTGTTTACATATTGCTAGGCCGCTCCATCCCGAAACACATATAGGCGGACTTCCAATGGGCCCCAAGTTTTATGACTTACCTACCAATATCAAGAAGGAATCATACAGCCGAAAAATATATATTTTAGCCAATGCAGTGAGTGCATGGTGATGGATAGAGGGGATGATATGATAACTGGATGATCACCTACACTTGCATCAAGGCCATCAAGGATTCATGGATGACCTCTTGCAGCAGCCTTTTGAACTACTTCTCCTGTGTCTCAGTATGTCTTGTGTAGTTGTCTGAGTGCTCAACAGTTTACACCAGTATATTCTTTGATCTCTTTATCTGGCAGGTGATGATGGAGACTCATATCAAGTAGCATGTATTTCACTCCTTGATGATTCAGCAACCCATGAGGATGAAAGATTGGTGTAGTGCACACTGCACAGACATACAGATGACCACATGCCACCTAGAGGATGTATTACTAATGTTACAATCACTTACTTGTGCATGCTACAATGGGACTTATCCTTTTCTTCAACTTATCTTGTTTAGTTCTCACGGATGCTGTTTTTATTCAGTATGACTCAGCCTGTGCACTGTTGCCAGTAGCTAACAGTACCCATTCCTCGGATCTGGCTCCATATCCTTTGCCCATTCTCATCTTTCCATAGCCTTACCTTCATGATGCAATCTCTGTACCATATGGCCATAGTGCCTCATTTCCCTGTCCCCTTTAATTTTCCATTGCCTTACCTCATTCACACACCAGCGAGTAGGATAGGCTGTACAAGGCTGTGCAAACTGGCTTCTTGACCCAGATGCATATATACTGGTAGACTTAGTGGGTTGAGCTCAACCTTGACCGGATTAATCATACCTTGTCTCACTCCTAGCCTTAGCTTCACTCTGACAGCCCAGCTCTGGAGGTATCCTAATACTCTGACCAGAAGACTATACATCTCCATTAATGTTGACCCCAGAAGACAGTCATCACATAGGTATACCAACATCATTGGCCTACAGACAAGCCCTCTCTTTCCATTGAGAGGAAGGTGCTGCTTGCATGTATGCAGGACATGTAATCAGTTTGTTCCTCATCTAGAAACAGACACTATCATTTGCTGGCTAGGTACTACAGATATGCTAGTATCCAGAGGTGTTGGAAGTGTAGGAGTGCTCTGCCTTCTGATGAAGAGATCATCCTGTTACATCCTCTTCTAAACAAGAGAACAAACCTTTGTCCAATGTGGACGAATGACTATTATCCAAGGTCCTAGCAGGCTTGATCCCAAGGTTCTTCCTTCCTTGTCAGCACTGTCAGCACAAGGGATGACTTCCTCATCAGAAGGCAGAGCACTCCTACACTTCCAACACCTCTGGATGCTAGTGTACTTGTAGTACCTAGCTGATGAATGATACTCTCTATTCCCAGATGGGGAATGAACCAATGACACATCCTGTGCACATGCAAACAGCACCTTTCTCTCAATGGGAAGAGAGGGCTTGTCTGTAAACCAACAATGTTGGCATACCTGGGTGATGACCATCTTCTGAGGTCAACATGAGCAGAGATGTATAGTCTTCTGGTTGAAATATTGGGATACCTCCAGAGCCGAGCTGTCAGAGTGAAGCTAAGGTTAGGAGTGAAATGATGATGCGACCAAAAGAGCCTCTAAGTGTGGGAAAAGAAACCCCAACCAGATGGAATATCGGTATGTGGAGCTTGGGTGAAAGAGCGCTAGGAGATTCAGGGTACTTGAGTACCCTACAGCAGTCTAGTACAAGAGTGCCCAAGTAAGGACAAGATTCTGAACACACACAGGATGCCTTTGAGACAGTTGAATGGGCCTGAACAGCCAAGCAAAAGAGCAAAAACACTCGAAAATGCATGAAAATGCATGAAAATGCAAATGGCAATAGAAGGGCAGGAACAAGTGTTAGAAGGGTTTTGAGTCGGCTCGAGGGTACACTCGAGGTGCCCCTATCATTCAAGGGTGTCCGAGAAGACCGAGGTAGACAGGGGGGGCCCAAACAGTAGAGCAAAAGAGCAAAAACACTCAAAATTGTGAAAAACACTCAAACATACGAATGGCAATAGAAGGACAGGAATGAACATTAGAAGGAATTTGAAACTTATTGAGGGTGCGCTTAAGGGGCGCCTAATGTCCTAGGGTGTCCAAGAGAGCACAGGGGCTGTTGAAGGTGCTCGAGAGGGGTGAGACTGGTCAAGGGTGCTCAAAATGTTCAAGGGCTATGGTCGAGTGTTGAAGACTCAAACATGTGGGGTACACTGTGAAGGTGAATGAGGGTCAAGCATTGAAGGCTCAAAAATGTAGGGGACTCTGTGAAGATGAACGAGGTGATGAGGGGAGCTCTAAGTGAGCTCTTCTTAGGCTAGGGGGAGTTGAAAGCAAAACTCCAGGAGAAAACTGTCTCTGATGAATTGGGAAAGTAAGTATAGTATATATACATGAAGTCTACTCTACACTCGAGGCCCAGCATGCCTGCGAACAAGTCCGATGATTATGTAAGCAGGGGAATCTTTAAGAGAACCAGAGAGCCTGGGAGAGAGCATATGGGTCTGAAGGGCTGAGACATGTTTTACTATGTCAGGGAAGACACCACAAAGTGGACTTTGCTTCTACTGTCATTGTTGCCAGGGTGTGGTGTACCTTACTACAGTGCTTCTTCCAGTGGGTGCAGTCACATAGAGCAGACTAGCTCATCTCTAAGATCTCAGGGCCCAATGGGGTTGCTCGAAGGGCAATGCATGTTAAAAGGGTTTGCAAAACACTCAAAGGATGTTAGAATGTCTTGAGAGGCATTAGAACATCTTGAGGGGTGTTAGAACATCTCAAGGGGTGTTATAATGTCTTGAGGGATAGGGTCAACCTCTCAAAGGAAAGGCCAGAACTTGGGGCACATTTGACATGCTCAGGGCACAATTGCCTTTTTTGGGGCATGGCTGAGGGTCAGGCATATCAGCATGCTGGCTGCTACTGATGGCTCTCTGGTGGCTGTACTCAACTGACTGCCAGTGATCAGGGTATGAGCCCTCTAGCAAGACACATCTGGTGTGCTGCTTAGCATGGTAAAAGTTTGAAGCAGGGATGCACTGCCCTGAGGATATGCTTGGTCTGATCCATTCTATCAGAGTGAGGTCATCTTGTCCGGGTTCTGGGTAGAGTGCAAATAGCTCTTGTTGCTGGTCCCAAGCAACTACGTATCCTTTGGTTGGTGGAGGAAGGTTGTAGTCAGCATAGTTGAGTAGCACAGTGTAAGGTGTGTTGAAAGATGAGTGTGCCCTGTCATTGGACAATGGGGGTGATGAGGAAAGCTTGATCTTATGCTACAACACTCAACATTAGCACTGGTGGTGAAGGGAGGGAGGGCAGCGATCAAGAGGTTCTGTTTAATGATGAGGCCGAAATGCCTATTGAGTTCTCACACTGCTGAACTATCAAGCCAAATGATAGTCAGATTGAGCTTAGGGCCTGACCTAGTCCACCACTGCTTATATACATGTGTTGGCTACCAGTTCCCTACTATAGTCAACTGCTGAAGACACCATAGGCAACCCTGGCCCATAACTATAAGTACCACAGAGGCAGCATACTGTTATGTCTCATTGTCTCTAGTTCCAGTGTTCTGCAAACTGAGGGGGTTTCCTGCTCTCAGCCATTAGTGACCAGCTAGCCTCCTCCAAAGTTTGATGTTGTTGAGTGTTTGGCCTACCTTCATCATTGTGTGAAGGGTTTGGTGTATTGTAAGGATAAATAGAACAGAAGAGAAGAAGGGAAGAATGATAAATAAAAGGGATATCAAAGATAGATGTACAGTAGAAGTCCATCTTTTATGCTAAGATGTGATGGTAGGGATTCAGGCTAGAAGATAGATCCTGGACACTATCAGAAACAGGGTGCCCACCTCTATCTTGTCCAAAGTGAAGAAGAGAGATGAAAAGTGGAAGGTGTATATGTAAATGAGAGATCATGGACTGTCTTCATGCTGCTGGCAGATGTCCTTGGGCAGCCACCTCCATGGGAAGTACAAGCCGAAGACATAGGTGGATGTCTCGAGTATGACTAAGAAGGAAAGAAAAGAGTCAGTGCATGCAGTGCAGTATTGTAATGTCACTATAGTAAAAGGTTCTGAATCAATCAGCCCAGCGTCTTGTAACAGTTTGCTGTCACTCACCTGACCTCTGTGTTCCCTCCAGTGTCAATAGCCTTCCTCTGGGTGCTCACTCTCCCTCCTGAATGTTCTCAGCTCCTGTATTTTCTTGTTTTCTTGTTCTCAGTGTCCCATGTTTTCATGTCATTGTGGGGTGTAAAACTCATGTCCAGGGACTGGGAAGCAGAAGTGTCACTGGAAAAAAAAACTCATGATTGTAGAATGTGAACTCAGAGGGATTGTGGTCCCTATCTCATGTAGAAAATAAACTCAGGGGGATTGTGGTCCCAAACTTGGAGAAACATGGTCCCTATCTCTGTATACTCAGGGGAGAGCTTTATACCCCGCTCTGTCAAGTGATGTGTTTTGAAGCTTCAAGCTGCCACATAAGATGGGAGGGGGGAAAACTGTATTGTTTGCTGCTGAAGGCAGGCTTGTATGCTAGTGGTTACATAAGATGCCACTATACAGTACTTGTCCAAACAAAGAAGTCATCAAAACTCACCCCGAAGGAAGCACAAGCCCCCCTGGAAGGAAGGTGGCTACTGTATAGTACATGTCCAAATAAGGAAATAATTGAAACATCACCCCAGAGGGAGCATAAATCAACTCGGAGGGAAGGGATCTTGTCTCAGAAGGAAGGCAAATGATCTCAGAGCAAAGGGAATATACCAGAAAAGTGTGAAACCCAGGAAGAAGGAGGTAATCTGTAAAATGAAGGTTATTGGGCTCAGAGTGAGGTGCATACTTCACATTGTGTGAAGGGTTTGGTGTATAGTAAGGATAAATAGATGAGAGAAGTGAAGTGAAGAATGATAAATAAAGGGATATCAAAGATGGAAGGGATTGTACAATAAAGATGAAGGGTGTCCATCATTGTGCTAAGGTGTGATGGAGGGGATCATGCTAAGAAGTGAAGGGTCCCAGATTTGCATAGGAAGAGGGTGCATTTCCCATCTTGTCCGAAGGTAAAGAAGAGAGATAAAAAAAGAGGGTGCACTGTGAATGACAGATCATGAGATGTCCCCATGCTGCTGGCAGATGTCCTTGAGCAGTGTGGTGCTTGCAAGTCTCCGGGTGTTAGATGTTACCAGAGGGAACATACTCACCTGATGTCAATGAGAGTGAAGGGGTAGGCAGGTACATGATAGCTCCCCCTCTCAGTTCCTCCCCTCTGGTTCTTATCCTCCTTCCTGTCCCCTTTCCCATGCATCACCTATGCCTCCCTTCCATTCCTCCTCTTCCAGCCTTCCTGTCATTCCCTGTTACCTCTTCCTCTCCCTTTCAAGTCCCCTCTTTCTCTTCCAACCTCTCCCAGGCCTCTCCTGCCCCTTCCCAATTTCTTATTTCCCCCCTGACTTTCTCTCTCATTCCCCACTTCTCTGATGTCTCAACTGTGTTGACCAAACCTGTACACTGCTACAACACTCAACGTTAGCGCCGGCAACAGGACACTAATACTCAGTGAGGGAGATTGAGAGATCAGTGAGGGAGGATGTCCAAGCATTGATCAAGGGTTCTGGTCTGAGAACGAGGGCTAGGTCCCTGTCAAGTTCTCGCACTGCTGACCTATTGAGCCAAATGATAGTCAGATTGAGCTTAGGGCTCAACCTAGTCCACTACTGCTTATATACATGCAGAGTCCACTAGTACTCTACTAGCCAGCCGCTGAAGGTGTTGCAGACATCCCTAGTCCTAACTACAAGTACCACAGAGATAGTGTATCATTGCTTGTCATTGTCTCTGGTTTCCTATGTTCTGTAAACCTGGGGGTTTCCTGTCTCCAGTCTTCAGCAACCAGCCAACCTCCTCCAAGGTTTGATGTCTGAGTGTGATCGGCCTACCTTCACCATCGTGCAAAGGGTTCAGCATATAGTAATAAATAGAAAGATGGAAGAATGGAAGAATGATAAATAAAGGTACATCAAAGGTGGAATGGAATGGAAAGATGTAAAGTAGAAGTAAAGAAGCGAAGAAGAAGATAATCAAATGGGAGAGAAGAGAAGAGTGTACTGTAAACGACAGATCATGGATTGCTTCCATAATGCTCGCAGATGTCCTTGAGTGGCTGCCTCCATAAGGAGTACAGTCCAAAGATGTAGGTGGATGTCTCGGATATGACTAAGAGAGAAAATGTCAGTGCACTTGGCGCAGTATCATAATGTTGCTATTGTAAAAGTTCTGTATCAAACAGACTGAGTGTCTTGTAACATATGCCACCAGTTACTCACTGCAGTTCTACTGCCTCCTCAAAATGGTTTGTCATGAGTGTGAGTTCAAGCCACCTCTGGTCCTAGCCAACTTGCATGGGCCCATGGCCTCAGGTGGATGATCGTACATCATCCCCCTTGTTGGTTCCCCACCTCCACCCCCTCATGTTTTCTTCTGCAGTGTATACTTTTCGATTCTCATGCCCATGCCTCTGCACACGGTGACATCACCATCCCCTCCCCTCACACCTTCCCTCTGGTCAATGATACTATTGTGTACCTCAACACTGTCTTCCAAACACTTCCTCCCACACCAGAAAGGGCTGGTGTCCCATACCCAGTGATCACCTGGTCTCCTGAACGTGTTCAGGCTGAGCAGGAAGCTGCCAACCTCAGTGGTCCTCTTCCCCCTGTTCTCTAAAAAGACCTGTCATTCTTCTTGTCTTCCCTCCAGGTGTTGACTGATGGCTGGGAGGAGTTCTCCAGGCAATTGAATTCCACCTGGCATGAGTTCCACAACTCATTCAGTCTCCTCCATCTGAAGATAGCTCATCTTGGGGAAGGGCTTGTTGCCATGAACTCTTGCCTCCAGTCCATCCATCACCAGCTGTTTGAGGGTGTTTTGTTCCAGGACCCACACTCGGGGCTCACCACACAACTCATATTTGATTGAGTAGGAGAGATGGCTCCTCCAGAGCAGGGAGAGTTGGGTGATGAGGATGAGGAAGCAGCATCTGATCACCTTTCACTTTGCTCTATATCATAGATGATAGTTTGCTGTTGAATCATAGCTGTCCCTGTCTTGTCTGAGCTGAGCAACTGAGTGCATAACCTTTCTTCTGGCTCGTGTTCTTCCTTCCGGAGGCAGATCAGAGCTTGTGCAACTCCTGGAAGGAATCATTGGCCTCCCAGAAGGTGTTCATTTGCTTAATTCTTGGCCCAGAGGGGTGGGCTCAGCCCACACCGTGCACCTTGCTGCACAAATGTGTGAAGGGCCAGTCAAGCTTTATGCACATCACACCAGAGCAGCTGCACTCATGGATGAGCTAGCTGTGGAGCCAAGCATCAGCAGGTCAGGGTAAGAGCCCTGAGGAGGGGAAGCCTTGTCTGAAGAAGAAGAGTGGGAGGTGGATGTGGTGAAGCCTCGTGCAAGCACAGGGTGAGTGAACACATGAGTCGACAAAATTCTTTGAGCATGGACGCATGGAAGGGGTCATTGCAATTGTGTCTGTATACAGCACATCACATGCATCAACTTGTTGCACACTACTTCCGAGCTTGTAATCCTGACCAGCAACTGTAATCCCACCATCCGATGGCATTGTTTGATTGTAGCACTCCTGTTTATTCTACTGTCCCATCGGAGTCATATCGTACTCCTGATGTACAGTGTTAACATCTCATAGTCTGTAGTCCTCAGTTTCAATGTGCGATAGTACTCATTTCAGTGGTCTGTGGAACTGACGAGTTCTGATATACAATGTGACCGGGGTATGAGTCTGCATGGGGACACAGGAGTGAGTATACAAGAGGAATGACTGTCTTCCTCTCTGTATATGAAGGCTGATTTATGAGCCTAATGCAGTAGATTATGTGAGACAGAGATGCACAATGCTGTTTGATATTCTGTAATTATCCAGGGATCCTTGCACACTCACAGCATACACAACTACAAAAGCCTTCATTTAGCAACAACAATAATAACTACACCCAGGCTTCGAGCTCTGTCTCATTAAGCCCATGTAAGCACTGACAAATTTGTTTCCCCACTAGTCAGAGAAAATGGCTACACATAGATTAATTTTTGTCTGGGTTCAGTAAGTAATCAACTTTCGAACGATATTTACCACCATCCGGATCTACATTCCAATCTCCTTGGAATTTCTTAAGCAATTGCTCTTGGAGATCACTAGGCTGTGACGAGTGCTGTTAATCTCTAAATGAAAGAGCATACCAAAAATGAAACACACTATTTTGTTTTGTTTTTTCCGGCTCCCCTTCGACATTGACACCATTAGCACCTCGGCCCTTGAACCTTGAAAGTCGAACATGAAGTCATTCAGCCGAATTTCCCCCATGCGCACCCAGCACTGCCGACCTAGTTCTTCAACTCTTTTGGCAGCAAGCTTAGCAGCCTCGTTGATAAGCTCCTGGGCTTCCTTGTAAAATCTACCCTCGTCATGTGTATACTTCGGAACTAGCTTCTTATACGCAGGTGTGTGGGTGAAAAACTCGAAGTGTTCTGAGGGTGGATGACGAAGGTACCATCTAGCACCATTTTTAGTCGCAGTCCCAATGGCTGCTCGGCCATACTGGTTTCGGGCAGGGTGTTATTTTATGTACAAGACACACGATGGAGGAGCATACCGGAGACGCTACACGCAGATATGTACTCATGTCATATTTGATTGCTAGAGCCAGCGAGTGATCTGTTTCGGACTCTGCGTAGTACACTCGAGGATTCAGTCTCATAGTTCTCTTCCCGTGGATAAGATATCCGGCCTTGCGGCGAATGCTAACCGGGAATACTGCCAGACCAAGATTCCAATATGAGATGACGAGCAGAGTAAAAGACCAGAACGAACCATTCTGTATTCTAGAACCGCACCACCAATCGACTGGTGATCGGTTTCGAACTGCAAGTCCACTGGTCTAGGAAAGGGGGTGAGTTCACCATTTAAAAACAGGTCACAGACGTCAGGAATCACCACGGCGGACACAACACCAGCGACAACGAAGAGCACAATCGCAAGAATACTCCTGACCATAAGAGTCGTGTGTCGAGTATAACAGGAGGGTCGAGATTAAAATGAAAAGAAGGGCAGACGGGACCAGCCGTACTCAGATCGCCGCCTGCTATCCCTTGTATTTATAGAACATGCAAGCATGAGACCGCATAGGTCGGGATCATGTCCCACGCATGGTATTACAGAGGCCATCAGAACATTATTCAACAGTCCGCTTGAACTGCCACACACTTGCAGCTCGCCTGATGATGATGATGAACTCTGCATTTTGCTGCTCACCTGCTCAACCCACCCTACCCAACTCTTGGTGTAGACTCCTTGCATCCCGCCGCATTGCAAGCTCGACGTCTCAAGATCTCACGAGCCGCGTGCAAGTACTTTGCCGGCACTCGCTCAGATGACAAGTCTGATATCACATTGATATCAGCTACTAATTGAGGCCATCACCCAGTCAGTCGTTGTTGCCCCATGATCGCGAGTCGCAGAACACTATCACACCAGTGGTCATCATCCCCCAGTGCAAGTTGAGCTCATTCTTGTTCAAGGGCTGTCTCCAAGTATGAACAGAGTCGGAGTTGAGTAGAGAACACATAACCACCACAGCGTGGGCAGGGCATCTGGAAGACATGGGAGCCAGCGTACGATGAATACAAGCGAACTAAGTGCTGACTTCAAGACGTACCAGCGATTCTCTTGTCACTTCTCCCTTCGACTCGCATTATATGAGCACACGCGTGCACTTCATCGCAGGCATGCAAAAAAGAACCTCGGGCGCCCCCCCCCGCCTGTTCACCACCTCGACAGACCTGATCGGCTGATACGTTGGCCTGACGCAACGTACTAGATAGAAGAAAATCAGTAGATTTGACTAGTGCATTTCTTCAGTCGAAATGGTTGAACAATGCTCGGATGACCAAATAGGGTGGTGAGATCGTGGCCCGATAAGAGGCTGAACATGCATAGACGGCTGCTCTTCACTGGACGGCCACTCGGTGATCCAGCGGGATGTACAGGGATCTAACGGCCAGGAGGAGTTAGCCGTCCGAGTCCCCCGAAGTGCGAATTTTGGGGGATAGGCCTATTAGCATTTTGGAATTAGCTAGAAAGTGCGTCCAACGCTCCTTGCCCTTACGTACGTTAACATAAACGCTGTTCCGATCTTACACCTAGATATAATACGAATCCGCAGTTGGCGTTGCCTCTCAGGCCTTATCGATTCATCCTCCATCGGTCTCATACAGTCATCCAACGTCCAAGGCTATGGCCCGGTGGCATGACGAGGGTTCCTCCTCATCTTCAGTCTGCGATGACACGGGAACTGACGCATTGTCTCACCTCGCCCTCGTCGCTAACCTCGCGCTGCAGGATGTCGACCGCGTTACTGCCTCTCGAAAGGGCAAGCTCAGCGCGTGTGCTCCTCGCAGCGACGAGGAGATCGCCTTTGACTTATACGCTGAAGAAGCACACGCGTTGCTTGCCTTCTCGAAAGATGTGGCCTTCGCCCAGAGTCTCGACAATGCACTACGCACGGATCAAGCCTATCTTCAAGAAGTCATTCATGCTGACGAGGTGGCTCGGTCTGACAGGGAGCTGGCCCTGGCCCTGGAACAGGGGAGAACACCTGTTGCAGCTGAACCTGCTCTGGCAGCACAAAGGTAGGTTTCTACGCGATCTGGGATCTAGAACTTATGCCTCAGTGTCAGGCCGCCAGTTTCTGCCGCGTCTGCGACAGCTTCTTCAAGCAGTACGCAGATTCCGTGGCTCAAACCTATACCCGAGCTCAAGTGAGTGGTCCATCCCCTGAAACCCTCCTTAACTCAAGCTCGACCAGGAAGGAGATGTGCGTGTTCTGTCGAGAGGACATCGACGGCGCAGACATCCGAGCGCCGTGTGGACACCACTGGGATACCAGCTGCCTCATTGACCTCTTCCGAGCGGCTACCACGGACGAGACCTTGTTCCCCCCGCGCTGCTGCAAACAGCCGTTCGTGCTGCGCGAGGTACAGCACTATCTCGGCGCGCAGCTGCTCGCCGCCTTCGTCCGCGTCTCCGTCGAGTTCAGCACCGCTGACCGTGTGTACTGCCACCGCCCGACGTGCTCCGCCTTCATCGGCGCGGCGACAGAACACGCGGAGACCATGGCCTGCCCGACCTGCCCCGCGCGGACCTGCGGGTGTTGCAAGAAGCAGGCGCACACCGGCGGCGAATGCAGTTCCGCGGACGACGCCCCCGTCCTCGCGCTGGCCGAGCAGGAGGGCTGGAAGCGCTGCCCCGGGTGCAGGCATCTGGTGGAACTCACCCAGGGGTGCTACCACATGACCTGCCGCTGCGGCAAGCAATTCTGCTACGTCTGCAGGGAGACGTGGAAGAGGTGCGACTGCCCGCAGTGGGACGAGCAGAGGCTGTACGCCACCGCGGAGAACCGTGTGCGCAGGGAGCTGCCGGCGGCGGGGCCGCCGCCTGCCGCTCCTCGACTCCAGGAGATGGTCAGGCAGGCAGCGGAGGAGCTGCGTGTCAACCATGACTGTCAGCATCGATGGCTCTACAGGCGGGGTGGAGGGCAATGCGAGAATTGTTCTCACTATCTTGGCCTGTTTCTCTTTGTACGTCCGTTCATCTCCATGAGCTCAAAACATCCTGCTTATGAGCGCTCGTGACCAGAACTGCAGGTGGTGCCATATGAATGTTTGTGCAAGATGCCGTCGAAACAGGCTCTAACTCGTTTTCTTGATTGTGAACAAGCGGTGTGACTGGCTTACACGACTTATGACCTGGGATCTCAGTTCGCATTCGCGTTGCATATCTCTGATTGTGTGCGAGACGGACTACGCACGTGGAATTCGCATGATGACTTGTTGTAGCATACCTTCGTGCTAGGCTATATGCATCACTCGTAGGGATGAACGTATTACTAGGCCGCATGCAACATATTGACCGATACCTCACAACGACGACCAGTCCGCATCTGTCAAGGCTCACTCGATGATTGACCCGCTAAAGAGATATCCGCATCGTCAGCAACGACGAAGCTCCCGAACTCGTACTCGTCGTCTTCGTCATATCGCGGCGAGTTGAAGTTGTCTCTGCTCTCGGACACGCTGCGGCCGCCGCCACATGCCGCCCGACGGATGGGTCGGTTGGCAAACACAGGGCCTGCACATCCACCCGGGGCCTGAGTGAGCAGGCTCCGCCGGTACACAGCGGACTGGTCGTACGAAGGCGAGACCTGCGTTGCCGGCACGTCCTGCACGAAGGACGGCTCGTAACCCTCCTCATGTTCGGCGTCGGACGACCCGCCGCTTCGCTCGTCCCCGGAATGAGTCGCCTCCACGTCGATGAATGGGTTAGCCTTCTGAGCTTCGGCGATGTCCTTGAACTTCCGCTTCCTCGATTTGCGAGCCGCCGGCACGGGCTGGGGCGAGGACGAGTCTCGTCTTTGCAGCCGGCGCTGCGACGGTGGGGGCATTGCTAGAGGCGACGAATCCAGCGCATCGGCGACGGTGCGTTTCTTGCCCTGCTTTCCAGGAGCACGCACAGCGAATGTTGGCTCCGGCATTACGTTCTCATCGCGAGGCGGTGGTAGCATCGTGACACGAGCCGGTAATGCGAGAGGCAGCATGGTACCCCGCTTAGCGGTTGCGCTCCCACTCGAGAGTCGGCTTGGTACTGGGCTGCGTTCCCTAACTTCAGGCGAGGAGCTGTACTTGCGCAATAAGTCCAACTCGTCGTCGGACACCAACGTTGACGATGATGATTTACGCTGGGCGGGTAGCGGGGAGCCACGAGCACCGAAACCGGGCTCCTCGTCCCCATCTCCGTCAAGCAACCAAGCCATATCAGCTTCGAACACCTTAGAGGGCGCAGTAGCACTTCGAAAACAATTGGAAGGCGACCCCGGAGGAGTAGACGGATCTCGTGACTGGAGGGTTCTGCTGGACGAGCTTGTGCTCCTTGAATTAAGTGACTTGAGCGGTCTATCGGGGGAAGAACCGAGAATCTCGGCAGGTGAGAGGCTGCATACAGCCCTGTTGCCACCAAGAGCAACTTTGTTCGAGAACAACGGCTGATCAGGGGAGGAGCTGAGAGATATTGCAGGCGACCCAGCTCGGAGAGGCTGACTGGGTGTAGTGAGGTCAATGACACTATGGTCTGCATCGGCCTTCGGGGAGACTATCCGTTTAAGACGTCGGCGATGTGAATCGCATATAGATGAAGCCCGTGAGCCGACGGTGGGAGAAGGTGGAGGGGATTGATCTACATGAGAGGAAGCAAGCCCTCGTTCGATTTCAGCATCATCGGAATCCTCAGCTGCCATTTTCTCGATCTGACTGTGTGTCAGCTTCTGGGGAGCGACCGCTTTCTCCCCCTGCTTGCTAGCCTTTCTGCCGTCGGCCGTCGCGATTGTCTTCGCTCTCCGCGGTTTCTTAGGCTTGGGACCTCGGGACAGTGTCGACGTCGACGCCGTCCTACGGCTTCCAAATATTCCTGCCTCAATCTCTAAATCGTCATCGTCATCCTCCCCGGTGAATTTGTCCGGGTCAGCCTCGGTCTTGCGCCTCTTCTTCCCTTTCGCCGCACCTTTCACGAGCAAGTCCTTCACGTTAACAAAGCCGGTACTCGCGCCATTAGGAATGTTGCGCAGGGGATCGTCGTCCCGCTTCCTCTTGCCTTTCGAGATAGGCGAGTCGCCGCCGTCCACACGTGAGCCCTTCCTCGACGGTTTCTCGTCCCGAACATATTCCTCTATCTCCATGACTCGTTCGACACATTCTGGTTTGACGTGCTCTGGAAGCAGCCGTTCAACGTCCCCATAGAGCTCGAGGTGTTCGGCATGGACAATGAAATCCTGTACACCCCGCTGTGACTGCTTAGCCTTCTCCAGATTCCTCTCCTCCCGGCCCTCGGCGAGCAGGACGTGCACAACGCCGTCCTTCTTGCGACCCGTCCGGCCGGCGCGTTGGAGCTGCAATATGTTGTGGGTGCTGGTTCAGAGTGATATAACGGAAACAGCATACCATACGTATAGGGGTCTTCTGGGCATCGTAGCAGATAATCATATCCACCTCACCAATGTCTAGACCCTCTTCGCCAATGGACGTAGAAACCAGGACGTTGAATTCGCCCCTCTTGAACCGTTTGATGACCTATGATGTAGACTGAGTGACGAGCAGGGTATGCTAATGCTATTCACTTACATCCAGCTGCTCTCGCTGTGCAAGGCCGGCTTTGCCATGTTTGTCAGTGGCCTGGCCGATGAAACGTGTAGCTCGGATGAGTGGAGCCTCCTTGCTGAGGACATCCACAATCTCATCCACACATTCTCTGAATGAGGCGAACACCATAACGCGCGAGTTCTCCTTGCCAGCGTCTTGTTCATTGTCGGTAGCATCCTGTCTGTCAAACATATGCTTGGCGAAGTGCTGAACGAGCAGAACGCGGAGCTTCTCCATCTTCGGATGCAGCGAGAATCCGCAGTTCTTCTGGTCCTCAACCTCCCGAAGGAGAGCCTGGAAGCGCGGGTCCTTCTGTAGGCTCTTGCTTGCAGACCTCTCGCCCGACTGCTCGTCAATCCTAGAGACCAAGGCGTTGTAACACATGCTAGTACTGGATTCAAGCTACAGGACGTTAGCACAGTAGAGATTGACGTGAAATTCGGGTGTGTACCAGATAACCCATCGCCCGTGCCAGCGGTACCAACCTACCTAGGGTCCCAAAAACCCAGTGAGGCGCTTTCTTCCCGCGGACTTCACCCATGGCGGTTTGGCATCTGAAAGAGTGCAGCATCACAGGATCCGAACTGCCCGCCAATACACCATTGCTCTGGACGGTCTTGATCATAGGCTACCAAGGAGACTCATTTGCTCAGTGGTCAGAAGACAATCCACTATTGCTTACCTGCATGATCTTGACCAGTAAGTCACGGATTTTGATGATGGCCTCGTCCATTTGGATCTTGTGAGTCACTACCTCCTTCTTGTACACATACGAACGTATATCAAGGCTATCCTCATCCCTGATCTCGATGTGACTGATGTGCAGACAGTCCACGACATCTTGAACGACCTCAGGCTTTCCGCCTGGTGTGGCACTTAGTGCAAGCACGCGAAAGTGAGGATTCTTGGCCATCATGAGACGGACGATCTGTGCGTATGCAAAATCGCCACGCCCTTTGTGTGCCTCGTCTGTACGAACACCTTCATTACCAGACATAGCAGCATACACTATTGATTGCTCACCAAAGACGATAAGGATTATCTCGGAAGGGTCGCATGTCTTGGAGATCAAGTCGCTCATAAGTGTCTGTGGTGTCATATAGAAGACTCGCTTCTCTGCCCACTGTCACAATCCACAGTTAGAAATGTGCTAGAATCATAAAATTAACAGCACACCAAACAAAGCCGCTTCGTTCGAGATACCTCTCCTGTGAGTTCGGCAGCATGACTCCCAGGAATTCCGCAGACTTTATGGCTTGCTTCGATCTGTTGATTTACGAGTGGCTTCGTCGGTGCGAGAAAGACGACCTTTCCTTCGGGGAACCAATTGAAGACTATTCAAAAGGGGGATTTGTCGAATGGAGCACAGAGCATGTGCAAGTGACGCACAGTTCAGCATTACCACACCTGCTATGAAGGTCTTTCCCAATCCGGTAGGCAAGGCTACGAGGGTGTTGTCGAACAGACAGTGCCTGGCGATGTTGAATTGGTAGTCTCGCTTCGGGTTGTTGAGGGGATAAGTCCAATGTCTCGCGGCTAACAGGTCCGGCTTTAGTCTCATTGGAGGCGGCTGAACTTTCTGGTCAGTGCGTTATCCCCATAGGGCATCCTAGTGAATTCTTACTGGTCTACCAGTGAAGACAAGCGTAATGTTAGGCGGGAGGTATCAAAACAGCCAGGGAATGCTCATTTGCTCACCCTACTGGCATGAATGGTGCGGGGAACTGCTCGAATTCCACCCTTTCTTCTTCTTCCTCCTCACCTTCCGCATCCTCAAACGACGCCCTCCCCTTTCCTTTCTTCTTCGCTTTATCTGCCACAGACTGTTTCCAACCAGATTTAGCAAATGCAGTATGGTTCCACAGTTTAGTCTTTCTTGTTTGCTCTGCAACGGAGGTTTGATTCCTCGAGTGTGACCGTTGCATCGGAGCTCTACTGGAAGACTTGAGCTTTCCTTTTGGTGACTGCGGTACTACACCGCCAAGCAGCGTCGTCTGTATAGTACCTCTTGATGTTGTGCAATGTAGAGTCCGTTTACTTGGTCCTGCAGCGAGTTGTTCGCGCCGACCCTCCTGGATGTCCTGCAGCTCCGCCACGTCAAAGTCAAACGCGTCAAATGGGTCTGAGTCTTCGATTTCAATGACTGATAGTGCAGGAGAATCGATCCTCTGGGGTGGTTCCGCAGGGGTCGCCATAATGTGCGCAGTGGATGTTGCAGGGGAGGCACGAGCAGTGCCCTCAATGGTATCGACCTCGTTCAGGAATACCGAGTCAAGTTCATCGTTGAAGTAGAGGTCGTCGGAATTCATGGCCATAGCAAAGGGAGAGGCACGCTACAATGACTCTGTGGCGCGAGTCGAGGCTGAGTATGGTCCAAAGTGCAGTGCAAGTTGATGACCGACGCGTTCGAGTTCGTTGTAACGCGCGTCACCGTATACTCATCACGTGTGTCGCGCCACCGAATGCCTCGGCGTTCTGACTTGGCACAGTGCTGTAGCAAACTGGTGTACCCTGAAAACTCTCAACTCAACTACCACGACCACTTTGCCCTACCACTCTCACGCGGACGAGCTACGATGTCTGCGGAATCCATCGCCCGCTGGAATGCTATTCCTCTTACTCGGCCGGATTCCGAGTCCGAAGCATCGCATGCAATGAAGGTACTCTTTGCGCCTTTCTAGCACATGTGGATACATTGCTGCATTGCTCTTCCGCCTGCCTTCCTGCAGCGGCCAAGGCCAGAAGACGATGAAGACAGCGACGATAATGTTTCCCTTGTATCCAGGTCGCCGTCTCCTCAGCCGTCATCAGACGCTATGGATATAGACAAGTATGACGAATACGTTAGTGCGCCTGTCCGGGAAACTATTACCGTTGAGAGCAAGATCAAGAGCAGTAACAAAGGTTTCCTCATGCTGGCCGGTATGGGATGGATAGAGGGTCAGCCACTAGGCTTGTCCGGCGATGGTGCGTTCTACTTACGTGTTGTATGCTGGCGCACCTCCCTGATATATTCTTACCATTAGGCCGTGTTGACCCGGTCCCGTTCTATGTGAAGAACGATCTCACTGGGCTCGGAAAAACGACACAGGATGTGCGAATGAGTGCGTGAAACCGTCTGGACAGCCCCTGACTGTACTAATCACCATCATAGTCGAGACAACCGTGGCACAACGCCGTGAGCTCGATTCCGAACGTCAGACAAAGGAGACGGAGGAACAACGGCGAGCCAGAGAGGTGCGTACATCAAGCACATCATTCCGTGTCTCTTCGTTAGCTACCACTACTGGACTTGCAGGATTCGGTCGCTCGCCGTGCAGCTGTTCAGTCTGAGATATCAAGCACTCTACGCGCTTTCTACTGCGAACTCTGCGACAAACAGTTCCAGAACGTTGCCCAATACGATGAACATACAAACTCGTACGCCCATCATCACAAGGCACGTTTCCGCGACATGCAAGCTGCGGCGCGTGCTAGCCGCAATACTCAAGAGGAGGTTGATAAGCGGAAAGAGAAGGAGAGGAAGCGAGAAGAAAAAGAGCTCAGGAAGCTCGCGAAGGCAGTGGGTATCAAGCTGGCAAAGCCTCCAGTCGCTCTAGTAACCACCACATCAAATGCTGGTACTGATTCGACTGGTAATGTATCATCGCCGGCACCTACGGCCTCCGAGTCTCCTGCTCCAACCGCTGCCACGTCTAGTTCTGCCTTCACGAAGACTGGTTGGTCAAGTCTGGGAGGTGCTGCATCCGGTCCTTCACGGTCCCACGAGCCAGGTCCCTCTGGAGGATGGGCGCCCGTCGCTGCGACCTCCTCTCAGCCATCCCAGTTACCTGATGCAGTCCATCGGCAGACCGGTCCAGCGCCGGCATTCAGGACGGGAGGTTGGACTTCGCTTGAAACGGGCAGCAGTGAATGTGCGCCACCGCCCCCGGCCTCAATGCCGCCCACGCCTCCCACTGTGCCCACTGCAGAGCCTCACCTACTCCCGCTTCCAGCTCAGCCCGGCTCCATGCCCCCGCTCAACACGACTGCGTGCGATTGGGCGCATGGGTCTACTCCAAGCGCTCCATCACAACCATCGCGAGGTGGGTGGCAGACCGTCCCACAAGTTCCTCCCTCGCGACCTGCTGCATCTCACGCAGACGACACTCACGGGATACCCATCCCTACCTCTCGCCCTGCTGTGCAGTCACGGCCAAAACCCACAGCAAGGCAGGAGGCGTCTAGGTCCGGTTGGCAGCAGTTCAGTGCTGCAGGCCCAGGCAAACGAAAGTAGCGTCCGCCCGTTATCTCCGCTCGCTAGCTTTTGCCGTCGAAAATTAGTTGTGATCATTAGCAGCTCACTACTTCAATCTATACGGCTCAAGACAAGACGCGCAGGGAAATGGTACTAAGTAGCTACAAGGCCGGGAATTGTTGTAATTTTGTATGTATGATGCCGAAGATACTACAATGAGCCCAAGAGACGCGCTGGCCGTCGTCAAAGACCGCGAGACAAGAGAATGGAACACTGGTGGAACGAATGGCGCTAGTTGGATGATGTCCGTAAAGCCCTCATCATTCGGAGTCGCTCGCAGAACTCTCGGAGCTCGACTCCGCAGAGGAATGCTCGCTGTCATCAGCTGGCGGCGCGTCGCTGGCGGGACCTGCAGAACCTCGCCCCTCGAAGAGCTTCATTCTCTCCTCAAGTGCTCGGATCTTTGCCGCCTCCACATCCTCATCCATGCTCTTTCGCTTGAGGCCACCAGTGCCCGTGCCCTTGCCTTTGCCAGGGCGTTTCGTCTGCACCTTCATTGGTCGGATGACGAAGTTATAAAGCTTCGTCAGGACCGCTGCAGGCAACTCATCGATCTCAAGCTCAATCTCCTCGGTGCTCTGGGAAAATAACATCCTCAGACAAGCTCATTGCCACGCCAACATCCAGTCACTCACATCTCGTATTTCGGGTACACCTTCATGAATGATCTGAATAACCTTCTCGAGCTTGGCCCCGTCAAGCTTGCCGATTGTGTCGCTCAGGTCCTTCTTCTGCTCAAATGAAAGTACGTCGTCGTCGTTGATAGGCTTCTTGGCGGTTTTCTTCTTCGATACAATGGGAGTCTTCGCTTGCTTGAGTGGTGCTTTCGACGTGCTAGCAACCTGGGGAGGAGCTTTTTTCTTCTCCTTCTTCTCCTTCTTCGGAACAGGTTTCTTCTTCATGGACTCAATATTGTTCTTCATACTCTCGATCTGACTCTCTATGGCGGCGATCATGCCTACATGTTATGGAGTGAGCGATATAGACAACACACGAAACAACACAACGCACGTGCTCGCTCCTCATCAGTAACCTCTTCTTCTTCCTCATCGTCCGAATGATCCTGCGATCGTATGGAAGGAAGTTCAGCCCACTTGGCATCGAAAATGCGGTCGAGGTCCCTTGCGGCCTCGTGAACTAGGTTCTTCGCCGGATTGAACGTCATTGCGTTCTTGATCATTAACTTGAAGTCGTCACGGAACTTGTCCGGAGTAGTATACTCAGAGTCGGCGAGCTTACGCTTCATCGTGGACAAGTCCATGGGCTTCTTGACGATCTTAGGGTATTGCGGAATCTCGAGCTTTATCCAATCTATCGTCTCATGAGTGACAGATAAGAGGTCGTATCAGACGAACTTACCGACAGGCTCATAGAAGTGATGAGCAGTGTTATACAAACTCTTCTTGTTGAGCTCCTTCAACACCTTCTCACAATACTTGAACTGCTCGCGATAGATGCCCTTCGCGCCTGACGTTGACTTCCTTGTCTTCTTCGGGGCGTCATTGTAAGGAAGATCCTTAGGAGGAGGGGGATGAATCTCCCGTTTAGGACGGCCGCCGCTCGCCCCACTGTCCTCCTTGCGACGAATGACAGGAACAGAAGTCGAGGCACGTCGAGCCGGAGCGGCCTTCTTAGCCAGGGCTGGTGGTGGTGGCGGTGGTGGTGGTGGTGTTGGGGTGGCAACCTTCTTGACAATAGGCTTGGGCTATGCGGCTCGTTATCAGCCAACACGCCTACTGTACGCGACGCATACACACCTCTTCTGGAGGAGGCATCTGCTTGATCTGCTTGTCAAATACAGCCTCAACGCGCTTGCCCATCCCAGTGATGGGGTGGTCAGGTCCGTTGAATAGGGCGCAGTTAGTGAAGATGAGTCGCACGTCAGCAATGAATTCATCGACATTGTAGTATCGAAGATTTGCGGCATTGGCGTCGGGCTTGGAAGGGTTCGAGGCTGCCATTTTACGATCAACCGTAGAGAAATCCATCGGATGCTTCACGATGGAAGGATAATGGGGAATGTTCAAAGCGACAGGGTCAACGGGATGGATGAATGGACTAGCATCCTTGATCTTCCTGAGTGTCCGGATGGTAGAAGTGCAAAAGCGCCACTGTGCAAGGCTGAGCGTTGACGTGCTCGGCGCGGGGGCAGGAAGGGGAGTCGACTTGGCTTCAGGAGAAGCCGACGCTGGAGGTGGAGTACCCGTCTTTAGACAACGCCATCAGTACGCCCGTAGCGGCGCACAGGAGACATAAGGGCTTACATTAGCGAGCGATGCTCTCTCAGCGTCCGAATATTTCCTCGCTCTCTTAGCCGGAGGTGGCTTATCATCATCGGGTTCACTAGTTGTATTATTAGGATACGGAGACGAAGCAGCAGCGAGCGAGTCGACAGCAGTCTCGGAGGATACAGTGGGTAAAGAATTAGAGACGTTTGCGGCAACAGGTTCGTGTCCGTTCGAGAGCCCGTTGACTTTCAGCGACTTTGCGTCACCGTTTGTCAAGTGCACGTCGCCGTTCGGTCCTGTCTGACCTTCTTCCGCCATACGAACATCTTCGAGAAGCTCTCCAGTGGGGGGTGGAGGGGTTCCCTGAGGAGGCTCGACATGTATGGAGGCTAATACACGGTAAGCCGATTCGGACGCGATGTGAATAGGCCATCCTCACCTGGATCCACTGGGCTGCCCGCCTGAGGAATTACAGACGCGTCCTCAACCGCGGTGACCTTCATGGAGATGGGTTCATTGCGCGCGTCGGACTCGTGCTCGACGTAGTCAACATCGATCTTGATGTCGGGGGATATGGAATTGTCGACGGGGGTTGCTGGGGAGTCAGCGGCGATGGAGTCGGGGGAGGTTGGGTGTCCGTTGATGCCGTTCGCTAGCGCGTCGGTCATAGTGGAACGGTAGGGGACGCGTGACGGTCACGGGGGGAGTGACAGGAGGGCAAGGGAGCAAGGGTGGATTTGGGGGAACAGGAGATCCGAAGTTGGGCTAGAGTCTTTATACACGGCCTGAAATAAGGTTCGATCTCAAGCGCAGGGGCCATCTCCTCCAGAATCAGCGTCGCCCCTCCCTTTCCCCCTCCCTCGCCCCGTCCCTGTCCGCGCTGCGCTATTACGCTGCTATCTACGTCTTGTCCTCTTCCGTTTCCTCCTTTTCCGCATTCGCAAACACTGGCTTGGGCTGGTTCGCTTTCCAGGCTGGACAAATAGAGTTCACACGTCAGCATTCATCGCCGGCGCCAAACAGCCACAAATACGGCATCAAGCAGCTCCATCAAAGCCTGAAATTTTTGCGCTCGCTCACCTTTCGTCCACACTGGGTCCTCGTCGGTGTTTGCGAGCTTGAGAAGGGCTTCGCGGGGCTGTCGTGAACAGTAGCAAAACGTCGTCAGCACTATGCACAAAAAGAGCGGAAAGGGGCAGACAACTGCGGAGCCTGAACCGAAGTAAACCCAGCTGCCTTCCGTGGCAACGCGCGGCAAGCGTGTCGCAGCGGCGGCTGCCGGTTTCGTCTAACCAAATTATGATGCCTTTGCGCTTGAGCAGAATCCATCTCGGTACGCAAGAGTATCCACTCAGTGCTCAGCACGACTGGGCAGACAGCGAGCACCACGGTCGCAGAGAGTGGCGGCGACGCGCATGGCACGGACGGCAATACGTTCGGATGACGCAGAGGCAGAACTGAATCACACGCACATCTTCGTCTCGGGTCGTATCCCGCACCAGATTCTGCACGACGTGCTGAGTTGCGCTTGCGCCAACGCGTCCTCCCCGACCAGGTCCTGTCACCGGCAGCTCCGGTCTCCTGCTCTTGCGAGGATCCATCCGTTCCTTCTCGTGTTTGCGCTTACTGCCCCGGGTTAATCCGTCGCCATCCCGGAACATCGGCAACGCGTGCGGTGTCAGAATAGTAGGGGCAGAGACAGCATCGGACATGTCCTCGACTGTTGCCTTCCTTGGCGGGCCCTTATTGAGAGGCAGCTTCGCGCCGTTCAGAGATGTCTGTGGTGAATAGAGCACACAGATTTGCCCATTCGCGAGACCAGTCACGATCTGAAGGCAGTGTAAGGAGAGGAAACGGACCATGACCAGAACGTTACCTGATTGATCTTTGAATGCCAGAATACCTTCACAGGCGTAGTATCGACTTCCAATTCCTTGACGGATTCTAGGTTGTCCTTACGCAAGAACATAAGGCGTCCCTTCCCGCCCTTCAAAGGCGCGCCCGCTCCGGTGACAACACACTTATCATCAGGGCTGAAGATAGCGTTTGTTGCTGGGTACAAAGTACTGAGACCCTCGCGAGTCGCCAGAGGCTTCTTGAACGCTCGAAGGTCCCAGACTAGTCCTACGGGTCAATTGACGATAATAGGTTCAGAACTTGAGTACTCACTCTTCGCCGTATCATCCCCACCTCGGGTCAACACCGTCCGTCCGTCTACTGAAAACACCAGAGACCCGGGTTCGGTGTTCTTCGCGTGCGCTCCCTCGATTGTCATACTCGGTCGCACAAAGTTTGACTTCGTCTGCCACATATGTAGCGCTCCGTCCAAACATGCTGCTGGAAATGAGCCGCTCGGAACAAACGGGACTGCGGAGCTATTACTCACCGCCTCCTATGATGTTACCATCTGGCGAGTACCCACAGGCAGTCACCTTGGTGCGTGCGCCACGCTCTTTGGACTTGACAACAATGACGGTCTTCTGTTTGCGTTTGTTCTCGACATCCCATATCCTGTGAAATTGTTCACGTTGTCGGTATAATATGATACCTGTATCGTATCTAACTTACTTGATTGTCGAATCCACTGAGCTTGTGATGAACGTCTGCGAGTCGTACGGATGCCAGGCGCACGAGCGGAGCTCAGCAACATGTCCTCTGCAAGACACTAAGGAGCGAGACGGTGGGGCACAAACAAATAGCTTACGCCGTGTTCTTCATATCGCGGATGTAAGGATCACCCTTGACGAATGTGGCCCTGCCAGTCAGGTCAGAATCCACTCGAAGCATGCAATGACAGCACGCACGACTCTTCCCCGTCGCGGTCATACAGCTTCGCTTGCATTGTCCCGGATACGACCAGAAACTGTTGTCCGTCATTTGAATATTTGAGGTCATGGACCTGTAACCCGGGCAACCGTCAACCGACCATCTCGGTACGCAGATGACTGAGGACGTACGTAGTAAGTACCCGCAGGCTCCCAGGTTTTGAACGGCTTACACCTCCAGTCCATGCCACCAAAGTCCCACAGCTTGCAATCGTAGTCGTGCGAGCCGGACAACACGCGGGCGCCAGACGGGTCCAATGTGAGAGCTGACACGACCTTTGTGTGGTCCTTGAGCACCAACTCGTGGGTGGTAGGGAACTCCGGCAGAACAGACTCCTCGTCGTCGGACGCATCAAATTCAGGCTCTCCGTCATCCGCTGCTGTGTCGTTAGTACTCCGAGAGGGTGGGGGCGGACCAATATCGTCTGGGTCATACTCGGGCTCTTCTTGAACAACCGCTTGCTGAGCCTGAGAGGTATTGTGTGCAGGTGGTAGAATTGCGGTAGTTGTTTCTTCCTTCCTCACAGGGGATACAGGAGACTGCTAGGTGCAACATTGCATGAGCGATCTTGAAGGGAGGATGGTCAATGGAGATTGACCTCTTCGCGCTTATTCTTGTCAAACCGACGTGGGTCGAGCTGTCTCTGCCTCAGCTTCTTTCCAAAGCCAGAGATTCCCATAGCTGCGAGCACGTCGTCCGACATCTTGAGCCTACTAAGCAGGAAAGCCCTCTGTACCGCCACTGGTGAGCAGATGCTTACAGACCGACGCGCTCATTAGCTTATGTAATGCGTGTGCTCACGCCTGCATTGACGCGTCCGAGACACCGTGACCGGAATGCCACAACCGAGTTTGTATTAATACCTTGTGCGCAGGTTGCTTTACACTTTGCCTCCCCCTCCATCCCGCTAGCTGTCTGTCTTTTGCGTCAGCCGCTTATTCCCTTTCATGCTGAAAAGACAGAGACCGTCATCACCCTTCCCTATTTCAGCGGAAGTCCCTCTCGCCGCTGAGCCTTCTCTCGATATCGACATCTTCGAGCGAATTACCAAGCGTGCACGGCGTCTCGCACCGCTCAGCCACAGAGTAGTGCAGAAGGAGAGCACTGGTGTGCTAGACACGGATGGGGAGGATGAACTAGAGGATGAAGGTCGCTCGGAGTACACGAGAGGACAGACGAGGTGGCAGGAGGAGGCAGGGCTCTACAAGACGGCGAATACTTTGTTGCACGACCTGCATGCGGAGCAGAGGCATCGACACCTGTTCTCTACATCTCCTCAGAACCCATTACACTTGAACACGCCCATGGGAACGAAGCACACGCCGCAGACCGCAGCTCCGACTCGGCAGGCATCTCAGAGCTCGTCGTCACACCAGCCATCCTGGCGAACTTATGACTTGATGGAGAATGTGGAGGCGCAAAACGTGATGTCTCAGTACGAGCAGACGAATAGGTTGGTGATCATCTTCCTATATCTGCAATAGAACCTTACCCGCTGTCCAGATTTCTGGGTGACCTTTTCCTTACTCGCAGGCGAAGGTTGGAGGCACAACAGGCTTGAGACATCCAATCACGCGCCCCTTGTTCCCCTCCTTATACTCTCGCCGGTTTCACGCTCAGCCCTGCCCTCACAACTACCAGATAATCAACGCCCGTTTGTTAATCTCACGTACCATCGCTTTCCCACATGCCCATATTTTTATGTCCACGCACTGCATCTCTTCGTATCCGCACTGCTGATCCCAGTTCCTTGTACATTACATATACGCAGCTATTTCCGACCTTCCATGCATTGTCGAGACTCCAAACCTCTTGTACATTCGAGGAAGCTCAGCTTTGTTCAAGGGGGTGAGTGGTCCTCCCTGAATGTTTTCAGAAAATCGTCAAATCAAGGGAAGAGCGTAGAGCACAAATGAACGATGGCTGTTCGGACAAATACAAAGTGAATCCTGGACACTTCCGTCGAGGAATCATGATTCCAACTGCGAAACTGAGGAGATACCCAAATTGACCTCTTGGCCCAACACGTTCGTTAACTCTGCATCTATCAGATCACCCATTGTGCGGTCATCGCGACTATACACCCAGTTATCTGCCAATTCTGAGTAGTCGTATCGCTTGGGACCACTGCGGCCAGTAGGTCCATACAACAATTGTTGCTCTTCCATGAGCGAGACAATAGGGCGATGTGAGTTGAGAACACACCTGAATGGTGACGACAACCATATCTGTTTGTTGGGGGGTTGCTTGTTGATGACATAGGTTCCCTTCTCCCCCAGCTTGAGTGTCAACACACCGCTCTGCCGGCAGGTAGAAGCCTATCATCAGTCTTTCTTCCGATCAATGCACAAACACCAGACTTCGTGACTTCGAGGGGCAAATGCGGAGCAACCAGTAGCTAATGAGCCTAAGAGACTTACGCTGTACTCGACCTCGTAATCAGGGTTGCCAAGGTTATCCAGCAAGTCCTCAATGGACCGAAGCATGCGATCCATGGTGGCATCAGAGTAGGCGTGGTATTTTTCAGTCGGCAGATCACTGCAACGTGATTATGGTCAGAGATGGACTTCCAGCGCACGCCACGGATGTTACGGTAGACTCACCTATGGACGACCTGTGGCGGGGGCGTTGCGTAGCTTCGACATTGCCAAGGAGGGAGTACAACAGCTTGGGGGTGTGGATGTTGAAGTTGCGATTTGGCAGTTGCCGCTACACGAAGAAACGAGGTAATCGAGGATGATGTAGTCGCTCGCCCAACCTGAGCAGGAGCACCCGTCCAGGCAGCTTTCACAGCGTTCCGCGCAAGCATGGACCGTAAGGGGGATACAAGAAGTACGATAGCAAGCGCAGGAGGCTATAGGATGGTCGTCAATGGCTATAAGTAGCGGGAAAGCGTCCAAGTGCTGAGAAATATGCACAATGTGAGAGGTTGACGCGCCCCCGACCTTGCCCCCCCCCCGCCCGATGGCGTGTGATCGCGTGAGATGCAGGGTTAGGGTCAGAATATGCAGCTCTAGAACTCAGCTTCCCTTCAGCACCTCCAATGTAAAGTCTGCACACTTCTGCACACTTATTCTACAGCTCACACGAAGCAGGGAAAACAAGATATGTCTAGCAATTCTCTTCCATTGTTCCGCCTGTCGCATGGACTCTAGATACACTGCGGTGAGTCACCCAACCCGCCGCATTAATTCCTCTTCCCCTCGTTAGTGAGGAGCGTTCAAAAATGGTCGACTTATATCAGACATATACAAGTGCAGCCGAGGACTTCAAGGTTGAGGTATACACCAAACTTTGACCCCGTTTACAGACGTGTGCAGCTGGAGGCCAAGCGATCCTTCTTACTCTCCGCCAGCAACCCGACTTGGACTCCGTGTGGACGCGCAAAGAACCCGACAATATGTTGTCAAGCTTCAAGCCTCGCGTCCAGTAAACTAGGAACCATGACTCGCAACAACCGCAGGGCCCAAACAAGGATTGGAGCATGCATCCACACGTACATGGGAGCTAGCCTGGCGAAGACGAGTTTGGGGTCTCAATGTGCGGATGAATAGCCTGAACAGCGGGCTAACACATAATATACGATTCAGTTTGACTTCCATTTTGTTTTGACTCATTATCCGTGATTTGGTTGGCTCATCTGTCCTAGAATGGAGGTCCTATAACAACAAATCCATCGACAGTCAAGAAACTAGTCTACATGTACTCAGTCAGTCGGGCTTGGGCTCTAAACAAGAAGACGAATAAAAGACAGTCGGGAAACTAAGGTTAGGGTCAGGCGTGGCCAGTTCACATCCTCCTTGACTGCAGTGATGGTAGTCTGAGTGAGGCGAGGCACGAGTCGAGCACAGAAGTCAGTCTATGTACGAAGGCGGAGGGTGTAAACGCGCAACGCCTTCTCTCTTCGCGCGCTCACCCGACCTCGCAGGAAGGCACTGTAGAGCCTTCCGAGCGAGCACATCGCTCCCTTTTTGCCCACCGTCCACACCCTAGAGCCGCGGCATCTCACCAAACATCGCCAGTCCACTTGGGCTCGACGCGCTTCTTACCCGCGACCCGGGGAGTACGCGAGCAACAGAGCAGACGCGGTTTACCCGCCCGCCCTCGCAGCTCACCCGTTACTCCACAGGTCCCGGAGGTTCGTTTCGAGTCGGGCAGCCCTGCGGGCTGCGCCCCACACACACTATATAATACCACTTACACAGTTCCATTAGGCATCTCGCAAACACGCGAAGAACACTTCTCTCTGTGGTAAGCGAGGCGATCTACATTGTAATCATGCTAGTGCAATTCTACCACTCCACTAATTGACACAAACCTAGCTAAGTACATAGATCTTCACTGAGCTCCGGATCGGCAACGACGGGCAGGTTCGAGCAATGCCAGTAATGTTGGAAGGCGCGCTCGGATGGAGTGGTACTCTTGCGTTGCGCGGCCTGTCAAATAGATCGTCACTGCGTGAGCAATGGACGCCCTTACTAACCATCACATACTGACCCCTTGCACCAGAGCAGGGCTTGCCAGAAGAGAGCGTGGCCGGTTCACAAGTAGAGGTGCAAAGACAATGAAGAAGCGCTCGCGGACGATATGAACGCTGCTAACATGAAGCTTCTGACCACCTTCGCCAACAAGCACTCGCCCACGCTGGCGGACTCTGCCGTACGCGCTCTCAAGCTTTGGGAAGACATCTCGCGCGGCGAACGCGCCGTGCTTGCTGTCGTTTTGAGAAAGCGACATCTCGGACCCGAAGTCAGCGCGCAAAGAGACGGCGTTCTGTGTTACGGATGCCCACGTACCTGAGTTCGACCTGTCACATCTGGGCGCGAACGCCGATGGTGCAAAGATCGTGTTATACACGACGGAGGAGGGCCGCCAGGACGTGCTACTGACACACACGCTGCACAAGATGGTCCAAGATGAAGTCGAGATGCAGAAGCGACAGGGCTGTGACGGTGTTTTCTTCATTGTGTTGGTCGCCGACGGGCTGGAAATCATTCGTATCGTGCAGATGGGGTTTACGAAGGACGCGATTGTCGAGACTGGCGAGCAGGAAGACAAGCCCGATATACTGTCCTGGAAAGAGGTGTTGTTCATGTACTTGAATCATGAGCTTATCCACTAGTGCGTCGTACTACTCCCCGGTCCATCGCCCGTCATCGTGTCGCTTGTCCCTGCTTATCTTCTGGAGTTCATGCTAGAGCGCCTCAGAACGCGTGTGTATTCTCGACACTTGATGAACATTGTACTTAGTTCGTCACTGAATCCGTATCGTGATTGTGCCAATGCGCCGAAACATGTGTGTACAGTGGAGCTTGTGCTGGATGTGTTGTCCATGTATTCATGCATTCACTGTTCTGTCAGGTATCAATCGCTACAAAACAATCCATGGCACCTCAAAAAGCACGAAGTCATAATATTCCTGCTCCATCAGCGCCTGGTACTCGCCCGCAAACTCTCCATCCCCGCCCTTGGACTTCGACTTACCGGGATTGGACCGCCGCGCAAGGTACGTAAGTTGCGTTTGCAGTGTTTGCAATGTGCGTTTCGTCGCCTTGGGTTCGGGCTGTGTGCACAGACAGACGTCACCGACATTGATGTGTATTAGAAGATGCAACTCGCCTTCACGACAAAGCCTACATAAGATGCAGGAAGACCGTATCTGAGGACACTCTCAATGAACAGCCGCAGAACTTTGAGGTGCACGAGGAGTTGGAACCCCTCAGAGAAGTTGGTCCGCGAGAGCTGAAGGAGCTCAGTCTGAAGCGCCGTCAGTCAGGGAATGGCTTCGGTCATAAGCGGGACGAACGTGAGGCAAGATCGTCAAGAAGGAAGGGGAAAAAGATGTGAATCTGGAAAGGATGAACCCACCCAAAGCTCCTTCTCCGTCAAGTCCGCCGTCTCGAGTTCTTCTCGTTGCTTCTCGACGGTTTCGTCTGAGTAGACAAAGTCACGCACGATATACCTGCAAATAAGTGAGATGATTGAACAAATCAGCGAGGAACAACGCACTTGTTCTCTCTGCACTTCTGGATAAAGTCATCGTGCACCTTCTTGAAGATGACCACCGAAAAAAGCGAATACTCGTCGTCTGACGCGATCCGTATGGATGACCTTGGTACGACCATAGTCGACAGTCGCTCGTACTTGGTATTCCACTCCTTCGCGAGACTCCTGAGTGACAACTGGCCATAAGCTAACTCAACATCCGCGAGAAGGCGAGGGAACTTGAACGAGGCGTACTTGGGCACAGCAATAATCAGGGTCTGCATGTACTCTGAGTCACCAATAAAGTGTTCCTTCTTTACAATGTCCGCAAGGGAACGGACAGACAGGTTTCCTCTGTCCCGTAAGTTAGCTTAGGGTGGGCAGAGAAGACAAGTAGACGTAGACGAACGTCTTCTTGCGTTGCATCTGGACGAGCGATCCCTTTGCCAAGTTGTAGTTGGTCAATTTTGCCTTCATGATGTTGTCTATTGAGGTCATTTCCTACATGGCTCGTCAAAGTTCTGCGTCTCCGAGCCAGCGTGTAGGGAGATGCAAACCTTGTTGAGCACGTCGACCATATCCCTAAGCCCACGTTGTACGCCGTACCTACCCTCATTCCAGTGCCAATCACCGAACAGGTACGCGTCAACAGACTGCTCGTTGACCTGGACATGCTGCTGGAGCTTAGCGGAGTCATTGTTGAGGAGGTTTCGGAGGGTGTCGACAGTCTTGGCGACTGTCGCGGTAAAGAATGCGTCGATCTTGGGGAGTTCCTCCGAGAGGCTAATGAGGGACTCTAACGTGCCTGTCTAGAAGTGTGTGCTGTGGTAGTGAAGGGCGTCTCGCACTGGGCAAAGGAACGGCACTGACCTTAAACGAGGGCACGGGGAGAGGGGCGACCGCGGCCGCGGCGTTCTTGGAACCTAACTGGAGTTTGACAGTGAGCTCCTGGTAAAGACCGTCCGCGTCACCGTCGGAGGGAACGGCGACGAGCCAGGTGCTCTGATCAGACGGCATCGCAGTGGACGAAGCAGTCGCAACCTGGCAAGCAGTCGCAGTGAGCACACATGTGTTATCCTGGGGTTAGGGTCCCCGGTCTCTCAAATCTCAACTAACTTATCAGTGTCTGTGGTTTGCTCACCTGGGCCTCAAGGTCGCACCATCCTCGCGATGTTGGCTCGTTCACTGCTATCTCCCCGCACATCCTTCCGCTCTCTTGCGGGCTCTGTCCGCAGCGCGTCCTCAGGCTCTATCTTCGGCGATGTGTGCCCTCTTCTGCTGACTCCCACCCAGCTCCGTGGCATTCCCCCAGACTCCGTATCTATCCTCGACGCGTCCTGGTACATGCCTGGTTCCCCCCGCAAGCCTCGCGAGGAATGGTTTAAGATGCGCATTCCCGGTGCTCAGTTCCTTGACCTCGATCAAGTTGCCAGCGAGCACGTTCTGGGCCTCAAGCATATGATGCCGTCGCCGGAGGTGTTTGCCCAGGCGTGTGGTACGTGCAAATATCCTTTCCATCTAGCTTTCGTTCATCGCGTCTTCCTAGAGAACTTTGGTATCTCACCCGAGTCTCATGTCGTTATGTCGGTCCGTTCCCTGTTTGTCTTGCCCTCGCGAACACTTACAGTCCACACAGCTACGACACACAGGGCGCGTTCTCGTCCCCCCGCGCCCTCTACATGTTCCGCGCCTTCGGCCACCACCGCTCCTCTATTCTCAATGGCGGTCTGCCTGCATGGATTGCCTATGGCTGCCCGACAAACGAGGGCGACTCCGAAATTGTCGAAAAGGCGACCTATCCAGTGCCTAAGATGGACCAGCGCGTCGTGAGAAGTGGGCATATGCATACGTCCAAGCTCGGACGGGCACGCTGACTCTGCTCTGCTCAGGCTACGAACAGGTCGTCGCCAACTCCGCACTCGACCCGTCGCGCGATCCTCGCGCGGACATTGTTCTCGATGCCCGTTCCAAGGAGCGGTGCGCACACTCTCGCAGTGTCCAACTCTGATTGCCTCATTTCCCTTTCCTCAGGTTCCTGGGCACAGCACCCGAGCCTCGAGCTGGCTTGTCATCAGGGCACATCCCGCACTCCTTCTCGCTTCCCTTCACGACCCTTCTCAATACTATCGATATGCCTCATCCCCTCCCCGTAACCTCCTTGCCCACACCGCCCTCCATGACCGCGCCCGCCCTCACTGCCCACCCACCTCAGCTTGCCGTGGATCCCTCCAGACTCACACCTGAGCAGGGCGGCGGGCCGGAGCGCAGGGTGGAGCTCGACCCCCCGCAAGGCGATTTCCCGTGGGAGCAGCCCAAGAGCTATGCCACGCTCAAGACGAGCACGCAGATTCTGACTGTGCTGGAGGGTGTGCTGGGGAAGGATGGTTTGGAGGCGGTGAGGAGCGGGAGCAGAGGCGTTGTGGCAAGTTGTGGAAGTGGGATGACGGCGGGCGTCATCTGGCTGGCGTTGCAGATGGTAGGCGTGGAGGGCACGCCGGCGATCTATGATGAGGTAAGTGCGCGATTGAACGTGGGGCGATAGTGTCGATGCTTCATGTGTCGACAGAGCTGGACTGGGTACGCGATGCGTCCGGAGAGCAAGATCGCGAAGGTATAGTTGGAGTCCAGGTGATTGTTCGTACGGCGGCGTCACGGTGCTGCACTGGCGAGAAGGTATACTAGGGGCGGCCTTTATGGTTGCGCATTTATCTTTGTGAAAGAAACGCTGTGGGAGGGATGAGGTGCATCCCCACACACTATCGCTCAGCCTAACCGTGTACAATAAGGGTCGCGAAACAAACGAATATGTACACGCATTCAAACAGGTCCAGCCACATGTATGTTTCGTAGCATGCACCGTTGCTCGGACAGAGCACAACATTCCAAGGTCATCAAGGAAACTGCAACAGAGATCAATGAGACCTATCTGACCGTCTTGTGTGGATGCACATACCTCGACCTGGTTGAGTAGGCCTGCAAAAATCTGACGCAACTTCCCTCTAGTGTTTGCCGTATCACATAGAGGGTTGAAACAATACGGACAGGTAGCATTGAGGGCTGCTGCGAACTCAGGCTCTTCCAAGACGTCCACAGTGATAGGATCCAGCTCTGGTCTCGATAAGCAGGCATATTTGAAGGCTTGCCAGTTGTTAACCCTGATATCCGCCTTTCCACACCTGGTGCATGACGGCGGAGATACCGGGCTACCACTGTAATAGAGAGTGGTATCGTTGAGCTGATCTCGCAGCGCGATCCTCCTTGACCGATGCAGCGAGAGCAGCTTTGTTATGGCCTTCCCATCCAGTCGAGCTAGGTCGTCGGCGGTGTTGGGGGAGAAGATGTCGCGTGTGAGGGTCTGAGACGAGGCGTACGACGCCTCCTGGAACCACCCGCGCTCATACGCGATTCCATATATCCTGACCGGGGACGCGTGCGCGGCCAAGAGGGGCGACAGCAGGAGAGCCCGCACCAGAAGCACCACGCCCGGCATGTCGTACTTCTCCGCCGCGTTGAGGATGCCTTCGAGCAGATCGATGGAATGCAGAGGGGGCATCTCCGTCGAGAACGCCGAGTTGAGGAGCCCCGCGACGACGTCCGCGCCCTCGTGCATGCGGATGGGCTCGTTGGCGTCCGAGTCGGCGACGGCGGCGCCGCCGCTGCCCTGGGGAAGCGAGAACATGGTGTTGAACCAGCCCGAGGCTGACCTCAACGACTGGGAGCGGACGCAGAACGACACTCCATCTCCCGAACACAGAACAATGTCCGTCTCTGCGCCCGGCTGGAAGGACGGATGAAAGCTGTCCGCGCCAGACTCGACTGCAGGTGCAGGGTCATCTGTTCCTGGAGTGTGGCTCATTCTGGGACACCGCTTGTGCGACCTGCAGAATGTCGGCGTTAGTACACCGTCGATGATCGTCGACGAACCCGTGCGGTCAACAATTTTGTGCCAGCGAGCTGAGTTGGCTAAGGGGTAAACAAGTTATAAGTAGTGCGCTGCGATTAGGGGCCGGCCCCCTGTGAAAGTTCCAACGGTAATACAGGTGACTGCAGCGGCACACGCGTCTGAGTGTGCTCGAAATCAGATCTACATCGAATGCTTACATCGGCCACGCGATGATAATCCAGCGGATCATTCGAGCACGCACGAGCCCTCTGTGAAGGAATCCATCACCGATGTATCGGTGTGAGCAAAGGTAACATAAATGCACAGTTTGATTGAGTAACGAGCGTACTAAGAGTACAATTGGTTGGATGTTGCTTGTGTACAGCTACACGATCACGAGCAGGGATGTTGCGGCCGGCCACTAGGGAACTAATCGACGATATCAATAAATACCAAAACCCGGCACACTCCCCCTTCACAAGTGTATTCTCCGCAGGACAGCACCTAAATGGCACCTCCATCCGAACACACTGCCTCGCCTGGAGACACCCTGCATCTGAACCTCGCGCGCCGAGATGGTCCGTCGTCGCCACGGGGGCGGCTTCCGACACCTCGATGCTGGCGAAACCGATCTCGGCGACCCCGCCTCGTCCCCTCCACTCTCACCCGACTCGTCACAAAGGCACGACCGCTCGATCTCCATGCCCCAATCATGAACCAGATCCAGGAAGGGTGGGGGAGGCCGAGTGCCCGGATGTGCGCCGCGCATAAACGCGGGGCGCCCGGTGTAATATACCACTAACCGGTAGGAGGGGGGATGCGAAGGATCGCGTGAAAACTTGCGTTGGAAGGCGACAGACCACCTGTGCAAGGATGGTGGGTCAGTGACGAGGTTTCAGTCGGGAGGCACGGAAGATACTCGCCCTTCCGTAAGTAAGACGTTGTAGCCCGCCCGCGTAGCCTCACCGAGCAAGCGCGAACGGGCGTTGAACAGGGCGGATCTGATAGGGTTGCGTCCTTTCCAGGTGGAGTATGGAGGCCGGCTGTCGTATGTGTACGACACACTCATGTCTGCAGAAGCGACACGCAGGATGGGAAGGTCTGATTGTACGAGGTTGAGGAGAGCTGGGAGACAACACGAAGCGTGGGCCACTTGCCATCATAATCATCGTAGACAGATACGGGCTCGATAGACTTGGAGTCGACGACCTCCCACGCGCCGTTGCTGTTTTGTCGCCCGAACGAGGGCCACATCCCGTTATGGGTTGCACCAGTCCGGTGGAAGGTTAAGTTATGCCGGTGTGGACACTAACGAAGATCCGCGTCGGCAGGGAAGGGGGGTGGGTCAAAGAGTCTGCGCTCTGAGGACCCGAGTCGGGACAGGTAGAGCACGGCACCGAGAATGAGGAGGGAGTGAAAGGCACCAGAGCAGGGAGGAGGCTGCGAGGCAGATTAAATGGCAGAGGATACGGGGGTGAGAGGGGAGGGGTAAGAGGAGAGATGAATTTAAACATGGCAGTGCTGCGTCCGGAGCGTGCGCGCGTTCCTACAAGAGGCTGCGATCTGGGCGGCGTAGGGGGTGCGCGTGAAATCGGCTGCGGCCAGTCGGGCTGAGCAGGAGAACGCTGATCCATCAATCAATGCGCTGACAAGTACGGCACTGCGCCGCGGGAAACGGTTCCTGCCTCCTATTCCTCGACGACCCCGACTCAGTGTGGTGACTCCGCCGGTGGAACAGCCTGGCTCACGAGTACCCGCCCACCCATTCCTGCACGCTGCAAGCTTCGCCGCAAGCCAGCCTCCGCAACACGGCAAAGCTATAGCTGCTCCAGGACAGAACCCATGCTTGCTCGGCTGCCGTCACGCGAGGCCCCTTGGATGGCTACTGGCATGCGACAATCTGTTTGCTGAGCTCGGGAAGAGGAGACAAAGTCGATATCATGTAACGGCAATTAATGGTGAATAACTGCACAGTCATCGGTGCCGCAGAGAGTGGACAGCGACAGGAGGACACACAGCACGCTCAGACGTGTGTCAGTCTGACAGTGTCATCGTGCTGACTCATGGCCCCCTTCGGACCCGACCCCCTTTTCACATGTCTCCTCCGCGGTCACGTGTCACTCTCGACGCTCCGGAGTTCGGGCTGAACCTTTGGAGCTAGAAAGAGTCTACCGTGGTGCGTCGTGTAAGCCAGGTCTATCGACGCCTGCGTAATGTTGGCCTACTAATGACGGGACCTGGTCTGTGCTAGCTTCACTAGCAGACCCAATCGAGCAATCTTTGCACGCACCACAAGCAAAGGGTCAACCGTATCGACATTTCACTGTCCACGAACGCACGCAACGACATCCAGGATTTATACTAGGTCCAATCCACATCCAGCTGCCGTAAAGCAGGCATGCTGTATCATGTCACCACGTCGCCTTTTAGGCCAGTGCCACCATGCTACCGAGGACGCTCAGAACCAACCCGGTCACTCCGACCACGGCCCTCGCATCCGCAGCGCTCGTGCTGGTCGCAGACGTGCTCGCACCGGTGCTCGTGGCCGTCGCCGAGAACGTGGGCGTCACCCCGGAGCTCAGGTACGTAACGCCCGCATTCGACGTCGCGTTCTTGCACGTCACGTCCGACGGGATAGAGGTCATGCTCGCCGACAAGGTGAGGTCCGCGCACTGTCACGACCGCGTCACGTCAGCTACCCCTGCGACGACGACCTCTCAGGGAACCAGGGTGGGGGTGGCTTGCCTGGTAAAGCTGCCCGTCGCCGCCGTCGAACACGAACTGGATCGTGACGTTCGCGCCGTCCTGCACGCCGTCGATGTTCGCCGCGCTGATGTTGATCGGCGCGCAGAACAGGCCCTCGCCGGACGTCTCGAAGTACTGCACCACCATTTGCGGGGTGCCGCTCGAGCTCGAAAAGTTGGCGAAATTGTCCGGGTCCGGCACGGTCGAAATCAAGACACCGACTGCGGTTGGAGCGACGCTGAGGACCTGTCCCATGGGAATGAGGGTGGACTTGACTTACGGGTCCAGAGCGGGTGCTCTGAGTTCAGAGAGTAATAACCGTTACTAAGGGGGAACGTCGTACGGTTCGTCGTGACTTGCCCGTAGTTGTCTGCAGAAAAGTGTTTGTGACCTAGGCCAAGGCGTATAGCCACACATACACATACCGCAAAAGGTCAGCTCGTTCTCCATGCCGAACGGTCCCCTCGGCCCCGGATACTGCAACTGGAAGTGGGCAGCAGCAGCGGAGACAAGTCCACCAACGAACAGAGCACTAGCGAGACGCATGATCATACACTATCTCGGGGCGTATCCTTAGGAAATTGGGATGTCTTGGGCTGCAGAGAACGGGAGGTTCGCAGTGGATCGAAAAGCGACGGAGAATGAGAGGGCTCATATGGTCCCCAGAGTGCCTCAGCCACCGCCCTGGTAGAAAAAATGTTTCTTCATCATTTGTGCTTGTTTGACAAGCAACGACATGTGGATACCCGGATGGCGCCCTGATTGCCTACTTGGAAGTACAGCTGACAGATTTGCGGCCGTGATCCTGATTCAGAATGCTCTCTCGTTACACGCGGCACAGTCGATGCGGCAAAGGAGCGCACTCCAGTTACAGCATGAAGGGAACAATGTGTTCGTAGCACTGTCCTGACGAGCGACAGCGTCCTAGAAACTCGCCCGGCAGCTTCAAGCGCATCAGCCATCTAGTTCCGAGTCCTGGTCGGGGTGGCAATTCATTGCAATATAAGGCTTAGGCTGTAGTCGAACACGAAGCGCAAGTGTAACTGCAACAGAGTGACTCAATACAATGGAGAGCACTGATACCAATGCATCCGGACGCAGAATACGTCCGATGTGGGACGATAAGAGCTGTGACACGACGACGAATACGAAGCTTCAAGCTTCAGAACTGACACACATAGCCTTGACAAGTAAAGCACCCCTCTCGACTCTAATGAAGCAGGTGACGGCTATCGCCGGTGCCGGCCCTACCAAACAGTATCTCTCCCAGGCCTAATCCAATTATGATGGATATGATGTACGCTGCCTGGAACGTCCTGTGAGAGTGAGACACATATTCGTCAACATCCGACAGCGACTCGGGAACGGGGTACAGAGTGCCAGCAGCGCGCGACAAGCGAAAACACGCACATGACTGCGAGCATAAGCGTATAAGCCAGGAACGCTTGCACGGCATACAGGACGCCGCGGGGGATGTCATGCGATAAAATGAACGGCTCGATGATACGAGGCGAGTGCTGGGAGGGGGTTGCGAAGCCTGCGTACTTCGAGGGGTCGTCAGCGTTGACCTCCTCGATGTCCGACGCCTGTTCCTTAGTTGGTGTCGGGGCAACAGGTTCGATGGACACAGTGACCTTGTTCGACGTGATAGCGAGGGCCCTGTACTGTCCTGAGTGACAAGATTACACGTCAGAAAGAGCATAGTCAATTACCTGCGCCTCCAATGCAACGCCAGATACCCGCGAACCGATGAGAACCATCGCTCAAAGACTGCAATAGCACAGAGCACGATGCAAGCACCCGCGATGGCGCCGTGCGACGACGGGGCCAACGTCTTGAAAAAAAGAGAATCCCCACCAGTGAAGTGGAGATACGGTACCATCGTCATCATGCTAGCCATGCCGGATGTGGTCGATGCCGTAGAGGACGCCATAGCAGCCGACGTCGAGGACGTCATGGACATTGCAGACGAGGATGACATAGCCATCACCATAATCGTAGTGCTGTTGAGGTACGAGTGGCGACCACAGCTAATATGTACGAAGCAGAGTTCGGTAGTTATGCACGTGATTCCGGCATGGGCCGAAAAAGACAAATACGTCCAAACCTCTGTAGCGCTCGAGGAGAGGCGCCAATGGGAGCAATATAGCGAGTGGTAGCATCGGAGGACCAATCTGAGCGACATATTTTGAACGGTTTAAGAGGTTGACCAGAGCTCCTTTACCTAATCCTAGGGGAGCCCCCAAGTTGTCAGTGACGGGATATCAAGCTAAGAGGAATGGAGAATACCAGCATGGCGGGTCCTCAAACAATGTGCAACCATTGCAACGAGTTGAAGAACGAGAACCTGTCGGGTCTGAGATGCGTCTGACAAAAGCGACCTACGCAGTTGGTGGGCAGAGGTTGATTCGTAGAACTACGCTAGCACCTCCTCTGCCCGATTGAGCTAGTTTCTGTACCACATCACATACCAGAAGCGAGCGTGCATTGCCACTGACGTAGTCGAGTTGCATTTGAGTGAGGAACGACTGTCTTTCTCTCCGTCATACGAAGGCTGATTTATGAGCCTAACAATTGAGTACTGTGATAAAACCAAGGGTTCAATGTTGGAGAAGAGAAATATGCCTTGATGCAGGGTTTGAGGTGGTATGGGTTGTAGCTGCGTTTAGAAGGGCGTCATCAGTGAAGCGGTTCAGCACCTGGTGCCGCTGCGGTGAAAAAAAATTAGTGACAAGGGCAGTGCTGAGACGAGCTTGGTGAGGACTACGCTCCCGCTCGACTCAGCACTGACAAAGAAGAGACGACGATGAAGGTAGTGGGACACGACGAAAGGTGCTGGGAACAGGGGCTCAAGACAACAAGAGACGCGATAGCGCTTGACGGTGAGGCAATTGCGCGCAAACCAATCGCATAATACCGCAGCAGAGCACGTGCATGTGAGGAAGTTTATAATCACATGATGGCTCTTCCGAGGCCCACGTGATGACACAACCATAATGACATTGAATTTGTTCGCCACACCGAGCTCAGCCTGAGAGTCTCCATCCTCGGCTTAGCCATCGGTGTACCTTCCGGCCATTTGTATCGCTCAGTATTGCAAGCAGCCCTGTAGTGATTCGCATCGCTCACTACCCGAGATCATTTGCCATGTATCGACTTGCTCTCTCGAGAACCGCGTCCATAGCCTTTGCGCGGGCAAACCATACGTTCACCACGAAGGTCGCACTGCCCAGTCTGACGCATGGAGCGCGGAAAAACTCGACGAAACCCAAGTCAGAGATCAAGAAACAACTTGAGGCACAGGATGACCTGCGGAGAGATTGGGATGCGCGGATCCTGACGTACGAGGAGCTCAAGCCCAGAACAGAGCAGCCCACCACCGTGAGTCGGGTCCTCCGTCTTGTTTCGAGACGCGCATGAACTGTTGTGCAGGAAAAATACTTGATAGACGTTCGAGAGCCAGATGAGGTCCTTCAGGGCTCCATTCCTTCGTCGGTCAACCTACCACTCTCTGTGCTCTCAAATGCACTCCATATGGATGCTAGTTCCTTCAGGGATAAGTTTGGGTTCGAGAAACCGAGGCTTGACCAGGAAGTAGCGTTTTATTGCCGAAGTGGGCAGCGTAGCGCAACTGCCTGCGACGTAGCGAAACGCAACGGCTACACAAAGTGCGTTTCTGGCCTCTGTCGGCGAGGCGAGGCTAACCTTACGCTGTATAGTCTTGCGAACTATCGAGGCTCGTGGCTCGAATGGGTATCCCGGGAGGGTAACAAAACGACGCCGGTGTAAAGCATGCATACCGCGCCGTCTACGATGTACTGCGAATACTTGTTCATCGATGCCTGTATCCTTCGTTGCAATCTATAGATATAGGCACCTACACATCTCGTACAAATGGCGATTGATTAGATGACAGACACTCACATCTAGCTCGTTGGACATGGTCTAGTGTCCAACAACAATAATCCAGGCAGGAAGGATATGTATAACCCGGACCAGCCCGCCGCCGGAACACATCCTATGTTACATGTAACGGATGTAAGCGGAATAGTGTTGACACCAATGAAAGTAGACAAGCGATGAGTACGACATTCAATCGAGATTGAGACAGATGGAGCGCGATCTATAATAGAGGCACAAGTAATGTATGATGGAAGCGAGATGGAGGGGACGAGGGAACGGACACAGTTCGTATGCAAATCTGAAAGCGAAACAGACGAGCCGACGCGTTGTAACTTAGCAAGATAGATGGTGTGAGAGGAGATTGAATGGCACTGGTTTGCTGATGTCAAAGTGTCCATGAGTGGTTAAGTGGAATCGAAAATTGTGACATTTTGGGTCGAAGTGTTGACCACACGAACGTAGGACGAGGAACGCTTTGCAACCAAACGGGACGCCAGCTTCCCGCGGAGACTTACAAGCCGAGGTTGGAGATAACTCTTGTCACTTCCTCCATACCCTCCTGATCTATACCCAGCGCCCCCCGATCCATGGCATGCTCCGAGCCGGTGACCACCGCGCCTCGCGAACCCGAGGGAGGACCGTACACGCTCGGGAACAGCGGAGCCGTCGCCGAGATCGGACTGGAGCTGCCGCCCGTCCCGGTGCCAGTGCCGGTCGCTGTCTCCGGCGAGTCAGGACGAGACAAACCCGACGAGCGTGGCACCTCGTTGATGCGTGTCAACGAATAGGTAAGGTCGAGCGACTGGGCGCGATTGGTGAGGGACCTCGGCTTTGTGAGTTGATCTTTGAGCTTCGCCTCTAAGAGTGAATCAGAGCCGCGCTTGAGGGCATCCTCGCCCCGGGTACGCGAAGGCACACCGGATCCCTGATGGGATGTCAGCAATATACAACATCAGGAAAGAATCAAGCTCACGATCGGAGGAAGCGGCGTCCAGTAGTCAGTAATAGGGCCAGGAACATAGTTCGCCTGCGTGTCGAAATCCTCCTCTTCTTCTAGATGATAGATATAAGACGGCGCAGGTGAGTGATGGGGGTTGTTGTTGAAGAGAGCCTTCACATCAGGCGAGGAGCTTGCGAGGCGCAGCCGCCTGTCTATCATAGCTTCAGAGGGGCGTCCAAGATCGGCCGAATCTGTGTACGTCGTAAGGCTTAGATGGACGAAAACATCAGATCGAGACTTACTTTGGTGGCGAGTCCTCGCCGTAGAGAGCACCTTGCTGTCGAAGTGGGGGAACGCATCCGCAAACGAGTCTGTCCGTTGGTGCGTTCGCGATGTCGCCGATGGATAGACATGTGCGTTATGGTTAATCAAGAATTGCTCCAGCATCTCGCGGGCGGTGACGAGGAGATCACTGTTGCTGCGCTGACATCTAAACTTGAACGAACATTCGGTCGGCGCATCGACGCCAGGCCCAGGGGAGGGAACCTTCACGTTCGGCGAGATAACAACCTGTAGCTCATGCTTGACGCGGTCCGAGAAGGCTGCAAAGTCCGGAGAGGCACAAATGCGGGCAAGTTCTGGGTGCGCAGGCACAGCCATATCAGCCTCGAACGGCACATGATCCTATAGACGACGTCAAGATGGCGTAGCAGAGCAACCCATCCGGATACAAACTCACCAACAGCATGGCTGCGGCAATGTGAACTTGCGATTCCGGTCCAAAGATTGTAACAAGGTCGGACGCAGTTTCCTTGTCAGGGAAACGTATCTGGGAGTTCGTCTTTGCCTCGATATCACGGATGAAGATGCTCTTCTCTCCCAAGAGAGTACGGTGGTACTTGCGCGGAATGGACACCGTCTCGTTCAAGTAATCTTTGTCCTAATCGCACGCAGTGAGCAGGACTTCTAGATCTCTGGAAGAGACCAAGCTAAAGTGAGCTACCTTCGGATTCACGAGCTCCATCACAGACTGCTTGAGATTCTCCAGGCTCATGGCATTCTTTGCCGGGGTCCGCGCGATCACGTTGTCCTCGTTGTCGTTGTAGCCACCCGTGGCGGCGAATTCCTCCGCATTCGAGAATTTGACGTATACCCCATACTTTTTCATGATCCGCTGGATGCTACGACCACCGACACCAATGATGCGCTTGTGATAGGATTCTGGGACATGGAAGGAGATCTCTGCAGGTAATTCCTCCTGCAACAAGGTCAAACCCTGCAAGACTGATGCATCGTTCCCAGAAGTATCGATGAGGAAATTATGCTCGTTGAGAGTCTCAAATTTGACCTTCACGTTTGTCGTCTGCATGATCTTGTTGATCTTACCATTCTTCTTGCCGCTGATGAATTCGCGATGCTCGTTCGCCAATTCGATCTGAAACCGTATCTCGTGGTGGAATTGCTAGGTCGAGGTAAATCAGATTGAGTAATCGAGCGAGAAGATGCAGTTTTACCTTGACGATCTCCACATCAAGAAGCATGGTCACTGCAGCTCGAACCTCATGCTCCAACCCATGCATTTCGAAACACATGCCCTTGAAGACTACCTCTGCACCCGACGCGAATGAAACCTGCTTCAGAATGGCTGTGACCTGGTTTGGGTTCAACGTAGCTGAAGGCATCAAGACATTGAACTGGGCCGGAAGGAGCCATAGAGATGCTACATAGAATTGGCAAGCCTGGTCACCGTTTCAGTGACATCCAACGCGCTGGCGAAGCTTTACATACCAACTGCATCACAGAACGAATAGTCCTCTGTATGTTAACCCTATGGTCGCCGTAGACAGTCATGAGGCTATTGGCACTACCGATGGCAGGGAACTGGATATAGGTCGCATTGTCGCGCATGAGAGTCTTTAGGTCGTCGGCGCGTTCTATAGCCATCCAGTCCATTTTACGAGGAAGCATTGCACTGTCTTTCGACAGTATTTGCTTGCTCTACGATGTATTGTCTCCGTGAACGGAACGTCCTGAGCAAGGATCCACGCATACCTTGTTCATCGCCACCTGGACAAGCATATCGCGTGCCCTCTGCACGCCGAAGAACTCTCCGGTGATCCATATAGTGTTGGCATTCAACTTGTTCAACTGTGCTGAAGGGGACGCATTTGCCGCAGGCTGCCCGAAGTCGGGGCCGATCATGCCCTGTAACGGTGATGAGAAGTAGATGTTCGTCGCCGTCTCCTCCTGAACGGATTGAAGCACTGAACGCTTTCTTCCCGCAATGACGGCGTGAAGCGTACGATCAACCTCACATGCCTCAGCATGCAGACCGCTCTAGAAGTCGCACTATCAAATCTAGGCCCCTCCAATGGGTAGTTACCGCCACGCACCAGTTCATCCAACATCACCAACAACCGAACGCGAGCCAAGTCAACGGAATCACCATGGCCAGTGATCACGAGTTCACAGACACGTTCGGTCTCCAGGCCAGACCACCCGGCGCTGTTACTGATCCCATCAGGTAAGGTGCGTGTGGACAGTGCAAGAGGGCTGTTCACGACAGCGATGTGCGCAAGCGTCTGAGAGGCAATGTCATCTAGGCGATGACGAACCTCGGGCTTTAAAGCAGGTTTGGAGGAGGGGGAGTCTAGGATGTCTGAGCGCGCCACTTTTATACTGGCGCGGTTCTGCACCATAAGTTGTCAGCATATAATGGGCAGCGCAGAAACAGGCGCCCCACCTGGAGGGGACATTCCTTCAGAATCATCCCTCTGGCCAGCATAACCTGCTGGTATGCCCCTGAGATCTGAATACTCCACGCTCTACCCTGGTCGGTAGCAGCGAAGGAGACGTGAACACCGTGAAGACCCATAGCCATCATGGCTAGTTTTTGTACTGCATCATATTCCGAGGAGGACACAGTCCCCTGGGCATCTGGATAATTATTGTTGTGCGCGTAGTGTTGTAGGGACGAATACGAGTCGGCACGCCTGAGTTCATTCGCGGTGGGGAAATCAAGAGAGTTGGTAGGAGAATGAGCAGGGCGTGAACGGCGCGGATAAGTAAATGATGTGGTGTAAACCTCCATGGTTCTTGACCTGGCAGTAGATGGGTGAAATACAGGTTGCTGGGTGGGAGTTAGGGACACAGCGCGCGGGTATGAGGTAGCTTGGGGGTATGGACAAAGTGGTATCCGGGAGGACCCCGCGCAGCCTCGGGAAAGAGAGGAAGGAGGCTGGTCGTCGGTAGAAAACAAGGAGAGACAGACCAAGATAAGTATTCGGAAGGACGAGGAGGGAGAGGAAAATACAAGCGTTGAGTAGTCGGCGCTACTGCGTACGGTAAGCGGACTTTGAACGCGCAGCCGATTCCATCCCGCCGCGGCGCTCGGGTGGGCATGATTATTAGAGCGCCATTAGTCCCCAGTCTGACTTCCTTCCTCAGGGGCCTGTGGACCTCGTCATGAACACTCTAGGCTTAGTCAGAAGCTGACTGTTCAGACTATGGTGACAGTGCACTGGAGGTAAAATATATTAAGGCTATAACAGGTCAAAGCCTTCTACTGGTTGCCATTCGTCGTCGACCCTCTGGTGTTCGAATAGTTTCGAGTAGCACCAGAGCCCGGGCGTCGAGAAGTGGGCGTACGGGTTGTTTTCCCGTATCTTCTTGCCGCAGCGGTAGCAGAAGTGTGTTTTGCATTTGGCACAAATCATCTGAGGGCACGCATGACACAGTGATGAGTCCAGAGTGCAACGACTGCGAGAGGCCAACTTACATGGTTACAGCCCTGTGATTTCTCGACGTGAACTTCACAGCCGGGGCAAGACTTTGTGGAGTTTTCCAGCCACTTCTTGTTTGCCTGCTCCTCCTGATGATTGGTCGCGAGCTTCCGCATGGTATTCCTTCCAAACCGACGTTCAAATACTTCTCTCTCCGGAGAGCACTCAGGCAGGGCCAGATACTCCAGTACAAGCGACTCAGTCAAGGGGACTGGACAATCCGACAAAGGCCCGTGCCTAGCGCAAGTGAGCGGTTAGCCTGGGTTTGCAGTGATACGGAGAAGCATACCAAGTACGTCTGCAACAAGCACAGAAAGAATAGCCACAATCTGGGCATTCCCGTAGGCGTTCCCACCCACTTCCGTCTTTCACGCCCGGTGGCTTAGGCACGGGTCTCTGGCAGAAAGACAGAGGACAATGGATCATACTGGGATCTTGAGTCATGGAGGTCAAATTCTGCCGTAGGGATTGTGAACGGGTACCTGCACCTTTCTCCAATTGGTGCTTCTCCCGTAACCATCGCCAACGACAGACCTCTTCATCTGTCACTACCCTCCTGACCTCTTCCTCGCCGGCTTCCCGTCCAGCCTTTAAACATACTGGATCCGGACATCCGACATGGCTTATATCGCCCTCCGCGATGCATAGCCTCCAAAAGTCCTCCAAGCATGCTCGGCAGAACACATGCTCGCAAGCCAACAAGATACATCGGGCCCCCTTGATTGAACTTAAACATATTTGACATTCATAGGAGGCCGTCGAGAACCTTGTCAGTTGTGCGGATCGGTCATGTTCCTGGAGCATGGGGGCCAATACGTGTGGCGCCGGATGGGATATGCTACGAGGCCGTGAGTTTGATTGCGATCACACCATGTAAGAGTCAGACAGACCGAATGGATACCGTTTCGTCTGCATCAGGGCACAGACCCAGAGACACGAGGAACTCACCACTCCGCAGAGATTCAATCCAGGTATAGAGCACCCCCTCGCCATACTGCCACATCTCAAGTAGCCTTCGTTGCAGTTTCGAGCCCAGAGATAGCCACGAGCCAGTCGCATGTAATGATTGAATAACGGGGGGACTATATGGATATGTTGCTGGCAACAGGATATCTAGTAAGAGAGGAGGCAAAGTCATAAGGGACAAAGGCCGTGTCCCAGGCGCAGAAGAAGGACCAGGGGTTGTCAAAACAGACGAAGTAGGTGTACGGTCACTCAGCACGTAGACGGTCCTCGGTTCCTGAAATTCAACTGGAACCTCGAGCTTCAAAAGGCCACAAGACAAGTCACCCGAGACATAGTCAGGGTAGATAGACTGCAGTTAGCGTCTTGATAAGTATGAACTGGTGCACCAATACCTGGGCGTACCTCCAAGACCTGCCATTCTTCTCCTTGCAAAAGGGAGCATACCGCTGTATCTCTGTGTGCAGGGTTTGACGCAGTTATGCGCTGTGGATCTGCCATGCCGAGCGGACTCTGACGCTCGAGGAAACGGGGCAGGAAACTTGAGGGACAGGCGACTTGTATGGCATTGGATTAAGGATACGCTTCGTTAGCGCTCCTCGGGGTTGCTGCGGTTCGGCTAACCGTCAGCTGACTCGGGACAGCTGCGGCTTCTCACCCAGTTGGCTCGGCTCACTCAGTCACAGTCGCTTCCACATAGTGTTGCCGCAAGGTGAGGCCGAGGTCACCTCGAGGTGTCGGGGTTGTGGCCTTGGGCTACCTCGAGGTCGTCCGAGGTAACCGGCACTCATGTCGGCAAATCCCGTCCCCCCGGTAGAGCCAATCAGAGCGCAGCATTTCCTGATCAGCCCGCAGGTCGCCTAGTATAGCAGTGTAGCGAGTAATTGAATGGCTTGACTCAAAGACCCAAGGTGGCACAAGGTGGAGGTGGCTGAATACAAGAACAATGCCCTTAGAAACCGGTACATTGTATATGCACTGTAATCAAAGTAAACTATCCCCATCTTGAGACCTGAGAAGACCAGCAAACTTAGTATATGTCTGAGTGCCCCCAAAGAACAGTTGCTCCTCTGCACGTGCCACCTCTACATCAGAGGCTGGCTTGCAACCCAGCCTTTAGTGAAGTCGAGCTGGTCCTCACAAAGGTTGAACTTGCTAATCTGGAGCATCTCCATGAGGATAACATCCATGTTGCTCCTGTGGTCAGTGTCAGTTTCCTTGCTTCCGGAGAACATCCGTTCGAAAGGTACGGCAGATGCTTGAACTGGTAACACATCGAGTGCAACCAGGAACAATGTCGGGAACCTATCTTCGTTGAGCTGCAAGTCAATGGTCGAAATTGAAATCAGCATTGCCCAGTATTTGAGAAGGTCAAAGTTCACATTGTCTTCAACAAGCCCCTCTGCTTTGTACTTGCGGAGCTTGTCATCCATTGCGTGGTAACATCCATTAAACAAGCTGGACGCGTCAGTAACGTGATCGCGTTTCCTGGCGGTCGCACCAGACATCTTGTAGCGGTGGGCGCTCCGCAATGCCGAGTCACCTTGCCTCGCCTCGAGTGAGGTGACCTCACCTCGCGGCAACACTACTTCCACATTGTCACACAAAGCAAGCTGATTGGCTGAAGACCAATAATGTATCCCGGATATTCAAATATCCTTCTCTGGTCATCAATAAGAATTATTACTTAATCGCTTACGTAGATCGTTGAGGCCTAGAAGTTGGGTTAGGTTGTACAGTGCCTACCAGTAAGGGACAGCACCTCTGTAGCACATTAACGAGAGAGCAGGAGCTCGCGAGACGAAAGTTTTGAGTGTAAACCTAGTGAAAATATGTGTAAATCTGCTATTGCTGATTGTCCCCTGTATTATGTAATCATTCACTTTTGTGGCTGGGGACCAAACCAGACTTGAATTGCATTGTACGAAGGCTAAACACAAAGATATGCCTCCCCTAACAAGCAAAGCAAATGTGCAAAAGCACAATGTTATGGTGGGAAATACTCTGACAATGGCCTTGCAGACACTCTCCTGGAATTAGCCATTGACCTGACATACCTTCCTTCTGATACAAGCAGCAGTGAAGAAGACAATATGGACAACAATAACAGGGCATTTGATATCCTGGATACTGATGTTGTTGAGTTTGATGGAGGTAATATGGCAGAGGAGGATGCACCCCAAATGCACCCACTGGAGCAAAGTTGCAGAGTTTGAAAACAGTTCAGGTTTAGATTCAGATTTGGATTCAGGTGCAGAAGACTATGTTGCTGCATGTTGCCGCACAAGCAATGCAAGTTGCACAAGACGTCGCTCCCACTGGAGGTGTGGTGCGAACGTAATGGCGCAGGTTGGCGTCCTGCTCAATTGATAGTGGTTAATTGATGCTTTCGTACGTATGGTAATAAAGTGGCTGTTGTGTGGTGTAGCGGTTAGCTTAGTGTGCCCGGGCCCTCAGTACCATATATGGCAACTCCGACGAACTCCGCTCTAAATTCACTTTTTGGGAAGGTTGATTTTTTAGATCTGGGAATTTCGAGATGGGGATGAGATAGTTCGACTCGGAAGATCATTCCGAGACGATTGGTGATGTTTCTGACTCGAAATAATGACTACATGAATAGCAGATACATGACTAAGTTCGGGCATGCCCGAGGTGTCATTTTTGAGCGCACGGCACTGTACAACAGAGAAAAGGGCTGAACTACCCGACGCGCACAATCAGTTAGCCAAGAAGACTATGCATATACTTCCATATGAAAACGACCAGCTAATGCCCATGGTGATCAAGAAGCCTAATCATGGCAACAATAAACTGTACCTCAAGAACCCAAAGACGACAGAGATCCCGCAATGAAGTACAATGAGCAGGGCGGTAACGACGCATGAAAGAGAATGGCGCTTCAATGTCGGTTGACCTTGCCAAAGCGTAGGCGTGCCCAAACCCGTCGAACTGGATATTGCAAAGCCACTTTGCGCAGACAACCGATCTCATCCGTGTCTTGGGCTTTTCTCTACCCTCGATAGAGAACCCTACGCAGAACGAGAAGCTATGAATGGTCGCTTGTCGATGACATACTACATAGTCGTACCGCGGGCAATAGCATAGCATCCTCCAGACTTCGCACAATGATGACTGCCCAGTCATGACAAGTCGACTCGTGGGCGCTTCGTTTCCTGTTGTGGGCGTTCACCAACTCTGCGGCCGCTTCGCTGTACATCTCGAGTGAGACGAGAACCTGGTCCGTGATCTCGCCGAGAAGCAACCTCCCGCTGTATGGGACTGCGCCGTGCCTACTGGTCAAGTGCACCCGGCGCACTACACGAGGTTGGTACCTGCCCACGGCACCATCTCTCGTAATCTGAGGGAAGCGTTGAGCTACCTTTGGCTAAGCATGAAGCGTGTAGGAAACGTCGCATACCTCGTAGCACGTAGCATATGCATGGTCGTGAACCTCGTAAGTGACTGCCAGCACCCAATGCCTTGGATCCATCCTCGACGGCGCGTCGTACCATACTAGCCAAAGGTATGCGACCATAGTACAAGACGCGACTGGGGAAGATGCATGGGTGTATTGAGCGACTAACGACACGGAGGGAATACGCACTGGTGATACTATAAACACTGCTCCCAAGAATGCTTTGTGCAGAAGATGTTTATGTGAAGTGGGTGGTCTTGTCCTCCAGACCGTCCGAATCTGTAGTCTATAAATGTGGGCGACAAGGCGTGACACTAAGTAGAATGACTGGCATGTCTGGTGCAGACGCAACATGTATCAATGCATAAACGAATTGCGCGCACAGATCCGGTGCGAGATAATAGTTGTAGACGACTCATGAAGGAGACTTGTGGCCAGGTCAAGTCGAACGCGGGGTTGGCGCACGTGGTTGGGCTAGGTTTCCTATCGGAGTCTTCTGCCTTACCTTCTTGTCCTGCACGCCCATCTCTCTCTATCCTTCCCTCTCGGCTGCAGGGTCTCTGCGGCCGGCTTGCGGTGTTTTCACAGGCTCATACGAGGCTGGCTGGCTCCTCACTTGAAGTGAATACTTCCGTCCGCGTTCCGCGCCTGTACCCAACGCAGATCATCGAAACGCGAGGTCAGGGCCCATCTACTGTGGCTCTCAGGAGAAACGTTATTGAGGTAGATTTGTAGACCCTAGTATGATTCCTGTCCACCCTGCTCAGGACCTCATCAAAGCACTGAGAGCGCAGTCTGACCCGCCTGACGTCGATGGTCCACCCAAGATTGAACTTGCAAGAGCTGCATGGGATAGTGCGGAACATTACTTCCCAAACAAGGGCGAAGTTATAGCCGAGTGGCTTCTGACGCGTTTGCTAAAGGACAAAGGGAAGGAAGGGTATGTTCTCGTGCATATGTTTTTCCGCTTCACCAGACTAAGTTAGTTCCACCCAGAGCGGCGAACCCCATTTTGGACTTGCACTATTGGATGCTTCTATCTGATATCCTCTGTTCCTCGGATGGTGGGAGCGTCAAATACGCCCACCCTAGTCGTACAATGAAGGCCTGGCTACCCGTGCTCCTTAACCGGATCCCACTGGCTCCCATCATTACGGCGTACTTCATTCTGTCAACGTCCCTTGATAGTGGGACCAGGGTAGACTTGAACAAGGTGCTTTATCGGTGTCTCGCTATCATGTGGCCCTTGGCTGCCCCACGGTTAAGTCCGGATACCTTACTGGACTGTTTTGGAGCAGTGCTGCCCCATCTCGTAGCTACTCATGTCGACGCAGTCAATCATGAGAAGGATCCGCCCGCTGCACAGGTTGCTATCTTTATCTCTGCGTCGTATCGGGCAGCCTGTGGCAATTCAACGAACAAGAGGAAGGTGCGAGGCATGGCGACTGAGCTGTTCGGGAATAGTCGGTTCATGTCTATTCCCTCTAGCTGCACACGTCCTTTTTAAAAAGCCATTTCGTCCATTGGCTGCAATGCATCGATTTTGGCCTTAAGCAAGGCGACGCAGAGATTGCACCTTTTGCCGATATCTACTCCGCAGGGATTGAGACGCTGTTTAATATCGAAATTCTGCGGCACGCCGAAGACCACAGATACGATCCGGCGCTGAAGACTGCCTTATTGGAGGCTTTGCCCGTATCGCGAGCGGCTGTGCTGAACGCCTTACCGCGTCTGTTAAGTTCCTTCATTCAATCTCTCAGGCGTACTCGGAATGCTCTGTTCAGTCAAGGATTCAGCAGCGCCGCTGGGCACGTCGCCGCTCAGCTACAAGCTACAGGGGTCGGCTTCTACGTGCTGTGTGAGGAGATACTCGATCTGTCTCAGAATCCGCGCGACAGCTTGGCATGGGCAGCCAGTGTCAAGTTACTGCATATTGTCGACGATGACAATCTCTTTAATAGTCTCGACGAAGATATCATGGAAGTCCTCAGACATAGTGGCCAATTAGCTGTAGAAGCTCTCAATCATCGTCAGCGAGGTTGGTTCTTTCTACTACAGGACGTCGTCTCTATATTATTGACATCTCTTGCTAGACGTGTCAATTATTCGTAATGCTGTGGACGTACTCGTGGTCCTAACACGCATTGATCACGAGATTATGTCGCCAAAATTGCCTCTCATATTACCTGCAGTGATCAGAGTGCGTAGCGTTTCGGTTTTGATCTCGCCCCTTTGACGTATGTTTGCTAGACCCCTCATCACCATCCTGAATGCGTATTATACCTCCGCATGCTGCTGGATATTCATATGAAAACCCGCTCGATCATCACCTTCATTGATCTCTGGCTCAATGCTGTGTCTATTGGACACCTCCAAGAAGGCGGTAGGACAACTCGCGAGGCATACTCTTATGCGTTCGGGAGCCCCATCTTCTCTTTTGAGTTCCTCGACCGATTCGGTCAAGCAGTGCACAGCTTCCTCACACCCGGCCAAGTGTCGGACGTGGTGCGCACAGTAACACAACGGCTTCATGACACTTTCCAGCCATTTCAAGAAGAAGGTTACACAGTCGCCGAGGATGGACAAGGAATCAGAAAGAAACGGAAAGGGGTCAGGCCTCCGTGGTCTGGACGCGAATCCCGGATCGATCCCGAATGGTGTGCCGTGGAGTTTGCTCTCGTATCGAGGATATCCGGTGTCATTTTCAGCTCCTTAGCCTTGGACTTGTTGCTCGAAGACGCCAAGGCTGAGATACTGGATGCTATCACTGCGGCTTGTTTATTGGGAATGCCGTATGCCACGGAACATGCTCTGAAGGCCCTGAACTTCGAAGAAGGACGGATGGCTTGGGCGTGGCAGATCGTGGCATCATGCTCACTGCATATGTACCATGATTACAGGAAACAAGGGTGGCCCCGTGTGCCTATCGAAGAGGCAGTCGCATCGCAGCTACGCGCCGCTCTGGGTGGAGACGATACACTTCCTGAATTCTCTCTGGCTGCTGTGAGAGTCTCTGTTTGATTACTCGGTTCTAGTCAATGACAGAGGGCTAGATCCGAGTTCTACTCGATCATGCCCTGGAAGAAGCAACGCACGTCCAGGCTATCTTCGAGGACGTCTTGCGCTGCTTAGACAGTTTGTGCATGAAGCCCGGAGATCTGCATCTCAGTTGGTCGGGAAGATCTCATGAGCTCCTGGGCCACAGTCATACGACCGCAATTCTTCACCTCATCTTCTCGAGATGGTTACCTCTAGCTGAGTGCGTGAATTATCGTTTTCTCGTTGTACCGTTTTGAAGTGAGGATATACTATAGCTCGCGGGCATCTCCGGAACAACTGACAAGATTTACAAAGATTCTTCTTGGAATATTCTCTCGAGAGTTCTTCAGAGCCGTTTCCCCGGTTCAAAGTGGATGGCAGCTGACCCCTGCGACGATCCTACATTCCAGTTTGCATACCGCGGACACTTGGGAGTTGCGGCGTTTCAGGGGTATGTGTCTTCCGTTGATTCAGTATTAATTACTCATGCTCCACAGATGCATTCCTAACGGAAATGCTGGACATCACATCGTCCCTTACAGATGTAGACACGCAGGAAGTCTTGAAGCAGTCCGGCCCCATGCATCGATTACCGGCTCTCTCCACCGTAATCGTATTCGAGACTCTGTTGCATGCTCCTGATGAGTATTTGCCGCGAATAATGCAGGCTGAGTTTGTTCGGCGTGCATTAGCCGCAGATGTCTCCATTGGTACTGCTGATTTAGAGAACGCAGAAGAGGAGTTCTCTGTCCGGGCCCTCCTCGTAACCCGCGAGTTCCTCCGACGTGCCACAATTCATGTTGGGAACACCGATCAATTGGTGCGAGCCACGCGCATCATCTTGGAACAAGCCTAATCGACGAATTTTAGAGCACCGATGGATTCTTTCAGTATCTTCTGACGTCGGATACGCTGCCAGTATATACAAAGGCTGCAGCGTACAATGATAGGTTCAATGCAGTGACGTTAGACCTCATCAGTGTCTATCTCATGTGAGTATTTGTCAAACTAAATGTTTGGGATACTATTGGGACATTGCCACAGTTCAATTCTCAGGACTGCCCGGCAAGCGCAGGAAGAAGATGCACTAGCGGCCTTGGAAGATATCAAACGCTGCCTGGACATCTCAGTCGGGCAGAGATTGACATCTCGTAACACGATTGCCGAAGGTACCTTGCATCGACTGGTTGCTGTCGTTACAACGAACCACGAACCAACTCAGTATGCGCTTTCTCGCGCAACTTACTGGAGTCTATTTAAGGCTTTACAGGTTTTCTGACCGGATGCTCGGACTGCTACGCGAAGTATTTCAGCGTATGGCAACGATCTATTCGCCGCAGTTACTGCGAGTTGCTCGAAATGCTAGCAGTATGTCTGGGGTATGGGAGTCTGCGGATTTGTTGGGCTTATGGTCGCAGACTCTCGCGTTGGGTAGATGGCTGCGGACTGACAGTACGTGCAGGCGGCGTTAGATAATGACATCCCATCTAACCTAGTTTTAGGGAGCACACTACCGAGACTTGGTAGCCAATTGCTACGGCAAATGTTGTCGGATAGGCAACGCACCCCCACGACATCTGCATGCCTTTCCATAATGGATATCTTGAGGGAAGAGCTCAACACCGCACTGCCCGATGATCGTGAGGGTCATATGAACTACTTCCTCACTGGCTATATTGCGTGTTGTCGCTCACGCGGTTCTATAGGTCTGCTTCCATTGTCCCAGTCACTTACCGCGCATTGATCGTCAAACTAGATGCTCTCGTTTTGGATGCCAGTCTGTCCAACGCGAGTAAATCCATGACTGCCTCCGACCATTCCTCTCTGCTGGATCACATCTTAGAAGCACTGGCGGACTCTAGATCATTCGACACGAGGGATTTTGCCAGTCTCATTCACCTTCTAAGGGTGGTGGCGCTAGGCGCACCAGAAGGTCGTATTACACGCATCCTGGGTCGCGATATCCTCTTATACCAATACTAGGCACGTCTAAGGCGGTTCAGCAAGTATTGTCAAGGGCCTTGACGCTACTCGCCGACCATACTAACGATCTCTCATTGCCTGCGATTCGACGTCAGGTTCTGAGCCTACTGAATGCTTGCTGTAGTGATCGAGTAAGTGCATACAGACTGTACGATCTCTATGCTAACTACGTGCATGGCAGGCCGCTTTGATGAGGATGTCTGATCTGTCCAACGTCTGGTCGATCCTCGGGCACCTACTAGCGAATTCGCCCGTGCAGGACGAAAACACCGATAATTCCGCCTTCCAGGAGATCGTTGCTGTTGTTAGCGGGCTCGTTCGCCTCCGTCGTGACCTCGTCGTGAACACGCTCCCTCAGTTGGGCTTTGTCCTCAGGCGACTGGTGAGTGCACTTCGAGCGCTGCGCCCGCAGCTGGGCGCGAAGCAAACGAGGCTGGTCATGAAGTCGTTGCCTCAGTGGATCAATACCAGCCAGTCACTCTCCACCGAAGAGGCGAAGGTGCTCGCAAGACTCATGACGACGCTGAGCACAAAGACGATCGTGCGCACTTATGGACAGAGTACCGAGACGCAGAAGCCCGAGTCCCTCGTCCGCCCGTTCTCGAAGCACGCCGCATACGTTCTTACTGCGTATGTCGAGGCTGTAAACGATCCGTTGTGCCATATCTCGACGCAGATTCAGAAAGAACTGCGGCCTGGATTGTTTGCTCTGTGCGATATGCTCGGCGAACATAACAGAGATGCGATGATGGTGTCCGCGTTGGACGCAGATGGCAAAACCATGATGAAGGCGCTCTGGCGGGAGTACGAGAAGCAGAGGTATGTAGGGAAGGGTTAGGATGAAGGTCAGGTAGATCTACAAGAACACTGTACGTTCGACGATTACAGTAATTCAGTAATTCACTGTGCAGAAATTTGTCAAGGTCTGTGAAAGATCATAGTATGATCCACTTATATGCATAAGTAACGATAATCTAGCGAGTTCAGGTACAGGTCGCATAGGATCATCCGCTTACTCAGTCGATCAACCATCTAAGATCTATAATCATGTGTGAGATGTCTAGTTGAAGACACCACTCCCTTGGGCTGGTCTACGTCCGCCTACTTCACCTTAACATAGATGCTGCTCGCCCCGACGCCATTCACTCTCGTCGGGTGCCCAGAATACACGAAGCCAGCGTCCTTCTTCTCCTGAGCCAGCTGACGCACGAGAGCGACAAAATTATCGATCGTGTCTTCGGCAGTCTGGATATGGACGACAAGACGCGAGCCGCAGAGCTTGATGGGCTCAGGGAGCTTACTGGCGCGGTCAACAAGTTCGGCGTAGGTGACGCCAATAGGAGATGGATCGTAAAACACCTAACAGTAATAGTCAGACGAGGACTCCACGAGTCGGGGGTGTTACAAGTCACCATGCAGGTCTCTGCGCGACTAGTGATCTTTACACCGATATCTTCAAGCCCTTTCTCCAGCCGGCGTGCAAGCGCATGCACGCCCGGCAGAAGAGGGAAGTGGTGAGTGAGCGCATAAGCGGCAGATGCTGACATGAAGCCGGTTTGCCTCATCCCACCGCCAAACAGCTTGCGGAACCATCTTGCGCGAGTGATAAACTCCTTCGTTCCCACCAAGCAGGACCCAATCGGGGCACCTGTAATTCATGAATGTCGAACACTATATCCGGAGGCGACGAACCCACCAAGGCCCTTGCTGAAGCAGAGGCTGACAGAGTCGAAGGGAGCGCAAAGCTCGGACAGGGTAGTATTGGTCTCAGCCGCTACGTGCCAGATACGCGCGCCGTCAAGATGCACTTTGATGCCGTTGGCGTGGGCATAATTAGAAATTTCAATCACATCTTGCTGAGGAAGGATGGTGCCGTTGAGGGCGTTTTCCAGCTCGATGACAGCGGTCGGGCAACTGAATGCCTGTGAGAAACTGAGCCGGGACACTGAACTCGCCATACCTGTGCACATCGTCGCCGAAGACGAGATGCTCCTTGACATCGTCGAGCGTTAGGTGATGCCCTGGTCAGAACGGTGAACATGCTTCGAAACTATCAGGGGATGATCTCTACCGTTGGAGGGGATCACGCAATCGACCTGGGCACCAGAGTGAAAGGCAGCACCACCAGCCTCATATCTGAATTGTTCGTTGAACCAAGGCATGATGATATGTAAGTTATAAATACGGACCTGGCTATATGTGCACGGCGATCACAAAGTACTGAGTATGGGGGCTGCTTGAGGTGCGTGCGCAGAGCAAGCTGGTTTGACATTGTCCCAGACGGCACGAAGAGCGCGGCCTCCTTCCCAGTCAACTTCGCCATGTGTTTCTCGAGGATCTTGGTACACGGCTCATCATAGACATCGTCGCCCAGAGATGCGCGGGCGGCGTAAAGATACATATCCTTTGTGGGTACTACAATGGCGAGGTTAGAGCGTCTGCAGCCTGTCGATATGATGGTAGCCTGACCTGTGATAGTGTCGGCTTCATGGTGTTTTAGTACTTCCTTCCTCTGGTGCAGTAAGATAGTAAATCCTCACAGATGAAACTCCTCGAGACTTGTGTCATCCACTTCGCATTATCCTGGCGCATTGTCTAAAGATCTGCATGTATCCTTGGCACACGATCTTGACACTTACATCTTCCTGAGTCTCCGCCAGGATGTCGATCCTGGCCTCCTCGATAGCCTTCAGAGAGGCGGTATGTCCGTTGGCGGTCATGTTAACTGTCCGTGTGAGTAGTGCGGCTGCCCCGGAAAGGCTGGCCGACCGTTGTGAGTAGGTGCGAAAGATAGAGGGGAATCTGAGGTGACTCATACAGCTCAGGCTAGCAGCTCGGGAAAATATAGTATTGCTAGTACAGTCATGACCGGTTATTGACCGGAAGTCCCTATGTCAAGTTTTGCGGGCCGGTGGACAAGGCCCAGCGCTCGCACCAATCTGAGCCACGATTCGCCATCTCTTCTCGATCACCTGGGACAAACGTGTTCGCTCCTGGCGCACGCCACGACTCGCCTCGCCTCGCAGACTCGGCCTTCTCTCTCCTAGACGTCCTCTTACTTATTTTTTCTTCTCTTTGGATCTACAGCTTACACACGGGCAATGGGGAATGTAAGCTCACGCCCTCCATGCGCCCTCAACCGCGCCTCACCACCGATTTGTGTCAGGGTGCGAAGGCGGCCCAGAAACGCGAGAGGAATGCCGCAAAATCTGGGGCCGGGGCCAAGAGCCAGACCAAGACAAACCAGGCTGCTATGAATATTATCTGCCAGACATGCAAGCAGTCATTTGTGCGTTCAATCTCTACCCCGTCAGGCAGATCTGCTCATGTCATACCTTGGTAGATGTTGACGACACGCGCACCAGCGTGAGTTCAACTTCCCGGTGACTGATCAAGCCTGGCTGAGTGAATCATATTTCCAGTCTGGAAGATCATGCGCAGAGCAAGCACTCCAAGACGATGGCAGAGTGCTTCCCCGATCTCGGAAAATAACAAGGCCACCAGGACAATGGCCTCGTTTTTGTTCACATTGAGCCATTGCTCCATGTACCGGATTTGTTCGGTGTTGAGAAATTTTGTGGCTGCCAGGGTTCCTGCGTGCGCATTACGTGGATTATAAAACTAGTCAATGCAATGCCGTCTACTTCCTCCCCCCCTGGTCCCATCTCCCCTCAATGCATCCCAAGTACCAGTTGTCGTGCAACTTATAGCGAGCCGAACGCGCTCTGTGCACCACCTCCTTGGCTGGCGCCCATATTCTGCAGCTTTTCGCCAACTTTCTTGTTGACTTCGAAAAATTTGGAGACGCATCTGTCAATGCAGACGCTCTCTCCCTTGTTGAGGTCACCCTCTGTATATCTTGGGCTGATACATTTGGTATGACATGACCTGTAAGAGACACCACTTCAGTGTTCACAGAGGAATGTGTCTGCAGAGTATTACTGACGAGACCAGGCGGTTGAAGACATCCGTTATCATGTCCAATCTATGCACCCCTATTAGCAACAACCCGACGCTGGTAGTGAATAGAGACACACTCCTGCATTGCCATCTCCACCCTCTCTGGGTTAACGGCACCTGAAGACCCTCCTGAGCGTCCAAGGAATGACATGGTGGTCGTAGTGGCCGCTTAGTTGCAGGACAGGAGACCCTTGTGTGACCGATGGAAGGAAAAGAGAGCAGAGTACAACCTAGGCACGATGAATGCTGGCGAAGTACAACAGTGACAGTCGCAGCACGATCCGAATGCCGAATGCGGCAAACAGAAACCCATTGCTCGTGACTTTCGCGTCTCGCGAATTTCCTGCCCAACGCGCTCAGCGCATGTATGAGTTACCACCGTCTGCGGCATACGTACTGGTCTTGTCTTTCGGTCAAGAAACACTGTCATGATTGAGGGTATTCCCCTGGCTGTCCACCGCTGTCGTTTTGTCGATTTCACACCCTCCGCCATCACAGCACTAGCTTTTCCGCCTCTGCCTCTTCCCTCCGTCAAGGGCAAAAGGAGAGCTCGCACAAACCCCAAGACGCTGAAGTTCGGGACGCTTGCAGTTGGAAGAGCAAATGGGAACATTGAGCTGGGAGAATGGACGGCAGATGAGGGCAAGGTGCGAGCCCCGCAAGCTTGGGTAGTGCGAAAGGTGCGCCTATGTTTCTTGGGACACCTTGCCAATCTGAACTCACATCATCTGTAGACTCTCCCCGGGCCGCGGCCGTCGAAAGTGGACTGCCTTGCGTTTACAATAAAGGATCCTGACGAAGTAGGTGAAGACGAGGTTCCTGATCCTGCGAATCTACGACTTTTCAGCGCAGGGGGTGGTAGTGAACTGGTAGAGTGGGATGTCAGGCAGGCATGCATTAAGGTATGCGCATTACTTGTATGTTTGTAGCAGCGGCTGATATGATAATCAAGAGAACAATCAATTCGCAAGGAGGCTCGATCTGGGCGGTCACTCCGAACCCAGCTTCAACGCAGCTCGCCCTGGGTTGTGAGGATGGCTCAATCCAGCTGCTCTCTATCGAGCTGGATTCGCTCACTCATGTTCGTCGCTTCGACAGAGTGAAGAGTCGTATTCTTAGCATCGCTTGGGGGCCACCGATTCCGCGCGAAACTGGGAAAGGAAAGGAACGAGCAATGGATGAGGATACGGATGATGATAACGAAGACGACTGGTCAGACTCGTGGCTGGTAGCGGGGTGCTCAGATTCCAGTCTGCGCAAGTGGGATTTTTCCACAGGCCGTGTGTTGGATAGGATGGCTACAGACAAAGTGAAGGGCGAACGGACTTTGGTGTGGGCGGTCGGCGTCCTTGGGTGAGTCTGCTGCTTTGTACATTCCTGGGTCTATCTTACTTCTCCACTGGCAGCGATGGTACCATCATATCGGGAGACTCCATGGGCATAGTGAAGTTTTGGGATCCAAAGACATGCACACAGACGGACAGCTTCACTGGGCACGCAGCGGATGTTCTGTGCATGACTATCAGTCCAGTAGGTTGGTCCACCAAACTGTGCCGCATTGATTCTAACGTCCCTATTAGGATGGTATGGCTGTCTATACTTCCGGTGTCGATCAGAAGATCACACAATTCTCCCTTGTAAAGACGGCCAATCCCAAAAACGCATCTGTCCTCAAGCGCTCCTCGTCTCGCTGGATCATGTCTTCTTCCCGGCGCATGCATTCGCATGATGTTCGAGCCCTTGCCATCTGGCCGTCGCACACGCCTCTCCCTCCTGCACACGGTCGGCTGTTTCCAATAGATGTCGCGCCCGTCCTCGCTTCCGGGGGGCTGGACATGTCAGTGAATGTCACCCCTGCGGCGCTCGCATCCGCGACAGTGACCAATATAAAAAACCCTCTGGCGACAAGCACAGAGGCAACATTCGAGGCATCATACAACCGAAGAATGGCATACAGCTCCGGGCCATTCAACGCATCAGCGATACGTCTTGCGCGGCATGCACGACTACTGCTCTGCATGAGGGATACGTCTCTTACGGTATGGAGAGTTTTGCCGAGACGGGATCCTCTAGCGTATGAAAGTTTCGACGATGACGGACCCGACGGCGGTTGGGAGCGCCTTCTGGATATGGAGTTGAATGTCCACACGAATCTCGTGTCTAGTGCTATTTCGGACAGCGGTCGATGGATAGCGGTCTCGGATTGGTTCGAGATCAAACTTTTTCATTTGACCCTCCAGGTGAGCATCTCTTACTCAACGTGTTGTTGATGAGACATGCTGACCTTGATACGCAGAGGAATGGGAACATCAGTCCGCGTCGAATACGAGACTTTCCCGCCGTCTTGCAAAGCCAGCTACCAGGCAAGAACCCTTCCGCCGGCGCTTCCTCCCTCTTATTCTCCCCGGATTCGACGAAGTTGATCGTCGCCACTGCTATGTCGTCTTGCCTGGTGGTATTCGATCTTGGCGATGGTACTGAACCTCATACACCTGTGGTCCTTCGTAGGTTTGATCAACATCGCACTGCCGTCGGTAGTCGTGTGATCAAGGGTCTGTCGAGAAATCAAGGGCAGGGAACAGGGCAGTCATACGCTGAAGCGGCCCCGGAAGCACCTGCTGAAGTGCAAACCCATGAAGAGTCTGACAATGAGACGACAGCTCCCGAAGATGACCTCTCCGGGGACGGTGCTGGTGCTACCATCACTCGTATGGCCGCCAGCCCCGACGGGCAATGGCTTGCAACGACAGATAGCGGTGGGCGAACGTTTGTGTTCAACCTCGATTCCGTCACGCAGCATGCTATACTCCCATCGTTCTCCGCACACGTCCACGCACTCGCATTCGACACCGCCAGTCCTAACATACTGGTCATCGGGCTGCCGAGCAACTTAATCGAGGTCTACGACGTGGAGACAAAGACGTTCCCCAAATGGGCGCGGCCAATGACGGAACACATGCCGGAGCGGTTCACAGGCCTGCACGACCCGGTCATTGGTGTCACATTCGACCCTGGGGCAAGCCCAAGTGCGGGCGGTGTCGGGCGTGAACCAGATGCCGGAATAGGCGAGGGTTCATCAGGCACGAAAAGCTCCCCGCCGCGGAGTGCGCTGTTCTGGGGCGCGACGTGGTTATGCCGCGTGAAGCTTGACGAGTACCCGGGAAAGGCACCCTACGAGAAACGGCGGAGGCCAGATGCGACAGGACGCTGGCGCAATGAAGTCGCCCCAGCTCACGTCGTCAACGCGTCTGCGCCTGCATTGGAAGAGGGTAGGACGGAGAACCCGCAGGTAAACTTTACCGTCGTGACGAGGTTCCGACCAATGCTATTCGTTGATTTCATCGGACCTAAGGAGCTGGTGGTTGTTGAACGGCCGCTTGTAGACGTTTTACAGACATTGCCTCCTGCATTCTTCAAGCCAAAATACGGGAAGACGTAGTCAGACTGCTTCACTCTTAATATTGAGCTGGCTGGGTTTCATTGTTATTTGTACTGGAGTCTATGTAGGCAGTGAAGGATGGGCATCAAAAGTAGACTACGCTAATGCTGGTCGATGCTACTGATACAGTGGTGCGAGGAGGCAGAATCCCGAGAATTAATGAATCACCTCTATGAAAACCCTCAAAGCGGACGAAGCGCCTTAGCACGCACAATTCAACGCTCCAGAGTCCGACGCATAGCGTCTGCCTCGTCTTGTTGTGCGTCCTCTCTGCGACATACAGTGAATATAAGGTCGCGAGCACGACAGCGTATGAGTACGTACTTCGAATTGAGGATGGACAAATAGAGCGTCCAAAACACACCACACGAGGACTGGAAGGGCACACGATATGCCAGGGGCATATATCTGAAGTTGATCACCTGCGCTAGAGGCCATACTTGCCAGTTCGCTAGCAGCGCTGGCGAAAACATATCTGCGTATTTTTGCCTGATGTGCGAGACATCGCGGCCCTCCATGATGCCCATGGATCCGATAAACAAGGCAAGACCAAGGGGTGCCCTATACAATCCCCATGAAGAACGGAGTTCGATAAACACCCGGGTCGGAACACGTACATGAGCACCTGGTCCGCAGCAACCCGTTTGCCCAGTGCACGTAGGCTGACACGGGGCTGTCTGCCACCTGCACGAGTTGTTGCGGCACGCAGTGGAAAGTAACGTTCGAGGACGAAGTTCCAACGACCGATAATTGGGCCCATGCCGAGACCAAAGGCGGCGAAGCGGAGCGTCCGAGGAATGCTGTACCGCCATTCGTCGGTTTTTTGAGCGGGTCCACTCTGTAGCTGAGGGCAGTTGGCAACAGCGACAGAGCGACGCTTATGGAAGATAACATACGACTTTCTCAGTCAGCTGGGCGACCATGTCGCCAAGGGCGTTGAGGGCGCCATTGGTGACGGCGAGGGTGCCATACGGATGGTTTGCAAAAGACTGTTGGTAGGCTCTTGCAACTGCGATGCTGGTCATGGTTGAGGACAGAAATTGGATGGCCGTGAGAGGTCGTTAGGAAATGGGGATGAGTGGTGGACAGACAGATGAATTTTGAAGTAGGACGCGCACTGGATCCAATGGTAGCGGAGCATGCACCCACTGCTCCAGCCCCACAGAGCCCCTCAGCCTAAGTCGGAATTGCTACCAGGCGACGCGAGCGGGCGGCGGTTGACCTTCATAATCATATGTGGCTCTTCCCACGGTGATGTCATTCCACTTGCCTCGGCAGACTCTCGGCGAACTCGCTCACACTGCTGTCTCATTCGAATCCCGTATTCAGATTTTGTTCAGACTGCAGGCAGCGACAGCAACGCAACAACACAAGGAAACAACTCGAGCTCACAACAGCACACCCTCCATCGCCAGCCGCGCAGCTCCTTCCAACTGTATATGCAGGAGCACATCGCGGTAGACAACGGCAATCACAGCAGGCGCAGCTTGCCAGTCACTCGGTTGACAAGTTCAACTGGCCCTGCACAATATATACCTCAGCCTCCAGGCGCCCAGCCGTATACATCCGATGACGTCCACTGACCTGGCCCAATCCCAAGCACCGTACGCGATCCTGCTGCTATTTGAGTCCTACCACTGCAGCAAGTCCACATGAGCACCCGGATCCGCGCATTGTCACGAGGACTCACGCATCATGGATGGCTCGTGCACACAAGTTTAAGCTCTTGGCCACAGCCTCCAACTCTAGCAATTCATCCTCAGAGTTCCCTTTCAGGGCGACCTTGGCTTGGCTGAGGGTCTTGTTATGGGCAGGAATAACATACTGTCTGTTCTCTTCCTCACCCTGTTCGTTCCCAGTGATGCAGAAGCTGCAACATAACCAGACACCGCACTCAGACACTCCGCAGAAAGTATACGGGATAGAGACATACCCCGGGATTGGTTTTCAATAGAGCCGTATAGCAGGCGAGAGTTGCATGGCTAATGGTCATGAGCGTTGTGTCATTGCCATCATACGACCGCGCAAACGTACCCGCATCTATACGGACAGTAAATGGTGTAGTCGTCGAGCAGGGATAATGACGTACTGAGCAGCAATCTTCCCAGTTGTCATTCTCAAGTCTGTCCGAACGACCAGAACCTGTGTTCGAATTCGCATGGGGCACTGAAATACGCGACTACTCGAGACTCACTAGCTTGCATGGTTCCAGAAGGCCCGGTTTAATGGAGGACAGATTGCCATCGGCTATATCCCCCTCGTCGTCAGACTCCTCTTCCGGAGGCAGCTTGGCTTGTTGAGATGAGGGTACAGACGACCTAGGTTTCGCAGTCACGCTCTTCGCTCCTAGTACATAGCCGATACTGACGGAGGTTGCAACGAGTGCGACTGCGGTGGCGACTGTTCAATCGAGGTCGCAGACGTTCAGCAACAGAGCGACGACAAAGGCGTGGCGGTAAACTGACTTTCCGAGGTTGAGTAAGAAGGAGACATGTTGGACGACCAGCAAGCGCCGGACCACTTTTTCCGCCTTCGATCACTCGTCAAATCCTTGAGGTCGGTGTCCCTGCATTACCGCGCCCGGCACAAAGCACCTCTCTCTGACCCTCTTCATCAGATTGTGAATTCTCCGAAGACAGCCTCCTCTATTTTCTCTTCAATGGCTGCGGAAGAGGTCGTCGCCCCAGCTCCGGTGCCCAATGCAGACAACGCCCACGGGCGCAAGCCCTTCTCCGAGCTCGAACTCTCGGAACCCACAAACAAGGCATTGGAAGGAATGGGGTTCGAGACTATGACCGAGATCCAGGCTAAGAGCATACCATCACTACTTGCGGGGAAGGACGTACTGGGTGCAGCGAGGACGGGGTCGGGGAAGACACTCGCGTTCTTGATCCCAGCCGTTGAGCTGCTGCACCGGATGAAGTTCAAGCCTCGGAACGGTTAGTCCATGTAATTCTTATATACGAGGCCTCGTCCTTGCAACCCCGGTGGGCACTTACGTGTTCTGTACAGGTACTGGCATCATTATTGTCTCCCCTACTCGAGAACTTGCCCTGCAAATCTTCGGGGTTGCAAGGGAGCTCATGCAGCATCACTCACAGGCATTCGGCATCGTTATGGGCGGTGCCAATCGCAGAGCAGAAGCAGACAAGTTGCAAAAAGGCGTGAACCTACTCGTCGCAACGCCTGGGCGATTATTGGATCACCTACAGGTACGCAGGGCATTGATGAGGGGCGCAGGGAATTGACATTTGGTCGCAGAACACGGAGGGGTTCGTCTTCCGGAACTTAAAAGCACTCGTTATTGACGAGGCAGACCGAATACTGGAGGTCGGTTTTGAGGAGGAGATGAAAAAGATAATTGCTATCTTACCAAATGGTGCGGTTGCGGTTGCCTTGTACGATCTGTTGCTTATCCCACACCATGCTTTAGAAAACCGACAGTCAATGCTCTTTTCCGCAACCCAGACAACCAAAGTCACCGATCTCGCACGGATTTCCCTCCGCCCCAATCCCCTTTACATTGATGTCGATAAGACAGAACGAACAAGCACGGTAGCAACGCTATCTCAGGGCTACGTGATATGTCCGTCAGATCGACGGTTCCTCCTCCTCTTCACCTTCTTGAAGCGAAATATGAAGAAGAAAATCGTGGTCTTCTTCTCCAGCTGCAACTCAGTCAGATACCACGCCGAGTTACTGAATTATATTGACGTTCCGGTGCTTGACCTTCATGTGGGTGTTGCTTACTCACGCGGACAAGAATGCGGGAGGCTCATACGGCATGATACAGGGCAAGCAGAAGCAACAAAAGCGGACAACGACGTTTTTCGAGTTCTGCAATGCCGAGACAGGTACACTGCTATGTACGGACGTCGCGGCAAGAGGGCTGGATATCCCGCGAGTTGACTGGATCATCCAGTATGATCCACCAGACGACCCGCGCGATTACATCCACAGAGTTGGCAGGACGGCGCGTGCGGGTAAGGTGGGGAAGAGCCTTATGTTCCTACTGCCCAGCGAGCTTGGATTCCTGCGGTATCTCAAGGACGCGAAGGTGCCGTTGAACGAATTCAGCTTCCCAGCCGACAAGATTGCGAATGTGCAATCTCAGGTATAGCCCACCTTCGCTCGGCACAAATACGTTGCTTATTGCGCGTCTTCGCAGCTGGAGAAACTGCTCCAGAAGAACTACTTCCTGCATCAGTCCGCGCGCGACGGTTATCGGTCGTACCTCCAGGCATACGCATCGTATTCGCTCAAAAATATATTCGACGTCAATCAGCTCGACCTGGCTAAGGTCGGCAAGGCATTCGGCTTCTCAGTGCCGCCGCGAGTGAACGTGAACGTTGGCGGTGGAAAGGGCGGGGCAGGGCGTTCCGGGAAGAAGCGGAAGCGCGAGGAGGGTGACGAAGAAGACAATGAAGAAGAGTGGGAGGAGATCAACGCGGTGGACAAGGATGCAAGCGAGGAGGAGGCAGGGAACGGGGACGAGGACGAGGAGCAGAGGAGTCGGCGGAGAAGTGGGAAAGAGAGAAGGAAAGAGACATTGGGTAAGAGGAGGGTCGAGAAGGAGGTGTACAAGAAGGGGCTGGAGAGGAAAAACACGAAGGGTAAGGCACAGTGGAGTCGGTAGCATTGCTGTACAGTGCCCAGTCTGCTCCCGGGTTTGTTCTCTCAGACTTCTCTCTCGCGTGTTCGGGAAATAGTTACATGATCTCCATGCGCACTGTGTCCACCTACTTGCCCGTTTACTTGTTGCATTCGTTCTGCTTGCTGGTGGACTTTGGTCTGCGGACGCGCAGGAACGGCGCGGAGACGGGGCAGGCACCGAGTACAGGAGACTGCAGGACACTATGGCGCGCCCTGCCCTGAAGAGAAACGTGGTGTGCGTCACTCGCAGCGGCGCCTCGCCAGACTCGTCAGACCAAAAGTTGAGCTTGACACCGTCCACGTCTCCCTCTCGTTTTCCCTGCTTCCATAGCTATGGCTGCCACACAGGTTGGTTGTCTGTATACACACGATGCGAATTCCTCAGCTGATGAAGGACGTGCCGGTGGCAGCATTACATGTGGGCCGCTGGCCACTTTATATTGCTAATGTCAGCTCTGCGATATTTCCTGGCCACGGTCATGTTAAGAGGTCCCTCTCCTTGGTGGTACAAGAGTGAGCACCTGTGATCTTGGGTTTTCGAGCGCAGACGAACAACGTGGTTTCTGTCAGCGGCCTTCACGGGCGCCTTGGCCAGTTACGCCATTGTTTGCCAGTGAGCATTTGTGTTTTGTTCAGATCACCACTTAATCCTCAATGTTCATTGCCATTGCAGAAAATCTTTGGGGGTACGTCGACTATCCTCGCTCTTCACAACGCGCTCAGATGTCGACGTGTAGAGTCCTCAACTGAGCTACGCATGGGTGTACCGAGCTCTGCTTGATGAGGTTTGCTTATCTCAACTTATTCATCCGATGACTGACAACATGCTCCCCGTAGAATGTACAATATCTGTTGCTTGCCCTGTTCTGGTGGAACTCGAAGCCGATTACGAGTGCGTAGCTCGCTGTCATGGCGCCTGTGGTACTGAGAATTGACACCGCTACGCTTGCCACCAGTCGCGCTTTTACCATATGCCATCTTTTCACTGTTCCACGCCTTGACGTTTACTCGTACGACGTTGATGCCTCAGCTGCTTCCTCAGGGCCCTCCGGCCACCGCTGGTGGCCCTCCCACTGCGCATCCCGTGCAGAAGAAGCTACAGGTGTGGGTCAAAGGTACGTGATAGACACTATGTGCTGCCTTCACAAAAGCGCTGATACAAAAATGCTCCGCAAAGCCAACTATGACACCGCGATGAAGGTGGTCGCATTCACCGAGCTCGCCATCATGCTGCGCGTCTTCCTTGGTGCTATCACCTTCCAGAACGCTCTGCTGTCCCCTATCATATACGCTCATTTCCTCCGGTCACGATGGTACCAGTCCAAGTTTACACAGGATGCGGTGCTCGTGGTGAACGCCAAGATTGAATCATACGTGCGTGCCCCGGGTGCGCATCCGATGCTAGCGCAAGTGTATGACAAGGCGAGGTTCGCGTTGTCGCGGTGGGCGGGGGGCGCCATTACGCAGCAGGGTGCGCCTGCGCCTGGAACGAGGAGGCAGTGAGGGAGGTTGGAGCCTGCGAAGCTGCTTGCCGAAAGTGTATGGCGTCGGGTACCTGGACGCTGACTGTAGTTTGCAGCTTTGTTTTCTCTCGCTTGTTATGTCTAATGGCTGCAATGATTTATTCACCGTACGTCGCGCCCGCGTGATCTTCCCGCGATGACGTCACGCGTCTGCGGATGGGGCTATAAGTATAAGTGAGTATTGTATCCACTCGCCAACCTCTGAACAATACAACTGCTCTGCACCACCATGGCCTCCATCGCAGCTGCCTTCTCTGATTTTCTCCGGTCTCTTGTCGCCATTGCTTCCTCCCTCCTCAACTCTCTTCTCTCCGTCTTCCACGCCGTGCTTGCACTCGTCGAGAACCTATTTGGCGGGGCTTTGCAGCTCGTCGAGGCTGTTATATCATTTGGGACAGACCTGTTCGGCAGCGTCCTAGGTTTTACCGCAGGTGAGGATCAATGGCTGGGCGAGCATGAACAATGATTGACCTAGGCCATGTGCAGCTCATTTTGTTGTGATTGCGCTTCTTGGGGGAGGGTACTACTGGTACACCCGTACTCAGAGCGGTAGACGGACCTCAAGGAAGCTCAACAAGTAAACTCGAATGCAATGGTTGGTGAGTCAAGTGCTTTGTCAATGCCATTCCCGCTCGCCCTTACTGGGCGTCACCCACTAGCTATAATGTATTCTGTGTACACCGTGCGATGAACCTTTGTAGTGTACTCGTCCGTTGCTGTACGTCTTGTGTACCACAATGAATTTTGGTCTGCGGATCCGCCACAGAGCAAACAGGCGGCAACAGATCCGCATGATGGGCGCCTGCTGGCTGGGTTCGGAACGGGACGCGAAGTGGCTCTTCACAAGTGAGTGACATTGCGCCTGGCGGACACGGTCAGAAGTCTGCATGTCACGCATCCCAGTGCCCTCCCACTCTCCCTCCAATCATCGCAGCGCAGGCGCTCAGCAGCGAGCAATTTCCCCCATCCCTTTCCCTGACCGTGCTGTCTCACCTCTCCCAGGAGCCCGCCACCAGACTCACTCACCCATGTCCTCCGTGTCGAGCTCGATGGCTGACTCGCGCAAAAAGCAGTCCAAGAGGGACGAGGTGAGTACCTACCTCTCTGGCTTTCCCTAGCAGCATGCCCGGAGTGGCATGGTCGAGGTGTGCCTCCAGTGTATGGCACACACGTGTACTTGTCGCAATTTGTGCGGTCCCCGTTCTGCACGCCAAAAGGACGCGTCTGCTGCCTGCAGGAACCTGGCAAATACGATGTGATGCGGCCAGCCTACTGACGCATTCGCTTTCCATAGGCCATTCGCAAGAAGATCGAATCCGAGCTCTCGCGCAAGCGTACCATCTCCACGACGCAACTCGCGCCTGGTAGCCGCAGACGTGGCCACAAGGCGAATGTGCAGAAGGGCACTGTCGCCGCATTGAAGCCCAGCCCGGCACTGACTGTCCCAGAGAGCATCACGGTCTCCGAGGCTAGCCAGCTGTGCGCCGCCAAGAGGACGGACTGCGTACTGGTAGTGGACGACGATGAGGGCCTCAGTGGCATCTTCACGGCAAAGGATTTAGCCTACAGGGTGTGTCCTTCCAATCTTAGCTCAGGGTACGAGAAAGATTGACAAAGTTCCATAGGTCACTGCTGAGGGCCTGGACCCCCATACCACTCAAGTCAGTGCGATTATGACGCGCAGCCCGATGGTAACACGGGACACGACGAGTGCTACGGAGGCCCTGCAGCTCATGGTGCAGAGGCACTTCAGACACTTGGTACGAGCTGCACACATTGTCGTGCGCTCGTACGCCCAATAACATCCGTTTCCCACTAGCCCGTATGTAACGAGGATGGCAACGTCGTCGGCCTGCTCGACATCACAAGAGTCTTCCACGAGGCTCTGGACAAAGTAGAGCGAAGCTCCTCCGCGTCAGAAAAGCTCTACTCTGCCCTCGCGGGCGTGCAGTCGGAGTTGGGCGGGAACATTGCCGCGAACCCACAGGCAGCGGCCATGCTCTCTTACGTGGAGGCGCTTCGTGAGAAGACCGCACTGCCCGACCTCACGAGTGTGATGGATTCTCGCACGCAGCCCGCCACTGTCGGTCCCAAAGCCACTGTCCGCGATGTGGCGAAACTGATGAAGGAGCGCCGTACCACTGCGGTCTGTGTCATGGAGAACGTGTCTCATGCGCCGGGGATGCCTGCGCCTGAGCCAAAGATCGCAGGAATCTTCACGAGCAAGGATATCGTGCTGAGGGTGATTGCTGCAGGGCTGGATGCAACCCGGTGTAGCGTTGTCCGTGTCATGACACCTCATCCTGACACCGCACCTCCGACAATGACCTGCCACGACGCGTTGAAGAAGATGCACAGTAAGTCTTCACCCTCACGTTGCATTGTTCCTACATAATTAAGGCATCCTATAGATGGTCACTACCTCAATTTGCCCGTCGTGGAGGCCGACGGACGGCTGGTCGCTATAGTCGATGTGCTCAAGTTGACGTACGCTACGCTTGAACAAGTGAGCCAGCGCAAAGCATTGCGTATCAGCTCCTCATAACTTGATTTATTGCAGATGAATTCCATCTCTGCTGAGGCGACGGGCGGCGAGGCTGAAGCCGAAGGTGGGCCGATGTGGGGTCGCTTCTTCGAGTCTCTCGGAGAAGGCGACACGGAATCTGTCATTTCTGGGTCCGCCTTCCCGTCGGACATGCACTCTCGGCACTTGTCTCGGAATCTACCTCAACTCGTTGGCTCGCCTCGTTCGGACGCGCGCTTCAGTGACACCGCGTCGAACATGGACGACGAGTCGGCTTCCCAGGTAGGCGGTTCCGGTGGCAAGGGGGAGCCGTTCCCGTCCATCCGTGGGCCACTCTCGCCCCCAGCAGCTGTTGACGACGGAACTTACGTGTTCAAATTCCGGACACCGAGTGGCCGTACGCACCGATTCCAGGCCCGCCATGACAACTTCGAGAACCTCCGCGACATCGTTGGTGGCAAGCTTGCGACAGATCCGTACTTTACGAATTACAAGATCTCGGACCCGTCCGAGTTACCCCCGGACCCTTCTGACTTCCTGCTGTCGTACACGGATGCCGATGGCGATATTGTGCTTATTACCTCGGATCCCGACATCACGGATGCGGTGAAGAATGCCCGTAAGGCGGGATTAGATCGTGTCGTCCTGTTCGTCCAGGGTGGAAAGGGGTGGGCAGATGCGACGGCGGAGAAGAGTGCAGCGCAGGCGGCGGTGGTTGCCGAGGCGGCGAAGGAGGAGCTGAACGAGGTCGAGAAGGCGGAGGAGGCTGTTCCGGTGTCGGAGAGCACCAGCGTTGCACCGCCTCACCCGGTGCATGTTCCGGAAGACGAGAAGGTTTTGGGTTTGCCTAAGGACTTGCTGTTGCCGGCTAGCATTGGTGCGTTGGCAGCGGTTATTCTGGGAGTGTTCACCATCTCTCGTCTGAGTTCGCGGTGACGACACGACAGGGTTTAGGCTGTAACAATTTACATGTGTCTGGCTGCTACACCACCTTATGGAACTTGCTTTTGTGAATACCCTCGGATAATCCTAGTATCTAGACATATGCCCTCTTGACGTGGATGTGCAAGAACCCTGGCACAAACATTGAATCCCGCAAAGCTCCCTGGTAGGCCTTTCTGAGTGACAACCTGAACAGAATGTGATCGGCGATTGATCGGGCACGTGCTGTGAGTCGAGGACAACATGCGATTTGTGGCTGAGCACTCAGTTCAGACTCGTTCTCCAGAGTCCTCTAGTCTATAGGCTAGCCCTGCCTGGCGGCGGCTTTCTTCCCAGAAGAACAGATCTGTACTTTTACCTTGTACATGAAAGCCTCGAGCTGGCCACTTTTCCATGGGGAAGAAGGAGCGAGATGAGGTCTTGTCCGAAATTGTGCGCCATTCTCATGTCTCACATGTTCGAGCCTAATGTTTGCCTTGCAGTCGGCTCGGATTTTCTCGGCGATGTGGGAGGATGCCTTGATGGATGTCGTGCTAGAGTCACACCAGGCTATAGCTCGGTCGAGGAAAGTCTGTGATATTTGTCACACCTAGTGAGCCCTGTGTATGTATTCCTGAAAGAAGTCAACTAAGAGGCATACATAGTTGTGGTCAAGGTGGGCCAAACACAGAGTCTGTGAATCGCGCAGTAACGTGAATCATGTGCCAGTCCACATACCTGGTGTGTCGGGGAGCGCAGTACAAACAGGAGCGTCCTCATCTAGGGTTGCCACACCTACGGACGAGACTCGCACGAAAAGTCCTTCCGTAAACGGTGCAAATCCGTCGGGAAGTGGGAAGACAAATGGCAATGTTCTTCTGGAGTGCGTGAACTGCAAGCGTCAGGTGAGACCTCTCGCTAGC